>OY998143.1:12493301-13135662 GCA_963921925.1 Sphagnum tenellum | reverse complement strand
ACCAAGCACCAACACCACCACAGCTGCTGCTGCTTCACTGATGCTGATGCATGTGCGCTTGCGACTCTCCCATCAAATGAGTAGATGGATGGGTGGAGGACGACTCCTCAAGGAATTTGTGCATTGGGTGGATGGGTGGACCGATGGGTGCGGGAGATGGTTGTTGTTGAGCGCGATGGATGATGAAGGAAGCAAAAGCTCGCGGAGGAATCGCTGGAAGGGAAACAAGCGACTCGCGCGAGGAGAGAAGTAGAAGAAGAAGAAGAATGTGCGCTGATTACTTGCTTGCTGAGGCTCACGATTTAGGGTTTGCGCGGTGTCGTTGGCACGTGACGGTCGATTTCTTCTTCTTCCACGACGTCCGTCTGCCCCCCATCAGTGGCGTTGATGGGTGGTCCCCTCCTCCTTCTCCTCCTCCTCCTAACCTCCTCCTTGTCAGTCTGCTGACCTTCTCCGCTCTTGCTTCCGCTTGCCGCGGTGACGTTAGGAGACGTGCCGTCCCATGCCCATCACCTCAACAACCAACCTTTCTTCTTCTCCTTCTTCTTCTCCTCTTCTCTGATCGGTTGTGTTGGAGTTTTTTTTTTATGTTTCAGAAATGAGGGATTGAGGTCGAGGACAATGGCTAAGAGATTGCGTATTTTGAGCAATCTGAAAGTGAAGCCAGAAACTGGAGTTGCTTGGATTGTAGGCTTCTCCTCCTCCTCCTCCTCCTCCTCCTCCTCCTCCTCCGTGCCTCCTCCTTCTCCTACTGCTGCTGCTTCTGCTGATCTTCTTCCTCCTCTCATCACAGTTGTTGCATTTGTGAATTGTCTGCATTTTTCTGGGACTTCTTCGTCTTCTTTGCAGCCAAACTACGAGGAAGAAGCTGGTAAGAATAACCTCACCACCCACAATCTCTTCCAACAAAAATGCTCTTTGAAAAGGAAGAGTAATGAACTTTCTCTGTCTCTCTAGGGTTTAAGATTTGAGAAGAACAAGAACAAGATGATGGTGATAGTGATGAAGATGATGATGCTTCAAAATTCTGAACTACAAAATGTGCAATCTGGATTTTTTTTCTGTGATTGATGATGATGGTGGATTTGAAGAATGGAAATGGAATTGCAATTGTCTTCTTCTTCATGTAGAATTGAGATTTGACAACTCTGCCTTTGTTTTGGCTTTGAAAATGTTGTGCAGAGGATCTGCGGATTTTGCTCCCCAGAGGTCTTGAAATTGTGGGGGCAGTTGTGAGCAGCAGTGGTGACACTGCAGCAACCAAGAATGATGCCACCAGAGCTGGAGATTTTGCATTTGGATTGCGGCAGGAACTTGGACTTGCAGCAAACAGCGGCAGTGATGGGATCAATGTCATCGCTGCATTGGCAGTTGAATCTTTGAGCACAAATGAAAGTGTAATGTGCTATAGCCAGTATGATGGTTCTAGACTGCAATTGCTCGAGGAGGAGATTGTCCAGGAATGGTCATGGAGAGATACATGTCTGCTGCGATGTCAGCTGGAGTTGAGCATGCCGCTTTACTTGCCATCAATTGTCACTCTTGCAGGTAAGTAGACGATTGAAGAAGAAGAAGAAGATTGTTGCAAAGCATAACCTTACTTATGAGCTTCTTGCAAAAATGCAACAAATTACACAGACCATGAAAAAACAAGTTAGGGTTGTTGGTACTGTCTGTCTGTGTTTTGAAAGAGGGATCTTTGTCTTCCCAAGTTTTTGCTGAAGATCACATGCAAATGGGTTGTGCTGGAAACCCATTTTCTTTTTCATCTTACTGAAACCCGGCCCCCTGCAAATGACAAAACTTGTGATCATAGAGTACGAGGAGCAAGTGATTGGTTCTGTGGACAGCATCATCTCCAATTTGAAGAGCAGCCGGGCAGTGTTTTTGTTTGAGAGACAAGGGGAAACAGTGTTGATAAATGCTTCTGATAAACCAAATGCAAAGGCAGCGGCAGCAGATGTCCAGCAAATTCCTTCAGAGTCAACTTTGAGCTCACTTCAGGGTTCCATCTTGCAGCCTGCTGAAAATCAGGTCCAAATCAGAAGAACCTTGAACTCAGTGTTATCTGTTTCTCACAGCAGTTTCAGGGGTGTTTTCAGTCTTACTGTTATGGGAATCTCTTTAATCTACAAAATAGTCATGCTGCAAAGACAATTGGTGTAAAGCTTACAAGTAGTGTGTAAACACCCAAAGTTTGCCCCTTAAGAAAATGTCTTGCCTTCTTATGGCCGCCCACAGTCCATGTGTTGTAGCTCTTCACGTACAGCAATGTGTGCTTGCACTGATGAGCATTTCTCTTTGCAGATACCAGTGCCGATGAAGCTGATACTAATGATTCGACCATCATGCAGCAAAACCTCTTCTCCTTTTATGCAGTATCTGCCTGGTATATTAGTCTGCCTTTCCCTAGGGTTCAGCATCATACACCCCCTCTTGATTTTGTGCTGATTCTGGATTGAATTCTGCAATGTCATTCGTGAGTTGACAAACTTTGTATTGTTGTGATCTAAGGAAAAGAACTTTGAACTTCAAGGGTGAGTTTGGCTTGACATACTTTCTATACAGGTTTGGTTAGATTCTGAACATTTTCCTCCATGAATCTCCAGGTCATTACCTTCAGAGTCAGATACACTGATGTTATTTGTGTGTCCTGTCCTGCAGCCAAGAGTTTAGTGGAGCTGCACCTCCTGAGGATGAGTTTGGATGTGCTGTGTCTGGCACCCAGTCACCTCTCTGCAGCAGATGCCACCACCTTGTTAGTTGTACCTGCCCTTTGTGATCAACTGATTGTCATGTGCAAGATGGCAAACAAGAATGCTACTCATAACCCCAAGGTTAAGGGTTTGTTGTCATGTTTTCTGTCTTTTGAGAGAGTGTTAATTCTGCATTTATGAGTGCAATATACTCAATGTATACAACATGGAGTTTTTTTTTTTTCTTTTGTACAGTTTGTGGTATGTCCTGGAACAACACTAGATGCAACTTTCTGATAGTGGCAATACTCTTGTGTTCAATCAAGACTAGAATGGGAGTTCAAATCATGCACCCAAGTTTTGCAGGTACTTACTTTCTCTTGTACTTATTCATCATGCAGGTCTGCGCTTTCCACTTTTGTCCCTTGAGCTGCCCCATCACAACAATCTATGACCTCAGCTATGGTGAAAGTGAAATTGCTCTTGGTAAATAAGGCTGTCATATCATTTTGACCAGAAAAGGAAAGATTTTGCAGTACATCGCACAGGTTCAACACAAGATGACAGTAGCAGTCTTTTCTAATGTTAGAAATGACAGCCTAGAATAAAATATTATCTCACACTTTGCTTGGAGTTTTGTCTCATGTGCCCATGATCAGTTTCAGGCACCTTTCTCATGTGCTCCCACTTACAGATTTTTGTTTCCCAATGAGCTTTGACTTTGAGATTAGATTGTTTGCAGTGGAACACAGAAAGGCATTGCATCACAGACTGGGTTTGCCATTGGATCGTCCCATGCTCCGGGTTGCAAACGCCCTGACATTGGCAAGCCTTGAATCCAGTAGCAATCACTCTGCAGGTAGGTCTAATTATACTTTCAGGCTTACTTTGCAACAGGCCAGCAAGCATGATGTCTACTCCTTGTGCTTTTCAAGGATCACAATCTAGCTCTGCTTTTTAAGCTGCCCTAGACTGGAAGTGCTACTGTTCTGACGCAGTGAGAATTTTTCTCTTAATACCTGAGTTGATGTTTCAAGCACCAAAGCCCCTGAGTTCTTGTCAGAGGACCAACAATGCTTAATTGTCCATCAATGTAGGAGGGAAGCGGCTGCTGGATGTTCACATTGGTTTGTCAGCTTCTACAGGTTAGTGCATGTTTTACAAGAACACTCATGCCTTATACTCATATTGGAACAACTAAGCTAAAGCTAAAGATATGTGTTCTTCTGTTGTATCTGTGCCCAACATGGGCTTTGTGTTCTTACTCTGCAATAAACGCTCAGAGTGCAACAGTTGTGTAACTAGAGAAAGCATAAGTTTCTATGGCTCATAGAAATCAATTATCGGGTACTAATCATCAGCAGACTACATGCATGTGCCAAGAAATACAGTGGTTTTTTCTAAGAGCGATAGCTGATGTACATACCTGTTTGCTGCTGGAGATTTGCAGTCGCTGGAGGCTGCCAGAGCTTAATAGCAGGCTCATATGAGTATTACCATTATCTTCAAGATCGGTTTGATGACAATGTAAGCATGTTCTTTCATCTTTTGGAAGTTGCAGTATGCTAACAGCCACCCAAGTTGGTGAGCATTGGCCGTTTTGTTGTTTACAGAAAAGAATTGAGTTGGTTAACCAACCCTTCATCATCTCTTCTGAAAATTGTTCTTCATCTTGTGTGTACTGGGAATTGGGTTCTGTATTGGTTCCAGATCACATGTTTTCTCAATTCCACTGTGCAATAGATCATATTGGTATTAAGAGCAGCAGAATATCACGACATTTTCTCCTTGATTGATTCCTTTGCCACTTTCTTGTGCTTTTTTATGAACAGTGCTGCTCTTTGCAGGGATGGGGGTGTGCATATCGCTCATTGCAGACAATTATCTCCTGGTTTAGACTCCAGCATTACACATCAATCACAGTCCCAACACACAGGTTTTTTTTCATGCCCTGGGTTGCATATCCATCTGTTCACGTTTGCTGTTGTGGGTGGTCATTGTTTTACTGCTGCTATGCCCTGGTGTAGTAGTAGTGCACAAGAGTGTTGCTTCTGACTGACTGCTCTCATTTTGCATCATTGAACCAAAAAAAGCACCATGAGATTTTGTCAAATATCAATAGATCATTTCAGCTTGTGTACCTTATATAAACAGTTGCATTTTGTATAACAGAGAAATACAAGAATGTCTTGTGGAAATTGGAGACAAAGAGGCATCTTTCATAGGTTCACAGGAATGGATTGGTGCCATTGAGCTAAGTTTTGTGCTCGATAAACTTCTTGGAGTAAGGCACTTTCCCTGATGTTGTTCTTTGAGGCTTTGTTGGCTCAACACAGAGGGATAGTGCCACCAATCTTTTGAAGATTCCTGCAAAGTTTGGAACACTTGAAACCACCTTCAGTAGTAGCAAAATAATGACAAGGGTGCCAGTTGAAAACATACTACTATTGATGCAGATCATTCCTCCATATTGCTGTTGCAGGTAACATCTAAAATACTTAGTGTACACTTGGCGTTTTCTTGGTTGAAGAGATACTACTACTATTAATGCAGATCATTCCTCCATATCACTGTTGCAGGTAACATCTAAAATACTTAGTGTGCGCAGTGGAGCTGAAATGCCAAGTAAAGGCCGGGAGCTGGCTCTGCATTTTCGTACACAGGGTACTCCGGTTATGATTGGTGAGTCAGCGTGCATATCTTCAGTGGCAAATCATGTCCCATGGTTTTTCTGTTTTTGCAATTTGAATTGTTGCTTTCCTAAACATTCTACTTAAAACCCAGTTTTGCAACCAACCAGACAGTAGTTTTTCTGCTTGTAAAGGGTCTTAATGATTTTAGGTTATGCTTGCACAGTAGTCTAGCCAGATGCTGTGACCAACCTTCCAAGATCCTGCCTTTGAAATCTTGTTCAGTTCAAGGAACCCTAGGTTTGTTTTTTTGAAGTGAGTCCTTTGTCACCTGTTGTAGGCGGTGGCGTCTTGGCATACACTCTATTGGGAGTAGATTTCAATGAGCTGACGGGGGAGATCATGTTTCTCATTCTTGATCCTCACTACACGGGTGGTGAGGACTTGAAATCCATTCGTAATGGAGGCTGGTGTGGCTGGAAAGGGACTATCACTACTAACGGTCAACAATTCTTCCTTGCCAACAAGTTCTATAATCTTTTGTTGCCTCAACGGCCCATTACAGTTTAACAGGATAAATTCATTCACTTACCTTTTCAAATGATGATGCCCTTGCTTGCTTGCTTGCTTGCTTGCTCGCTTGCTTGCTTGCATGCTTGCATAGTTTAGTGACGGCCTCTCATTTGAAAAGCTCTATGCTCCATGATCGATCTCCTCCAGTCTATTTTCATAGCAGCTTCCCTTCAAATCCACCCACTGAGTGTGTGCAGTAAAAATGTGGCAGAAGTCAATGATGGCTCAGTTACACATAAATGTGACAGAAATGTGCATGAAAACAAAAGCTGCTACTAGATATAGATTTAAGCTCAGAATCAAGTTCAACAGATCTGTGATGTGTGGAAGTCACATTGACAGCAGAGGTGAAGGTGAAGTCTTTATTTTTCTTCTTCAGCATCAACATGCAGCATCAAGAAATTCTCTCATTGATTTCTTCCTTAAAGCCTTTTTCTATTTGAACCTCTGCACATCCTCAGCATGGCACATAATCAAATCCCTCACCATATTGTGGTGACCCATCTGCAGAAGCTCTATGCAAGAGCAGGTGGTGCTCGTTCCTAATTGCACATCATGTGTATCTGTTGTTGATGGCTTGGTCAGTAAACTTTGTTGCATAGTTCATAGTATGGAAGGCAATTTCCACCCAAATCCTTGTAAACATTTTTTCTTTTGTTCCTCCAGAAAAATCTACTGAGTGTGCTATTGCTGCCACTGTTTCTGTGCTCTAAAGGTGAGAAATCCCTCATCTCGGGTCACAAACACATCTCTTATTACATCACAGATCTGTTGTACAAGCCATCAAGATGTTCACTTTATGTTGGCCGTGTAGGCTCTTATTTTATTGCTTGATCATATTGCCTTGGTCACAGTCTGTGGAGTTAGCCTACAAGCTCATGTCACTAAGATAAAGTGGACCATAAACTCCAGATCATATTGCTGAAGAATAACATTGGACCACAGACAATGCCATGATGATCAACAGACACACATGCTACGGATAACATTCCTTGTCAAGCAGGAGTGCAACTGATGCTCCTTTCAGAGTTGCATCCAAACATTTTGACCTTAGTAACCTCAACACTTAGCAATCTACATACATCTATCTTAGCAATTATGAGGTTCTTGGCTCTCCAAGAACACAGATCTACATACATCATCTCACAGCAATCATGAGCTTCTTCTTGGCTCTCGAACAATGGAGATCTACCTACATCTGTCTTCCCTCTTGTGAAAAAGGTGAGAGATGTTCCATCAACACTAGTATATCTCCAGGGAGAAATTTTCTTGCCTCATCTGAGGACCTTCATTAAAGAACAGCAGGGAACCAAGACATTTGGTTCTGACAGGAAATGGAAAAGCCAGATCAGGATCAGAAGAGAGAGACACCAGGTTACAATCAAAGGAGAAGATTAAACTGGAGGCAGTCAAGCTTGGCTTGTTAGGAAGCACAGAGACATCACACCTGAAATGCCACCTCTTCCATTAAAGGATGCCTGGAGCTACTGTTGTTGTACACAGATCTGAAAGTAGAAGAATCTAGCAACGCCCATGGCTTTGTGCAACGCAGATGACACTCAACAACCAGTGCAGAAAGGGTTGGCATCCTGGATTTACAGCTGGAAGCTTCAATATCAGAGTGCACAATCACCCACAAACAACTGAGCCAATACATACATGGACACAATGCAAAGAGTAGCAAGATTTCTGACCCAAATAGTATTGAGAAATCTGATGTGATCTTCATCATGTAGGATCTGAGTTTCAGCACTGAAGCTGCAATGAGCTGCTGCAATGAAACTTGTCAGAAGTTGAGTCAGAAGTGTTCCTAGATCATCATCCTGTAAGTGATTTCTCTGAAAAAAGGTGAACTCGTCTTCTTTTGCTCCAATCTACTGCCATAGGCCTCTCAGGTGTGATGGAGATGAAGGAAATAAGAGGGCAAGGAAAACCAAAAGGCAAAGAACATCATCACAAACATGGAACAAAAATGGGGAGAGAATGTCTCCAGCAAGCATGTACTCTATTTCAGATGCTACAGGTGCAGCATGCCAACCTCAAGGGCTGAGGAACTTCACAATACATTTGAGTGTGATCTCCATCAGACTCAGTTGGCTTGCTAAGTTTGCACAGTGCTCTCCTTTTTCAGTCCTTTTTCAGTACAGAAATCTTGGGAGGTCCACTGGGTCCTGGTTTCATTGATTGCTTTGGCACAACTACAATGCCAGGGGGAGCTATGACGGATTTTTTCTCTGCTGTGTCCTCTATACTTGCACACCTTGATGTTGCAGCCCTCAAAGCTGCAGCCCGTAGTGCACAGCGTTTGCTTTGAATGATCCGAACATATTCTGCAATAAAATAATGAAGCTTTGGTGGGGGTTTTGCTGCCAAGCCAGGAGGTAATACTAGCCCAGCCTTGCGCAATGACCGTGCAGCCTGTTTCTGTGCTTGTTGATAATGGATGCCGCACAATGGAGGCGACACTGCACACAAGACTGGCTTTGAACAGGTGACTGTCCCATTCTGGCCACTGCACATATCACGACTCCTGTCACAACACTCATGATCAAAGCAGTCATCAACCCTGCAGGGAAAAATATGCAGAGAATGTGCACCAAGTGTTTGATGAATGCACAAACCTGTGGAGTGTCAAGCCCGATAAGGCAAGACCTGTGCCAACTAACAACAGCTCCAGACTGAGATGCTCACCACAAAGACACAGACATAAATGGCAACAAAGAAAGGAAGAGAGAGAGACAGAGAGAGAAAAGGATGGAACATACCTGCGCACAACAAAAGAGCAAGGTCTGTACAGGCGTTGACGAGGTTCCAGCAGAATATGTTCATAGCAAAATATACTTAATGGTAGGGGTTTTGCCAAGCAACCTTGGGCTCCACAACGCAATGTCTCACTTCCTGTCCTTTCAGGTGCATGTGGCTCCCGCATCCCTCCCCCTTCTGTGCCAGACGGAGACACTCCCTCTCTCTCCCTACCATACATAGCAGCCTCTCCATCATCTCCTCCTCCTCTTTGTTGCTCACCACTCTCAGTATCATCACGCCATCCACTTTTTCCATGTCTGAGGTAAAACCGTCGGTATTTGGACCTCATTTCTTCTAGCAAACCCCAATACTGAGCCTTATATAACTTCATCAGCTGACGAACTCGACGAGACCTCCTCCGCACAACTTCCTCGATCGTAAGAGCCTCTGCATGTTGTAACACCTCATCTTGTTTGGCACCTGCAGCAAGTTTACCTGCTCTGGTGTTTAACAAAAACCATAGAAAAAGAGACAGTGCAGCAGGACAACACCACAAGTTCAATAATATGCTTGAGGAAAGGGGAGGGGTCAGTAGTAGTTTGTTTCTCATGCTGTTCAACTCTAATTAGGTTCTCACCACAGAAGCAGAGAATGTTCTCCTCAAGAGTCTGTTGCCCTTGGTGCAATAGTGAAAACCCTAAAACCCTAGATCATCACAACAGTGTGTTCTTCATGCAATAGTGAATGCCATGAAACCCTAGAGCATCACAAGAGTTTTTTGTTCTTGATGCAATAGCAAAAACCCTGAAACCCTATATCATGACAAGAGTCTCTTGTTCTCGATGCAATAGTGAAAACCCCTGAAACCCTAGATCATCCCAAAAGTCTCTTGATCTTCATGCAATAGTGAAAACCCTGAAACCCCGGATCACCACAAGAGTCTCTTGTTCTCGATGCAATAGTGAAAACCCTGAAACCCTAGATCATCACAGACCTTAGTACCTTCAAAAGCAGCATGGTCCGGAGATTCGGAGTCGTAGTCAGAGCCCTCGTCGCTGCCACCACAGCGACGAGGTTCCGTCTCGCTGCAACTGCCACTGGCATCACCGCCTGCGACAGGAACAGCTATACGGCCTCCTCCTCCTCTTCCTCCCCCGCTTTCGAGTTCCTGAATCACCACTTTCTTCCCAACATCCCGGACCCCAGAAACCGCTGCCATTGACGACGACGGCAAGCACATAGGTGGCTTTCGCTTCACGGACTTGTGCTTCGTCGTGCTACCCATTACTTGCTGCTACTGCCGCCTATAATCCACAAGAATTCCCACACACACAAAAAAACCCTAAATCCAAAACAAAACAAGAAAAAAACAAACGACCGGGCTCTTGTATTCTTCGCTTCCGAGTGCATCATCCACGCAATAACAAGAACAACAGAAGCCCGCCTGCTCACTCTTTCCGCTCCATCTTGGATTCCTCCTCCTCCTCCAACTTTCTGTTACCGAAACAAAGCAAAGAAAAAACCTCTCCAAACCCTCGTCCTCCTCCTCCTTCTCCTCCTCTCTTTCTTCTTTTCCTCTGATTCCTGCGCCAAATCTTTTCCCGGGCGGCATGCCTCATCATCACACCATAAGCATCATCACACCATAAGCATCATCATCCTACATAAACAAGAAGAAGAATCAACACCCAGTTTGGCGATGGGAAAAACCAAGGAAGAAAAAACAAACAAGCTTGTCGTCGAGAGCTGCAATGGGAGTCCGGGGAGAGTCTGGGCGCTTAGCTCCTCCAGAACTCCGGATAGATACCGGGTACGGGTATGTACATTTCCCGTAATGCCCGAAAAATAAAATTAAGTGATGGGCATCGGCCTTTAACTAAGGGCCGAAGAGAGGGACCTTATCCAGGGCCGGTCCCGATCTGGGCTCCGCTCCAATCAGTTAAAGCCCGCTGCTGAGGGGCGTAAAGCCCTCCCTGAATTTCTCGAGTGTATTTGGAAGGCTCCTTCAGGGACCCTGCGCAGGCCAGACCGGACTGCGTATAGTGAGTTACCAATTACAATGGTAGCGAGAGCGCATTTTTGAAAAATAAAAAACAAAATGCCTGCTTGACACAAGATTGTTGTTGTCTTGCAATCTGGACCCTTCAGATTTTCGCATCAACGGTCTGGCTTTATTAAGCCCGTTTAATGCCCTTGGCGCATGGCATACCTGAAATAAGAGCCCTTACCCGTTCGCTGCCACCTCAGGAAGTGGGCCCTTATTCCAGGGATGCCCTTTGCACAGGCCATACCTGAAATTAAGAGCCCCATCTTC
This sequence comes from Sphagnum tenellum, assembly GCA_963921925.1. Taxonomy (NCBI): domain Eukaryota; kingdom Viridiplantae; phylum Streptophyta; class Sphagnopsida; order Sphagnales; family Sphagnaceae; genus Sphagnum; species Sphagnum tenellum. The sequence continues at coordinate 13,124,704 of OY998143.1, read as the reverse complement.
AGCTGCCACCTTGGGAAGCGGGTCCTTATTTCAGGAATGACCTGGTCCTGGGCCATTACCCTGCACTTTATCCATCATAACAAGTAATGACTTGCATGAATTTTTTTTTTTTTTTTTTTTTGGATGGGTATCACACGAAAATAATAATAATAAAATCAAGAGGCTGAGCATTTTGAAAAACATAATGCCAAAATGCAACATTTATGATTATAAATACCAAAATATAACATTTATGATTATTATATGACTAGGCTTGTAAGGATAATGTGATGCACATGATTACATGACTAAAATGGTCCATCAAACCATGTCACTATATTATTGCGCATGTGGCAATGATGTGGTGACATTACAATTGGATTTTATTCATTTTATTTAATTAACTTTTATTTAACGACATAATTGATTTTTAAAACTCACTACACTATTATATTGACATCTTGTCGAATTGTCCATGGATCAAGTTGTGGAATGAACAAAATAAAATAAAAAATGAATTTTTCATTGTTCTTCATGCAATACAACATAGTGTGCATAGTAAGTAAATATTGAATGAAAGCAAGGTGCCTTGATTGATTCTCTAGTTATGTAGGTCACAAATGTCCCACTAGGTATTCAACAATGTAGTCATGCAAGTCACAAGTATATGTTATTACAAGAAGGAATTGAACTCTCGTTTTAATTGGATGGCATCAACTTTAGAAAAGGAATTTAAAAGGATTTTCGCAAAATGTGTCAGTTTTTTTCTTTTCCTCTAGAGAAGAACACCACTCCTTTAGGATATGATTTATGTTTTTAGATTCATGTTTTTAGAATGAAGATTTGTGTTTTTAACTTAGAAACAAAAGATAATATGCAAAAACTTTTTTGGCATTTGTCATTCTTTTCATGCGGTCATTTGATCCTTATTGTCTGAAGCTTGTTCATTTTTAACATTCTATATTCTTCCTAGATTATTTGTAATAGTATTAGTTGAGTGATTTCTACAATTTTAAAACATTTTCACATGTTTCCAAAGTCTATTTTAGTGAACTATTTTTGAGCTTATTTTTTGAGATTCTACATAAATAATTGTGATTTCTTACCTTCATCCTTTGATTACAATTTTTGTTGAATTAGGATTTCAAGCCAATTTGGTAGTCATCTATTGTTTTTTGTTGCAACAATTTATATAGACTCAATAACTTAATTGAGTAGTCCTACCATTCACCTCTGAGTCTACATAACAATGTCATTGCACAAACATAAACATGTTTATTTCTAATTTAATGCACTAGATATGATTCTATGACTTTCTCATTTCATAATGAAATTAATTTCACGCATGTAATTACAAAACCACATTGGTTGTATATAGTTTTTGCATGCTTTTAGTTTCAAAAATAAAATTAATTGATTTAAAACTTTTAACTTGGGTTTCACTATTATGCATTACCACTCTCAATAAATTGATGAAAAAATGAATTTATTTTCTATAAATTAAGTTCCATTTAAATGAAAATATTGAATGACATTGCATGTAACTTGAATTGAATTTTAATTCAATAAAATGAATTCACATTTAATTTAGTTTAATTTATATTCAATAGGAGAGAAATGGGACACAAATTGGTGTGAAAATTATTGAAAATATACTTGTGATTATGGTGTTGGAAAAAAAAATCAAAAACACAATTTTCCATTCCTCTTTACTTGGGAATCAGTTACACATATTGTAGTTTGGAGTTGTGCAAATGATGACTTATGGAATGTAATAATGTCCTACTAAATCAATTTTAATGAATCATCATCACTAAATTCACATTGGGTAAGAGTTTGAAAATTAGGTTGCATACTTCATTTTATGAATTCTCTTAGGTTTAATTTATTGGATAACCCAAACCCCATTAAAAGTTGAAATAAAACAAGTATAAAAGGTAAAAGTTCATAGTTGGGTTCAATTGATTTTACATTAACATAAGAAGGCCAAAAGTACAACCATCAAAAATTTAGTTTAAAAAACAAGTCCAAATCTACACACTTCAAGCAAAAAGCATGCCATAAAATTCATTCGTGTATGGATGGTACACTTAATTTATAATGATCCTTTTTGGGGACCACTTATGTAATGCCCTCATTCTCAATTACACATTCACATTTCAATTGCATATTAACACTATCGATGAAAATCATAAGAGTAATTGAAAAGTTAATCCAATTACTCATGAAACACATCCATCACATTCTACAAAACCCACCTTCTAATCAACAATGTCATGTTAATTTTCATGGTTGAATGTTGTTAAATGTGTCGAAAAATCAGTAGATGTTGCAAATTCCATTAACAACCAAATTAGTGCCCAACTAATTGTGCAAATCATCTTTAGATGACAAGAAGAAAGAAAGGTGGATAATGTTTGTAAAATTATCTAAAAAGATCTCTCTTTGGATTGCCTAGGATTTTGTCATTATTCATAGGTGGACAACATATTTATGTTATAATTTATAACCAACAACTTTGTTTGCCTTACTATTCCCATAGGAGTTTGAAAGCATTTGAATTTCACAATTTTTCACTAAGACGCTAAAGAGGTGCATTGGGCATTCCTATCCATTACATGATTATGAAACTTTGCCTTTTCTTTAGGTTATACATGTTCATGAATTAGTCTATGTTGTATCAAATATGTGAAGCTAAGATGTGTGCAATCATGACCTGTTGCAACTTGTAAATATCATCATCATCTTGAACAAATGAAGGTGCAAATATATGAAATGATGGTACAAAGAAAACACGTTGCTATTGAACTTGAAATTTTTGAGACCCATTGTTAAATAGAATATTACACCTTGAATTATGAAGTATATTTATTTGTTTAAGCTTTAGGGGGTTTGTTTTCTCTTCCTTTAGCAATTTTACCAAGGATCTATTATATGGATTCTTCAATAACGCTTGTGAATTCAAATTCAAGACCCATTATCTATCACTACTAATTCCACGTCATGTTTATCCTACAACTTCATCTTCCTATCTAATTATAATATGTAGTTCTTATTAATTAATTCTCTTCTCCTTTTTTTGGCTCCCATCACAGTTAACTAAAACTAAATTACAACATGATCAAACTATGATAAACATGTAATGACTCCTTCATACTTTGCACAACATTCCCACAACCTCCTTCCCCAATGTTTTATTTACATATCACCTTGGTACCAAAAAAAAATGATCCCCTTCCTTTGCAAGGTTTTCCTCCTCTATCCCCCTTTCCTCAAGTGAAAGCATGAATAGGGGACTATTTGGATTCTCACACTTGTAATTATTCTTTATTACATAGAAATGTAATTTAAAGCCATATTCAAAATTTTAATTATCAAAATTTTAATTATTCATTTTTTCATAAACTTTAATGGGAATCATCATTAAAAAAATTGGATGAATTATAAGAAGATTATGGACTCATAATGGACTTTTGAAATGACAACATTATGCTTGTCACACAAAGAAAATGAAAATTGTGGAATGAAAATTTTTAATTATACATTAGAGTAGTGTCAAAAAAAAATTAAAATTAAAACATCATCAAATGAAGAATTGATTAATGAAATGCATTGAAATTTTCCCAAGATATATTTTCTAATTAAAAAAAAGAGACACGATTATTATAAATTTTATCCTTGGGGTTCCATTTCACATTAAAAAATTTAATCTTTTTACATGGATTTTTTGATTAATCACATGTTTAGGGATATTCATAGGTTGACTTATTAATGGTTTGAATGAAATTACATAGACCTTGAATTGAATGTGAAATTCAAATTGAATTGGATTGGATTAAAATTTAATTCAATTCAATTCAAATACATTGATCATAACTAAAATTCAATTGAATTCTAATTCAACTAAATTCAAGTCATTGATTGGGTTAAGATTCAATTCAATTGAAAAGAAATGGGATGTAAATTGGTGGAAAAGGTAATGAAAATTTGCTTGTGATTATGGTGTTGGAATTATTATTTTTACAAAGGCAAAAATCCAAAAAGACAACTTTTGTGCCTCTTTACTTAGGAATTAACTAAATCAATTATGGGTTGGAATTTGGTAAGATAAAAATATTATGTGGCCTTGTAGGGTAAATCGATTTTGATGAATCATTATCACTAAAATATAGTTGCAAATTGATTTAGTCATGAATGTTGGGTTTTGGCATTGATCATTGGTTCACAAGCTCTTAGTATACTCAATATGTTCCCATCAAAATAAACATTAGGAACACCTTTACATATATGAAACATTTTCACAATTTAAAAAATAAATTGTGAATAAGGAAGTTGTGAGATCAAAGGTAACAAAAATTGACAATAAAAAAGGAAAGGTTTAGAATTGGGTTGGACTAAGTATAGGACCATAACCCTAGTAATTATCCTATTAGTTCTTGCCTAAAAATAGATGTTTAATTTTAAAAAATGAATTTGCACGATATTATTCCATTTTTATCAATTATTGAGTCGTCAAGTGCCTAACAAATGTTGTAGATTTAACCTTTTTATTTATTGATGATTTAAAAAAAACTTCATTGATTTAATTTTCTATCAATTTTTGAGTTATAAGATTTTTTAAAATTGAACTACAATACAAGTAGCTTGACAAAAGGACTTTTTGAAAACTTGAATGCAAATTTGAGGTCTAGGATTTTTTAAATGATATGATGTTACCTAAATAATTTATTGTTACTTTCAACACATTTCAATTGATTGCAAGAAATAAACAAAACATCTTTTTCAACCTATCCACTAACATCAAGTTAGAATGAATTAAGACGTGGGAAGTCGATGTTAAGATCCATGGGATTCTTTTAAAAAAAAGTGTTAGGAAAATCCATGTGGGACATGATTATTAAAAAATACATATTATCATGCAAAATATCTCAAGACCAAACCAACATCTAGTAATATTTCCATACAATGATTTTGAGATCTCATGGCCTAATTAAATAAAAAATGATTCCTTTTGCATGTGTCATGCCTAGCTTAAAACTTGAGGTCCATAGAGATCATCATGAACATATTTTATCATCATGATATAAAAATTCATCCTTGAATTGCATTTTTTAATAATATGTTGAAGTTTTCAATGTTTTACATTTTGTCAATAAATGAATATTTTCCCAAGCATTCACAAATGCAATAATTTGATGAACATATAATAGGTACCCTAGTTCTTTGCAAAGGTTAATAGTTTAAGCCAAGAATGATGGCAAATAGTTTTAGGAATAAAATTTGTATGTAGCCAATGGAATGGTTGAACATGCACCCCACATGGCTGGTGTTTTCTCCTTGGGGGAAAGGGGGCGTGGGGATTTTTTTTCCCCTTTTGCAATAATGCACCACTAAGAAGGGGTGTGTGGATTTTTTCCTTAAATAATAATATTATTAACACATGCAAGAGTGAACTAATGTTTGACTTTGACTTAGCCCCATACAATCTTGCCACATACCATCTAGCTTTGGTATTTCACATTATATGTGTCTAGAAGATGGTTCTTTCCATGAAAGCAAATGTTAAGCAAAAAGGCAAAGAATGCTTTCAAAAAAAAAAGAAGTACATTAAAAATTCTATCACAATCGGAGTGGGAGGTTCAAATATGATCCACAATGTCTCTTTTTAATGGAGGAATTATAAAAATCATCATGTGCATATAGGTTGTGTGCTTTGGAACGAACTAGGAGGATCTTCGTGTCACTTACATTTGCAAATAGTTTGTAGATTGCACATTTCTAGTCTTCTTGCTTTTAATCAAGTAATGAAACATCAACTTGGGTGCAATGATTTGGTGAAGGCTTTTATTAGTCATGTGGTTCCTTGCAAAAATTTAAAAGGTCAAAGTTTGCATACCTTTGTTGAGGTGATAGGATATTGGTTGAAGGATGCAAGAAAGGAACACTTTAAAGTTGTTGATGTTAATGTTTCTAATATGGAAAAGAATGTTAGCATTGACTACCAAAAATTGTGTGGTGTTATTTGATATCAACATAATTGACAAGGTTTTTTCATGGTGCAAGTATCAAATGAGAGAAAAAAATGATCTTCTCTTCCATTTGTTTTATTGCATATGATTCAATCTAGTCAATTCTATTTAATAACTTCATGGGTCGTGCCTTCAAGACAAGGAGGTATGGATTTTACTAGGGCACGTTCAATTTGAAAGTTCATGGTAATGCCTTCTAAAATTTCTATGGACAATATTTGCAAAAAATTTCTTTGACTGTACCACTAGGGAATCATGGTTGAAGAACTTCGAATCATCATAATTCATAGAGCAGATTCATTCAAGAATGGAAACATAAGTTTTGGAAAATTGTGTTCCTCTTTCACATGTGAAAAGGACCAAGTTTTTTAAGTTGGTCTTTCTACATGTTGTACATGTTCAAAAGGTTCAATAAAGGATAGTTTACTTTTAGTGACTTGTTACTATCATAATATAAATGTTTATATTAGGTGAGGGCTCCAAAGTTTAATGGGTTTTTGTTTTTGAGATGTGCCAATCGTAATATAACTTTTTATTTGGGTAGATTTCCACAGTTTCAAATTTTATGTGATGGGCCAATCAAAACAATTGATTGTAAAAATAAAAAACATGATAAGCTCACCCATATAATTGAATAAAATTACAATAGCTATTAATGTCTAGATAATAAAGGGTGGTGGGAGCTTTCAAATACAAAACGATGGGTTTTGAAAGGCATAGCCCATTAGTTGCCATTCAAGATTTTGAGTAGGAATAACATTCAAACTTCATAATGACATCACATTGTTGATTATAGGTTTGATTGAATGTGAGATATTTGTTGTGAAATAATGCACATGGTTTCCATTGATGCTTTCTAGGTTAATATATTATAACAAATGAAAAAGAGAAAGTCACAAAGCTTTGGGAGTTTAGCGATAATTTAAAACACTTACATCATGATATACCAAAGATACAAATGATTCAAATGCACAATGGTTTCATGTTGACACTTTCTAACTAGATGGTGCTTCTCTTCTAATCGACAGTAGTCATAAGTTGTGTATCATGAATCTTGTAATGAATCTTAGCAATAAAATATGCAAAAGACCAAAAATAGTTCCGTGAAAAAGATTACAACATTGAAGTTACAAAAAGAAATTTTGAAAGAAAAATTGTTTCAGAGGGCTGACGTGAATTGATGAAAAAGTTGTTGTGAATGAAACATCTTGTGTTAAATAGACATCCATTAAAAACATGCCTACTTCTTTTAAAGCAGCATGCATGAAAAAAGTCTCTAGTCGCACAAACAAAGGCTAAGAGCACTCTGACCTTATTTCACATCCAAGGGTACAAGGTCACACTCCCTTGATCAGACTCTACTCTTGAACCCATGATGTAATGATCCTTCACACAGAATTCTAGCTCCTTATGTAGTCAATAATCCATCCATGTTAGAGATCCTAATTCCTTCATCAAAGTTGATGAATTCTCAAATTATTTTCCTTTGTATTTTGCCTGCAAGAGCAAATATGGGTAAGCAAAGTGCAGCATAAAAACTGTTGAAAATAGTAAGAGACATTAAAATCATGGTAGTCCCTTGTTGCTCAAACTCTTGGTTTTTTGGATTGCAACTTTTTTGAAGTTCTGAAAACATATAAGTTGGAGGCTTTCATCGCAGGTGTTTTCTGTGCAAATAATATTCTGTTGTTGATCTGACACAGGGTTTCAAGCTTTGTTGCATGAATTTCTATCAGAAATGTTAATCAAAAGCTTCACCACAGCATCATGGATAGATCCAGGCTTACCCATATGTTTTGCATCTAGTTGTTTGTCATTTGGTTTGGATCTGCTCCATGAGTTTATCTGCAACACAAATGGTGTGTAGAGATGTTTTTGGGGACAGATTTAGAAGGCAGATTTCAATTCACACCAATTTTGCTTGCATCAAACAAGCATATAACCATTGATCACACAACGGCAAATGTTATGATATAAAACTGAAGCTCCAAACACAGATACATAATGACAAAAGCATGCAAATGTTTGTTGGCCTGGTTTGTTTCATTCAAGAGGATTTTCATTTGGCTTCAAATTCCTGCATAACTTTACTACAAACATGCAGCCAAAACTGGCACTGGGTGTGAGAGCTTCTTATGGTGCAAATTGGAACTCAAATCAATTTGCTCAAGAAACAGACCTCAACACATTGGCCATGGACCCAACAAAAAAACCTGATTTCATTTGTCTCATACAAGACAAAAACCTGATGTTAACATGAAGGAGAGAAAAACTACCGAATCCAATGATCCGAAGAAGCCCGTGCTTATTGACATGAGCTTGAATGGTGAATTTCTGGAAGAGAGATGGTGCAGATTAGGTATGGGTGGCAAAGCCTTTCCACCAAGAGGTCCAGCAGCTGTTGTTGTGGGCATGTTATGTCTTCATCCACCATCAGTCTGCACACCACAACCCACCACAGTCACAAAGAGTTTCTACTGTTTCCACTGGAACACTACTACATATATGTACAAGAAAAGCAAGCCTACATCTTTCTCTTCTGTCTTGATCATCAAACTGAGCATCAAACATCAACACCAGGACATCTTCTCTAGAACATCTTCTGCATTGGCATATTCCACACAGCTAGCTGCAGGAAGCAAGAAAGGACTTCAACACACACAAAATGAATAGATTCGATTTTTGGTCTTGCACCAAAAAAGTTTCAGGAAAGCTCAAGTATCAAAAATTCAACCTAAAGAATACTGTACTAAATTTCCAACAATCTTTGATTGTGTGAGTAGTGAGGTGAAAGAAAATATGGGGTTCACATGTCCATTTTGTTTCCACCAGAAAGAATTGGAGAGAGAGATTTTTGTATGTATGTATGTGTATGTGTGTGTGTGTGTGTGGTATGTAAGTAATGGTTTTGGATGCATCTATTTCTAGAAAGCCCAAAAGAAAGGAAAAAACCCATACTGATTGCCCAGATTCATTGTTGCAGAGTGCAATATGAACCATAAGGCATCGCTACAACCATTTATGAATCCTTCTGGTTTTACTTTATGATGAATGGAGGAATCACGCGTCTGCGTGAGAGGTGCCCGCCCCCTTATACCTTGTTACAACAGGGACACCCTCCTAATCTGACCCCCCCCTCACAAACTAGAAGGATTCTTCAGTTTCCCGAACTGCTTGCTTGCTCCAAGCACTCGTTACTTTCTGTGCTTCCAAGGACCCGCGTGGTAGTGTGATTCTTCGCGTTACTATTTCGACTACTTCGTTTTTTGTTTTTGAAATGTTTTTACGAGTCCTTTGCCCAACGACAAACAGCAAGGACTGATCTATCTTGCATTCTCTGTGTGAGAATAAGTCGTAGAATCTTCAACGATGATTCTTCCTTCGCGATGTTGTTGTTTCCTAATGCGCTTAACTCTGAATCCCAATCACATCGAACATACGACCACGATGAGGATGTTGATGCTGCTTTTGACAAGAAAATCTGCCCGAGTTTGATCAGATATTTCTTGCAACTGCACCATCTTCTGATCAGATATGTTATGTAGCTGCAACATCTTCTGCAACATTTTCTAATCAGATTTGGTATGTGGCTGCTACAACGTCTGAAAAGATATGTTTTACTCCCCTAATGCTTGAAACCCTAAGCAAGGCACAGATGGATTTGTGTCAGCAAAGGAAGCATAGCTTCAAGCAAACATTTTCACCTGTCATTTGGAACTTCTGAATGAGATGGTTTTAACAGCTGAGAAGCTTTCTCATTGAAAAAAAGGGAACATGCACGTACAACATAAACTGTGTTGATGACATTGGTGATCATCATCTTTGTCTCCCACAACATTCTATTCCTGTGCTGCTCACACAACAGTACAGCTTGTTGAATCCAGTTGCAACAGGAGATATAGATAACATCACTTGGAGATGATAGGTTCAAACCTTTTGGATGCTCTTGTGATGGCAAAAGCAAATCCTTCTGGTTTCATTTTTGCACACCTGCAAGTAGTCTGATAAGAGGTAACATACATACTTAGAAAAGTGGCTGTGCTTTTTCTGACTCAAGAATTTAGTACCCTACATGAAACTTCGAGCTTTAAAATTGACTTTTCTTTCCTAGTGCCAGTGTACATGGGTGTTGAGGATACCCAGCCTAAAGTTGCACATTGAATCCATGGTGGTGGTGCTGCGAATGCCACAGTGCACAAATGTGTCCCACAGTTGCAGCGCAGAGTGAATGGGTGGAGCAAATGGTGTGTCAGTGAAAGCACAAATGTTGGTAAGCACACATGCTTTACTGGAGCAAATTTAAAGTGGCCACCCAGTATGTGAAATCCCCACTACTACAAATGTCAGTTTCAAAGCTGATAATTGAAATGCTTTTGACATTTGACAGCTCATCAATCAGAACATATATTTCTTCCTGCACTAGTACCGTCAGGTATCAGGTAAGCATCTGTGGCACAATCTGTGCATGTTGTGATAAGCAAAATTGAAAGGGAATTTATGTGAAAAAACACGTGCAAGATTTCCAGGTACCTAGTCGGTGTTGCGTGTGGGCAATGTCAGGTTATTAAGACGTTCCAGGGTTAGAATCAACGCCTGTGTTCCCAGATTGCCTTCCCCATATCCCTTCAAAGACACATACAGCTGTTGTGCCTGCATCAAAGCCAGTTCCAATTCTGTGTCATCACCACAAGATACAACAAACACCCTAAAAAACCCATGATGCTAAACCCAAACATGGGATGATGACACCTATCATAAACTGCAGCATGGTCATAACTATGTTTAAGGCAGAGCCATCTTATTTGTCCCTTTAATTCGCCTCCTTAATTATGCAGAATCTGTTTGGGTGGCCATTTCAGCCGTCCAGGCCACAATTAGTGTGAACCCCCTGCCTTTGATGCCAGTGTGATGGGCACGCTACTGCTGATTCAGGCTCCCAAATTGGCTCACCCAGGATCTCAATTGGGAGGTAGAATCACCATTAGAAAGCCCACTCTCTACTACAAATCCTCCAGTAGGCAGATATTATGACACCAATGGATTGGTAACAAGGAAGTGGACTAACAAGGGCAAGGCCTGGCAATGAAATCCCCATCTGCTGGCATTCGTGTAGTGCAATCCCCAAATCCTTCACAAAATGGTGCACATAGAACCCTGCATTTCACCATCCAGCATGGTGATAATCCTTAGAAACAAGGAGTCAATTCTCTGAATATCCAAGGGAATTGTTTCACATCTGTGTAGTCACGACCTCTGCTTTCATTTTCTCATCTTCTGGTACAAATAAACCTTAGTTTCAAAAACTGCATAAGAGCATCTGATGAAAAACTTAGTCCCTGCATGTTGATGCTGGTGGAAATAAGTTTTTTCCAGAAACTCCTCCTTCTGGAGATGTTTTCTTTCTTTCCTACCAAATTAGGAAACACCTTAGCATATCTCTGAAATTGCAGAGAAATCTGCATCTCCACAACAACAATTTAGTGTGGAGACCATTAGACAGAATTGAGGGGGTGGTTTGAATAACAGTGGGATGGTGATGTGAATATTCAGGGACCTTCAACAACAGCAATCTGTATGATATTGACTTGCCTACAATAAGATTCCTACTGACTTCATCAGTTTCCCAGGAATGGGGTGGAGGTCAATGTCAAATGTTAACAAATGGACTGAGTTTCTGTCACAAAACCAGCAGTAATGGGAAAATTCTGCAATAATACTGGCTAACACAAAACCAAAAGGAGAATGAGAAGACAAAAAAACCCAAGCAGAAAGAGGTACAAAAATACAGACAAAGAGCCATGCTAGAAAGGCAAGACATAGAAAAACCCAAGAAATAAATGAGGAAGAAAACAGAGAGACAAGAAAAAGCAGAACTTAGAGAGGAAGAGATTTATAGGATAAACTGTTAACCACAAAATGATATAGTAGGCCACCAAAAATCTTTGTTACAATTTGTGAGTCAAAAAGACTTCCAAGTACCTGGAGCAAAATCACGTTTTTGAATGCGTGTAGCATAAAGCTCCAAGGACTTTGATCCTGCAGCACCCCCACCAATTGCTTGCAGATATCTGCAGAACAATGCATTCAAAGAATCAGAAGTCATGGGCTCCTTCTGCAAGGTCACTGGATCATGATCCACTTGGAAATCCATCTACTTTGAAATCTATACTCGCCTTCGCTGCAAATGCCCATGGTACAATTTCTGGATTCAGTGACATCTGGTTTTTACAAATGTACAGAAATTGGTTTGCTACCTGCAATGGGGGATCATACATATGCACATCCAAATGTGTACATTGACATACATAGCTTTCTTCTCTAACAGGTGTGTGTTTGCCAATGGCATTGATTTTCACATGGTAGGTGAAATTGAGTAGATGTGGTACTCAATATCTGCTTTTCAAGTAGTGGACTGGTGTGTCTTTTCTCAATTTAGCAGAGACATTTTTGACAGTGAAGGGCTTGTGTGGCACTCACGTAGTGACATCAAGGCCTGCTTTGTGTGCGTATAACATCCCCTAAGTACCCACCATCCACCACCCAAAGGCCAACACCATGCCATCTTCAATTTACATCTCTTAAGTACTGTATACAAGATCTTAAAAGAGAATGTCACTCGAATGTTTAGACAATAATAATACATCCACAGTGCAGCACAAAAAGGTTGACATTGGCTGAGGATGAGACAGGAGAAGCAAGGAAGAAATACCTCCACCAACCCTACCATTGTTGAGGCAATTGTTATCTGCAATCCACCATTAATTCCACAGTTGAGTTTACAATCATTGATGGTAGTAAACAATGCTATGTGTCAACAATGCCAAACTATCAAAGTGCACTGAATGTACTATTATGATAAAAAGGGTTTTGATTCAGAATTGAGAGGATATCTTCTGGACTACTTGTTTCTTAAAATCCTATATGTGTCTGCTGTAGATCTCAATGGAACCATGTTTATAATCCACATTGAGATAGCAGCCTTACTTTTCAGGTTTTGGGCTATGGCTGTCCCAACAATACAAAAGAAAGTGGGAAATCATGAATCATGTGAATGGTCTACTGGCCATAGAAAAAGAAGCAGTGGAAATACTATTATATTGTACATGGAGTACTCAGGAAATTAATTTGTGACAGTACTCATGGAAACAAACCTGTGCTGATATTGCAAACCTTGATTAGACATTGGTACCTGATTGGCAAGTTTGCAGCTTTGTCCAGAACCTGCAGGCCCCATATATGTTGGAGTGCCCATACATTTAAAAAGGGGTAACAATCCCTTTACCTGCCACAACAGATCAGAACATCTGACACCTAGCAACTAGCCTCTTGTTCATCACATCTAAAACATACCTATCAAGGTTTCTATCTGAGAATTACTCTCAACACCATCTTTTATACCAATGTAAGAATAAAGAATTCTCCTGTGCTGGTCCCTAAAATGGAGACTCATATAGTGACAACAGTCTTTGGGTCTTCCTGCACTTACAAGTATGCTTTACAAAGTTCCACCTCATGTGGTTGGCATTTGTTTAAAGAAACACTTACTGTGTCTTCTCTACCACCAGCCATGATGGCTAACGTGCCAGCTTTTGCTCCTTTGTCTCCACCAGACACAGGTGCATCAACTGATTCACACCCCCTATTATTCCCACACTGTTGTTCATTCTCTCTTGCCTTCTGATTTTTTCCGCTTATGCACTAAGTGATAAAGACTAACCATAAATTACAAATCTCAGCAGATCTTGATCATCCTTGTCCAATAAACTCTCTGAACTGCTGAGTGGATGCTGTGACATTCTTTCTTTGAGTTTAATTTCCCTTTTCAACAGATTTTTTGAAAAGTTCCCATTTCCATATGCCTCCCAGCACTAACCTCTCCAATGTGCTAAATGTGAATACAGTTTGTGCCTTTGTATGACAATTTTTTGTGTAGAAGTGAGGCACACCGATACTAATGAGCTAACCTAACTGACATCTGGAGTCACATTTCGTCCATAGTCCTCAGTGAAGTTTCAGGTTATCAGTACATAAGGCTTCACTTGGGAAATGAACTTGTGATCAAATTTCATGTGAAGTGAGTACATTACCTTTCCTGAGCCACAGCATAAATTTCTCGAGCCAAAGCAGGGTCACTTGTTGACATATCCACAACCTGAGCACCCACATATCCCAAAAATGTTCCTGCACAATTAAAAGCTTTTAAAGCCATTCTGTACCTGAACAATTGATGCATTGTTCAAAACAATACTTCACTGGCATGCTCAAGGTACGTTGACAGTCGAGTTGATGTTGACAGTTGTGAAGGCACGATGATTACAGACTCAAAAATCTTCTGGTACTAGCCTTTGGATCAAGATCAGAGCACCACTAATTCCATATCCAAGCCCTTCCCCTGTCAGGGTTTGTGAACTCACAATGCCTCCAGGTTGAAGACCTTGCACAACACCCTTCTCTCCCAGTATTACCTCTCGTACATCTGATGGGTACCTGTTACACTCCAATGATGAAATAAAGTATGTGGTTAGGTGTTATCGGCCTCAAAATTCACTCATAGTTTTCTTTTCTCAAACTGACCATTCACCTTGAAAAACCATGTCACTATGTTCAAGAACTGATGTAAGAAAAACAGAAATCTCTATCAGGTAAATGAAGTTGACATACTCATGTTAATGATCTATTAAAAGTTGCACAAGCTTCCTGAATATGCAAAGGACTTGCATGTCAGATTAAAAGAAACAGTCTGCAGTTTCAGGTCAAAAATACAAACTCACCCAACAATTGTGAAAACAATGTCACTCTGGTGAGCAACAGCATTTGGAGAGTTGACCATGACAGCTCCTTTCTGACACAAAGCCTCTGCTTTACTGTTTTGCCACACATAAAAACATGCCAGGAGTGCCCATGTGAGTAGACATTGCTTCTGCAGGAAAAAACAAATGCGAAGATTTTCCAGTTCAAATCCCACACTTCATGATGACATACATATCACCTTGGAGTTCGATTGAAGACAGTGAGACTGAAGCCAGCCTCGAGAATGTGGCCGCACATTGCCTGTCCCATTACTCCTGTTCCTATCCATCTTCAACAGCCAGCAGCTTCCTTCAGTGCAATTACTATATTCTTCTTCTACATGTCAAACACGTGAAATACATGACCCAAGATGAAAGGTATCTCTCTCTATTCCCTTTCTGAAAGGAATTTGCATAAGCTTTTTTGCACTGTCCAGATTCGATTGTGAGTGAAATCAGTGCAAGATGTATGGACTTTTTTCTTGTGTGAAATTCACATCAGAACCGGCTACAATCCTGTTTTGTAAGACCTGATTATGACTTGCAACCACAATAAAGGAAATTCAAGGCAAAGGAAGTGTTACAGGAACTTCTGAAAATGCAAGAAATGTACAGAAACAAGGAGATGTCGACAGAAACACTTGGAAGAATCGAGCAGAGCTCAGATCTTTCTGGACTTTCTGAATCCGCAAAAGGACAACGTAAGGAAGATAAAGTACCCGATCCGCGTGCTACCTGGTAGAACCTCTGTCAGTCCCATAGCTTCGTGTGTAAAACTCCTTCTTCTTCCTCCTTGCAGGGCCAACACAAACCAAATCGCAACTCTTTTGTTAGACCACAACCTGCATTGTATACTCACAAGACCGCAATCCTCCACTCCCTTACGAAGTTAGTTCCCCTCTCTAATCCAAATCGAACAATTGGCACTTTCCAGAGCGGCTTCGCTGCCGATATTTCTCTTCCCTAGTTCAATCAATCAACCTCTCAGAGACAGAGACAGAGACAGACAAGCAAGCAAGCAACCACGGACAAACAAAAGGCACATAGGAGATGCATAAAATACCTGATGAGACTGCTGCCGCTGCTGCAGCTTGCACACCGCGGAAGAAAGAAGGCGTCAAAGTCGGAGAAGAGCCAAGACACGAGCGATGGAGGAAGGCGCGATGGAGAGGAGCAAGATGGCGAGCAATGAAATTGACACGAGGAAGAAGCAGACAAGCGCCGGGGGCCATGGACGTCGTCTCGTCGGACACTCGCGCTCAAGGGAAGAAGAGGCCACAGTGCGGCCCGGATGCCGCAGCTCTACCTCCTGCAGCCCTGCAGCGAAGGACGTAGGCGGTAAGGCGGTAAAATAAAATAAAATAAATGAAAATTTCTTGATTTGCTCAATTTTATCAAAAACAAATTGGAGAAAAATCATCAAGGAAAAATGTTCTAACGTGAATGTTTTTCTTCATTTTGTCAATTTGGAATTTCTTCAATTTTTCCACAAAAATTTTCTTCAATTTTTTAGAGAAAAAACATCAAGGCAAACGTTCTTAAGTGAAGACATTCCGCATTTTGATTGATTTTGAATTTCTTCAATTTTATCAATAACAATTTTCTTCAATTTTGTTAGAGAAAAATCATCAAGACAAATCTTCTTTAGCGAAGATTTTCCACATTTCAGTTAATTTGGGATTTCTTCAATTTTGATAATGAAAACTTGTTCAAATCCGTCAACAAAATTCCATCAGAGAAAATCATCAAGAAAAATCTTCTTATGTGAAGTGTTCTACATTTGGTCAATTTGGAACTTATAACATATTGCCAAGAAAAAAAATCTTAAGTTTTCTTGGAGAAAATCGTCAAGAAAATGTGCTGTGAAGTGAAGACTTCCTCATTTCATAAAATTTGAGTGCAGCATTCATACCCTACATACAGTGAGGTCATTACAGACAAGAAGCTCTTTTCATAACAGCTCTGTGCCTTTCTTATGGTCGTAAGTTCAGAGGACTTTCACACTAACATACAGTGAACATTCCTCAAAATGTAATGGAAAACTACAACGTCATTGTTCTACTGTCTTCTCTTCCTTACAGGGCAGATGCAATATATGCATTGCAATGTGAGAGAATTCAATCTGTATTACAGGTAAAATGAGGGAGGGCCTTACAAACAAGCAGCTCATTGGCCATTGTGGCCTTACGTTCAAAACCAGCAACAGCTAGAATATGAAATGTTTCATGAACTTTCCTGAAAAATGAACTCACAGTAGGTCACTGTTAATACCTCCTGAAAATTCCAAAAAATGTGGGGCTGAATGAAAACTATACCCATCCTTGTTGTTCCATAGTCTTCTTCTCCCTTACAGTCTGGGCAGATCTAATAAAAGTGATGATGTGGTGTAATGTGAGAGAATTCACTCTGTTGAGTGCGGGTGAGGCTGTTTGTCATTTCTATATGAATCATAGATTCACATTGTTGCTCTGTTCCCTCCCTTTTCAAAACAAGAAGTCGGGAGAATTTCCAAATATGAGATTCATGAAGAATTGCAACCAGGAACTAGTTTTTCACAGCTTTGTCTCATTTTTCTGGTAGCAGACTACACAAGTATCCACTTCGAATCTCTGTACAGTAGAGCTGGTTGGTACAGACCTAATGCCACCAGCAATGAAATGTAATTTTATCTGTTTTGCAGACTAATCCCAGAACTCTAGTACACATTCATATATCTAGCTTCAACAAAAACTGCCAGAGTTATGATGCTAAGAAAATTAGAAATGACTCGGCATTAGAATGGGCACTAACTAGGCTTTGGATGGAAAAAAAAAAGCATACTTAAGATGTTCACCTCTTGTACAAGCCCAATCTGATGGAGGGTCAACCTTTCTGTTCTTTGATGGATCAAAGTTTTTACTCGTCATCAGTATCAGAGTGCCAAGCCTGTCTAGACGTTCTGCTTACACCTTTCCCATCTCGCAACTTTGAGGCTTTATTCATTGTGTTGTCGTTCTCCTGTTCCACTCTCCCAATCTGCAACATAACAACAGACTCTTGACTTAATATCAGATCTTTTGGCATTTCTGACAAACAAGGTTTCCATCACAAGAGAAATTTACTCTGTCCAGTTTTAACAATAGAGCAAGAAAATTGTGCATCCTACTTTGGCATGCTATGGTCTGGGAACAAGCATGTCAAAACATCTTTAGTCAAAGATTTCACCTTCACCAATCACTCCCTTCATCCCATGTGTATGAAAGGACACCCTAGTACAAATATAACCACAACTAATCGGTGTCATTCCACAAGCATAGTTCATACAGGAAAGGCAGACAAATAAGGGGAACTCTCACCTCTCCTTCATTAGTTGCATGTTTCCTTTCAAGCCTGCGCCGCTTTGGTCTTGATGTTTGGTTATCATGAGTGACTTGGGTATCATCAAATGATGAGAGACCATCTGGCATGTGTTTTCTTGCCATATCATACATCGTCACATTCTCTGTGTCCTCTGTGTATGCCACGTATACAACCCAAAGCCAACTCATTGTAGTCAGCAAGCATTATTGATACAACATCTGAACCTAAAAAGATGAACTGAAACCACTAAAACACAAAAGGACCCTGAGCCCAATCCCCTGAAGTGGTGTAAAGAGAAGGCAGTATTTTGTCCTGACCTGTTTGACAGTCATTTGATGTTGGGACACTCTTCTTCTGACGTCTATTCAGACTTTCATATGTTTTCTTCCAACTCAATGTATTGGCAACGGGCAGATCATCATCATCATCATCAATTTCCTCAGGCTCAGTTGAGCCATGACCATTTGTTTGCTCAGCTTCAATTCCAGCTTTTGGGACACGCTCTGTCTGATTTCTTTTCCGCCTTTCATATGTTTTCTTCCAACTCAATGTATTGGCAACGGGCAGATCATCATCATCATCATCAATTTCCTCAGGCTCAGTTGAGCCATGACCATTTGTTTGCTCAGCTTCAATTCCAGGTTTTGGGACACTCTCCTTCTGATTTCTTTTCCGCCTTTCATATGTTTTCTTCCCACTCAATGTATTGGCAATTGGCAGATCATCATCATCATCATCAATTTCCTCAGGCTCAGTTGATTCAAGACCATTTTTATGCTCAGCTTCAATTCCAGCTTTTGGGACACTCTCTTTCTGATTTCTTTTCCAACTTTCAAATGTTTTCTTCCCACTCAATGTCTTGGCAATTGGCAGATCATCATCATCGTCAATTTCCTCAGGCTCAGTTGATTCATGACCATTTGTATGGTCAGCTTCAATTCCAGCTTTTGGGACACTCTCCTTCTGATTTCTTTTCCGATTTTGAAATGTTTTCTTCCAGCTCAATGTATTGGCAATTGGCAGATCATCATCATCGTCAATCTCTTCAGGTGTGGTTGATTCACAACCATTTGTTTGGTCAGTTTCAATTTCAGCTTCCCTTGCATCTCCATAATCATTTTGTTTGCGAATTTTTTTCCTTGCAAAGGAGCCCAATGAAGCACAGAATGCTCTGTTGATAGAAACTCCAGCTTCACTTTCCATTTGGGTGGTTTCATTGTTTGACACTGTCCCATCAGAGAAACACAGACAGCATCAAACTACAACTAGCAGTTTGGGCTAAACAGTTCAACATCTAAACTAGGAAAAGAGTTTACCAGCTGGTTTGAATTTGATTTATGGGCCTGTCATCACTACATATTCCAGTTATCTTCTTCAAACCCAAGCTTTAGTCCTGGGTTTGAGATTTCAGGTCTATTAGTGTAGGTCAAAGAATTGAGAAAAATATTGCAGATTCTCTCTGAATTTACATGATGGAAAAGTTCTCAATTTCCTTTGCCCTTGCATATTTCTGTTTGGATTTGCATATTGGGGTGTAAGCTTTATGAATAGTGGATACATTTGTCTTTTGGGGTCTCAGCCTTGGTTACCTTTCACTGCATGTTCAAACTGAAACTATAAGTAAGAAATCAGGACTTGAGGAAGAATGTTGAGGCTTCTGGGTTGAGTGTATGATAAAAAAGTACCAGCAAGATCCTCGTCTACATCCATGAAATCTCGCATATGGTCAGCATCCTTGTCACCTCCATCTTCTCTCCCAAGGCTATGATGAACTTCCTTACAGGCATCATCATTGTCATCAATTGACTGGCATGCTGGCTTCTGCTTTCTCTTCTTTGACTTATCACAGCCCAAAAGAAGGAGCCTTTGACCAATTTGAGCAGCTGTAAACTCACCCTCCAGCTCCTGAGAAATGAGATGAACGCAATTCTTTTGACCCTGATATCTGTCACAACAGCACACAGATCAGAAGCCAAGTTAGTGAGAGTTGGCAGTTAAGTTTCACAATTTCAAAACTTCAAATTTAGTCAAACATTAATTGGTTCCATGTAGGAGCTTAAACACCCTTACTTTGCAAAAAGAGCTTGGAGCTCCTTGTCTTGCTTGTTGTTGAACAGACAAGTCTTTTGTTTTTGATTATTTCCACTGGAGCCACTAGGCTTCTTCTTCCTGTCTTTCAGGGTTTTGCCTCTTGTTTTCAAGTCTGGTTTTGATTCCCTGTTAGAAGAGCTACCTTCACTGTTTCTGAACAATGTATCATCCACTGCATCTCCATCAATCTGTTTGGCAGTGTCATCAGTGCCACTGGATACTCTGTCTTGGCCTTCTTGTTCATTTTGGGTCACAAGATTGTATTCCTCCTGGTCATCAGTGTCATCCCCATCAGTGGCTTCATTGTCACTGCCAATAGTTTGAAGCAGCTTTGAGCCAGTGACCTTTTTTCTAACACGCTCAAGACCCAACTGTTTCAGAACACGACCTACTTGAGCCACTGAAAATGGCTTGCCAGAATCATGCAAAACCCCAGCATCCAAAAGTGCTTGTACAATGAGCTTTGTGCAACTGCGACTTTCTTTGTATCTGCAATTGACACCACAAGTGTTAAACCCTGGCACAATCAAGCAATTTTCAGGCTGGAACCCTTTTCCCTGCTCTGACCATAATTTGGAAATTGTAGCAGGTCCACAAAAATATTAATACCTAGTGAAGAAAACTTCACATAACTTCAGTTTCCAAAACATGCAGAAGGTTCCATATTTACCCTTTCAAAACATGCTGAACATTCCTGGGCTTCATGAAGGTCTAAAGTTCTTTAAGTTTTGTCCACAACCTCCTCCAAACCATGAACACTAAAACAAGGCTTGCAGTTTCACTTGCAAACCTACCACATGGTGATTACACATTCAACAGTAAGATAAAAACACATTTGAGAATGTTTTCTAATGGACAACAGCAACACATTGTGCCTCTGCAAAAAAGCTATCTAGCAACTCACTGTGCAAAAAGCTCTTTGATTTGATCTTCTTGTGAATCACTAAATGGGCTTCGCTTCTTTGGAGCCCTGTGTCGCTTTACTTTTCCATTCTCAGCTGCATTCCCACCTACTTCACTGCACCACATCACAACATAATTCTCCATTCAACAAGCATTTGATTTGGACACCTCAATCACAGCTTCAAGAATGGGTGGAAACATAGTTCTCACAGAAGGTGGGTGCAGAATACACACAAGAGGTGACAAGTAAAATCATGAGGAATTCCACAGGGCTGTTTCATGAATTGAGAAGAAGCATCATCCACCACTGGAACATACAACCTATGTATCTGTGTGTGCAAGGAAGAAACCAGATTGCTGTTTTCACAAAAAACCAGCACCACGAGAAGAAGTATAAAGTCAAGTCCAGAATTTAAAATGGGGAACAGGCTGAAGACAAAAGATGAAGGCTTGAACCTGTTGTGCATCCTATGCAGAGAGGACTCTGGAGGCCTTTGATTCACATCCTCATCATCATCTCCCAGATTGTCAATCAAAAGAGCCCGCCTATCCTGAATGCTGTTTCTTGAAATCTTTTCTTTCCTAGTTTTGGATAAAGTTTTTCGCAAATCTTGATTCACATAGTCAGCAGTTATGCAATGACAATCCTGTTTTGTCTTCCAGAACAGCAGGTCAACAAAAAGCAGTGGTGATTTCTTCAGCTTTTGGAAAAGATGGCGCACAACTTTGGTCAAAAATGCCACAACAAATCTGTGCTGCTCTGACTGTTGAATACTCTGGTTTGATAGGATCTCATAAAATGTTTGCAATACTGAGAGCTGCACACCACACACTGCACAGGATTAGAATTTCTGACGAATCCATTTGCAAGGTATGCCAATTCAAATGGTAGTACTAGGCCAGATATTAAGCATAATCCCAGCAATGAAATTCATAGCAAAGAGTATGCACATTAAGATATCAGAATTAGGGCTCTGGTTGGATATGACCATGTGTTCCATGTTATTTGACTGTTGCAATGTTTCCAATCAAGTTACAATAATTTTCACGAGGAAGCACTGGTGCCAGCTGAAGAACACTAGACACAGGGAATAGAGAAAGAGTGCAGAGATACCTGATAAAGCATGGGCTCCATCAAACAGTCCTTACAAATACGTTGCAGCATATGTATGATGTAATAATTGGTAGCTGCAGTATTTTGTGCATAGTTCTTTAGAAGCCAACAGTAGTTGTGCAAAATCATATTATCTCCAAACCTCCTAAGATATTTGAAAACATCCAGGCTGTCCTCACGTGTAACCTCCTCTACCTCTTCATCTTGACTCTCACTTGGATCTCTATCCTGTTCCTCTTCTTCCTCTGCATCCTGCTCTGCCTCTTCTTCTCCAAGTGGGTCACTTTTGACTTCCTCCTCTCTATCCTCCATTCTTGTCTCCAGTTCCTCAATTCTGCTTGGAGGAATTGTTTCAAGTGTCTCTTGCATCATGCCAGTTCCAATCTCCTCCACATCGTTGGTCACCTTGTGTTCTCCTAGCCCACTTTCTGCGTCATGTTCCTTGACATCAATGTGGAGTTCTGATCTATGTTGGCCTTCTTTGAGGTGTCCTTGAGATGGTGACTGTTCTTGGTGGGGTGTGCCATTTTGTTTACTCTTTTTCCCCTTGCTCCTTACATTGTGAGCTTTTTTCTTCACCTGTAACACAAGTAAAAGCATGATTAAAATTGCATTTGGATTCAGCTTCAAATTGCAGGGTTAAAATATTATGGAGAAGTAGATAATGGAACAGGTGGACAGAAGAGAGAAAAGACTTACTCGCAATGCACCTTCTTCCTTAGTCAGGGTGTCAAGGAGACGAAGCACCACATGCGTCATCTCTATCATACCTGCCAACTGGCTATAAACCCCACCCATATTGGATTAACTATATGGCATCTTCAATTGTGTTTCTTGAAGAAGAAACACATCCAATCAGCCTGAAGAATGGTGAAAAGTCATGTGATCCTGAAACAAGAGATGAAATTCCAAATGGCCAAGAGGGCAAACCTCCTTGGCTGCTTTTGGAGGTCAAATGTCCTGAGCAGTTGAATCATGAAAGCTAGGACACCCTGATCTGTGTGGTCATAGAAAATTTTGTACAGCAATATTCGCGCAACCCGAACCTCTTTTTGTCCATCACTAGTTTTCTGGTCTGCAGCCTTGAGGACATGGTCGATCATATGAATCTGCAAGGGCCCACTTTATCTGTTGATAAAACTCCTCTAAAGTCACCTCTGCATTATATTGGCCTCTTCATGATAACCCTGAGGACCTTGTGCAACAAAAGAACCAAGAAACTTAATACCTCCCAATGCCCTAAACCTGGAACAATACACAACAGTTGGTACAAAAGAACCCTGAAACATTTACTATGAAAGGAGAGGCAAATATAGTTTTCCAGGCACACTGAAGCATGGTTGACCCACACCATTTCTTTAAAAAGGACCCCTGCACTTGTTGGGGGGAACCAATCACTGGTCTCTTTAGAAGTATCCACATAGACTTGCCATTTCCTGGTGACTAGATTGAACATATCTTCATCCATTGTGGATGCAATTGGCCCACATCTGCCCTGAAATGTCACATCCTTTGCCTTCTTCTGACCCCCTTCATCTCCTCTGTCATTAGACAAGCTCTCCTTGACACTCCACTGCACAATGCAAATTTTCAAAATGGTCATAGGTTGACTCTGCTGTGATACGTAATAATCCTACTATTGAATTTTGTGCAAGCAGACGGATTACTAGCAGAACTATAAGTGTCAAAACATCTGATAGTGATAGTGCTCTTTAGTGACAGAGGGAAGCCTCCCACAGTTTGAGATCTTCTGAAAATCTCCCCAATCCAGCAAGATTATATTCCCAGGATTGGGGATTAGGCAAATTTTCACTATAAACTATGGATCTATGGCATAGACATAATGGAAAACTCTTTGGGATGAACACATCGGTCTGGAGTGTTAGATTGCAAGCTAATTTATAACTGATCACATAGGTCTATGCCACAATTGCAGAAAGTATCAAATCTTAAAGGGCTCAACCCACAACACCTGAAAGGGTTACAAAGAGCTTATTCTAAGATTCTTTGTTTGCAATCTCAAAGCACAGGACTGAAGCATAGTTACATAAGCCAAGGAGAGGTTTAACCTGAGGTTTTGAAAGGAGGCAACGTTGATAGGATGTGAAGAAGTTGGCGACTGTGAAGAAAGTTACCACATCACTCTGTTGCACTTCATTTCTTTCACTTTGTATGTCATCTTTCACTGTTTGCATCAATACTGAAGAATCCAACCACACAAAAGGAGGTCACTCTTCTTTGAACTTTTGTGTTCCTCTATTGCATACTTTCTGATTCAACCCTGCAGAATACACCCTTTCAGAATCTATGTGATAGAGATAGCCAGAGAGATTTGGAGGCAACTTACAGTTGTAAGTGCCTTCCAAAAACTGATCTGCCAGGCTTTTGAGAAGCCCACAAACTGTATCATTGGATGAGCACAGGCGAGGGAGATCAGGTGCCACCCGCTTCACATGACCTCGCATTATTTCTGGCTTCTTGAAATCAAATGGTGATTGATATGGGTTTTTTGTCACTAACATCTTTGCTCCATCCTGCATGAAATTAGGTATGGTATAAGAAAGATATATGATGTCAACTGATGCCAGCACAACTAATAAGACCTCATGGCTCGGAAGACAAGGCTAAGAAATGACTACATTACAGATAGAGGTCACAAAGGAAAGAATGTCCAGGGGCCACACTACACCTTTTCAACACGAACAAAAGTCCCACAGAATCTAGAATGGCGGGGTGCAGCAAAACCAAGATTTCTTTGCTCCAATCTCTCTTGCCGAATTAATGACTCCAGTGCAGCTGAAGATTCCTGGCTCAATTTCTTTGCTGGCTGCAAAATTTACAGCAACAAGAAGATGAATGAAAGCCCAACATCCACTTCTAGGAAGAAGATATACATCAAAACTCAAGAGAAGTTCATCCACTCTGATTGAATGGAGATGAGAATTTGTTCATTATACTGCATAGGAAGGGCAGTTAAAACCTTTGTTACCTTCCTGCATCCGTCACTACTTGTCGCAATCACATCTGGGCTCTGGCCCCAGAATAGATAGTTGAAGATCTCAAGAATGAGGAGGTTATCTTTGCGAAGAAAAGGTTGATCACCACCCACATGCTGGGTGAGGGCTAGAAGCAAATCAGTTACACTTTCTTCAAACAAACGCTTAAGAAGCTCATCTTTGAAGTATGATGCAAGAGCATTTCCTGAAGTGGTTGTCCTAGTCAAAGGTGAGAAGGAATCATCCACAGCCAATAAGTTCCGTATGAATGTGAGCATTAGCTGGAACATTTTGCCATCCATATCTGTAAGTGAGCCACTGCAGCACCAAGAAATGAAGCATATTCATCAGGTCTGAAAACATACTCTGACAACTGCATTGTTCAGAATTCATTACTGCATGTTTGCTGCCATGTACTCTGACAAGAAAAACCTCCCAGAGCTTCATATGAGAAACTTTCATACTGGTCAGCACCAGGAAGAAGGGAGACCACTTGCAAGATCCCATCAGGTGTTGAGAAGCAAAACAAATGTTCCCATTTCATACCGCCAATTATCATTGCTCACATGCCAATGGGTATTAGGAAAAAGGCTTACAACTTCTTTCCTTTATACTCCAGTGTACCTTTCCATGTGCTCAAGAGGCTGCTGAAGATGAGAGACAATGACACCAATTGCATCACCTTCCAATGCAGCAGCCTTGAAAGTCTGCAAATACTCAAGTTGTTGGGGTATGTTGCTTGTGGATGGTTCCACAGGCATTGTCATGAACACCATCACTTTTACTGTACAACAATTGTGGGGAAAAGAAGAACAAAAATCTGTCAAATTTTGCATGATTCTAAAATTCACAGTCAATAGACCTTGCAAATTTAGTTACCCAAATATATGTGGAAGACAGAACAAGCTGAATTCCTGATCTAAAGTCTTACGATTCAGAGTGTCGTCGCCATTGAGTATGCCAGGACACCATCTGTAAATCAAACAAACAAGGAAGAAAAACAAGTGGTTGGGATTCTTCAAAGAGGTGTGCACTGTGTACCGGCATTTAGGACAAACTCATGGTGATGGCGGTAATGGGTGATGATGGGCAGTATATCTTGGGCTATTGTATTCCATTTTCCAAGCTGCATAAATACGTCTCGGCTTGTGGAATCATCCTGCCGCAAAAACCGTTGCAGGCGCTTCAAATTGCCTGCAACACACA
This sequence comes from Sphagnum tenellum, assembly GCA_963921925.1. Lineage (NCBI taxonomy): Eukaryota > Viridiplantae > Streptophyta > Sphagnopsida > Sphagnales > Sphagnaceae > Sphagnum > Sphagnum tenellum. The sequence continues at coordinate 13,098,258 of OY998143.1, read as the reverse complement.
TCCATTGCAGTGGGTCACACCTCTGAAGTATGTAGCTGCTTCAACTTTAGGTGTCTATGGGTACATGGAAAATTCATACTCGAAATCCCGCAGGACTCCACAAGTCAGATGACTTAGTTAAGGTTTCGCCATGAAGAAACCCTAACTTTTTCGAAGAGAGAACGTTCGCCATCAAGAACGTAAGACCAGCGCAAAACCGATCACTATTGTGTATTCTTGGCACTCGTATTCTTGGGGAGTTCTTCACTTCAGAGATCAACAGAGAGAATTCATTCAAATACGAGATTATTTTTTCTTCAACAACAAACTCAGAACGTGCAAAAAGAGAAGGAGTGTGAGCTGAGGGGGAAAGAAAAAAACAAACACAGTCTTTACCAAGACAATCAACGTGTTTGACATACACTCGTTTCCCGCAATCGTCCTCTCGCGTAAACCCTAGACCAGTACAAACTGCCGTCAAATTATCCATTTCCATATCCAAATTAACGATTCTCGCGGCCACCTGTCTCTCGCACTTCAACGACTGCTCTTAGGTTCACAGTGAAGAACCAGAACAGCACATTCGCACAAACATCTTCGAGCAAGCGGAAGCAAAAAAGAAACCGAAGGAAGAACAAGTTTGGGTTCTTTCAAGAGAATTCACAACCCCAGTTGCATTTTGTGACATAAAAACGGATCTGAGAGCTCGGCAGCAAAGATATAAAATTCATGAATCGAGATCAGCAGGCAACAAATCGAGATCGCGAGAGAGAGAGAGAGAGAGAGAGAGCGAGAAGAGAGCGTGCAAGGGAAGCGCAGCAGCGATGGCGGCAAGCAGCGCAAAGCCGAAGCAAGGATTGCGCGGGAAGTTCAAATTCTCGTTTTCACACTTGCAGCAGGTTGGTTCATTCTCTAGTTTGTTTCATCCTATGTGACATTGTAATTCCAATGGCCATATTTTTTGTGTTCTTTGTCCTCTCGGTCTTTTTGAGAAAAGGAGAGAGTGGTAAATCATCCTTGGGCAGGAAACTTCTTATTTGCATTTTCACACATGGTAGTTCATTGTCTGGTTTCATCATCCTATGTGGCGTTTCAAATCCAATGGCCATGGTTGTTGTTTTTGTCCTCCTTTTTTTTTCCCCCCTTTTCTGCAAATAGGAATTAGTAGGCCTAGTAATAATCCTTTGGGTGAGAAAATTCTAATTTTCGTATTCACACTTGGTGGTTCATTCTCGGGTTTCATCCTATGTGGCAGTTTCACCCCAATTGTTATTCTTGTCCTCTGATTATTATTATTTTTAAAGGATTTAAAATTTCACGTAGGTTTCAATTTATTTATTTTAGTTTATTATAGTGGAACCTTGGCAGCTGTTTAAAAAATAATAAAAAATTAAAACCACGATTATTTTTCAAAAATTCTTTGGGTGGTAGTATTAGGTTTTTTTTTTTTGGTTCAATTAACCTTGGGTCTCTATGGGTTTTATCAAAATCCATTGTTTTATGGTAATGAACACTTGTTTTAAAGATTATCCATGGACCATTTATTTAGTTATTATTTAGCATTAGGTGGAATAACATGGTAATTAACAGTTAATCATGGTAACCTTCAACATAATGCAAATGTTTCACAATATTATTATTTTTAAATGCCAAAGGTGCAATCTAATAGGGGTGCAACACTACACACCAATTTATTTATTTATTTGAAGTTAAGCACAATAAGCTAAAAATAAATTTGGTATGGAGACCTAAAAAATTTACATAAACACATATAATCCATCTTTAAAGATATTTCATTATTTTGATAGCATTAAAAGAAACAAGGTTTTTGATCACCTTTCTTTATGGCATTTCAAGTCAAGCTTTTCACAATAAAATCTCTTTAAATTAAAGTATTGCATAGAAACAATAAAAGGAAAATGTCAAAAAAGACATAAAAACAATGAGTACACATGGATGAAAATCTAACTCCATCATAACAAAAAGGTTAGAAATTGTGGCATGGGTTCTTTAATAACAATGTTAAAAACAAAAATATATATTCAAAGAAATAATACAATTGCATTTACATTTGTTTTTTTAGCATACATTGGAATTTGCATTTGCACAACAAGTTTGCATATTGTTTGAAATATATTTATATGTAATCACATTAATAGGAATCACAATAAGTGTAATGAATGTTTAGTTGTCAAGTTTTAATGTAAAAAATTGTATTAAAGTTGCAAGTTTCTAATGTGAATAGAATTTTATGAATATAAAATATTTAAATACAATCATAAAGCAATTTTTTAAATGTTTTTGTAAGAACTTGAAATTCTTTCAAAATGACATAATATGTACAATAATTATCTACACCTTCACATAATATTATAGATTGACAAAAAAAAATTGTTATGAATGTTTTAAACCATTGTAGAAAATTACATATTTCTAATCCTTTTTTTTTGTAATTAATCATAATTTACTGTAACATCCTAGCAAGCACCCCCACTCCTTTTCTAGAAATTAAAAAACTAGTCACACAATGTGGCAAATTTGGCTCTTATTAATCTAATTACACACATTTATATGATATTGTGTTTTTTTTCTTCATGTAAATGTAAATAATGATGCAATATCTTCATTCATATACAGAATTGCAATCTTTAATGACCTTGGCAAATGCAATATTTTCATTGTATTAGGATTTTTAATTTTTTTTGAGAATGAATGAATGAATAATAAAAATACACAATACCCTCTACATGTGTATATTGCATTGTGCAATGAATCTCTTCATTTATGCCCAACTTCGAAGTCTCTTTCATCATGGTCTTTTGACTTCCTCCATGTTACTTGCCTTTGTTCAAGTTGTTTACATATGCAATTACTTGCATTGTTGTCATTTTGCCATTCTTTTTACTATTGTGAATTTTTTTCATGACATGTTTCAAATGAGCTTTCTACTCCTTATACTTCCTACCCTATTTGTCATTTCGTACTTTCCTTTTTTGGGTCTTGCATAGCACGGTTTAAAATATAGAATGAACTACCTTATGTTATTCCTTTTTATCTACATTTTTTATACTCGTAAGTGGTGGTGTTGCAGTCATTTCATGATGTGTAGTAGCATGGTAAATGGGCAAGGGTATTTAGATTTGATAGTTTTAAGCCCATTGGCAAATGATTAAAAAAAACCTTAGTTTCCCAAATTAAATGTTTTTTGGATTTTTTCCTTACCCCCAAATGATCCTACATTGAAGGGATATCTATGCCTCTTCATCCAGTGGTTAATCTATAAACATCAAGACCTTTGCTATTTAAGAATCTTGATTGGCAAAACCTTTATTGACTTTGCAAAAACAAGCCAAGTTTTGGGCAAGTTATCACTACAAGTTTTAATTTCATTTATTTTTTTGTTTGTTGTAAATGATGGTGAAGCCCCTTAATGTTAACAATGTGTAATAGTTGCAAAGTGTTTTATTGGTTTTCTTGAAGTTGTTTTTCTTAATTAAATTGAATTTGAAGGACAAAGAAGTAAAAGGAAAAGGCTCTCCTTTATGATCACAAGAACCCAACCACTATAAAAGATGGTGCAACAAAAAGACAATGGACAAAAAAAACATATAATAATTCAAAGGGCTAGGTTGTAAAACAAGGGTAAACAATTTTTCATTTATTTGAGGACATTTTTTTTAATGTTTTTGCACAATCTATAAAATTAAACAAATGTAGGCTTTTTTTTTGTGTTTTACGTTTACAATTAACATGTTGTATACACTAGTAGAAAACCCCCCCTTTTGCACCTACATTTTCAACTATTGATCAACTATAAACAAAGTAAAAAATTACACATATAGTTGTAATTTATTTTTTGCAACTAGGAAATTTTTTTGCAACCACTAACCAATAATGTTGAAAAGTACAAGTCGAAAGTGAAATTATAGTCGAAAATGTATGCCACATGTTGACACCACAACAATAGCCACTACATGTCATTACTTACCAATTTAGTTGAAAATTACCCTACCAATATAATCAAGGGAGGTTGTCAACTACATTCAACCAATGGATGAACTTCATCCATTAACTAAGCATGACATCAGCCAAAAATATAATTTTAATTTCAATTAAATTGCAATTATGTAAGTTGAACATTTCAACTATGTTCAAACGATGTAAATTGAACATTTGGCCAGTGGTTTGGTGACACGTGGCACACTAACAATGCTGATATGTGGCACATTCATAAAATGTGAGATCAACGCATAGTTAAATGGCACATGGCATGCTCACAAATTTTGGGGTCAACAAATAATTTAATGACACATGGCATATCCACATCAATAGTTTAAGGCCACATGGTGCTTAAAAATAGGTTAGGTCTAAACCTAGACACTTATGTTAAACCTAAACATAGGCCATTTAATCTAGGCTTAATTAAGGCTAGATCTAAGCACCTATGTTAGGCCTAAACCTAAACCACATGGCAATTAATAAATGAAGTCTTATTTCATTTTGTTTAACTTTTATGGTTGAACCTTTTTTATTGGCTCATCCCAAATGGCTATTAGATTTATTTGTTTATTGTGTTCTCCAAGAATCCTAATGCACTTTTTTATATAGTTTGGATTCGTGGAATGGAAACCAAACAATATGGGATAAAAGTTTTTGTTGTAACCTAGGGAAACAACACTATCACTTAACGATATTGGATCATTATAACTCTTTTGTCCATGGTTTGTTCCTTTTTAAACTTAAAATAATTTTGTAATCCTCCATTTGGCATATCCAAATCTGTAAAAAATGCTACAATCTTATGGAAACTGAGCAAGATATGCCCTTTCCTAAGTGAAGGGGGTTATGCTTTGGATTTTTTCATAAGTGTTTAGTATATTTTGAAGCTTCAATTCTTCAACTATTGTTTTTTTTACTTTTCACTTTAAACAAATTTTATGGATTTTGAAATAATGCATTTGTAGCCTTTCAAATCATTCAAAATGAATGAAAAATAAACAAGATATAGTTGTTGGAAGTAAAGGGGGTCTAAAGACAAAATTTGAAACAAAATATCACTCTTTCTCTTCTTGCGTATTTTGTTTTCTTCCTTTGCTTTTGAGGTTCAAAAAATATTTGTAGCTCTTTGTTTGTGTTTCTAATGACATAAAAAATGTTCAATTTGGTGTTGAAACGAGGGAAAACTTGAAAGTGTTCAATGATAAAATACCATTTATTGTCTACCCTAGTTGTAACCTAGTTGTAACGTAATTGCAATTCAAATAGTTGTAATGTACTTATATAAGTTAATCTAAGTTTAGTTAGGCTTCAACCTAAATTGATAATCTATCTAGCCTAGGTCTAGTTATTTACCTTAATTATTTATAGTAATTATTCATAAATTATTTTATTATATAGTTGTATAATTATACATATTATCATCATTTATTAAATAATATGGCAATTAAATTACTTTTGGAAAAATAAATAAATAAACGTATTTATCTATTAAATAATTAATTATCATTGAATTTTTTAAAAAATAAAAATTCATTATAAATTATTATTGACATTTCATATAACAAAAAATTAACTCAAATATAAATATTCAATAATAGGTTTTATATGATATTTTAATTACAATGATCATTATATGTTGTGATAATAATAATTGACTAAAATTACAACAACAACATTAATAATTATATTGTAGCTAGTAATTAAGTTAGGCTAGTTATTTAATTATTTTAATTCATATTTTTATCCAACTTATTGGAACTATTAAATGACCTAGTATAATAATTATTAAATAAGCACAATTATTTTATAGTATACTAATGTTAAATAACAATATTTTTGAAATTATATTATAATTTATTTTGTATATTTACTAGTTATTCTAAATTTTATTATAATTTAATGATAAATAAATAAATTTAATAGATGAAAATTCTAATAGAAAAAATTAAAATTAAAAATAAAAATCTATAGTTGAATCTACATGGAAATAATAAATTACACATGTATTGAACATATTTTTAAAAAAATTGCCTAAATATCCTTACTTGATATGTTGTAAATTAAAATGGAATTTACATAGATTTTAAATATTATGCATGTATTTGACATACACATTATTAAGTTGACTTCTATTTCAGAATTTCCTTATATCTTATTTTCAAATTTAAGTGTAATATTTATATGCACAAAAACATTCATCATACATGTAATCTTTTATGTATACAAAAAACATTTACATGTACCTTAAAAATTAATGAATTTTTATTGCAACTTAAAATATATATTAGAACATCATATTATAAAAATGAATAAACATTAAAGTTCCAAAATTTTATGGATTATGTATCATTACTTGATTTGTTGTAAATCAACATTTTATTTACAAAGAAATATTAAATTACATATATTGAACTTACATTATTACAGACTCATATTTCAAAATTTCCTTAAATTTTATTTTGAAATTAAATTTTAATATTTACATGCACAAAATTGTTTTGCATCATACATAAAAATTCATTTCCACAAATAAAATTTACATGTAGTTTAATGTTTAATGAAATTTTATTGCAATTTAAAGAAAATATTGAGATATTATGTCTATAAAAATTAATACAAATTAAATTTCCATAAAAAATATTAATTATGTATCATTATTTGATATGTTGTAAACTAAAATCCAATTTACATATAAGTAATAATTAGGTGTATTGAACATGCACATTATTACAATTTTATATTTCAAAATTTCCTTAAATTTCCTTCAATCAAATTTTATTATTTATGTGCACAACAAAAATTACATCATACATAACCATTCATTTTATACAAAGATAATTTACACATAATTTTATCTATTATTGAAGGTAGATAAATTATTTTGTTTTATTCTATCATGTTGAAATTTCTTAAACCAAATTAATTCATATAATGTTACTGATATCTTTGAAAAACTAACAATGAATAGGGGTGCACTGACTTCAGTTGAAATGTTTTGGAGCTACAATCCAAAGGTTATAAATTATTGAACCACTTTATTAATAAACATAAATATAATCATAAATAGAAATTTTACTCAAAACCAAAGGTGTACTTGGTGTTGTTGGAAAGTAATCGCTAAGTTAGATTTAATGAAAGTGTGGAAGATTTTGAATTTTGAATGAATTTTGTTGTTGAAAATTCAAACAAATTACAACAATTTGGGTTTAGAAAGGAAAATGAGTTGAATGTGTTCACATTTGGCACCAACAACATATGTTACCTTATTTATCCATGAAGGAAGGTAGTTTGTTTTGTTTTGTCATAATGATATCTCCCAAACCATGGTGTTTTAAGTTATGTTATGGAACTTGTCATCAAAAAATTCTCAATGAATAGGGGTGCAACGACTTGGTTTAGAATGTTGAAAGCTACAGTTTGGAATCTATTGATTATTGAACCATTTTTTCATTGAATTTTTTGAAAAACCAAGATTGAAATCTATATTGGAACTTGGGGGTGTTTTTGGTATTGTTGGAAAGCCCTCACCAAGTTCCATTTAATAAAGTTGACTTCGTAATTTTGAGACGTAAATGTGAACAATATTATTGAAATTTTGGTGGGTATGTATTGTTGAAAAATTCAAACAAATTGCAAAAAGGGATTTGGAAGGAAAATTCAATTGAATGCATTCAAACTTGGGGCAACAACATAGGGTACATAAGTGTTTAATGAGTTTTTATCATTATTTTAAACAAATATTAAAATATCGTGTGTATAAAAATGAATAAACATTATAATTGCACAATATTATTAATTGTATCAAGTAATGATCTACATAGAAATAATAAATTACATGTATATTGTACATAAACGTTAGTACTAACATATATATATATAACTTTATTTTGATATTAAAGTCTAATATTTATATGCACCAAAAAAAACCATTCATTTATACAAATCAAATTTACGTGTAATTAAAAGTTATCATAATTTTAAATAAATATTAAAATATCATTTGTATAAAATTAAAGTTGCTTATTGGTTGTTTAACCTAGTTGAAAGAAATAGTTGCAAATAAGATTGTATGTCATCCATCTTTTAATACATTTTATCATCCATACATTTTATCATCCAAAATAGTTGAACACTAGTCAATGTCTTGACTATGTGCCAATTAAAATAACCTTAGATGTCAAGAATATTTTTTAAATGACCCCTTAGTTGAAGCATATGTTTCACATTGTTTACCAACATAGTTGAGAGTTCAACTTGGAGACATTGTTGATGCTGGGAATATTCAACAAATGACCACACAATTGAAAATGTTTTCATCTATATATCAATATAGTACACGAATCAACTTAATTGGTAATTGCCATAATTCTATTTAAATTTTTAAAAATCCAATTGAAACATAGTTGCAAATGTCACATAGTTGAAAACTTTTGGTTTAAAAAGGGGGGTTTTCTACTAGTGTATTAACATCTATATAATAATCAAAGGACATAATAAGTCAAGTCTACATATGATTTTAAAACATAAGACTTTCATCCTATATGGGCCAATTGAGGGTAATGTGTAGCACCTTAATAATGAGGTAGATGGATGTTTGGCCATGAATAGTTGGTTTTTATAATACATGTAGAACTCATGTGTTTGATGATAGATGTCGTCCCCCCCCCCCACATGATGGACCATCAAAACATTTATACAAAAATTACCTTTGCAAAATTGAGTATTACATGGCAACAATCCAATATGTTAACACATCTTACCATCATCAACCACAAGATCCTCCAAACCCCTAGGATAACAATCTCCATTATGTTGACCATTATATAGATATAAATTAATATGATATGGTAACAACATGCAAGAGTTGAAAATAAGACGATGTAATTCATTGTGAGGTAAAACTAGGCCCATTGTTGAGGATGTCCTTGATGATTACATGTATACTACTACCACAAAAGGACATGATTAATATATTGCACAAGATAAAAGACTCTAGGATAAATAACCAAAATCATCCATTAAATTTAAAGGACAATTGTGTATTGTGTTCAACAAGTACATATGTGTGCATTGGATACCAATAAGTGTATTGACAAGTGGATTGGATGTAACATTACATACAATAATGAATTACAATTAATAAGCTCGTATTAATGATCATAGACATTTAAGCATTTATATCCTTTTACCATTACAACATGAAGCCATTTCAAAATTAAACATGCAAATTATACCCATATATAACATTTTAAGGACATAGATTCAGGAATGGTGTCCACTAACAATCCATTACATGTGCTTAAATGGAACTAGTGTGGAACTAGAGTGAAAATGGTTCACCCCGCTACCATGGCTTAGTGGGTTGGGTGAATTCCCTTCCACTTGGCTTGATTTGGGTGGATTTGCACGATGATTGTGGGGCAAGTATCAACAAGCCATCAAATTGTTCCCAATTAATATTATGTTTAAAAATGTGGATGGTGAGAAAAATAACAATTTGTATACAATAATATATCCATGGGATATTACCATGGAAATAACATACAATATTGTCCACTAAGAATGACCAAGATATTAGTTCAATTGTGCACATATATTTGCATGCCTATATAAACAATTGTTTAAAATTTGTTTTAAACACCTTCAAGCATCTTGTTGTGCAATAGTTTCAAACATGGCTATGTGCTAATCCTTTTCTTCCATTTTAATTAATCACCTCATCTTTTGTAACTGATGGTCATAACCTCATTCATATACTAAACACATCATGTGCACAAATAAGATCAATGACAACACCACACATGCACAACTTACATCACAAAATCATGTAATTTAAAACAAATGTGTAATCTTCAATTTATGATTATTGCAAACATGAACCAATATATTATGTGCAAATGTTCATAAAACAATATACTAAAATTCGGAAAGGATAACAAATGCAAAGCATTTGTATCCATAACACATATTACATGAACATTGATGTGTGCAAAAATGTGGCACCAATAACAAAACACTAGGATCAATCTACTAACACCTGTTTGTTGGAAGGGGTCAAAAATTATAAAAAGTAGCTAGAGGTGAACGACAACAACAAAGATCAAGGCAATTGTGTGGTCTAGTGGTGGACTAGAAATATTAACATGATATGTCTATTGTGTGATCATAATTGACGAAAAAGAATGTAGAATATGCATCCAACAAATGTGAACGCATGAACATGCAAGATTGTGGGCTAGTGTGGATCTTCTGTCATGAATGCCAAATGCGACATTCTTTCATTAAGTATATTACAACATCAAGTGTTTGAGAGTTTTGCAACATTAAATAAACATAATAGAAATCCATTATGTGTGAACCAATTGCAAAATTGAATGAATTGACATGTTTCAATGCATTGAATGTGGTTGCACAAAAGAAAAATCAACAAACCTGTAATAGAAATACTATGACATAAACACCATGTTGCCTTGAATAACATCTCCAATATATATCTATCAACACAAGCTTGTAGATAATAATCCTTTCCAATAATGACTTTCATCAATATGATATATAACCATTCAAGTATCAATGCATTCCCACCTTATAATTTTGAAGTTGATAACATTTCTTAAGAATTATACATTTGACATCATACACTCCTCACATATATAGTACTAATTTCTCTTCAAGATAACAAGGAGTAGAAAGAAGCTGCATAGGTTTAATGTTACCCATTTGCATTTAGTTGTCCAACCAACTTGAAACCATATATGCAAAAATTACCCACCTTATATCCCACATCTAGCTTGTATAATTAGTCATAAACTATGAACCAATATGTGCACCAACAAATGAGCTCACAATGTAAGCAAATTTTAGTAAATTCAACAACAATAGTGGCCCAAGGAATACCTAAAGAGAGTGGGGTAGAAATTTCCCAATTAGCAGAGCTTTTGAGCTTGATCATTGACCTAATAGGCTGCCACAAGCTACTAAGGGATGCAAATCCCCACACTAAATTTTTCCCCCCATCTTCATATAGTTTGTGTGCATTCACATGCAAGCACTATGACATGTAAAAATGTAATTGATACATGTAAAGTTCAAACATAATCATTCTATTGATGCATGACATGTATATCTAAACATCTTATGATCCTACTAAACATATAAGGCATCATTCCAAGCATATAGGTATATTTACAAGTATCACTCCAAGCATACAAGTGTATATGCATGTGTTACCCTTAAACATATGAGGCATTCAAGCCAAGCTTATATGGCCTCAAGTGGTAGGTCATTATTCAAACTAAGAATGAGATTGGGGCTTGAATTTGTAATGCAAAGCACATGGAGAACATGAAAATTTTATAAGAAATACCAACCTAGGAATAATGTCTGTTGATGAAAAATAAACAGATGAGGAAGGGGGAGGGGGGGGGGGGGGCACCTAGCTTAAGAATTATTCTCTATTTTTTATTAGTGGTATGAGGCTGTTAGAAAAGACAAAAGCATGACAACACAAGCAAGAAACCAAACTGCGTAACAATTCCCCTAAAACCATCACTAACCATTGGCATACATGTAATGACATTTAATAAACTTATAGGGTTTAATCTCCCATTTTGTCTTCTTCCACTATGCCATACCATCCTAATATTTCTTCCAACACATCAAAATTAATAATGAAGCATCTCCATCAAGACACAAAACACCCCCCCTCTTGTTGCAACAATAAATTAAATAAACTAGTAAGCCAAAATATTCACTTGTTTGCTTGACAACCTTGTTGATGATGGAAATGAGTTGACAAGTTGTTGAACAAATGTTGTAATAGAATACATAATAAGGCAAACTACTAGTCTCCTCAATACAACACACATTGATGCTAACCTCTTCAAGTAACACACATTCTAATAACACTAGTTAGCATAAAGCATTGCCAAGAATGGCCATAAGCAACAACTACCCAACTACATCACTTGGAATGACCATGTTGTGGGTGAAAGCATGGTAAAGTATACATAAAAAATTGTCGAAAAAATATCAATTAAAGCAATTTTCCAAAAAAACCACAAGAAAGTATATTCAAATTTTACTTAAAATTCATTTTGAAATTATTGAGCTTTCAATTGGGTTAATTATAAATCAACTACAAAATTTCAAAACTTTGGAATAATAAAAGTAGGGAATAAGTAGGTTTAAAATTGATTAATCAACATGGTGTTCAAACCTACTTTTTCATTAGAAACTCTAATGAAATATCCATGTATGAAGTTATAGCATTGTATATTCAAAGGCCTAAGCAAAAAACAAATATACTTTCTCTTTGGTAGAATATACTTAACACATACTTGAATAAAATGTTACACTTCAAAAAATTAGGTTTTAAAAGCTACTTGCATTTAGAAAAATCTACTTGAAACCTACTCTTACAATGCAAAATAAAAAATTTAATGCATAATAATGAAGAAGTATCTTGTTATTTATCATTCAACTAAAAAAATTAAATGTATAACAATTTTGTGATGGGGTTTGGTCCTACTTTTTGTTCATTTGACAAGTATACTAGCAAGTATTTTTAGTTGTAGACTTTACGATGCTTTCACCCTTGTATGTATACCTCCTATCATTGGTCAAATCCACAATAATTTTTTAAAAAAATTACATGTGATGATGAGTATGTCTACCATGCCCGTAGGTTCTTCCATTTTTTAAACAACTTACAAGGGCTAATCCAACTTCAAAAAATACTACAACTTCAAAATTACACATCTACTAGTTGGCCTTGAACATGAAAATGCAAAAATGGCCATAAACTTACACACCACAATACTATATTATCAATTTGGTGCCCCTATAGGATGTAATAATGAGTGTCCATATTCCATTTTTCCATACCTTAGGGGGTTCATGTATAAGGATGCATGGCTATCCAACCAACTATGTTGGTCACTCAACAAATCATTCTCAACCTCTTGGAGTTTAGGGTTACATTGGAATATACTAGTGCATCACATTGGGGCTTTGTTGGTAATTGTGGTCCTTGTTTTTTCATTGGGGTTCTTATGCAAAAAGTTATCTTGGTCATCAACATGGACTTGCTCCACCTTTTGTTTCTTTATTCTTGCTTGCTTGCTCGTTGTCCTTTTGTGAATAAAAGCTTCCCTACCAACAATCCAAAATAGTTAATATAATTTTATATACTAATTAAAATCATAAAATAAATCAAAATTATATACTAATTGAATCATAAGATAAATTCATTCACATGTTAGGTAAGATGATGCAAAAGAAGAAGAATTTGAGAGAAAGCCCAAAGGTCATTGGAAAATTATAATGACCAAATTGCTACAACAATTTGATTTCAAAAAACTTAATCCAACAAAACAATAAGAGACTTCTCATGCTTCTTGCAACAAATGCCACTTTGGACTTTATGTTCTAGGTAGGCGGAAAAGGAAGAGTGTCTAGGTCTAATACACTTAAGCACATTGCCATGCAACCTAATCCACCAAACAATTTGTTTAGCTATAAAGATTCAACAACTTACACCCATATATACAACACAATACTCTTGTGTTCCAAATCCCTCAACATGATGTCAACAAAGACCACAGTCTTGTTGGAGAAACATAGCTTGGAATATGTTTAATTGTATAACCTTTGCTTCCTAACACTAAACAGATTTGATGGTGAGATTTTGACTAGATTGATGTTATTATTAACACTACAAATGAATAATGACAATGTGACATAATTTTTCATAAAAAGAGAAGACACACATTGACAAGTTGATGCCTTTGCATTGTCCACAAATGTTTGTTCCATTAATGAACTTTTGTACAAAAAGGCCCATAACTCCATTAACACTTGCATGTAGAAGATTGTTGCATTTAGGCCTTGTGGTAGTCAATGTTTTCAAAATGTGTGTCTTTGTAGTGAAATGCATTGAACACATTCGCTGAAACTTGAAAAAAATGCAACAAGGGAAGGTTGGCACTAAACAACTATAGTGGTGCCACTACATGGCCATTGCTTTATGATAGCCATTCCTTCGTTTCAATTTACAACCATCAAATCATAATGTAATTTCATGCGAACTATTTGATTTAATGTGGCGCTCACAAACCCTAATTTGTTGTCTGAATCCCATTTTTAGTGTGTCATGTTTCCTAGCTTGGCAATGGCATCAATATGTTAAACTTTCTATTTTTGCAAGGATTTTTTATCTATTTTATTGTGGTGTGTGGAAAGCATAGATTTTTTTTCTATTGCAATTCCTTTATATTAATTGTAGTATTTGTTGTTTTCATTCTGATGATATTTTGTATTTTCAAGGATTTTGATGAATTATTGTTATGTTTTGATGTGGTTCATAATGAAGTGCCTCTTGGACATGTTGGACCTTGCATCATATGGTAGATGGAAACACTAATATAAATCCTATCATTTGTAACCAATCACTATGCAATTAACATGCAACTAAATGTGTATAACATGGACACATGCCTAAACTTATACATACTTAAATTAATATACTTAATATGTCTACATAGGGTATTATAATAATATTATGTATCTCTAGTACTAAGGTTAAACTAACCATAGCTAAATTAAATTAGGCAAAAATTGGCCATGGATAAATTAAATTAGGCCAAACTAATTATGGCTAAATTAAGTTAAGCTAAACCATTTATGGCTAAACTAAAGTTAGGTTGTATAATTATGGTTAAATTAAATTAGGGTAAAACTAACCTTGGTTAAATGAAGTTAGGCTACACTAAATTAAGCTAAATTAAAATAGGCTAAAATTAATTAGAACTAACCATGGCTAAATTAAGTTAGGTTAAATTAATTATGGATAAATTAAATCAGGCTAAAATAACTATGACTTAACTAAATTAGGCTATATTAATTATGGTTAAACTAAATTAGGCTAAAATCATTATGGTTTAAATAAATTATGCCAAACTAATTATGGCTAAATTAAGTTTGGTCAAATTATTTATGGCTAAATTAAATTAGGGTAAACTAAATTATGCTAAACTAATTATTGAAGTGCAAAGGAAAAGGAGTAATGAAAAATTAACAAGAAAAAAAAACTTTTCAAATTAAACAACGTGTTTTTTCCTTTTTTCTTCCTTTTGGACCCCTCCTACTTTCAAACCTTATAACTTTCTTGTTTTGTATTCACTTTAAATGATTTTAAATGTTATAGGAGCGTCATTCAAAGTTTTTCAAATCATCTTTGAAGTCTAATAGCAATCGAACAACATAAAAGGAAATTTTTCGGCGTTTAAAAATCTGCCTTTGTAGTTTTCAATGGTTTGTTTTTTTGAGTTCTTGACCCCCTTCACTTTGGGGGGCCATAATTTTTTCATTTGTAATCCACTTTTGACAATTTTTGGTGTTTTAAATGTGCTAAGAGGAGGGCTTCAAGTTTTGATTAGACACCAAAAGCAATAGAGCCCTCCCTGAACTGGTATACTATAATACATTATTTGCATTTAATGTGCAACTAAGTTGGTTAATGAGGTTTATAATAAATTATTTTATCCCATATCCTTTGGATTTGGCATAGTATATAACTAGAGGCAATACCTATGTATTAACCTAATACCAAGTGCTATTGGGAATGACTAAACAAAAAAAAAACTTGACCTTTATAAAATGGCTAAACCTAAAAATAAAATTGGATTATTCTAAACCTACTTATATAGCCTAAGCCTAACTACTTTTCAACCTACTGGCATACTTAAATAAACCTAGCTACTTAATAGGGTTTAATAATTACCTACCTACTTAAGCACCATGTGTCAACATCTTATTAGCCTTAAATTGGACGATTTAAATTTTGTTAATTAATATTTTAAAATTTAAAAGGTGGGCTTTAATTGCCACATGTCACCATATATTTGGTGTTTAAAATTGAACATTGTAAAATGGTCAATGAATGTTCCATGATGTGCCATGTGTCATCATTTTAGTGGTATGAACTTTAATGATTGAGAGTAATCCAATGAATTTTTAATTAAAAAAGACACAAAAAAATTAAATAGTGACACTTGTCTAACTACAAGTCGTTCAATTTTTAAACATGTGTCATACTTTGATTAGTTACATTATAGTTGCAAGGAAAACTACACATAAGGTGCAACTAGATTTAGATTGGTATTTATGGATGAACATGTATATTAACATCATATATACATGTTGCAACATGCAACTAAATGTCATGTGCAACTTGTCTTAGGCAATTACATGAATTTACAATTGCATGTGTCGCATGCAATTGAATTTTAATTACAAATGACAATTGCAAAATCCAATTTTTTTTAGTAGTGAAGGCATACTACACAATTTGAGGCAATATGAAACTTAATTGGAAAAATACATGGACATAATGAACCTTCAAGTGCAAGTTTGACTCAAACCAATGCATTATTTCTTTTTAATGTCCTTGACTTTTAGAAACTTACATTTCAATATTTCCTTTACATTCACTACTAGAAATTTTGGGTTTTGTAACTATCGTTTGCAATTAAAATTTAGTTGCATGTGACACATGCAACTGCAAATTTGTGTAGTTGCATAAGACAAGTTGCACATGACATTCAGTTGCATGCGACATTACGAATGCAACATGTATATACGGTGCTAATATACATGTTCATCCATACATACTAATCCAAATGTAGTTGCACCTTATGTGCAACTACAATGCAACTAATAAAAATATGACACATGTTTAAAAATTGGATAACTAGCTTGTGGACACGTGTCATTAATTAATTATTTTTGTGTTTTCAAAATAAAAAATTGTTTGGATTAATGTCAATCATTAAAATTTATGCCACTAAAATGATGACACATGGCACACCATGGAATGTTCATTGATCAATTGACATGTGTCCACTTTTAAAACACCAATTATATGGTGACACGTAGAAATTAAGGCCCACCTATTTTAAAATATTCATTAATAAAATCTAAATTGTCCAATTTATGGTTAATATGATGTTGACACGTGTTGCTTATGTAAGTAGGTTATTATTAAATCATATTAGGTAAATAAGTTTACTTAAGTATGTAAGTAGGTTGAACATAGCTGGGTCTAAGGCTATATAAATAAGGTTAGAATAATCCAATTTTATTTTAAAGATTAATCATTTCATAAAGGTCAAAATTTTAAAATTCACTCATCCCCAATGGCATTTAGTGTTTGTTACTATATAATTGTTACTCCTAGATATATACTGAGCCAAATAGAATTGGAAGCCAAAGGATATGAGATAAAAAATTATATTGCAAACCTCATGAACAAACTTAGTTGCACATTAGATGCAACTAATGTATTAGAATATAGCAACTAGGGGAGGGTTCTATTGATTATGGTGTCCAAACAAAATTTGAAGCCCTCCTCTTGGCGCATCTAACACAATAAGAATCGTTGAAAATGGATTAGAAATGAGAAAGTTATGGTCCCCCCAAAGTAAAGGGGGTCAAAAATTCAAAAAAGACCATTGAACACTACAAAGGCCGATTCTTAAACACCCAAAAAGTTCCTTTTATGTTGGTTTTTTGCTATTAAAGTGAAAATATGATTTGTAAAACTTCAGTTGGCGCTCCTATAACACTTTAAATCGTTTAAAATGAATAAAAAATAAGAAAGTTATGAGGTTTGAAAGTAGGAGGGGTCCATAGAAAAAAAACACACACGTTTTGTAACTTGGAAAAAAACTTATTTTTCTTATTTTTCATGTTTTTCTTCTTGTCAAATTTTCATTATTCCTTGTTTTTTTCATTTCAAAAATGATTGTAGGATATTTTTTATAATTATAGTTACTGAATGAAAATACGATTCTAACATTATTATCTAGCTTAAATTAGTAATTAAATTAAGATGTTTATGTACTTGTAGGTTAATTTGTGTAACCTATTTACATTAATATTTTAACATGAATGATATATTTTAAATATATAATATCTATTGATTGATTATATATATATATATATAAAAGAGACATTTAATTGATAATTATGAACATTTATAATAAATTTTAATATTATCATATTAATTGATTTTGGATAATTTTTTGTTTAATCAAATTTACATTTTCTGAAAAATATTCCAAACAAAATAAAATCAAAAAATTTTACTTGCCAAAACAAATTTTAAATATGTTTGATAAATAAAATATTAAAACTTGAATATATATTTAAACCATGGTTTAGTTTAACTTAATTTAATTTAACGTAATTTAGTTTAGTCATAATTAATTTAGCTTAACTTATTTTAACCATTGTTAGTTTTAGCCTAATTTAATTTAGTCATATTTATTTCATGTTGATTTAGTTTAGCTTAATTTATTTTAGCCATAAATAATATATTTTAATTAATTTTAGCCATAAATAAACTAAACTAATTTAATTTAACCATAATTAGTTTGGCCTAACTTAATTTAGACATATTTAATTTAGCCATAATTGATATTTTTATTTTAGCCATAAATAATTTAACCTATTTTAATTTAACCATAATTATTTTGGCTGAACTTAATTTAGCCATATTGAATTTACCATATTTAAATTTAACCATAATTAGTTTAGCCTAATCAATTTAGCCATGGTTAGTTTAGCATACTTTAATTTAGCCATAAATATTTTAGCCTAATATAATTAGGCATGGTTAATTTTAGCTTAATTTAATTTAGCTATGGTTAGTTGAATTTTTTTGTTTATTTAGCCTAGGTTAATTTAGTTAAGGTTATTTAACCTAGGTTAGTTTAAGTTAGTCTAAGTTAGCATTGGGTTGACCTTAGTAGTAAAGGCACATAATATTATTATAGATAGCCTATGTAGATATATTAAGTATAATGATTTAAATATGTATAAATTTAGGCCATTATTTTTATGACATGTGTCCATGTTGTACACATTTAGTTCCATGTTAGTTACACACACAACCGTATGGTTGAAAATTTATATAATACCAAATTTATAGTTGCAAATGACAACTAATTGCATGCCAGTTGCATAGTGACTAGTTGCAAAAGACATAATTTCTAGTAGTGATTTTTTGGCATTGGTTTGATTGGTAATATATTTTCGAATGTTGGAGGCCATGGACAACATCCATAGATTCTAGTTGTCATTTGTTATTTAATATTCATTAAACATTTAGTGTTATAAGAAAACCTAAGGTTGGTTGACATTGACCATTAACATGTTGGATCAATTATGTGAAATTAGTAGGAAAGAAATGAAAAATTGTTTTATGGGGTATTGATTGAATATGTGGAGGAAATGTTATTAATTTTTTATATGCTAGTTGTTGGAAAAGCATGCTAGAAATTTGGCAGGATCTTTCAGCATCCACATGGCATATATGTCAGCTTGAAAAACAAATAAGTGCATCCTTGAACCCAACACTTAAAATTGTGGAAGTTGTGAAGAAAGATCTTGGTAAAGGAATGTAATTAATAAGTCCCCATTGAAGTAGTGGAATATTTGTCAATTATGCATGGGTTAAAAAGGTTCTTAGCTTCAAAATTTCCATTTTAATGAATCCTCTACTGATTGCATTGTTATATTTCATAGGGGTTTAAGGCATTGGATATATTCAATAATTGGCTAGAAAAGGATGTGAAGGTCATTGTCACAACTAATGGTGAACGCATCCTTGGACTTGGTGATCTTAAAGTCTAAGTGCCATTTTCTGTTTCTCTCTTTCACTTTAAATTTTTCCCTTATGCATCGCATTTTTCTTAAGGTTACGTTGGAGCTGTATTCCACCATTGATTTTGATAAGGGTTGTGTCTTGGTTTGAGTCATTTGGGAAATTACAAACATAATCAATGAACAAGCCAAGCCTCAATGGATGGATAATGTCTAAGTTTGTTTGCCTCTTTGAATCTTTTAAGGGGGTTCTAAATGGTTTCCTGAAGAATAATGGCCATTGAATTTTGTAGCTCCATGCAACAATCATTAAACATATATCACCTTTCTCACAATGTCATCATTACAAAATGAATCTGCAAGAAGAAAGTTGATGGATGCTACATACTTGGAGGAATTTCTAGAACTTCAAGATATTTGGGATGTTATTGTAATTACCCAAAGTATGAATGTGGTTTATAACAAATCATAACTATTTACAATGTGGTCAAATGGTTTCTATTGTATGATGCATAATTTTGAATGTTATTATATATCTGTTTTGAGAAGTATGTTATGTAATCTACTAAGGATCCACTATTGACAACTCAAGGTTTCAAGCTCATTGAGAGTCTATGCGTTGATGACATTTTGAAGTAGGTGTGAATAAGCAAGTATTAACATTTAAACAATGTCAACAAACATCCAATCTGAATGAAATGTTAATAATTATTGGGGGAGTCATTCACTACCTCAATGTGTTATAATTATATAATTTTTTGATTGACATGCATCTTTGACAATGCAAATGAAGGCTCTCAAATATTCTTGGCTATGGGTTCCTTTTTTAATGTTTATTCATCGATTCAACAAGGGTTACCAAATATCCAACCATGTATTTACAAAAGTTTGATGAATATATAACAAGTAATGTTGGGGTTTCAAGAAGGGCAAAATGTAGCATTAGCAAGCACAACATTAGGTAGTACTAGGGCATGGAAAATGCCAAAAGGTTCGATTAGGAGGAGGGGGTCTTATATGCCTACTATGGATTAGTGGTTACTTTACTATTACATTGGGGGCACTCTTCTCCACATTTTCCTATCTAGATCTTCTTTCAATTTTACACATTCGAAATTTAAATGTGCAACCTTATGTTTTGAATTACATTCAATTGTCAAATTTCTTGCATGAGCATAAAGTAACCACTACGCTAAAAGTTAACATCTATGACTATGAAAAATATGATTAATGACCATTTCTAGTTATATAGTCATATATGTCATGTTTTTGTGCCTAGTTGTATTTTTGTAACCATTGATATGACTACATGACTAAAAATCTTCATGGATAGGAATAATACGTGACTAAAATTCTTCTTCATGAAAACCATATAATTATTTACAATATACAAGTTCAAACATTAAAAATAGTTAAAAGGAAAAAATTAGGAAATAGACATATGTACCTAATAAGCATATTATAAGCTTGTAAATGACCAAACACATAATTATTGCACAAGTAAATAACTAATACCTTATGATTTTTGGAACTTTTGCCTTATAATCAATAATTATTTATTGTAAATTTCTACATAATGGCTAAAAAAAAATTGAGGGAGTTTTATTTCACTTTAAAAAAATTGCCAAAGTTCTTGAAACATGAATTTTTAAAAAACATCGATGCTTAAAATATAATTAAAACATTTAAGTGGAAACTCTTGTTCAAAGGTTTATTTAAATGAATTTTTTTTGTATTTTTTGACATTAAACAATGAAATATATTTTTATTAGTGATATCCAATGAATTTTAGAAGAAATCGACATGCCCCAAAATGGCATTGTTTTTCACGTTTCCATGTGATGGGTAGCAAAAAATATGAAATTTTATCTAAATTAGTAATTTATCAAAATGTTTCATCATACAACTTGGAATTTAAAATATATATATTATATATAATCACATTCAATGACTTCCAAAAAAAGATTAAAATTTGCTAATTGTAATAAAAATTGATAAAATTTATGAAATTAAAAATATGAAATTAAATAATTTGAATACTTTGTATAAAATTTTCAAATGTTGAAAATAATATCATATGTTTCATAGATAACATATTTTATTTTAAAACATTCGTTATAATTAATATCACACATGGTAATAAGTATAACATTTATACCATTTTGATTGATTCAATATATTTTTAAAAGGTGGGAAATATATATATATTTATTTATTTATTTCATACCCTACTCATAAATCTACCTACCTATCATACTATTTATCCTACCTATCTATAGCTAGGTAGGTATGCACGTAGGTAGGATTCATATATATACATACCAAAAAAACCATGTTGATTTTAAATATGTTTATTTACAAGTTGTTTTATGAAAAAACAAATTAAAAAAATCTTCATGATATCATTCTTGTTCACATGTTTGAAATAGTGAACATTCGAATGCATTTTCAGTCAAATTAGTCGATTTTTTTGTTAAATTTATTTTTTAAATGTGTAGATCTTTGAAAAATAAGACTGAAATTTATTTCTTTTCATTTGGATAAAGTATGAAAAAAAAATGGTGGAAATTGGATACTTTTTAATACGACAAAAGATGATGTAAGATTATGGTGTGAATTTATCCCATATCTTTTATCAATAAGTTCAACTTTGGAAACTATATAAATAGGTGAAAAACTATTGGTTTACACACAATATATGCACCAAATATTTTCAAAGTGCAAATATTACTTGTGGTGAGCGAATAAAAAAGGCTTGTCACTATGAAATAAATAAAATCCTACTTATTTACCTACCCATTCCTACCTGCTTACCTACCAAATGGTTGGATTATATATATATAATATTTTATGACATTTACGACTAGGATAAAAATATGACTAGTGAATAAATGATGTGACCATATGAACTACATAATCATATCATCGTGGATGGCATTTATGACTACAAACCAAATCATGGGTGTGATCATATTTGTCATGTTTTGATGTGATGAACCTTCTTTTGAAGCACTGTGAATAGACTACTTTCATTTTGTTTCTTTTTGAACTTTGAGAAAATATATATTTAGAGATAGTTCATGAGTTGATAAGCTCCTACACATTTCAAAATGAAGTAAAGGTATTATGATAATCCGTATTACAAGCACTAGTCAACATGGGTAAATTACAAGTTGTCAAATGTGCGTTAGGGCAACTTTTTCTATGTTCGTGACCACATGCCTTCTCCTTGAGACTTTTCATTTGAAACTATGCACCTTGGAAACATCCCATCTTTTCTTTGGACTAGTTAGGAGTGAAGTGTGTTTGAAACATGAGTCCTTCGGCTTAAAAATTGTAATGGTTCTTCTTTGGAAATTATAAGCTCCAAGGTTACTATAGTCTCATATGGATAGACGTTAGGCTTTCTTTGAACCATCTTGTAAAGTTAATGGTCTCCATCACTTGATGTGTCATGCATAAATCAAATAGTTATTGACATAGGTGACATGATGGTCTTTGTCTTGGGATTAGCTTGTGTACATGGTGTACTAGGATGGTAAGGAATAGAAGGTTTAGAAATAATTGAGTTAGTTATAATAATGTCGTATCATCTGTCTTTATATCACTAGTATGAAGGAGGCATAAATTGCACATCATATGTAGAATAAGAAAAGTTGTATCCTTCATATTTGAATAAATAACATTAGTGTGGCTATAGTTGCAACAAGGTGATCTCGAAATATAGATTAGAACTAGTGAATTGAGTTGGAAGCAAGAGCTAATTCCCCCTCATTTATCTCGATGGGTTGTGTCTCAAGAAGTTCCTTTGCTTCATTAGGTTAATGTTTGTTGTATTGTGTGTGGTTCTTCATGAACAGATGTTGAGTTATTGGCTAATAATTTGGCTGGGATGGAATTGAATAAGTAATTAATTGGAACATGCTACAATCAAAATCATGACAACTAGTGACTTTAGTTCAAGGATTGTTATGAGATGGGTAGTAATTTGCCTTTACAACCCATCAATGGTTCTTTGTAAGAGTTTCAACATTTTTTAGAAAGCTTATAATTTAGGGTCAATAAGGGAGTAAATAGCAATTTAGTTACAATTGAAATCAATAAGGTAGTAGAAGTTCACCTTAATGCAAGGGATGTAAAAAAAAAAAACTTATTGCATTTGTAGTCAAAGGAGGAGGTGGAAGAGCTTTAAGGAATATAAATAGTGCAAACAAAGGTAGATTTGAGTGGTATACCAAAGCTAGTACAAGAGTACAATATCAAGTACTCAAACTATGTCTATTATTGTTGCATTCAACAATCAACATTCCGAAAGCAACCATCTTGCTCTAGTAGGAGCATCAATCATAGATTTCCTTCTCTTCCCTCACATCACACCTTGAGATACATTTCAAATGAAGAGTTAGAAACCTGTGCACTTGAACAATATCCAAATATAACACATTTTTTAATTTCCTAGTCTTCATATAGGAAGCACATATTTGTACTTTCTAATAGGAATTAAACAAACACCCATGAATGCTTGGAGATTAGGACTAGGAGGAATAGCGCTAAGATGAGTGCACCAATGCACAATTGAACCCTACAACGATCATCACAATGTGCTAAGGGTGCACCAATAACAAACACATAGTTATTTATGCCTCTCAAAAATTTGAGTTGGTTTTTGGTGTGGTGGTTGGTCAAGAGTTGTTATGGCAAAATTGTTGATCATGTGGAAAAGTACCTAAGTAAGTCCTATCATGCTTAAAGACAAATATGGTTGGCTTGCAAATTTGGGTTTATTGAAATTGTTGCCCCTTTGTTCCATCTTATTTCACAACTTGAAATTAAAATCATCTTAAGCCCCTTTTGTTTTTGTTTTTTGTAAGAACTTTTGGTTATTTTTTATCTATGTCTTAAGACAAAGATTGAGTCATTGGTGACATGGAGTCCCATTTGTTTATGTGTAGTGAAGCACATTATGCTTGATACGTGGAAATTACTTTTGTTATAAAATGGAGTATTACTATTGGAAAAGTGGAGAGTGTTCAAGACATGCAGATGAAGGTGGTCTTTCTAGATTGCTTGCACCCCAAGTTGAAATTCTAGTACATAGGACTCTTGTGGAACCCTAATGTGGTAGTGCACATTGTCAATCCATGGGCTAAGTATAATGAAATATGGAGTTATAGTCAACAATGTTGAATGCTATACATTGCTAACTATTTTGGTGATTCAAAGTTGTACTCTTGGTGCATTGTGTGAAGCCTTGTTGGCCTTAGATTCATAATCAAAATCACTATGTGCCATGAAGGATCATCAATATGTGACGAAGGAGCGTTGGGGATGGGGACTATCAAGGAAAGAATGCCAATAAGGGAATGTCAATAGGTTCTAGTGATGGCATCCTAGGCATTCACAAACAAGTGTCAACAAGAGATGATACACAAACACACACAAATAATTAGCAAGGGAATGTTGGCGATGGTGACGTTAATATCGTCTTCTTGGAGAGGCACACATAGCAAAGGTGTGCACACAAAACATAAGCAATGGTAGACGTCATCTTCCTAGAAGGCACATAAAACGTAGGCAATGGCATCAACATCGTTTTCTTGGAAAGGCACACAAAGCGCAAGCAATGGCATCTAAGAAGGACGCACACAAAGATTTAGAAATGGAGCATCCTGGGCTTCCTAGACCTAGATGCACACAAACTTAGAGAAAGAGCGTTGTGACACTCCTTGGACCTAGACACACAAATTCAAAGAAAAAGAGTCAATTTCCTAAAGGAGACACAAGCATTAGAGAGAGAATAGAGACTAAAAGAGAAATAGTGAAAAAAAAGAAAAGCTCCAAATAAACCTGAGGGAAAAAGACAAGTGAAAGAAGAAAAAAAAAGTAAAGAAAGGATTGGACTCTATAGAAAATTGTGGCGACAACATTGTAACATTCTTTTTTCAGATCCAAGGAGATAACTATAAATTACCCCAAGTGGTGTCATTGGGGTCGTCGATCTTAAGGTATTAGGTTACTATTCAAAAAGATCCCTAATTCAAAATCCTACAAGCCCCCTGAATGTGAATGTGCAGTTGTTATTACAAATATCTGGGCTAATTACAAGTTTTAAAAAAATCTGAACAATAATAAATATATATATATATACACTTAATTAAATTATTAATCTCATGTTTATAAGAGGACAAGTGTTGTGGCATAAGGTTTCAAATGTTTGTTCATAGGTAGTAAAATGCATGAAGATGAGAGTTTAATATGTTCTATACAACTTTTTCCAAACAAGAAGACCGGCCTCACTTTTGAGGAGGAGGGGGGTCATAACTTTCTCATTTGAGCTCAGAATCAAGTGCTATAAAGCCCTAGTAGTGCTATGGTCGAAGGGGCATCTAAACTCCTGAAGACCTATTGCAAAAAAATGCACGGTTACTAAACGCCAGGAGATTTAGCTGTTAATTGTTCGCTCATTGGCCTTTCTACCCTAGAACAACCATGGCAGAAAGGCAAAACTGACGGACTCAAGGACTCCAGGGATCTTGGCAGTGTTGTTGCAAAGTATGTGATCCCACCATCCTCGCACAAATTTTATTGTACTCTTAATTTTTCTCACAGCAGAAGAAAGAAATCTGTTCCCACCTCGCACACTTCAGCAATCTGATCACACCTCATGCACTTTTTTCCGCACATTTGTCTAATTATCTCTCTCTCTCTACTTTGTCGTTAGGGAGAGACCTTCTTTCAAGTCCGGGATATGAAACGCGCACCAATGCACACTGCACAATTATCAAGCTTGCTCCCCATGAACTTCGTACATAACCGAGGATGACTGCATGGTTCCAGTTTTGTTCTTCGTCTGATAGAGGGATTGTCGGTTTTCCGTTTGTGGGTCTGTTAGAATGAGTGCATAGCAAACAGCCATCTTTCACCCTCTGTGTGTGTCTCTGTATCTCTCTCTGGGCTTGTGGTCACAAAGGTAAGATACAGAGCATTGCAATGTGGGTTCATTTTGCTCAAGACAACACGGGGAGATGCTCCAGGATCAGCTCAACAACATGGCTCAATGTTGAGTCAGACCTAATAATGATTGTTGTTCCATCAAGATGATGACACAGGGTTGGAGGAGGAGGAGGAGGAGAAGGAGGAGCTTCTTATCGACGGAAGTGGGAGTTGTTCTTTGTCTCCTGTTGCGAAATGGGTCGCATGCAGATTCTCCAGAATTGATTGGGCATCGCCAAATTCGGTGAAGAATAACAAAAGAAAAAGAAAAACGTCACAAATGAGGCAGGGTGTGGATTTCAAATGGTATGTATACCATGTGTGTTCTTTGCAATCGCTTTTTCTTCTCTTCCACATCCTTGTCGTGCAAAGCAATGTCCAGGATGCTTCTTACCTTATTACACCAGCTCAATGTCTAGGGCTCCTCCACTTGGATCACATAAGCTTTGTGGAACTAGCATGCCGCTGCTCCTCTTGCAGCAGTTATCATTTCTGAAGTTTCTATATTTGCAGTAGCAAACGGGAATGCAGAACAGTGGTAACGAAAATCAATGGGAATGCCAATGCATAGGGTATCTATACAAAAAGGAAGTGTGTTTTTTTTTCTGCACACTTTTTGCCTCCATTTCACAGGCAGTGAGTGCACCGTTACAGTTGCTTGACTATTTAGTCAGGAATGCAAAACTTGCTGCAAAGAGAGGTGGTGGTCTTTTTTGTCAACAGCAAGTTGGTACATAATTGAAGGGAAAGAGTTCATGCATAGTCATGGACTTCTTTTTCTCAGCCAGTCAATTCAGGGTCTGCAATGTGCCCCACAAAAGCATGAGGCTTGGGGTCATACATCCTGCATGACAAAGACACAGGGAAAGAAGAGCAGTGAAAGAGCAGTGTGAAGTTCTTGACATAGTGTGGGAAGAATTGGGTGGGATGCAGGTTTGATGGTTTCTTTCTATCAATGCTCGCAACGAGTATGTATCCTTTCTTCTGAAAAAATTGCCCCATGCACACAACTTGCTCATCTTGTGCACCCTTCTGGATTGAGTAGATAATCTGCATAATTTAGTTGCCAATGTCTGGGGGCCAATGTGCAAAGAAAAAAGGACTGAAGATGATAAAAACCTAATGGATGTTTCTTGTTTGGTTTCTTTATTCTTTTTCTACAGCTAGTCTGGAGGAGAATCGTATTCTAAGAATCCCTTAGATGATGTCTATCATCTTTCAATATGAGAAACCCCTGGAATTTGTTGCTGTCTCTTTGACCCTTAGTCAAACAGAATTGTTGTTTCTGTCAACTGGGACAGATACTACATGTGCACACATCCGCTTGATATGTGGATTGTGGTATGTACCTCCCAATGTCTCTCTCTCATTTCTTTTAGTATCAAACCTGTTCTCATACAAGTTTTCTTTCAGTCAGATTTACCAGAAATCTACTACAATTAAAGAAGCATTGGGATGGATTATTGGAAGTAGTTGTGGTTGGTAGTTTGACAAACACCATCATATGCAAACACCAATTTTTGTGACTTGGAGAAAATGGTTAGCTTCATCTTTGTATGTAGTCCATCAGCATGGTGGAGATCTTTTGGGATGGATGAACATGCTACTCATTTGGTCAACTTCAGGTGGATTATTCAGCAGTTTTCATGTTCCGAATTCTCATGTTTGTGGATAATGGTCTGGCTGCAGGCATGGCCCTGTGAGTACCAACTTACAACAAACTTCTGTCAGAATTTCATAGTATTTGAAAGTCATTTCCAAAATTTCGAAATTCCATTGTAGAGAAAACGATCTGTACCCACAAGCTCTGAGCATCTGTTTTGATTTTTCTCCCATGAAATTTCATGGGTTGTTATTTGACTTGGATTGAGATGGGTGGGTTTCTCAGGGAGACAGGCCAAGAGGTGACCGCCATACGATTCAGGGCCCGTCTTGTGGTGCTGTCACTCCTTGGTTTTCTACTCTATCCGTTCCTGTGGGTCTGGACAGTGATTGGTAGCATGTGGTTCACCAAAACTCAAGCCTGTGTAAAGTCTCAACTGAACTTCTGAACTTGTCCATTAGTAGAAGTTTTATTGAAGTGAAGCATATGTCAACCAGCATTGGGATATCCTTGATTGTGTTACTGTACAAAAAAGCAGTGGTCTGGTCTTGTCAGGTTTTGTTGATCCTACTGAGTTCACTTTGTACTGGAACTGACAGGACAGTTTACCTTCAAAGTGTTGTTGTGGAGATTCATGTGCAGTCTTGTAGATAGATATGAGCTGACTTTTTGTGTGTACCAGCTGCCAGAGGAGGGACAAAAATGGGGTTTCCTCATCTGGTTGGTCTTCAGCTACAGCGGCTTGATATGCATTGCCTGTATTTCAGCTGGCAAGGTTTGTCAAACATCATCTGTGCAGTGAAGTTTGCAAAATATATGTTGTGGATCTCAAACCTAGAATATGTTTTTGTATCTTTTGCATGGCAATGTGGATACGGGCAATTAGAATACCTTGTGTTAATGCATCTCCTGCTGTCCCCTGCTTGACAGACGAGTCTGCAAAGTATTTGTCAGGTCTGACTCAGCAGTTATGTTTTGCTCTTCTCATTCTGAAAAACACTTCCAATGCTATAACAATGTTGGTAAAAATGGCATAAGTTTTGCAGTGGCTTTTGCGGCGGCAATCATATCTACAGCTGATTGCAAGCAGGCCAGCTCCAGTGTCTCTTTCTGAGTTTCAGGTGCCTCTTTTGTCCTCTTTTGAAAATGCTTCTCACATATGATAACTGTGTCTGCTCCTCCTGCTTGATGTATTTCTTGCACTCATCCTCTCCTATGTCATATTGCAAGACAATCAATTGTTGAGAACTTTGGGGGGGAAGCTTATTGATTTGTATTTGGGGCACTGTCTCACAGGTTCTACTGGAGCTGATTCGGGCACCAGATTGGGCTTCTCGTTCAACTACAACCATTCAAGAGATGCCTGGACATCATAATGGCCGTGACATTACATCATATCACCCAGGCCTGCACTTTACCCCAAGCCAGGTGAAATCAACTCATCAATCAAGTGATGCTCACTTGTGCCTTTGAGGTTCCAATAATATCATTTACTGGAAGGTTTTCTCATACAAGGAGGATGCAGTTCTTGTCATGCATAGTTGTATATAACATGGGGGGTTCACTGGCTCTGTGTTTGTTCGTTTCATCTTTCCTTACTTTTCAAATATTTTTACTGCAGAGGGAGAGGGTGGAGAGGGCCATACAACAACTACCAAAATTTCGTCTCAAGAGTGTCGTGAATCAGTTCAGCACATGCCCAATCTGTTTGGATGAGTTTGAAGTAGACACAGAGGTCTGTGCCTCAATTCACTTGATTGAAAATAGAATGATGCCAATACATGGGGAGATGTAAGACTTGCTGGTGTGGAGCTGATAAAATCATAAAAGAGAGGAATCAGAGGGTTACTGGGGGGGCTGGGGAAAGCATGCAACCAGGACTTTGCAGTGAATTGCCTTATGGTGACAATTTGTTGCAACTTTGTAGAAAGATAGAGAGAAATCTCAGAAAACCAAAAGAACACCCAACTGTGTTTGCACATGACAGGTGCGAGGTCTCCCATGTGCTCACAACTTCCATTCAGCATGTATTGATGAGTGGCTACGACTCAGTGTACAGTGTCCTCACTGCCGCTGCTCAGTGTTTCCAGATCTAGATTTTTCAGAAGCTCCATTGCCAGGGCAAGCCACCCCTAACATGAGGCAACAAAGACCTACTCGTGAAGCAAATGACGATAGGGCCATGATTGTGATTGTGCCAAGCACCAACCGCATGATAAGAGCCCAACCAGCAGTTGGTCAAAGCAACCTCCGACATCTACAGGATCTGCTGCAATCGTCACAAATTGACAATTTTCACCCAAGAGCCTCCTTGCCAGCTCTGCCACAGAGACAAGAGCTTTCAAGATCACCACAGGCCGAGGAGCTGGAAAGGGAAGTTTCTGGTAACATGCCTGAGAGTAACTATGCTGTTCCAAGAGATTCTTCCACAGAGGGAGAGACTCGGGTTAGTGTGAGCTCGTTACATGATCTTGCAATAGATACTGTAGATGGTGGTAGGACATCTCTAGAAAGGTCTCAAGGCCACAATGCCAGAGATGTTCTTCCAGATTCAACCTCAGTGGTGATTGAAAGTTCTTTACCAGATAGATTGTAGTCTGATGAAAGTATAGATTGTGTAAGCAAACCTAAAAGGTCATTTGTTGAGAGCTTGGATTGGCACATTTGGGTACTTGGCTTGCAGTTGTGATACACATTCCAAACTGTCAACCTCCTTCCATGGTGCACAATTGTCAGCGACTTTTGGAAGCTCCCATGGAAAGCTCATGCCCTTTGGGAGAGAAAGTCTCACACTGCCCCTCACAAGATCATGTTTAGAGACATCAGAACAGGAAAAAATAAAATTACTTGATGCCATAGAAAGTTTTCTCGAAGATACGAAATAGCCAAAAAAACCTGACAATGCACACCACAAATTGAGGACATCAGATCAGCATCGTGTATTCACACAATGCCATACAATGTTTTTCAGAATTTCCAGATTGTCAAACAAACCTGACAATGCATCCCACAAACCATAACATCAGATTTGCATTCACAAAATTCCATACAAGGGTCTTTCAGAGATTCCAGACTGCCAAAAGGAAGATTTGCATCAAACTTTGCACCTGCAAGTATTGTCAATAAAATTGTAAAGCAAATTGCATGCTATCACCCAGTACCATGTAAATCTACAACTTAAACTTACTTTTGCCATACATTCTGCCTTCTTCCATATATCTGTTCTGCACGTGCAAGCCTCAACTAAATTCCACACTAAGCTCCCCACACTAAGTTCCTTTTGCTTTGTTACCTGCCTAGAATGAAGTTTGTACCAACCATGTGTTGCATCAACACAAGGCAGGGGAGACTACTCTTCTAGTCCTACCCCACCATACTAAGACCATCAGGCAAATCACTATATCACTGTACCCCACATTGACATTTGTCATTGCAGACTGAGGAGTGCACAGATCAGAAAACAAATGGCACACTGAAGAGTGACAGACCTAAAGCTAGTGTTACAAGGAGAGCACCAATAACAGGTATGTTCCTGCAGCCTGCATCAAATAGTTTCCATGAGAGAAGTCAGATTTCACAACTGTTCCATTGATACAACAACAAAGTGGCTGATGCTTTTTGCTTTTTGCAAATTTGTTCCTTACTGTGTCTCTTAAGATAACTGTGAACAAAAATTTCTTCAAATGATACCAAAAATGGGGTTCTTCTCACACGTTGTGAGATGTATGAGAATGACATAAGGTCAGAGAAAGATTTGACCTGTATTAGGACTGGCACTTGGAGGTAGCAAAGAATTTCCCAAGGCAGAACAACTTGCTCCCAATTCACCTGACAATTGCAGTAAAAATCTCTATATTTGAACTTTGAACACATATTATGGGGAATTTACCCAAAACAGCCATATGCATGATACAGTTGCACCATAGCACATGTCTTTGCCGTCTGATAAAAAATTTCTATCTGGTTGAAGTGCAGTACTAAGCTAAAGCTTTCTTCTCCAAGAGGCATATCAGTGAGACATGAATCATTGAAAATGCATATAAAATGCAGCTCAAGAAACAATTGAAATCAATGGGACAACTACCTCATTGCACAAACCCCAACAAGCAACAAGAAGCAGGCTGATCATTACTGACTTGTGAGAATGCAAAAAAGAAATGCTGCATTACAGAGAACTTACATGAGCTCACACAGTAGCCAGCAGTCAGATTACCAATATTAAAATACCCAGGATTGCACTGGCATTCAAATGCGGGTGGGTACTTTGTGTAGTCCGTGACAACGCATCGTCCATTTCCACAAACTTGAGGTAACAAGCAAGCTAGAAAGCAGCAAAACACCAAACATAGATAATTTAGCAGCAACCCTAGAAGACATGGTAAGCTCTGCAAACAGAACATGAATGAGACATCTCATGGCACAACTCATACTCATCAGACTCCTCTCTGTTGGTTTTGGTACCTATATTCACAAACTGGATGCAATAGCAAAAGGAGAAACTGCAAAGTTGTATGGTTGTAGGCAAATGCTGAAGAAGATGGAATTTCACTTACGGCTGCTAATGTTCTGCAGTGTGAGAGGTGCCTCAACAGCAGGAGCAGGTGCACCATCACAACCAATATTCAAAGTGCCTGAGAAACGTAAGACCTCCAATTATATAAGAAACCTTGAAGAGAGCCCCTCACAAGTCATCCAACACTAAACAAGATGATACTGGAAATACAAAAAACGCCATCCGGAGTCAGAAAACAAGAGTTGTTGTATACTTGAATGTTTTCTTCCCCCACAAACCCATCCTCTTGTAAAGGTCAAACAATTTAGCTTTGTACCTGAGATTGTTGTTGCTCAGGCAAGCTAACAGGTTGCAAAAAAATCAGCAAAACCTAATCTTTCTGTCATGAATGGTGAAAGCCTGCAGAACTTCCAATTCAGGGAGAAAAAAGAGCTTACAATTGGGGACTGTGCATGGCAAAGTAAGTAGAAGTGGCAGTCCTGTAACCAATGACTCCATAGTTGTCCATCCAGGATTGCACTGGCACTTGTATGGAGACAAAATGTTGGTAGGGTAGGAGTTATTTGACAGTACAACACACTGTCCTTGCTGACAATCCACTCCATTGCAAGCACCTGCATCCAAAATTGCAAGATGCAAACATGATGGGCTACTGTGAGGTATATAAGACAACCCTGAGATTCACCTCCTTTCTTCTGGAGACCAAAAGCTTTCTCCACTTCATTGCCGACAATGCACAATTTTCCAATACTGCAAAGTCTGCAAGAAAAATCCTTACAAAAAAACTCAACAACAACAACAGCACACCATCACATGCACAGACAGGCACATACATGCACTAACTCATGATAGGTACACAAGACAAGCCCAAAACACCAATGCTGACATATGTACCTGCAGCCTGGCACCGGACCTGAGGTAGCAGCAACAGGAAGAGCCCAAATGTTGTTGCCAACAATGCCATGGTCTGCTGCAACCTGTCCATTTGTGCTCCTCTCTGGTATGTAAAAGAGTGAGAAATTCTGCGTCCTGAGCTGCACAGTGTGACAAAAATCTGGTCTCAGTACAGATGTGGCTATCATGTTGTGACCCTCGGCACAAGTCCCTCCCCTTTCCTTCCTTTCATTCCACCAGAAACCAAAAAGAAGAGGAAAAAAGACAGAAAACAAAGGAAAGTTCAACAAGTAGCAGCTAATCAAGCTCCTCATTTCAGGAAGCAGCTACGACAAGCTCGTAAGAAAGAGTATGAGAGTTGCAATATGCTTGTTGTTTATTTCGGATGTCGAAGTCATTTATTAAAAAAAAGGAACAACGTCACCTCGAGCTTCTCCTAAACCAATTCCTCTGTCTCTAAAAAGGAAAAAAAAAACGAGCTAGGATTACAGGAGCAAAGAAATCGCAACTTCAAGAATAAGAAGAAATGAGCTCCAGAACAAAGAAATCCGCCAACTCCAAGAAGAAGAAACACTTCATGACTTCATAACACACCCTCAGCAGTCCAACTACGACAACAACAAAAACCCGAGAGAGACGAAGACACACAGACAGAGATACACATAAACACGAGATAAGCAGAGAGCGAGAGAGAAAACAGAGAGAGATGCAAGACTTTCAGGAAAGTTACATTTTGTTTGATCATCCAGCTGAAAAATGAACACTTTGTTTATATATGCTCTCTCTCTCTCTCTCTCTCTCTCTCTCTCTCTCATACAAAGTTGTGCACTTCTTCTGCTTCTGTTGTTGTTGTTGTTCCATACCTGATGAATGTCGTGGATTTTCGATTCTTTGCGCCCTCCTCCAAAGGTGATGGCGAATCAATCCCCGTCAATACTCGAGCGTCGGAAGCGAGTGCAGAGCTTTGCGAAAGCTTTGCAACGAAAGCTTCTTTTCAAGAGCTTGGCGAAGTAACTTACTTCCTTGTGGCGGACTAACTGATGCAAGCTTCTCTTCTGCAACTGTTGTGGGCGAATTTGGGCGATTTTTTTGGGGAAACTCGGTTTTCAGACAGAAACCAGCTACCTTCGTTAGGGTGTCAGTAGACTGTCCTTTTTTTTCAAACTTATTATTATTTTGTATTCAAATTTCTAGCCGGGGGGGGGGGGGGGGGGGGGGGGGGGCGGTTTGTGTCTAGTGGATTGGATGGATATTAAAAAATTTGTTCCCAACTTGTCCACATTTTTTACTTGCCTAGTTTGTATTTTTTTGAAATCAAAATTATTATTCTTTTGGGGTGGGTTGGGTGAGGAGAGTGGGTGGGTGTGTGTGTGGCATTTTTAGAGCAGCTCCAAGCTTGCCTTACAGAGTTCTTTTGCACAAATGAATTCTTTTTGGATGAAATACAATTGGGAATTTATCGAAGGTTGAAATAATAAATTG
The DNA here is from genome assembly GCA_963921925.1 of Sphagnum tenellum. Taxonomy (NCBI): domain Eukaryota; kingdom Viridiplantae; phylum Streptophyta; class Sphagnopsida; order Sphagnales; family Sphagnaceae; genus Sphagnum; species Sphagnum tenellum. The sequence goes on along the minus strand of OY998143.1, from coordinate 13,063,129 downwards.
AGTTTGGGTCAAAATATGTTCAGAGGATCATGGATGCAATACAATGCATTGTACTAAATAATAATGAATGCTCTCGATTGGTCCGGTCAGCCTTGGATAAAGCAGCGCTACATTAGTACCATGTTTACCCCCCCCCTTCCCCACCCCTCCTCCCCCTTTTATGTTGTTTTTTAACCAGGGCAAACATTTTGTCCTAAGATTTAATCGAAGTCTCCCCAGTTCAAATTTAACAGTGCTTAGGTGAAATATGATCACTACAAAAAAGGGATTTTTAAAAGTAATTTATTATTATTTTTAAAGCCTGGTTAATATTCAATTGAAAAGAAATGGGATGCAAATTGGTGGAAAAGGTATTGAAAATTTGCTTATGAAAATGATGATGGTGAATTATTTTTTAATATTCAAAAATACATTTTTGCATCAGTGATTTATTTTTTTCTCAATTTTCAAATGTTTCATCATTAGCTAGCATCCCAAGAGAGATGTAAAATTAAATGGCAATAGATTTTTAGAACCTATCTAAACAGTTTCAAAATTGCTACCAAACTAAAAGTAGGGTTCAAATGTGGTGAATTTTTTTCCAAAAAAATCTTGAAGTTTGATTTATATTTTTTAAATGAGAATATTACAATAATTTATTTTTTTTACTTTGGGGAAATTTTGAACCAAAAAATTTAATTTCTATGCCTTTTTACTTGGGAACGAGCTAAATAAATTTTGATCTGGAAGTTAATAAAATAAAATATTATGGGACTTTATAATCACATTACATAAACCAACTTCAATGAATCATTGTCATTGGAATTTAAAACTTATGAAATCAATGTCTCACCTCAAAAACAAACAAAACAAAACAAAATCGAATATGAGAATGAAAGTTTCATGTTTTCTACTTTTTAAAATTATATTCTCAAAAGACACGACATGAGAGGATGATAGGTGTTGGCCTAGAACATATTTTTGCACCTATAAATCTAGACCTATATTTATAAAATTTTGACTTTAACTATATCATTACTTGAACAAAGAATTCATTGTGCACAATTACCCATTTAGATCCCCATTCTTTACCAAGTTTGATCCACACCAATTTTAATGACAAAGATGCAAAGGTCATCAATAAAATAATTGCATCAAGACAACACATTGTGTCTTTCTTCATCAACAAAACCATGATAACACATGAATTTCAATATTTTTCTTATTAAACATTTCACAATGGCAACATTTATTATGGTTGGGTTTGCTAATTTTGGCCGTTGTTACCAATGTTTTTTATTTTCAAATATCTAATATTGCATCATATGCGAGTTATCTCAAGAGAGATTTCGCATCAAATGGCAACGTGTTTCTAAAACATGTCCAAAAAGTTGAAAAGTTGGTTTTTAAAAATGTCCCCCTCCTCCCCCCTCTCTCCAAAACCCAAGTAGAAATGTGACCCAAAAAGATACAATTTTTTTTCAAAATTTGGTGATTCTTTCCCCCAAAAAATGAACATGAAATAGAATATATTTTTTCTTTTTCATTTTCACGTTTGTGAAAAATTTTACAAAACAAAAATGGCTAATCCACACTTGCAAACATGTTACTTTAGCCCTTCACATAATATCACTAAATGGGGTTGATGATATATCTCAAATTGAACATGTGTATCATCTTGAATGTTTTTGCAAGAAAACTGGAATTAAGTTCATGTTGTTTTATTTCAAACCTTTGGCATAAACTTAATTAACACCATCTTTGGTTTTCTCTAGCCTTTCATACCTTGAAATGGGTGGAGGAGAGACACGAGAGCAATATAAGACCCTTGAAAAATTCCATTACCATGACATTTCCAACATCCATTTCCTTCACATAGTGAGTATTATTGAATGATCTTAAATAAAAAATGTCACAAGCACCCTAACCTTAGGCTCATGATTTAGGGTGCTCATAGGTGTTGATGATGTGGATTACTATCAACTTGTGTAAGTATTGACTTATGTAGCATTAAATTGACCTAAGTAATAATTTAATTTAATACCTAATTTGGGCCTTCAACATGGTATAACTTCAATAATGCATATTCAAATACGTGGGTGAGATAGTAAAAATAGGTGAAGGAAAAGTGTTATGTTCAATGTTGTGCATGTATATGGTTTTTAATATATTGTAGTACCTTGGCCATTTCAACACATGTATGTCGAATAATTAATTAGTTTTGAAAAAATCATTTCAAAAAAGGAAATATTCTTAAATATTCATTATTATCTTTCACAATATTTTTTAATTTGGAATTTTTTTTAATTATAGCATTTCTGAAAATAATATAATTTATGTCAAATTGGCCAAGGTACTAGGGTAATAATTAGGTAAATGTAATACAACAATATATATTTGTAGGTTTATCCAAAGTCTATGGTTTCAAGTTGTTCACATAATACTTGTCATCATGCCCATATGTCTATGCCATCCACTAAAATAACTACTACCATTAGGTTACACTCTGATATGTACTATATGCCATCTACTAAAACAATTATTACCTCATTCCTTTCCCAGGCAAATCCTCTCCCCTACCCACTTAGATGAAAAGGCAAAACGTTTACAACTATATTGAAATATCTTTACAAAATCTCCACCCTTTTTATCATTGTTTTTTCCTTTTCACACATACTCTTTGAAATCTTCACTTTCAAAGCAAAGCATAAAAATTAAAGTTTTATAATTTATTTAATTATGAGTACATTTCATAAAATTTCAAATGACTATAAAATTTTAAAACATTATGTATATGTAACTCTTTCTCAAATATGCTTTTTCTTTCTTTTTGCAATGTAAATAGACATCAATTTTCACATAAAAAGATGATCATAAAAGTAAAACTTAAAATTAATTTATTTTCACCTTTGCTTTTAAATGATTTAATTTTTTTGTGGAAAAATCAATTACATATATTTTTCATCTATCATGTACCTATACATTGATAATAATAATGGCTTCACCTTTATACACTACTTCTCATGCAAAATCTATATAACTAGAACCCTATGACTAGGGAAAATAGCTCTAGATTAATCAAAGGTTATTTAATGTCAATTCAAGAATATCACAACTTCCATCTTATGGACCTACCTTTTCAAAGCTTAACTATCTTTGGTGTAACCCTTCCACCTTCATTTCATTCATTATTTTTGATATCTTATGACTACAAGCATGGTTCTTGCCTAATTGTAGTCATCTTCTATCTCATCAGTTTATGAAATAAGGGGATAATGAAAGTGTTTTGAATATTGCCCATGATTTCCCTAAGCAAAGATTGCAAATTACTACAATTGTTGAGAAAAGTTACGAACAAAGTTATTATGTACATGTAGTTTGATCAAACTAGCTCACAATTGCATAACATAACCTAACTTCCAAGCAAATGCATCAACTTGCACCCCCAAAATCAATTCAATGTTTGACATGATGACATCTTGAATGTGTGAGGCAAGTGCACAAAAGCAAATTGTTATAAGGCAAAGGAGCGACAAAGGAAAGTATTTGAAAAACAATATATAATTGCTTGTAATGGACACAAACTTGTTCACCTAGAATTCTAGGGTTTAAGTTGAGACAAAAACTTACAAGATGTTAAAAAGACATTATAATCTATTGTCCCAACATTACTAACCCAAAACGTCCACATGAGACTAAGGTTTGCAAATGCCCCTAACTTGCATTTTATTAGTTGCACATTGCTATTTTTTTTAATAAATGTTCAACTCACACTTTTATTTTTAGCACCTTTTCGAGGCTACAATAAACATTAACTTAAAATAGACTATAATTTCAAGCTAACCCCCATGATTTGGTTTGGTAATATTTTGCAATTCTTATCATCTCTTACCACTTGCAACTTAAAATTCCAATGTAAATCCATATTTAAGTAATCAACATAGACATCTAAAATGACTTTTAAAAAGGAGGCATGCAAAACCACATCCTATAAGGATAAAGAATCATGAAGCAAAAGGTTAAGATGGAGAAAAAAAAACAAAAAATGGGGAAGAAAAGTTAGGTAAAGTATGGTAGGTTGAAGTCTATTAATTGATGTGAAGGACAAAGGGAGACCTACAAGATATTTGAAAAAAGATGAGACCAATAAACACATGCTTGGAAGTAAAACCAAAGCTTCACATAAGATTTGATGAATTTTGCACAAATGTATACTCTCAAAATTGCAAAAGTGTGAGCACTTACACATCATACCAAGTCAACATTGTGTTGTAAGGATTTTGTAAAATAGGATTGTTCAAAATATCTCACAAATTCACTTCTTTTAATCAAGAACATTAACCAAATTCAACACAAATTGATCTATAACATAATCTTACAATTTCTAATCAATAAGAATATGTTTGTAGAGTTAATGGATTTTATAAATGTTCACCTAAAAAATCAAAATGTCATATAAAAGAATACATTTATTATTATAGAGTCCATACATGTTTGCTTGCACCATATCAAAACCCAAGTTTCCACATATTTATTCATTCACAAACCCAAAAAAAACAAATTGTTGCAAACATCAACGCATGAAATACATTTGGGGGATAGCTATATGTTAAGAAAAATGGCACATGTAACAAAAAGTAACAAGCAAATATCTACAACACATAGCTTGATCAATTCTCTTGTGAACAGTAAAATAGAGTTAGATTGCAAGGGTCCAACCCTCCACATTGGAAAGCCTTCACTATTGTATAATAAAAAACAAAATTTTAGTCAAGGAGGAGGGGTTTACATTACTATGATTGGAGTAGGTGGAATGATCGATCACAAGCAACTTCTTTATATGGAAACTTGAGGGATGACACCAACTACTTTATTTTGGCACACAACTCCCTTTCAAGCAACTACTTGACATATGGCATCCCAACCAAACCTTCACACAAACAAACAAAGCCTCCAATAATCTATGATACATGAATAATTTACCTAGTTTAACATTTCTAAAATATTTCAAACTCCTTTACTTATTCCCACTTGTAATTTTATTGGCAATGGCTAAACACGTATATCACTTGTTCAATATATGAATAGGTAGTTTTGAAAACTAAATATCCAATGTGTTAATGACCACGATGAAAAATTGTGAGGGATAAAAAGACTAAGCTTGTTGAAAAGTGGCACATGCATTAATATAGGATATATAACCATCAACACCAATGATAGGCTTAACATAAATGCCCACAGATACAAAGCAAGGTATGGGTTACCTTTCTACATAATGATAATGATGGTTGCCACAATTGGTGGCCCAACTTTTACCATGAGGTCCAACCCCATTAACATAAAAAAACACGATATTTTATTGTAACATCTACAAAACAAACAAATGCATCAAACCTTTGGTGTGCCAATTAATTTTGTTTCACAAAGATCATGTGATATCAACCTACCCATGAAGATTATTGCAAACATAGCACAAGGATAACAAATCAATTCTAATGATATTTTTGTGGGTACAAGATTGGTTTGACCTTGTTGAAACCATGTTGTGCCTCAATGACAAAAGTCAAAGGGAAGTTTTATCACCTATCCATCTTAACAAAATAGGTTAATTGACAAAACCACTACCAAACACTTCAAGATATCTTCATCAAAACCATAAAAAAAATGTGATACTAACCTTTTCTCTTAAATAATACAATACAACCATGCATCTAGTAACCTCATATATATGTTTATAGCAAACGTCTCCAACATATGTGAAGAGTGTTCAAAGAATGTCCTTCTACTAGTCTTCTTCAAAATGGTAGACGACACATTTGTAAGTGACAATGGGAATGATGGTGATGTAGATTTGACCTTGATCTATTGTTATTGTTGTTCATATCTCCACCTAGAATGGACAATTTGATGAGAGCAACAACAATAACTTTTCAACATGTGGGGTTGTTTACAAAACTACAATTGATGGAGGAGGCCAATTTTCAATTCATGATCTACACATTATTGTTAATCACAACAAAAGCTAATCATCCATGGTAGCAACAAAATTTTGCAATAAAATGCTTTCAACAACCCCAACCCTACTAGTGTAAGAAATTTAGTCGCACAAGATCACAAAACTTGAGCTTACCATGCAAAAAACAAATTGAGTTTCAACTTTTGAATTTAGGAACAAGAGTTCTCTTTAAAGAACTTCTGTTTTTGGTTTTTTCATGTATACACTAATTGCAACAAAAATTGATCAGATTCTTTAGCTTGAATGCACGTTTTTAAAAAAAACATATGTGAAAAGGTAAAATTTTCTTTTCATTGTACATTTTTAAAAATTTTGCATTTGTGTGTATATTTTTCAACTCCACACCCAACACTTGATATTTGGTGAATTAAGAAAAAACAAAAGAGCCCTCGATGGAAGAGGGAAGAAGGAAAATACAAACTAAAAAAAAAGTGTTATTTTTGCGCTTGATCCCATGTTTAGATGGCCAAAAATATCAAATGAAAAATTTGCACCAACTCAAGTAAACATCTCAAGATGTGTGTTCAATTTTGTTATTATTGTGGATGTCAAAATTTGACATGAATATATATGTAACAACAAGCACATTATAAAGAATCTCAAAATTCTTACAACATCTATAACCGAAACTACTAGTTTTGTCAACCATGACTCTAAATTCTCTCCCATTTTAATTTTCAATTAGGCCAACATACATGTATGAAATCATTTTTAATTCTCAACAATTTTTCTACTAGATTTTGGCTTTTGTGCTTTGTAATTAATTACTTTTCATCACATCACATTGTCACTAAGTATTGGTGTTTACTAAAATTGTGTAGAAAATTATCAATCTATTCTTACCCTCTAAATTATGAGGTTTTGTGAATTCAATGTTGGATAATGTTTTCACCACTTTGACTACCTCAACTATGTCAAATATTGTCCCAATAGAATAAAGACCACACAAAAGAGGTTGGACTTGACCAACAACAAATAGATCAAAATGAAATTTTTTGGTACATTGATTTTGATTTTTCCCCCATATAAAGTTACATATTTTCAATAATTAAATAAGGTGCTCATATGCAGAGTACCATGGGAATGGCTAGATGTATTCTAAATGTGTTTCATTGTAAATATCTTGGCAATGTGAGCTTTGGAAGATGAGAGACAATTTCATTCAAATACTATCATTTTTTTGTTTTTCCTTTATGTTCTATATCTTTTCCCACTTCATAGGGTGATGTAATGAAACATCTTCCAAGAAAACTCTTGTATTCCACATGTGCATGCAATAACTTACAAATAACATTTTTTCTTACCAAATAATGCTTCATAAATTGACTTGTATTCAAAAGAGTTTCAACTTTTGTTTAGTTCATGATTTACCAAAAGCTCATGTGTTTTTATACAATTTTGAAAACATAAATAAAATTGTTGTCCCAAAAACTGAAAGACGAAGAGAAGAGAGCTCAATATGACTTTGAAGAAAAGGAGATTTAGGCAAATTTCCACAACTACACATTAAAAATAATTTCATAAGGATTTTGAGGGAATGGATCCTTATATATACATCTAATACACCATTCCCTCAATATTGAATGGAACCTTTTTGAGGGATTTTTTTTTTCCTGAAATTATCATACTTAGACAATAGGAACAGGTCACCAAATTATAGCATGACTCTTTATTTTTTAAAATTTTCTTCTCTTCTTTGTAGCCAAATTTGGCTAATTTCTCTTGTGGATGATCACCAGTGTGGCTACATCAGAGAGTTGAAAAAAAAAAAAAAAAAAAAAAAAAACCCTAGTCTCCTCTGTCAATGGTGTGCAGGAATGTTGTTGGTGTGGGAAATATTATTAAGAGGGATGAAATGTACTTTAAAAACCTTCAATATCTCCCACATTCTGACTCCAAATCTTACCAAATAAATTCCATTAAATCCTGCTCATCCAGACCTACCCCACAACACCAAAGGCACATTCCAATTCCTCTGAAATTTTCAGCTATGATTTAATTTAATTTAATTTTCAGTGAAGAAATCATTCAATATTCAAGAACTTCTGCACCGCAAGTCCAAATGTCGTGGAACCAAGCCCATGCACCCCTCCTTGTTGAGAACTTTCCAAAGAGACCAAGAAACACAATCTGAAGCATCCTATTCAGTGGATCTCATAAGTACAAGCAAAACAAAATAAAACAAACAAACAAACTACCTTCCTTCATAGATAGATAATGCCCTTGGTTTTGTCACAGCTTCACTGGCAGGATTCACAGAACGGGCTTGATTGTATCCTAGAGAAATATTTGGGTATCTTCCATTGTAGACTTTGTAGTTGAGCTCAAAGCAATTGCAGCATTCTTAGCTGCTGGGTATGGAGGTGGTGGTGGTGTGTAAGTGCTGCCTATATACCATGAGGCTCAAGCAGTGAAATCAACATGAGGCATACATACAACACAGGTAACAAAACAGAGATAGCATTAGGGTTTTCAACTGGACATGATTGCACAAAAACAAAGTGAATCCACAAGATTTACAGCAAGATTTGAACTTTGTGGTACCAATTTTCCTTGCAAATTTCTTTACATTCATTAGTAATACTTTTGTTCGTCTTAATATAGAATTCCTCCCTGGGTAGGAGCCAACAACAATTGTCAGACTATCAAATGCCCTTGAGGGAGGGCCTATGTGGCCTCCAAATGGAATACAAGTTTAAACCCAAATTCGCTCTATAAATCGAGGCCATTATGGTTGATACCAAAAATTGCGTGGGTTTTAGGGTTTAGAGTGATAGCAAAAAACCACATATGGATGATGATAAATATTGATTGCAACGTTTGTTCTCGAGGCTTGTGTGAAATTACAAACCTATTTGCTGGCATATTGTGTCGTCACTACTTGCTTTGGTTTGGGGAAGAAAGCTCCAACTTGGTAAGGTCAGAGAGCGGCAGAAACAATGTTGTGCTAGGCTCCGTGTCATCATCCAGGATATTTATTGAGCCTCGACAACTGGGAGAGTCACACCAGCAAATCAGCTGTTCATCATACGTCAACTCCTCCCCAGGTGCAAGCAATGTCATGTTTGGCAAAGACTATGATGCGATCTTTGCCCCTTGCTGCAACCAAGCGTGAATAGCAATTTGGCTCACAAGAGTGGTTTATGAGATGCGCAAGGCTTCCACTGTGTGTGGCATCCACCACACGCTCATCATCCACCCGGAACATGTAAGTGCCAGCACCCACAAGTGAGTCGTAACAGCGTGCCTCCCTTATATCTGCCACAATGGGTCTCACAACCTCGTCTGCATACTCAATCACCATGTCATTTGCTTGGTGAATTTGCATGTTTTCAAACTTCTCTGATACTGACAAAACTACATCATCATTCTGTTGCGCTCTTTGCACATCACGTAGTGTTGTGACAGTTGATGATGACCCTGATTTTATGGATTCCAGATTCCAGGACCACACTTTGAACTTCTCCTTCCCTTCTGGTACTTTCTGGCAACAACCTGTCACCATGACTGGTAAATTCTCCACAAAAAGCCGCTTGACTAGAGCAGCAGCTAGAGCCTCAGGTTCCCTACGGCCACACCTTGTTGCAGCATCATATGGCTCAGTGCGAGCACAACCAGAAGCATTTGAGAAAAGCACGACATTTTTGGAGTTGACTCTTGCATGATCATAGCTCCCAAAAAACTGGACAGTGATGACACTGTCACAAGATGTAGGCTACATGCCACAAGCTCTTGCATGCTCTTCATCCATTGCAATAGCAGGCCACATTGGGTAGCCTTTCACCTTGGCCCACACAAGATCCCCTTGCCCTGGCTCATTTTCAAAAACCTCTATACTGACAGCTAACTGAATTAGGTCTTTTCCTTCTATCCTGTGACTGCTGAGCTGTAGCTATTGAGAGTCAGAGCCTCTGTGCAGCTGAAACTTTCAGCTCCACTCGCTCCCTCGCCAGAATAATCCACTCCTCTTGAGAATCCTCATAAGTGATCAGGTGCTTGTGTGTGTGGCCATTGTAGTCACCGACAACTCCCTCTCACCATCTAATGGCCAGAAGACCTTGCAATTCTGACCAATCAGGGACATTGGAGACACAGCGCCAAGCTCAAATTCCTTCCACTTACACAGTTTCTACTTCTAGAGATTGAAACTCCAAATTGCTTTTGTGAGCTTCTCTATCTGCAAAGTCCTCTCATTGGATTTTTTCACCTTCTCTATTCTATCACAAGTCATACCAAAATCATTGATGACATGGAATTTCAATATTAAGCCAAAATTTTAAAAAATCATGATCAATAAGATGATTGAGCTTTGTGATTAAATGTCCTTTATGACTACATGGGTGAAACAACATGGGTTTAACAATTCATGAGTGACTAATTGCATATGGTTTTCCTAGTTAGGACATAGTCACAAAACCTAGTTGCAAAAACCAAGATGTGTTGTGATTACATGTGACAACATCACATTGACCAAGTCAGCGACTTAGATTTACTTATCCATAAATAAATGATTAGATTCCATACCCAAAGGTGACGCATGGCAATTTGTGGTTTGTGTCAATGGAAGCCTCAAATTGTTTTCATTGCAATTTCAAATTCAATTTTATTTTGGGTAATATAATTAAAACATTTAAGTGGAGATTCTTGCTCAAAGGTTTATTTAAATGATTTTTTTGACATTAAATAATGAAATATATTTTTATTAGTGATATCCAATGAATTTCAAAAGAAATCCACATGCCCCAAAATGGCATTATTTTTCATGTTTCCATGTGATGGGTAGCAAAGAATATAAAATTTGATCTATACTATTTCTGCCTTGATTCTCAACAGATTTAACTCTCCCATTCATTAAAACACCATATTCATGGTTATTTCATATAACCAGAATTTGCACTTCAAAATACATTTTTAAACTTTGGAGACAATATTTCAATTCATTTCATCATGTTCTGATACTACAACATATTCACACAACAATATGAACATGGAAATCACTACATAAGTCAATACTTTTTTATTTTATTGAAAACTCCATTATAATTATAACCTAATTCCATGTTTTATTGAAATAAAATCCAAAACAACAAAATAAATTTGCGGTATATCAAAACAAAATATGTCATTTTCTACTACAAAAGTACCTATAGCTCCTCTTCCTCTTCCCAAAACAGAATTTAAAAATGCCTCCTTTTTCCCCCAAAATGTTTTTTTTTAGGCAATCCCAAGTCACATCACCATGATCCAAGAATTCAAAATTCAAACTAACAATGTTCCATGATTAGTCCTTATCCAAATGCCTTGTTCATTCAAACCTTGTACTCATCCTACCCCCTTAACATTACCCCCCTTTTGTATTTTGGATTTTGTCCCCAAAATCTTTGTAAAATGATAGAAAATGAAATGAAAGTATTTTGTATCCTTTTAAACATATGACTCCTTTAATATAATCTTTGTAATCTCCACATGTACAATAACTAATGGTTTGTCCCACCTCTGACTTTGCAATTTTGACCTATATTTCTGTCTCGACAGTTTTGACCTCCTCGTCCACTAATTCAATTTGTGGTTCTATTTATAAAGGTTGTATCTTGGATATCTTTTCTTCTATTACTAGAATAATCTCCACATGTTCTTATTCCTAAGTTCTATGTGTTTTTTTTTCTTCTTAACCCTTCCTTTTAAGGTCATGTGGTTTATTTGTTTATATCTCCTCCTCTTGGGTCACTCCACTTCTGCAATCTAGTTCTTCAATCTACACTTCTTCCTCTTGAATTGTTCCACTCGGCCTTGCTTTAATCTCCTCATCCTGGCCTAATGTTTTTGTACTTGTTGGATTAACGTAAATAAAATTTGGAAAATTCTTTTGATAAGCTTCCAACTTCTACCTCATAATTTTTATATTAGTTCTATGATGAGCCAAATTCTTCTCTAACTCCTTTGTAAAATATTCCTTTGCAACCTACTATCGTTCCTCAAATTTGGCCTCAAAATCCTTCATTTTATTTTTTTGTCCTCGTAAAGGCATAATACTACAACATTTGTTCATAATCCTCTAACCTTTTCTTAACACTAATTGGGTCTAAACTCTTCCTCTATTCATTTGCAATCTTTAATTATGTTTACAAGTGTTATAGATTCATGTGATAATACTTCTTTTCTTCCATCATTTTTTTTCTTTTTATTTTTTTCTTTCTTCTAAGTTCTTCAAATTGTAACAAAGATACATTCTTTAGATTCACCAATACTAAATATGTCAAAATATTTTCCTTCCCTTGTTTTCCTTAGTTAGTGTTTTCACATGATTACCCAAAGCCTCATGTTGTTGCTTACGAAGAAATAATGCCTCTATCCACTTTCTCTTTGTGGTTTCCCAAATTTCAACCTCTTGTTTTAAAACCTACACATCTTGTGACTTCAACTATGTTGTGCTACCCTTTGGCTCCTCATTCTAATCCTACAATTTCTTAATGAGCACTTTAATCTTTTGTTTAGCCTTAACCCTATTCCTCCTCTGGATTTCCACATTATGCTTATACCCATTCTAGAAATCCCTTTCCCTATCTAATTCCTCATGTTGTATTGCCTTCTCCTTCTCCCCTATGGCCAATTTATTCTTCATGTTGTTCACCTCCAAATTTAGATTCCCCATATTCAAATTTATAACCGCCATAGTTTGAAATAATTTAGTTGCCTTTTGTGCTTGCATTATTTTTGCAACTAGTTCCTCCACAAACTTTGGTGTACTTGTCTATGTTGTAGGATTTTTGGATCCTTTTGTAAATGTTCCATCTCTTGCACCAATCTACTCCCTAGCTCAAATTCAAATGAAAACCCCTTTGTAGATACTAATCTACTAATTGGTACTTATAGTTGTGATGGTTTAAAAACTGCAAAAAAAAGTTGTGTCTCCACTCTTTCTGTATGCAACCCAATAGCATGTAGACCTTCTTATGTCAGCTATTGTTATTGTTGCAAATGTTATTATAAATGCTAAAAATATTATGGACTTCAAGTGGTCTCCATCCAATCTTCATATAGATCCCCATTAAAGTGCAAATATTCCTCACCCTCTGGGAACCTTGTGTCATGTACCCTTTTAACTTCTTGCCTTTGTTCCCTCAATTGCCTCTGCTATGGAGATGTCATCTATGGTACCTCCTACCTTTATTCCCTCAATTGTCTCTCCTGTGGAGATGTCATTTGTGATACCTTTGTAGTCTATGTGGCTACCTATACCATTGTTGGCACAACCCGTACCATTGTTGGCATTACATATGGTTCCACTCTACCCCTCATAATTTTTTGTGCTCTTGTTTAGGTGCTCTCTTGTTCCCTCTTCATTCTTGAGTTTAAGGCTCTTCCTTCCTCAACTTTATTCTTCTTCTTAAAAGCACTTCTTGGAGAGTCTACTATAGCCTTCTTTATGTTTTCCAATGTATCTACATATCCTCCCTAGTTTTTAAAACCTTGGTTGGTGATTTCTATGGATTCTCCTTTTGATGCACAAATAAATGTTGAAAGATTTTTGTTAATACCAAGGCAAATTGACATGTATCTTTCTTATCCCCTTTATTCTCCTTGACATACTTATACCACCAATCTAGCTCACTATGCGAACTATTGAATTTGAATGTGCCCAATCTACCTTTTGCCTTTTTTTGTTTTCATCAATGTAATAACATTCTTGTTGTTAATTTCTCTCTAATAAATGATAGATATAATGGCAAGATATCCAACAAAATATGGCAAACCCAAACTCTTTGCATTCCAGTGATTTGTAGAAAATTTTGCAGGTGCAAGTCTATAATTTTGTAATGCATGGATTACTAGTGACTTACAAACCTACCCTTTTGGGTCTTCTACATACCCTTCTACACATACTCCAAAGACAAATACAACTAGTTGTTTGCTAATGACATACACCTCATCCTTATGCCCAAAGTAAATTTGTGCCCTTGATTAAGAATGTGTTCAAAAATTCCAACTACTTCTATTAAGGTTGATGGCGAAAGATTTCACAATAATTTATGAACAGGGCATCGAGTTCATCCTTTAGGCTACATGGGGTTTGGCTTAGGAATCATTTCTACACGACAAAGAATTGTTAAACAACAAAGAAGGGGGAAAATGCAACTTGTTGGCATGTCCTAACAAAATTGTAACCTTCCATTCAAATATTATAAGTGAAGGAAAGTTTGTGGTGGGTTCTAATGACCAGTTAGAGAGGAGAAATCTATAGAGCAAAGGGAAAGACACATTAGTCAAGGAACAAGGGAGATACATGGAATATGGTAAAAATAAGGGGGTAAGGTAAAAACAAAATGAAGTAAAGATAAAATGGAGTAAGGTCAAGACAAGGAGTGAAGTACAAGGAGTAAGGTAAAGCTTGGGAATAAAGGGAAGATAGCGAAACATAAATGTAAACACAAATGGAAAATGAAAGACATAAAAAAGATGGTAGATGCGATGTCTTCATTAGTGTTATGGTCTCTGGTCTACATCAATAGCAATGGCCTCCTAAATGTGTCAACAATGATGGCCTTAATGAAGAGTTTCTAGCAATGGCTCTTGGGCACATAGTGCACACAAACATTCAGTTTGTTGGAGAGGCAACATAGTCAACCTAGAGCTTTCACCTTGATGTGACATGCTTGGTTTAGAACTACAAGGTTTTACAATAGGATTGCATTGCAAAGCTATGCAATATCTACCCTTACCTTGTTGCTTCATGACTTTTGGTGGGAAAACGCCATACATGAATTTTTGTAGGAAAGTCTTTACTTGGTTCTTGATCCAATGGTATCCAAAGTTGTCCTCATTGTTTTAATGGAGTTGTTTTTTGTGTGTGATCTATTCTAGCACAAGCCAATTTTTTAATTTGTATGTTATGTCTTTTGTTTATGTCCACCCAAGGAGACATTCCCACAGACTTGGTTTTTTTTTTGGTGCATGAGGTTTTAAATTAACAATCATATCATTGTTTACTAATGTTACCTTGGACCTCTATTATTGAACAAAAAATTACACAAAAGTGAAAAAAAGGAAGGTATGTGCTCTAAAATGCTCCTTGTGTTAAGTTGAACATCTTAACACTTATTCCCAAACGTTAAATATTCAAAGGTGTTTTGCATTTTATAAATTTTAGAACACAAGATTTCTGATCGAATGTTTGATCATGGGTGTTTATCTAATATTCAACATAAGCAAAAACTAACCACAGTGTTGTAGTCCGCTATACAGGTGTTCGCTCACCAGCTTCCGATCGGTGATGGGGGCATTCTACTCTACCCACAATTAGAGACTCTCTCAACTGTCTGTCTGCAAACTGATAGATCTGAATATCAACATCCTATCAACTTACTTTTATCCAGTTATTTTTATTTTAGACATTTGTGCTTCATGTACTTAACTTTTCAAAAATATGAAATAATTTAGCTGAAATTACTTGAAGTGTGTCATTAATTGCATGTGATGTTCATGCTAGTTATTGTGAGGGTAACATTTGTACAAAACATTCAACTCTAGTTAAAGAGTTAACAAGAGTGAGATCCTAAAGTTTGTGATCTTCAAAAGCTCATAATATTTTTTTGTTTTTTCTTATTTTTGTCCTCTCATTGTTTTGTCATCAATCTCCAAGAGATGGTATATGAGTTTACTATGGATGTTAAGACAAAGCTAGTGAAGATGCTAATTAACCCAATTATTATTGATCAGGGTAACTTTTCAAAGTGGCAATGTTGGAATTGAACAATGAAGAAGATATGTTCAAATAGGAATTAACAATGGCATTGTCCACACAGGTGCAAAATTCATGTTTAAAATTCTTTTTGGACAATGTGAGGATCGCAGATAGGGGCTATGCACAATCTAAGTACCTTAGAACTAAAAGATGCTATAAGAGTTGAATGTAACAATGAATTAACATCCCAAAGGCAATTTGGATATCTCCCATTTTATGGAGTAATTTTGAGCGTTCATTGTCTCTTTAATAAACAATCCTCAATATAAGGTGATGAGAATGAAGGGGCTCAAAATGGAAAACCAAAAACTTTGATACCATCTGAAGGGGGTTTTTAAATGAGAGGGAATGAAGTTAGTAGGAAGACCAAATGGAGACTAGGAAAAAAAATTTACTGAGTCTCACATAAAGACTTGGCATTCATGAAGTAATCAAAAGTTGATGAGACCAAAGGATTTAAAAATGGATATAAATAAATATATGGGAATGATGAAACCCTGCCAAACTTTATAAAAAGAAAGCACCCAAGAATGGGTGAGAAAAAGGAACAATATATGGGAATACACAAGGAGAAATGAGCAATTGTAAATTGAAGAGCCTTGAAATGAATTAAGGTAAATAATGACCCTCTTACCAATTGCTTTTTACAAATTGTCATAATTGCTTTTCATGGCCTCAGTACCAACTTCCAAATCAACCTGCAACACATAGAGGAAAAATTCCATGCAAGGGTAATGTGAAGAAGAATAAAGATCAATCCTGCCAGTCTTCAATAATCAGATGGAACATATGGATGCAACTTAACACTCTAGATCCTTTGGGTTGAATTCAGAGTGCCCCTTAGTTAGGGTACCCATGAGTCTATGAACTCAAAGGTTGCATCATAAAGCAAATGAGTATATTTGCTACCATTTTATGCAAACATAGTGAAATTTTGCACCAGCCTCACTTCAGTTATGCTCCGATAAAAATTTACTGAAACCTCTGGCTCAGAATTCAGAAATATATTGCCCACCAAAAGCTTGATGAGCTTCGTACCTATCCAATATCTCCAAGACATCAGAACCTGTTTTTATGGAATGCATGTCCTATATAATCCAAAACTCAGGATGAGGTGAAAACAGTACTAAACATCCAGAAGCCACAAGGCCAAGCGGCAGTGAGCCCATACACAAATCCAATTGACTCACTGCCAACTGTAGGTTTCAATAGAGGCAAGAAGAAAATTGCTGATTCTATGAGCCCTAGTTCTCATAGATCCAGGGGTGCACACTGCTGCGCCATTCAGTGACACCATCAGGGAACCAAAGAGCAATTTCCTTTTGAGCACTCTCCACTGCATCACTGCCATGAATGACATTCCTGAACAAGACCAGCACAAAAAAAAAATAATCAGGTGTGGAAATACTTTTGTATGAGTACTTGTCCTTTGTCACAATTAGAAGGTGAAATTTTGAGTTCTGAAATTCTGGCACGCTCAATCTCACTGAAAAAAAGCCTCACCTGCTGACTTCAATGCAGAAATCTCCTCGAATGGTTCCAGGTTCAGACTGGGCAGGATTTGTAGCTCCAATGATCTTACGTCCAGTTGCCACAACTCCCTTTCCTTGCCACACCATAGCGACAACTGGGCCTGAGATGATGTACTCAACCAGCGCCCCAAAGAAAGGCTTAGTTGACAGGTCAGAGTAGTGCTTCTCTGCAAATGAGCGCTCCACCTGAATCAACTTCATGGCTGCAAGAAAGCATACAAACCAGTGTCATCCCATATGATGCTTCTCTAAACCAAAGACAAATTCATTGTGAAGGACTTGATATATCCCATTGCAACCTGAAATGATGAACATATTTTGATGATACAGGCAGCATCATGTAATGGGGTCAGCTCCAAGTATATCAACACTGCTGTTTCAGACAGGGATAACTGTTGCTTCTCTTTCATCATACCCCATGACATACTCTTTCACTGACTACAGGCACAAAGCCAGATCTTGGCTCCAGAAAGACTCAAGGTTCAATTAGTGATACATGACAAAACCTCCACACAATGTTGTTTGAGAGAGAGAGAGAGAGAGAGAGAGAGAGATGGGTTATTTTTTATGCCATAATCCCTCATTAACTTCCTGCCTCCTAACGGACACTCCACTTAAGGATCTGCATCTACATCACCAGCCTCAGCTCCTCAATCCAAATGGCATGTTAGTAGATATGGCTTCTGCACCTACAAAACTAGAGAGTAAGTTGACTGATCAACTTAGATCAGATACAGAGTTTGTGGCTCATCATCAGATTTCCTCAGAAGTTGATACAGAACAAGGATTCTAAGTACTTGATGAGGTCTTGCACATGCAACAAGCTTCTATATGTTTGAAAAAAAGAAGATGCATACAATGTTGAAATTCACCAAATGCTTCCAAGTTCAAAGTTTGAATCATATATATATATATATATATAGAGAGAGAGAGAGAGAGAGTGCAAACATTGCCAGCGCTTCAGTCTTTTGCTCACCTTTAAGAAAGAATCCCTTCTTCTCAAACCGGGAGATGATGTCCCCAATCTGCAGTGTTTGAACCAGAACACATACATTGTAAGAAAACAGATCTTGCCACTACCATGCTGATGATGCAGTTTCTCATCTTAATCTGATCCCTAAGGACCCTCTAAACCACCATTGAACTGGATTACCAAAGGTACACCCCTGGTGTCAGAAAGCTAAGTTCTCTGGAACACTCTGTACTTGTTTTCAACCTCCAACCTTCGGTTTAATGAACTCAATCTTACACACTCTTTAAATTATCGGCCTTCACGCTCCTCAACTGTTCGTTCGATATTCCCTGGAGTTTGGAGTTGAAGAAGACAGGTGGATCTAATCTCAGCAGAAAAAAGAGGAAAAAAAGGAGGAGAAAAAAAGGAAAAAGAAGAGATGATTCACTGCTACTAACAAGTCAATGGAACATTGTCGAAGAGAGGCTACAACGGCAAAGCTAATAGGTACCTACTTAACAAGAAGTAGAAAACCCTTCAACAGAAACCCTAACCAGCAGTAATATATACTTGCGGCAACAAACAGTTTAGACACGGAGAAATCGATCAAGCCCCAGATCTGCCGGAAAAAAAAAATTAATCTAAAGAAAGGAAGTCAGTCGATAAGATTTCCGGAGACAAGGCATCTGTCTGCTAAGTTACGGCATGACCAAAAGCTTCCAACAAAAAGGTGGAAGAAAAGAAAGAAAGGAAAAAAAAAAAGAAAAAAAAGGGAAGGAAGTAAAGGCGTACCAGGCCTCTCTGCACGCCATCGGGCTTGATCATGATGAAGGTAAGCTCGGTAGCCATGGCTGCCGAAGTCACGAGGTGCGAAGGATATGATGCAAAGCAAACGAGAGAGAGAGGGAGACACACACACGCACACAAAGCAGCGTCGTAAGGTAAGGAGCTTTATCTCCCTTACTTTTCATCCACAGGATGACAATCTACGAGATTTGGATGGTTTTTTCAATGAGAATGATTGACGTAGCATGTATCAGATCGTAAGTTCTGGATTTTGGAATCGATGGATGCCAAAAGAAGATGCTCACGTTTAGTTTGTGATCTTCTTTCGTAAGGAGGAAAAAAAAGGAAAATTTTAAATTCACACCTTTTTTGGTTAAATTCACACCCATCCTTTGCGCATCCGATTATATGCAGATTAAATTTCAGTGTGTCTGCCTCACCCCCCTGATGTTCATTTGACTTAGGAATTTATATTATACAATTTTTTTCAAATATATCATAATTTTATTAATAACTTTTCATCTAGACATCAGGGGTGTGAGGGCAGACACACTCACATTTAATCTGCATATAATCGGACACGTAAAGAAATGCACAAAGAAAGGGTGTGAATTTAAAATTCTCCAAAAAAAAAGGGGAAATTTCTTTTATCTCAAAAACAAAGATCTTCTATCACAAGCAAACAATTCCAATATATTCACAGTTTTTTTGTGACTTGAAAATTTAGCGTTTTCATTCCCGATAATTAGCGAACAAAAATAGGCAAATTTTACACTAGGAAACAAACCAAAGAAATTCAAAATTTTCTCAAATATGTTTGGTCCAAAAAAAGATGGATTCACCAACTAAGGATTTACAAAACCTTCTTTGTATTCCAGAGGCAAAGATGCAACAATGAGATTTTAAGCTCAAAATCCTAATCTGTTTTAATTCACCAACCACCGAACTCTTTTACACCAAAACACCCCATATCTTCCCCATTCCTTTACTGAATTGAGCAATTTTTGCAGCATTGGAATTGATAGGTGGAGAGCTACAAATGTTCTTTTGAGCTTCAAGAGCACAGGAACACAATTTTTGCAGCATCAGAAGTACTAGGTGGAGAGCTACAAATGTTCTTTTGAGCTTCAAGAGCACAGGAACACAATTTTTGCAGCATCAGAAGTACTAGGTGGAGAGCTACAAATGTTCTTTGAGCTTCAAGAGCACAGGAATACAATTTTTGCAGTGCACCCTTGGTTTCTCCTACAAAATCTCTCCTCTCTGAGGTTGTTACAAGGCAAGCGCAGTGCTACAACATTGAATCATCGTAGAGACAATTACACTACAGTTTGTGGATGCTTGAGATCCAATTTGGTGGTCCTCAAAAAGGCCAATATCATTTCCGCTGGCCCACAGATGGCAAAGAAACACTTTGAAGGTATCTATGGAGTTCGTTCAACCTGACAAAAGAGATACAGAATAAGGACATTTAAAGCCAAACAAAAACAAACAAAATAAGGACAATAGCATTAAGAATCAGACAATCACCATCATCACCTTTAGTTGTGAGTAACTGCAAGTACTTCCCACTGAAGAATTCATCAACTGTGAACAATTGGTGTAGATGAAAGTGCACAGTCGTCTTCTCAAAATTTTGAGCAGGCAGTTATACAAAATTCTGCATCCTGTGTTTCTGTTACATTTCTGGAAGCAATGGGAAGACTCAATCCGTGTGTTGGCTAGCAGCACTCAATAGACTCAATAGACGTAGCACATCAGAAAACTTGTCAAGACTATTCTCATTCAAACAAAGCTGTGGTACAAGATCTACAAATCTCATAAAACAAGAGTTGATGATAGTCCACTATCAATAAAGCCAAGTGTGGATCTATTCAAAGTCTTCAGAAATGGTATGCATGCTCACCATGTGTCAGTCACAGAGAGAGAGAGACAATCCTATTGACTATGAGAAAAGCCTCTGACTCCAAGAACAATGATCTCCACTACTTATCACCTGTTCTCAGCCCAGAAGAAAAATTTGTGCAGCCTTCTCATACTTCTTCAAGAGCAAGATGAAGTACTACGAGACACTACCACCAAGAATGGAAAATGTGGGAACCCAAAAGAAAGAACACAAATCAGGTGATGATCCCAAACCTAGTCTACAAGTAGAGGGCGCCGTTTGTATCGCACCATGACCTTGCCTTTAACGCCAACTACCATAGCATTCCAGTCAACCTCAGGGAAAGGTGATATCAGCTCAAGCTCAAAGTGGCGAAGAACAATACTCCAGATTGTTTTTACCTGCATTGACAGTCAAAAGTTTAGTCCATTGTCCATCAAAATTCTGTGGCAAGAGATAGTGACAGAGCTTAATTTCCAACAAACCAATCACTGACACTTAAGCATACCAGGCATTGACTGGAGCCCTATCCATGAGAACCCAAAACCTGTCATGTCCTGGTTTGTGATGATGGGATCAGAGACAGAGGACATGCATCATACAAAAAAGACTGCTCAATAGACTCCCATAATCAGTTTTTTCCAACTTCCTGTGTGATTTGCAGACATTCTATAAGTTTAGGTAACTGACCTGCATGTAAGCAAATGTCTCCCCAAGGCAACCATGTCTGCCACCACCAAAAGAAATGTAGGAGAATGGTCCTGCCTTGGTGTCCTCTTCCCTTCCAGGAGCAAACCTATCAGGATTAAAAGTGTTGGGGTCTTTATAGATATAGGGCAAACGGTTGGCAAATGCTGGTGATGTTGCTACAATGTGGTCTTTTGGGATTGTGTATGTCTTCCCCTCCCGTGTCGTTACAGAAAAATCAGTGTGGCAGTATCGGAGAAGCAAGATCAATGGCGGGTGCAATCTCAAAGCCTCCTTCATAGATCGATGGAGCACATCCATCTCCGAGAGCACATCAAAGTTAAGCTTGTTACCATGTCGTTGCATCACTGCTTTCTGCTCTGCTAAGACTGGGGGCATGTATTGCTTGCAACTGCAGAAAACCAGCATGAATTCAATGACTTTCCATTTACATTTATTTATGTCTCCTTCCCATTCCAAACAGTCAAACATAATAAACTGGCTTCAGTGAGTGTGTAGAAAAGGCCCAGCTTTAAAGCACAGCTTGCATAGTTGTCAAAAATATAAATCTTCACAAGTACTGAGAATTCTTCAACACGTATGATTTAAGTTAACTTGAAAAGAATTGAGAGATGACCCAATACCAAGATTATGGATATTCCAGACCTGACACTATACCAACAACAGATCTGCAAGAACAAAAAAGAGGAAACCCAACCCTAAAGAAAAGAGAACACAAGACCAAGAACAAAATTCACAAGCAGTTTGAACTACAGCAACAGTTGCATGTGCATGACCCAACTTATAGAACTGTGAACACTGTTGTGGATAAAAGTGCCCACCTCATAAGATAGGCGCCTGTCCATGTAGAGGTGATGGAGCTAGTATGTTGCCCAGCAAAGAGGGCTGCAATTAACAATCCTGTGCATTCTTCCTCTGTTGTTGAACGCCCCAGAGATCGATACTTGGAATCAATGAAAGCTTGTAGCATGTCAGGTTGTAACTTCCCTGAAACTTTCCGGTTTCTTATGATGGTTGTAAATATTTTTGCAAGATCCTTCCGAGCCCTGCACAGGTTCAAAGAGAAGCTTACTTGCAACTTCCACACAAATCCCAGAAGCTGCTATTGTGGTAACTGCCATTGCACCTCTACCTTGCCCTACCACATCAATGACCCTGGCCTCCACAGAACAGACATAAACATCCAGGAATAACAGACTTGACATCTGGAAGAGAAGAGTGCAGTAGCCTGAAGGGATAGGGTGTAAGCAGAGAAGGCATATTTTATCTGTAGTTCCTCAACAGCTACATTGGCTGCTTCCACCATTTGAAACTGAAGCTTTAGCCAATATTGTCTACATGAGATGGTAGAATTTTGAACTGAGCTGAGATGTGCAGCTGTTCAGTTCATGTAGGTCATGATGGACTTTGAGCTTCACCTCCATTGCATCAAAGATTCCAAACTGACAAACACATGGAGCAACCTCATCTCATCTGATAAAAAATGACTATTAAGACACAAGGGAGATTGGTGACCAACCTGTCTCGGCGCCTGTGGGCAGGAATAGGGAGGTAAGGAAACAAGACACTGATAGGGAGCATGCCATTGTCTAGTTCATGAAACAGACTGCTCACATCCTCAAACAAGTTGTTGCGCACTTCCTGACCCAACAGACATCTACTCGCAGTTAAGATGATGAGATGCTCAAACTCCAGCTTCAAATCCACTTCACCACTTTCACCCCATTTCGAAAAAAACAACTGCATACAGCCCATCACAGTTTCAACAAGCTTTAGACATTGTCAAGAAGTTTCACCAACAAGTTGAAAAGAAATGAGTTCTGCCTTGATGAGAATGCAGGCTCTCTGCAGAAGAGGACACAAATCAAGTTCTGGCTTTTTTTTTTTTTGCATGCTTGACTTCATCTGGAGTAGCAAAAACTTTGAAAGAACTTTTGGCAGTGCAACAACAAACCTCAGCCTCTTCAACCATGAAATCCACATAGCTTTTTAGGCGCTTGACCGTAAGAGCCTCAGTGAAGAAGCGAAATTGCTCCATACGTATGGAATAGTCCACATCAAACACCACTCCCGGGCCAAAGGTAGGCACATTGAACTGATAAACCTGTGTGCAATGCAGCGTAGTAATAATAAAATCAGGAAAAACGTTTCTCAGCAGTGCCGGTGGATCTTTCTCTCTTTCATTCTACGAAAACAACAACACAACGATGATGTTGTCTTGTCGTGTGGAAGAAGCAAAGGAGGAGGAGGAGGAGGAGGAGCAGCAGCAGCAGCCCCTGCGCAATGGAAGGGGAAAACAATGGGGGAAAAACGCGCAAGTGCAAAGTAGTGGCATTACCTCTTTCTGGCTCATATCAGCTTCTTGCGCTTTGAAGAAATGAGAAGAGACCTCCGGGCCGACGAGAAACGTGACATTGCGAGTCAGAACCTTGACGGTGAAAACGCTACCGAGACGCGCATACTCCTCTGCCAGCATGATAATCGGCCCCTTGACGAACTTCAGGAGACCTCCGATGATAGGTATCGTCGCAGCAACGGGAGGCGACGACTTGGATCGCCGTCCTCCACGGAACACCAAAAGCAACGAAACCAAAACGGCAAAAAGTAATGAACCAAGAACTAGAACCAGAGGTTTCCGACCTGCAATCAGCCGCGGCATCAGATCTTCAATCGTGACATCCCCTCGCGACTCCATACCTCCGTCCATTTTGCTCTCACAGAGTCCCCAACAAGAGCTGGAAAACCTACACTCTACAAAACCGCCTTTGGTTCCAGATCTTGAAGAGAAAGCAACAAGAAAGAAAGCAAGTAAGCAAATCAACTCCAAGAAGAGCGGTTTCCACACATCTCTTCACCACCAGAAAGAAATGAAATGATCATCATCTAACCTCGACATTGCTTCTGCTTCTAGAGACAGACTGCAAACAAAAAGAAACACAGGCTACAAAAGGCAAGCCAAGTCCGGGCCGGGCCGGGCCGGGCAGCTGTTGTTGTTGTTGTAAAGAAAATGTTTGCTGCAATTTCTGCAGTTGCTCATGTGGCTTTTTTCATCACAGCGACTGACATCCGTTATGACGGCGACTGGCATCAGACGAAGAGCGAAGGAGGGAGGAAAGCTTGTGCTGACTGTGAAGAGAATTTGGAGGCCGAAACCAAACCAGAGAGGAAGAAACAAAGAATGGTGTGACGATAAGGAAACAGCAGCCAAGCCTGTTACAACGAGGCCAGTCCAGGCCGGGCGGGTGAGGGGGAAGTGGTGGGGACGTGCAAGATCTGGCTTGGCTGCTGCAACAACAACCTCTCTCTCTCTCTCTCTCTCTCTCGCTGGCGGCAGAAAACAAGCGCAGGGCCATTAGGTATGTACTAGGTACCTGTAGAGACTGTGGTAGGTAGGTCAGGAGGTAGGTAGGTAGGTAATTCAAGGCCAAGAGAGGAAGCGATTCCTTTTCTGGCTACCCTAACCATATTACCTATACTTTTAACTACAGTTTGTTTTCAGTTTTACTGACCTGCTGCATGGTATTTTAGGAAGTTGATAAGTAGGGTGTTTTTAGGAAGGGCTATGACTCCAGGACAAACATAATGGCAGCCAATTTTAAGAATAGAATTTGTATGCAACCAATGAGAAGTCCGGTCATGGAATGTAGGTGCCTCCCCCTTTTTCTTTTTTTCTTGTGGGTCAGGGGGAGGGGGAGGGGGTGTGGGGGAGTTTTTTATTTTCCAAAGTTGTGTTTGGTGTGGAGAGTGGACTGTCCATAGTTCAGTTTCCACTTGAACAAGTGGAAATTCGACTTTCCATGCAAACTTTAATTGGGGGCGGGGGAGGGTGGAAGGGGAGGGGTGTTGTGTGTGCGTGCAAGCAAAGAGTTCCTATGCTCATGAGATTTTCCCCCAAAGAGTTCCCAATAGCACCTCACTTTGAAAAACGTTGTGCTTCTTTCGCCTATATAGCTAGGCTACTTAAGAGAGTCCCTGTTGTAAAAGGAGGGGCAGTAGGTAGGTAGGTAAGTAGTTCAAGGGTAAGAAAGGAAGGGATTCTTTTTGGCTACCTACCACCAGAACTTACCTGCAGGTTGTTTTTAGTTTTACTGACCTGCTACAGGGTATTGCTGGCAGGGGCAGGTGGGGAATAATACAGTAGGAGTCGTTAAAGACAGGGCTTGCCGATTCCGGGCTCTTTCCCCCTCGGGTACATCACACTAGGCCCTGGTGTAATTCCCCTAAATTCTGGGCCCCCCAGGCCGGAGGAGGCCCGAGGACCCGTTCGTTCGTTCGTTCGGGAACTCCTCAAGCCAAGGGTGTGTGTTGCAAAGCGTTAAAGGAAGGCCCATTCAACGAAGGCTCCCAAAAGCTCCTGAAAATGCTTGATGAAGGTTGAACAAAGATATGCAATCCAATCCTCAATGAAAGAACATGATGCCCACTTGACAAAGGCTCCCCAAAATGCTTGATGAAGATCGAATGAAGATAAGATGAGCAATCCTCAATGAAATAACATAATGCCCATTCGACAAAGGCTCCCCAAAATGCTTGATGAAGATCGAACAAAGATGCATAATCCTCAATGAAAGAGCATAATTTCTAATGTAAAATTGGGGGAGGGGGGGAGGTTTTTGGCGGGGGGCAATTTTCAGCCAGTTTTTGTGGCATGGTTGCTGGACTCTCCAGGCAGAATTGGCCGTCCATGTGAACCCTACTGTTCAAGGAATTTACCTGATTTTGAACGCCACCAAACCTGTTCCAATCGGTTTGTGCCTTTGGTGGGCCAATTCTGCCAGGCTCACAGCCACCAAGCTCAGCTTCGGCATCGTGTTTGCGGAATCGGCCACCAAGGGCCCCTTCTCTAGTACATGCTCCACGTGTAGCACCAAAACTAGGTTGATGGCCTCCTACAGTCTGGTATTTTTATTTTTTTAAATTGTGATGTTTGCTCAAGTGGCAATAGTCCATAAATATATTTAGCCAAATTTTGTGGTATTCAAAGTATTAGAATATAATATCTTATGCAACCTTTCACATTTTCAGCAATTATGATAAATCTTGTCGAATTTTTTGGTCATTTTTTTGTTGAATTTATTTCCAAAAAACAGAGAACTTGTGACAGAATGTTCTTTTATATTTTTTATATTTTTCAAAAAATGGCGAAAACTCACCCCAAAAATTCACTGCACTTGAAAAATAGTAACTTGGCTTGAAATTGGGTGTGAAATCCATGAAGTATATGATGAAATTGGGTGTGAATTGATGCCAAATCAAAAACCATTTCCCATCATTGTAAAATGTTTTGTAAAAAAAAAATTGCAATTCTTTTACAAGAAAAAGACATAACTGGTTTTTTATGGAATTCAATCCATGTGCAATGTTTTTATTTGTGGTTGTGTGATATGACGATAACAAAAGTGCAAAAACTATAAGTGGGTGCAAAAGCTACTTCCCCAACTTCCAACCCTTCGAGACACACCTTCCATCACCATGGCCAATCTATTGCAAGCTGTCAGTTTTTGACATACAAATATGCCCGACCTACCATAGACGGCTGATTATTGACATCGAAAGATTTTCACACCTTTGAGCTATCATGACATCCTATCACTTCTCCCTTTTCTCTAATTTTACTCCTTTGTACATTTTCCTAATGTACAATGTGTTTTTTAATAAAGCTTTACAGAACTTTAAAAACTATAAGGATTACTAAGGATAATCAGGTAAATTGTCTTTCGATTTTTTAATGCATTTTTATGCATGGCAATTTTGCAAAAAGTTTGTTTCATTTTGGATGTTGGGGGAAAGTGAACTTCTTCCAAGTGTGATGCTAACAAACAAATTTCTAATCTTCTAAAGTGAATTAGATAAACCACAAACCTTCCCACCATGTTTCCTTCGAAAAGCAATGCCTTCAGTGGAAATATATGTGAAAGTGAATAATGTTTCAACACTCAAGACAACACAAAAATGAACACCACCCATAATTGTCCCCATAATATTAATGCCCCTGTTATTAACTTAAGCCAAAAATTGTGATGAAAAAATTAAAATCTCTGCAGCCAATGATGTGAGGCGGTGTGCACCCCTGAGAATGCATTTGTTGGCCCTGTGCCCACAGGGACAGGGACTGTCACATTGGATCCAACTTTTGCACATTTTACCTTATTAAAACTGGTTTCACATTAAGTGAACCGGTTTATTTGATGAAAATGTTTAGACTGCTTAGATTGAAACAGGTTTTTTTCCTATTCAAAGTGTGGACACAGTAGGTGGATTAAGCAGAAAAATTTTGTGTAATTTTTTTTAAGGAAAGAGGGCTGGTGGCAGCTTTTTTTTGGGTTTTGAAATTAGTCGTTGATGTTTGATGAACACTTTGTTCGTCCAGAACTATTCAAACATCATTGTTGGTGGCAATCGCAAAGCTAAGATCGCAAAACTCCAAAAAGAAATTATTTGGGGATGGAAGAGCTAATGAAACACATGCAAAAGCATCAAAGGGAACTACCAGATGCATTGGCAACGGGCAACTATTGCCAAGTTGTTTGAGTAAGGCAAATTTGTCATGAATAGGGAGAAGGGGGTGTAGGGAGGGGGGTTTTGAAGTTTGGAAATTGTTGTTGAAACCTATTTTGGGGATTGTAACTTTGTTGATGTGGTATGCTTTGAATTAGCTTCTTCTTCTTCTTATCCTTGTTCATCAAATAAGTTATAATGCAGTTTTGGAAACGAAGAGAAAGACGAGTAGTGCACATGTCCTTTAGTTGTAGTAACAGGTTGGGAGGTATGTATATTTTGGAAGAGAAGAAAAAAAATAGTGCAAATGTGCTTTAGTTGCAATAACATGAGGGGAATTATGGATATGAAGGTGGAAACAATATGTGGAAGATGAGAGGGAGCATTTGTGTGATTTTCAACTATCAAAAAATGTACCAACATATCCACATTAGGCAGTCTAGGAAGCAAAAAAGAATAAGCTTGAAGAATTGGAAAAACAATAGCATCAAGTAACATAAAAATCACACAACCTCCACACAAAAACCAGTACCCTTACAACTAATGTCTACTTGTTTAGATTGTAAAGAATTGAAGAAACGTCCAGTATCATGTTTGTTTTTCGCAGATAAGGTGGTGTTCCTAGGGTTAGATATAATAAGAAGATCACGAAATCACTAGTTCAAGTGCAACATCATCAATAGGGTTTCGTCAATGGTACATCAATTTTGAGATGCCAGTAGCAATAACATCATCATCAATAGCAACACCAACCCCATGAACCCTACAATCTCTTGTCCTTTTCCATCTACATGGAACAATGCCCATCTACTATTTCTGTGAGCATTATTATTATTGTTGTTGTGGCAAGTTGTAGGTCATGGCTACTACACACTTGACATTCTTGTTTTCGGATCATCAAATTGTTATGGCACAAAAAAAGGCAAAGGAAATAGATAAATGGGGAAGATGCAGATTGGGGGTTATGGCCATAAGCTGTCGGTCACATCTACAAAGCTCAACAACAACAATGTCCCCTAGTAGTTCTCCAACATGCAAAAAGGATTGAGTTTGATGAATCCTCTTCCCAAGGGGAAAGAATCAGTAGCACTGACTACTACCGAAAAATGTATCACCACCCCAAATGTTTTATAGAGAATTCATGAGGTTAGACACACATCAACCAACAAAGGGGTTGTTATTAGTGTATTCCTACCTAAATAATAATGTGTGAAAAAAAGCAAGAGTTGATGCCACTGGCAACCTCTTCATCATCATCATCATCATCATATTCTTCCATTTGTGATTGTCACGACCCTAACCTTGGGTTCACAACCAAGGCAAAGGCATGGAAAGGCGTGGGCCAAGAATGCAATTTAGGAATCACATTCACCTTTCCAAGAATGAAAAAGTGTGTGGGGAATGAACCCACACACTCCCAAGTGGACTCCCACTTTGAGAATTGGAGTCCCTATGAAGTCCCAAATGTTTAAAGAACAATTACAAGGTCAAAACTCATTGGATGGAAGAGTTCCATATACCATTGGAAAAACATTTTGAAATGTAGATATCTAAAATGAGCTTGCATGATCTATTTCACTACTTACAACACAAGTTATGACCGAAAGAAAGGTAGGGAATCAAAGTGTCAATTTGATTCTTGACCACTAAAAGTTGAGAATCGCTCTAATTTGCGTGCATGCAAGTGGTGTGCCACATATATTTGGAAAGTTCTTGACAAAGGCTATAACTTTGCTTTAGACTTCACCTCAATCGAACGTCTTCACAAAAATTTGTAAGCTTCCAAAATGGTAGGAGTCTCAATTTCAAGAATTTTGGGACTCTAACTTGGGAGTCCCAAGAAAAATGGTATTTATGTGTAACCTCGGTGGTTAATCATAAAAATACTATAAGGGGGAAGGTGGTGGTTTCCCCCAAGTCCAAACCGTAGTGAATTTTGGGAGTCCATGTATGCTCGTGGTTCATTTGTGCACCAAAAATGCTCCAACTATGCACTAACCAACTTGTTGTTTGGTTTGTACATGTTCATATGAATAATTAAGCCATTTTTCACTCTTCATAGTTTTCATCTCGAAGCCCCAACACATCCCTCTTACCCCCAAAATGTTGCGAATTAAAAAACGTACCCCAAATTTCTTCTTTTTCCATTATTTTCACTTTTGAATTCACATTTGAATCTTCTAAGGAGTTTGGGGGTGTGTTAGTGATTATAGGGATTAAAGTTCTTGCTCCTCTCAAGAACATACTTGTGATGATGTTGAAATGCAATTTGCATACCTTGCGCCATTGGATCACAAGAACGTTTTATAAAATTCACTACACATCAAGCACAAACCCTTCTTCTACTATCTTATTCTCCATCTCTATTTATTTCTCCTCATAAACATGCATTTTGTTAAGATTATAGAACAACAACTATATTCAGTTTCGAGTTCCAAAAAGCAAATGCAAGCTACAATGGTTCAATATTATAAGTCCATACAAGATTATTTGAAATGATTAAAATGGGCATGTTTATTAATTTTTTAAAAATTATTATTTTAATATATGAATAATACATAATCAATCACTTATAAACCTTCTCAAATTTATGTGAAATTTTATATTTAATGTAATTAATATGATTTTTTAATTTGTAAATCTTTTTAAAAAACCCCACAAAGTCCATAAAAATAATGCCCCATCTAAAACTGTCAAAAATATGCTTTTGGGACAAAGAAATTGAAAAACAAACAAAAACTACAACTCATATGGACTTATGAAAATATGGTCAAATTTTAACCATTCAAACATCCCAAGCTATTAAATGGTTAAGGTTTTTTTTAAAAAGATTCTTCATATGAATTTATCATCTTATATTATATTACATATTGAGTCCCAATAACAAATTTGGAATGTGAATCAATATTAAAAAATTCATTTTATGATGTTTTAATCAAATGACCAATCTATATTTTTTGATTTCAAAAGTCCATTACTACTAGCAAATAATTGTTTTTATCAATAAATAACCATGCATTGTTTTTAAAACTAAGTTATTAGTTTAAGTTGAAGTTTCAATTAATAGAGGATACATTAATCATTGTATGCATTTGAATAAAGGGTATGTAGGCGAAAAACATCATTTCGTCACAAAAGTGAACCACTATAATTTGCATCTACCCCAAAGTCCTCTTCCTCTTCCTCATGTGCCATGTTTCCTTTGTCTTTCATTGTCATATACATTATTTGACACAATTCACAAAAAATTCTTAAAAGCATCATGATTATTTCAAAAATTGCCAAGGAAAAAACAATTTGGTAGTTCTTTGTTTCCTTTTTAGCTTTTTGCATAACCCCTTCCCTATGCAATATGTGCCAATCTTTCTTTATTCATTTTTCATGGATTGCATAAGAACTCTTTCATCTCTTATATATAATTCCTTGTTGTTCATGTCCCCCTTTTTTTGGGGTTTCATTTGACATGATGTTGTCCTTTCTTTGAGCCATGTTTATGGTCTTTTTCATGGCTAAGAAATGGTCCCTTACATGGCTGAAAGATGGTTTCTTAGATGGTTAGAAATGGTTTCTTACATGGCTATAAAATGTTATTTGCACAAAAACTAAAAGAAATCCTTCTCTTCATAACAAAATTACAAGTTCTTTTGTTCAAGCCATCGAATATGTAGTCTTTTTTATGGCTTATAGATTACTTTCACCACCTTCAAACTTGACAACTTGCTAGTCCATAATCATCTTGAGGGTTGGTCTTTAGTAATGAAGTTGAGTAAATGATTGATTATAGGCACCTAGAGGAGCCTATTTGTATGTAGTGTTTCGTGGTGCAAAATGATTCAAAGGAAGTGATGTTATTTATTCTTTATATTGTACATATATATTATTTTCTTTTGAGGTGCATTTGTTTCTTTTGGTCTTGAAGAGAAATCCCTTGCTTTTATCTTCTTGAATGAATTAAGATTGTTCTAATTAGGGGATATGGTATAGACATGGAGTGCATGTGTTTTTTTTGCAAAATATTGTGAAGAATCACATTTTGTGTGGTCTTTGGTGAAATGGAGGAATTTGTCTTTGGATTAAAGTTGTCTTTATATTATCAATTCTTGGATTTTATAGGACACTTGAATTGTTGAAATTTTTTGGTGGCAAGTCATGGTCATTTTAGTCTCTGGTGGTTGTGTCATCAATTTCAAATTTGGCAAAACCCAATAATCCATATGCCAAGCAAAAAAGCTTGGATCTCAATAGTCCTTTTGATCATCACAAGTTGTATCCATTTTGTCAACTATATGAGCACCACTATTCCAATAGATGGATAATCTAGTGCTCAACAACATTTGTGAGCATCTAAAGCTTGGTCTCTTCATCAAAGAAGAGACGGTTGGTGCCTTAACCCAAAAGTTCATAATCATTGGTTGATGTGTGTGTTCATTATTCCATAACATTTTTACTGGAAAGGATGTTTAGGTGTTATACAATGGGAATCTAGGATAAGCAATTCAACATCTTTCACCAATAGAAGGGTCATGGGAATGTGGGCATGGTGTGAAATGGAAGTTGAGTGTTCAATCCAAATTCCTAAAATAACCCCCTTTAAGGTCCTTACCTAACATAAAAATCTTTAATACAATTTTTTTAGTAACATACAATTATGATTTCATTTGTTTAGAAAGTTTTTCATTTTGAAGAACCTTGCATGGAAAGGGCCATCCTTTACTAAGGCAAAAGAATTATTGAAGATAAAATAACTTTTACGTGCACTAAAAATTCCACTAATTATTTATATGCATAATAACATCGCCCCTAACATGTGGAAGGTAAAGGGGTTTTGGAGAGGACTAATGGTGGAAGTGGATGATTTAAATGAACTATGGTTAGGCCTAACCTTTCACTTCATGAATGTTTTCACTTGGGTGTGTTAACTTGATGTAAAATATGAGACAAATCATGAATTAAACATTCATATGCCATAAAATTATGTTGAAGGTAGATTATGAGGTGACCATGACTATATAATGTAAAAAATTGAATAAACATTTTACTAGTACATGTGAGATAATATTATTTAATCACATTTTAAAATGAAGTATCTTTTTGCCTATATAAAAAATTGAAAATGACCACCAACTTTAATTTTGAAACTTTTTTTTGTTGGATTTGAAATACCATATTGTTTTCACACATGAAGTTATGTTATCCTAACTTATTGGGTAGATGTTGGGCATTTCAAATGTTTTAAGCTTGCCTTAAAGAAAATTGAACAAATTAAGCCCCACCTAAAAATTGAAAATCCCACCATACAAAATAAACAATTTTGAAAAAAAATATTTTTTGCTATTTTAGGATGTTTATACATGTGAAGTAGGTGGTAATAGGTTCACATATGTGTAACCCATTGCCCAATTTGGTGGAGAGGTTTACATATAACCACCTTTTCTTACCTTCCATCTTTAATTGCTTACACTTGTTTTGTGGGGTTAAGAACAAAGGGTGCAATCATAAATCTTCCAATAACCATTGAGGTTAATGAGACATCAAAACTTTGTATGTTTGTATCATGTCTTTGATTGGACAATCTACAAGTTCCCTTTGTTAATCCATAGAACATCAAATTATGTTGGCACACCAATTTTTCAACTTCACCTATGTAAATCTAATCAACTTTGACATCACTTTTCAACTTTGTACAATATCATGCAAACCAATGATTGACATTGGTAAGATAAGTAATTTAACATTGGCCTTAAACTAGCATTTTTATTTTTTCAAACAATATAAGAACCTTGTTGCACATTGTTTCTCTACCAATTCCTACTATGCAAGCTCTTGTTGCAACTTTATCATTAGCTATCTTTATTCATTAAAATTTTGAGTTTGTGAGCATATGAATTGGTGGATTTTTTCTTGGTCTACATTAAATGTTCCACTTATTTTGAACAAAGAATGCAATTAATCATGCATAACATACCTTTAAAAATGGAGAAAAAAATCATTAAATTTAAAACAATGAAATTAATTATGATAATCAATAGTAAGACAATTGGTGATGAAAAATTACCTTCCAAATGGATACAAATTACTATCCTTTTTCTTGATTTTGAATATAAATTCATAAAGCATATTGATGAAAAAATGATGTTCTCCATCTTTCAATGGTCTTAATCATTTGATCCAATTTGCACTTTCAAATTGTCTTTGTTCATCAAAATCATTACAAGAGCTTTCACTTTTTTCACAACTTTGTTGATTGGCAACTTTCAATTTTCACATTGTGTAACTTGATGTTGTTGGTTAGACCAAACTACAACTTATAACCTCCAAAAATAGGTTTCATGTTTGCTCTTCAACATTGTCAATGTTTGCTAGATTGTTGTTTTTATCAAATTCATTATTAGGGTTAATTTCAAAAAAATTAGAAATAAAAAGACAAATTGAATCAAAATGACTTGAAAACACATACATTGAATTGTCAACATCATCACCATTTGAAACAAGAGCATTGATCACTAATGGAGAAATCTCATTAGATTTAACATTGAAAAGTTCATTGACAATTGACTTTACATTTGTAAAAGGAATAAAATAGTGATGCATCAACATGTACATGCAAACTAAATAAAGTAGGAACAATTTTGAAAGGTGAATATTATGTAAGTATATAATCCACCAAAAAAATTCTAGAAGTAATGACAACACTTGCTATCGTCAATCACATCATCAAAATTAGAAGGCATTACGTTCTCATCAAAAAAACTATGAAAAAGCAAAGCTTAATTAAAGGTCATTCATATGTTGTTTGCACTTTCTTTCTCTTTACTTTTGATGAAATATTAGATTCCATGACAATGACAATGACACAAAACAAAAAAAAATTGTAACATGAAATTCCATTAAAATTCCATGATGACAACAATGATGCACAACAAAATTTTTGTAATAACAAACAAACACAAAATGACAAAAATGAAAAATGGCAAACCAAAACAGTGTGCATACTAGAAAGGAAAAAAATGAAATTAAAAAAATAAAGAAATCACATTTAACAAAAAAATTCAAAGTTGTTACATGAAGCCTGAGTTCAAGGGCAAAAACTTACAAAACCCTTCAAGATATTACCTTATTCTACCCAGAATAACATAATTGGCAAAACCCTATGCAACCCTTTGGAGTAGTGCCTTACTTTACGCAAAATAATCCAATTGGGAAATGAAATAATCTCCTTTTTTTTTGTGAGGGTAGATTTTGCTTTAGAACACACCCACCCACCCATCCACCCATTACCCCCAAAAATTCCACCTAGTCTTGTTGTTGTTTGAGAGTACCTTACCTAGGGTCCCTTTTGTCATTAAATAATCCTTTAAATTTTGAATTGAAAATTTTGTGAAAAATATAAAGTTAAGGTGTTGGAAATTTTCATAATTATGGTTGGTTATATATAATCCAAAAAAATGTCAATATTCATATGACAATAATATATTAGTAGACTATTGTAAATCATTGAAAAATAAACATTTTGAAAATGTAAAACATGAACTAATTTCTACAAAATATTTTTAAAAATGAATTATTTGTTTTGTCAATGTGGAAGCTAACCCTGGGCTACTACTATGGTATGGGAACGAGGGGAGGTAGCTCAAGTTCCCATGCCAGAGAGCAACACTAGTATACCTACCCATGTGGCCTTCTCCTTTCCCAACTGTAAAAACTGACCTAATTTGAGTCTGACAACCTAGTAACCCTAGTCTGAGTTAGGGTCTGGCTAGGGTTTTTTTTTTTCTTAAAGAAGATCATGCTCTCAGGTACAAAAGGAAAATTTAGGTTAGGGTTTCATGAATGAGAATTATAGACCTGCACTGCCCTTCTAGCTAGTCCAAAGGTGATGGGGGGAGCTAGTGTTGTTGGGCACATCCTTGACTTTTTTTGTTATAAGTTATTATAACGTCCGGTTCTGGGTTTAGGGTGTAGGGTTTAGGGTTTGGTTTCTTTCAAAGAACCGCCAAAGAACCAGCAGTTCAGGGTGGGTATTTGGTTTTGGTAATACCCGCCAGTTCTGGGTATTTGAAGGAACTCAGAATCAAGACCTGCTGGGTTCGGGTATTTGGAAGAAAAAAACAGATTCAAAGAAAGGCCGAGGTTCAGGTATTTCAAAAATTGCAAAGAACCATCAAGTTTCATGGAAGAACCAAGAAAAACCCAGCTGTTTTAGGCGAATGGTTTTTTTCCCCAGAAAATTGAGAACCGTGATTATATATTAATTGGGTATTTGATGTTTTGATAACCATGGTTATATATCAAAACCAGGTATTTGATGTTTTGATAACCGTGGTTTTATATCAAAACAAGGTATTTGATTTTTGACAACCATGGTTAATTATTGAATCCAGGTATTTGAGTTTTGATAACCATGATTAGACATCAAAACCAGGTATTTGATTTTTGATAACCACAGTTAGACATCAAAACCAGGTATTTGATTTGTTTGATAACCATGGTTATATATCAAAACCAGGGTTTTTGATTTTTTGATAACCACGGTTAGACATCAAAACCAGGTATTTGATTTTTTTGATAACCATGGGTACAGTGAACAGCCCATTTTTATTTACTGAAGCCAGTGAGTGGACCTTTCCTTAAGGCACAAACAATGCAATTCATAAGCTCATTTTGCTCAAAAACACTCTAATTCTCTTTTAACATCTGCAGGCCACATGTTAAAAACTAAGCAATTCTAAGTCCTGGGGACTAGTAGGCTAGAGGTTTACAAGACCTTTAACAGCCTCAATGTCCTGAGTACGATGGTAGCGTTGCTCGCGGACTTTTGATGGCACGAATGGTTTACAGAGTGCTTGAGGTTTCCACAACACTTGACTTCCTCTTTGATTGTGGGTTGGGAGCATGGCCCTGCACCCAAAGAGTTAGTTAAGCTTCAAATCAAACTAAGCAACAAATAGGTACTCAACAAACAAGTTCAATAGACAAGGGTGTCAAGATTGTTAGTTGGTTTAAAGGTGCATTTGCACTTGGTGTTAGGGACCCTAGTGTTGGGTCCCGTAACACCATACTAGTCACCCTTAAGACTTAAACTTAGGTATTATTGTGAAGATTTTATGTTAAACCAGCATTCACTTAACATTAAGCTATTGCCCATTTAATATTGGGTGCCACCTAGGATGCCACCTAGATTTTCATTTAACATTGATTTAACGTCATGTGAATGCATCATTTAGTGTTTTTCCCAATTATGTTTGAACTAGTGTTAGGTTAAATATAGTTTCTGTTATAGGTTTGGAATTTGGGGTTTAATGTGAACCGGGTTTCAGATTTTTGGATTCTCATTCTTGTTATTTATTGTGCTTTGGAGTTTCATTTTTCATGTTTTCATCAATTTGATTGGTGTTTGTCGACATCAATCGATAGAGAAATGTAAACACGATACAAGTGTTGGTGTTATTTGCAATGTGGGGGGAGGGGGTGCCAAGTATTTTGATTTTTTGTTTAATACTCATTACTTCTAGGTATTTGAAAAAAATTCAAAAATCAAAGAACCGCCATTTTTGGATCTTTGAAAAAAATTCAGAATCAAAGAACCATCAGGTCTGGGTATTTGAAAACAATTCAGATTCAAAGAAAAGCTGGTTTTGAATATTTAAAAAAATTCAAAGAGTCGCCAAGTTTCATGAAAGAACCAATGAAGACTTGAGAAGTTTTTTGGTGGATATTTGATTCTTTCAAAGAATTGAGAACTACAATTATACATATAATAATAATAATAATAACAATAACAATAACTGGGTATTTGATTTTTAAAAATAGTTGTGTGATGATCAAATTGATACCCGTCCTGATACCCGACATGGATTTCTGCAATATCTAATACCCCCTCCCCCCACTCTGGTTATGTTGATTAAATTCCAGTTGCACAATTGGAGGACACAAAAGAGAAGGGCAGTTTAGTGCACATACGAATACAACGGTGGGTACTTTGAATAGGCCCGCTCTCTAACTTGAGGTGCATTTCTCACCATTGCTCCGAGTTCTCTTGCTGTTTGTACAACTGCTAGCTTTGCACTTTGGTCTGAAGGTTTCTGCATCCATGTATGTATTCAGCCTTTCATGTTAGGAGGAAGAATATCAGCTATTCACATTCATTATATGAAAAACAAGTGGGTGTGTCACACTTTGGCCTTGCCATATATTAAAACTCTATTATAACTAATCTCAAGTTTCAACACTAGCCAAAATATCATCTTTTGAAAAATCCTCAGATTAAAAAATTAGACCCATTATTATTACCTAAGGGGCCAAAAATCCCTTGAGCTACTATCCTCTATAGTAATCTAAACGCATTTGTTAAACACAATAATATCCTTGCCTTGGTAGGCATGGCCAACGAGAAATGTCCTGTTGTACAAGGTTATGTCCTAAACCCTAACCCTTTTCCGCCTGGTGGGTTGGGTAGTAAACATTTTGGATCAAGAAATTTCAAACTCACCTCACGTTTGTGCAAGTCAAGAGGTGAAAGTCGGCGCGAATTCATTGGCTGGTTTCAGCAAAAACAACATCCACGAGTGGGATTACATTACAAATCCAACACGGTTTTGGCTTATCAAGTGTTTGGAGCTTCAATTGATTGAAGTACCCACTTTTGATCAACTGCCAAAACTAGTGATCAAGGTTCAACTTTTGTTCACAAGCCATACATACATACATACATACATACGGTAGAAATGAAATCCAATTCATTAAACAGAAGCCCAAATGGCTGAATGGGATGCTTCTTCATGAATGATCATCATCATCTCTGGGGACATTTTGACCTCAAAGTTTAGAATTCTCTACACTAGTATTAAATCATCACCCACTTTTGATCTTGGAAGGAAATCCTCATTTTAAAGGACCAAAACTTCAACTTGGGGGATTATGCACCTGGCAAGTTGAAGGCCTTTTGATTTGCTCTGCTGAAGAAGCCAAGGAGATCTGTCTTATTGGCAACACTGGTACTTTCTTCTCTTTGGTTAGCTCGGATGATGATGGAAAGTACTGATATTGCTGCTGGCCTCGTTTGCGGTCATCACAATCAAGCTTTGCTTTGAGCTCTGAGTAACTGCATATTCAGGGTTAACATTAAGTGTTAGTTAATAACCGTTTGTTAGTAATATATTTACACTTCTTCTTCTCAACTATTGCTAATTATTTAGAAGAGATTTGGATGATGACAATCGATTCACCATATTGCATGCACAATGAGTTCACTGACATCTTTGACACAGATGTATATGTTGCTTACATAGATGATGCAATCACAACGAATCAAGCACTTTGAATTTCGGTAGTTTTGTGTTCATTTAGAGATGGTTTTCATGCTTAAAATGGTTCACCCATTTGCAGCATGGCAAAGAAAATGTTAACAAAATAAGATTTCAGCTGAAGTTCACAATTTAGTACACATCAGTGGGTAGCAAGTCTTTTTGAAATCTTGAAAAAGAGCGAGATTGATTCTGGTGTGAAGTGCCATATCATACTTGTATTTCTGTAGTGCTTTGCCACTGGTTTCTTTGTCCAAGGGTATCCTTGGATTCGGGTTTCGTGAAACTGGCAAACCTGTGAGGGGGCTATATACAGGCTCATTCTCTGACCTGAGTTTCACATTAGAATCAATTCCACATAATAACATGAGAATTTTGCATCATGGGAATTTTGCATGGGAAATTGCAGTTTAATACACATGTCCTAGTTCTCAGTGCATTATTAATTTACTACAACTTAGGCATTTTCACTTCACAAATTCATTGCTGAAAATGCACCGTAAGTACATTGCTGAAATATTTGAGGCAAGGAGGATTATATTTGCTCAATTAATGGCTCTCGTGGTTTGGAGATGGCAAGGAGATAAAAGCGGGTTAAAGACAAAGAGGGTAAAATTATGTATACGATTTGTACCACAGCACAGTACTTCTCCCATATCTCGCAACTGGTTCAAGTACTAAGCCTCCTTGCCCTAAATTTGCAGGT
The DNA here is from genome assembly GCA_963921925.1 of Sphagnum tenellum. Taxonomy (NCBI): domain Eukaryota; kingdom Viridiplantae; phylum Streptophyta; class Sphagnopsida; order Sphagnales; family Sphagnaceae; genus Sphagnum; species Sphagnum tenellum. The sequence goes on along the minus strand of OY998143.1, from coordinate 13,023,022 downwards.
TCTCCCCAATATCCGACATCAAATCCCAATGGCCTTGGAATGTCCAATTCTAACCTAGCAAATACCCAAAACAATTACACAATCAAGGAAAAAGTCTCAAATGGGAAATTCATATTCTATTCCCTTCAACTCAAAGTTCCTGTGCTAATGCAACCCTGCCATTTGTAGTTGGAGAGCTGGGGGCCACTGCTACCCATGTGAACAAATCTAGCTTGAACAACTGAACAGATTTCACAGTCAGCATACACTGAGGAGTTTCCAATTGGAAGTAAGAAAATCTACCTTTCACGCAATGAGACAACCTGTATAAATTTCAGAGAATCGGTATTAAGTTAAGGTTGATGGGTCCAAGGGGAAGGGATGTGCGTAAGAAATAATACCCATCACAATGCCTGAGGGCCCTTGAGAAGTTCAAGTACCTAACAAATCCACCGTATCATCAATCAGATGTAACCAGAAAAATTATTAGTTCAGAAAATCTTTGCTACTTCTTTCTTTCCAAAACTGCAAAAAAAAAATCATTTTCACAAAGTAAAATTGCATCATCTAGAAGATGAAGTTGCAGATCCAAGGATTTTGAGGTTTAATGTTAAAAATCCACCCACACGTATGCAGAAGTTTAGAAACAAAAAGTTGATGCAAATCATGGAGGAAGAAGGCTATGGCTACACATTTTATCTACAAGATTGCAAAGCTAAATACTCCACAGTATTACTTTGAAAGTACACACCCATTGTGTCAATTTTCAGGCACCAAAACAAAACAAACACAAGAAAACTGAGCTAGGCTAAAGTACTTTCTTTTGGGTGCTGGAAATGAGGTCAAAAAGCAGTGCGCATCTTCCTCATGAAGAAAGAAAAGTGTTTTCCCACATTAATTTTGCTATTTGAGAAGACATTCAAAGTGTAATTTGGATGCAAAGAGGTGTAACTCCATGACACTCAGAGAGAATCAATAGATTTTTTCATGAGCTCTCAACAGTCAGTCACAGCAGAAAAGGTTTTCTACATACCGAACACTGCCTATTTTGAAAGGATCTGCATACTGAATAATCTTCTCAAATTCTTTGTCTGTGCAATAGAAACCAAATTTTTCCAAGCTGTAGCGCAAGACATCATAAGTGACCTGCCCCCACAAATATAATTACATGCAAGCACCTAATTAGTGCTAACTACGAACCCTTCAAGTGGAGTAGCCCAAGTAACAAATTTGAGTTGGAAGGTTTAAGAAAATGGTACTGAAAATTTGAAGAGATGAACATAAGTCTGGACTTGGACTCCAGCCCAAATGTGCCCAATTTAAACATGATATTCACTCAAATGGAAGAGAATGGTAAAAGGGTGTTTTTTTCTTTTCTTTTCTTTTCTTTTTTTTCCTTTGTTGGGTGCACTCACGGTATTTGCAGTGGGTTGAGGCTGACCCCAGTTCCAACACATGTCATAGAGTTTCTCTGCCCTCCAATACATCTGTCATGATGACAAAAACAACCCAAATTTCTTCACATAAAATTGTCATACTGGAATTGATAATGTGAATATTTTCATTCCAAATTGGAGAGTGGAAACAGACACCCAATTCACAGATCTGTAGTGCCTGTGACCAGTGTGCATTGCTGATCCAATATGTGCACATATTAATCAAATCAGACAGAAACTGATCCAAAAAATTTCATTGTCCATGATGTTGGAAAGGAGGAGGATCAGCAATCCAGTAAGACAACAGTCTTCTGTGCGGCCATGGTGTGAGGCTTCTTGTAAGAAAGAAGTGAAGAAATGGGTGTCTTTAGAATGAGAAGGGTGGTAGATGATGAAAAGAAGCAATTGCACAAACAAACTTACATTGTCCAACAGCCTTTCACCAACATCAGTTTTCTCCTTCCTTGGTGGCAGTTTCACAAACTTCAATCTCTTATATTCTGATTTGACACCCAACAATTTTTTTGTGTTTTTTGGTGTTGAAGATAATGTGAGATCTATCCTTTTGTAAGTTGTCAAAAAAACACTAGTCATCAAAATCCACAGCAAGAGACTATACATGGGAGTCCATCGAAGGATGTCACAGTAGATGTCAGGTGTGCTGTGGGGGTTTGTTTGTTCATTCATGAGAGTCACAAGAAGAATATCATACTCATTTCCTGAGTCTCAACAGTTTCAGTTGGGTATAGAGGTTCCAGTGGATTGGATTCTCTCTCTCGAACAAATCCCTTGTGCCTCTTCCCAATATCGATATCCCACAAGTCATTGTTGTGTCCCCAATAATCCAATTTCCGCCTGAAGAAGCCTCAACAATTTGGAAACTCCACTCAGCCAGGCTACTCACAAGAACTTTTGCTGAAGATGCAAAAAAATGACTGACTGATGCAGTGAAATCACAGATGAGGAAGATGAAATCAACCCATGTCACACCGAGTGAAATCAAATCAAGGAATTTGGAGCTCAGCAATACTTTCGAAAATTTTCATATAAGAAACATCAAGTGTAACATGGGTATTTGTTGAAAGAAAAGAGAGAGGACATACAGCCAAGTCCATTTTTTTGGTTTGCTGCCTTTGATCTCCTCAACAGGATCTCCTTCATGTAAGCATCTGCATGGCTTGTTGTACAACGGTTGCGGTTTTGCTCCACAAATGTCATCAGTCGCCAGCATCATATTGAAAGTTCTGTCGGAAAATTTCTGTCACAAAATATAAATGTGTTCCTACTGAGTTACAAATTTCATATGCAGATGACAGAGGGCATTTGCAGTGCACATATACAATGATGTGTTTGAGCCTGGAGATAGATTCACAGAATGGAATTTGACAACAATCTGAAATTTCTCCAAATTGGACAGAAGATCGATCTTGGATCGATCAGAAATTTGCAGTAGGGAAGGGAAGGGAAGGGAAGGACTTGGGTGCTTACTTTTTCACCAGAAGGCATGATGCTGGGGCCACTTGGTAGAATGTAGTTTGGGTCCAAAGGGCTGGTTTGGCGATTGGTTTGCAAAGTGCGTGAAGGCTTCTGGTTCTTATCTACTATTCCCTCCAGCCATACTCCTGGATATGGTTTGTTCAAACACTGCACCAGAAAGAAGACACAAAGAAGAATTCTCAGATCTAGGTGTCACACTTCCATGGGGGGGCCAAAAAAAAAGACTCAAAGCAATTTGTTTCACAGCCCCCCCCCCCAAAAAAAAATTACCATAGGATCTATCTATCTTCATGTGCCAAAAGCCGATATATTATCCAACAAGCAATTTTCAGTGTCCTGCAGCTTGTTGATTCATGTTCAGTGCTCAATTTCCTTTGTGTATCTTCTTCAGCTGGATCCAATCTTCATTTTTCTCTTTCATCCAATCTTCATTTTCCTGGTTGAGTTATTGTGATGTGTTTGATTTCTATTTTGTTTGTTCTGTTTTTTGGGTTTCCCACAATTGTGATGGAGAAAAAGAAGATGGGTTCTGAATTTGTTTTTGTTTTGGTTTTTGTTTTTCCTGATGGAATTGAGAACTTGGAATGTTTGAATGAGTCTCTGTGGGAGGGAGGGAAGGAGGGAGGGAGTCCATCAAGGATTTTGATTTTTACCATGGGATCTAAGGGATCGCGTATGGTACGGTAGACTTGTGCACCCTTCACATCCCCTGTCATCAGACTCCTGGAGATACCTGCTTGTGGGCATGGGTAATATTTCTCCATGGTCTCGAAAGGCGCATGATCCAGCGTTGTATCATAAGCGGCAGGACGTGCAGGAGCCGCCGCCGCCGCCTGACAATCAGGCACTGTTGGTGCTGCCTTCGCCAAATCCATGGTCCAACAAATTGGATCTACCGATACACTAAAAAAATGTTCTTATGCTCGATCCGTCGTTGTAATATGCCCTACAAAAACACGATGATGATGACGACGACGAGGACGACGATGACGATTCTTCTTCTTCTTCTCCTTCTTCTTTACACAGGAAGATGATGATGACCCCACTCCAAAAAAAGAAAATCCCCAAAACCCAAAACCCAAAATCAAAAGATTTAATTCTTCTCCATCTCAAGGGATGGATTTCTGCAATTAGCTAGACTTAGTCGTCATCATCTCCATTTGTAAAGTTCGAATTGATGAGCGAAGACGAAAGCAAGGGTTTTAGGAACGGCTTGTTCTCTCTCTCTCTCTAAAACTGCCCGTTCTCTCTACTCTTCTTGCCTTACCTTCTTTTTTTTAAAACCCTAGGAGTTTGATTTTGCCTTGCATTCCCCTCAAGAAAATGAAAAATAAAAAACTGTATTAGTTTGATTTTGCTTTGCATTCCTTTAAAGAAAAGAAAAGAAAAGGAAAGAAACCATAGTAGTTTGATTTTGCCTTGCATTCCCTTAAAGAAAACAAAAAAAAAACCATAGTAGTTTGATTTTGCTTTGCATTTCCTTAAAGATTTAAAAATTCATAAAAAATTGTAGTAGTTTGATTTTGGATTGCCTTTGTATTTATGTATCTATGGAGGTGTTATGGTTATAAACTCCCTAATGCCAAAAGGCCATAGCCCTAATGATATAGGCCCAACATGACCTAGCACTTGCATTGGTACCTTCAACCTCTTGAATTTCAAATATTTAATTGCCTATATTTAACCTGTAGAATTCTTAGATGTGACCTCAAAGAGGCTGATTTGGTCTTTATGAATGGATATTCTTGAACCTTTTGTTGTTGATTCAAATATGTTAACCCTCTTTAGGTCACGCCGCACCTTGTGGTAGGGCCTTGCCTCTAACACTACCTTAATGTACATTAGGTTTAAAGCCATGTAGTTTGAATGTTGATGATCACCATCATGAAACATACCTAGTTGTTTTCAACATACCTTTTGGTTGTCCACACTAGGGTTTGAATGGTAGTTACCACCAAACCATCATCATCGCAAAACATTACCACATCCAAACTTGCACACATGATATATATATATCTTCCTTGTTTTCATTTTTTTTGGGTTGTTGTTGACATTTTGCATTTTGTATTTTGTTGCCATAGCACAATAATGTGAAGTTTGATGACCTTGACTTTCCAATGTTTTAGTTTGTGGTAGAGAGTGACAGCACTACTTTGACATGATAATGTGAAGCCTAGATTTGGATGCTTTAGCATCTTTGATACTCTTAAGGTAAAGTTATCTTGTTTTTGTGCAATTATGTATGTGCATCTCTATTTTGCATCCTTGGTGTTGTCACAACAAATGATTCAAATAAAATCCTTTCTTCTTTTGCTTATAAATTAAGTAATGGTTTCATTTGTTACATAACAACCAAAAGTCTCTTGATATTGCACATGTTTTGTTTCTACTATACAATAATAAATTTTCACCAACTTTTTATATATTTTTGGCCTTGATATGTTGTTTGTTGCATCTACAAGTGTAGGGGGGAAAGGTGACAAACTTGTTCAATATAAAGCAACAACAATATTAGTTGTGAAAACACTTGAAAACAAGGCATGTCACCAGAAAATAACCTACCTTGTATTTTCTTCACAAGGTTTACAATTTGTAGGGGATTTCTTTCACTTCATTATAAATTGATTAAAAAATAATGTAGCTAAAACTATAGATATGAAGTTTTGTTTTGCTGCTTTTGTATTCTATTGCTTTTGAAAGGAATTCTTTTCCCTTCCTATGTAATTTTTGAAGCATTATTTAAAAATTGTTGTAGGTTTATTTGTGTGCATTTGAAATAACTAGATTACCATGATTAGTCATTACTATTGAGCAATTTTGCGCTATTGATCAAAGTCTTGTATGAGACATTAAAGTCAACTAGTGATTCAAACTTGCCGATTGAAAAGTTGGGCATAAATTTATAGCAAGGTTTTCAAAAATTATGGATGTCCACCACGTTGCATGATTACATGGTGTCTTGTACCTTGTTAATGATTGGTGAAAAGCTCAAGCATTAGGTCAAGCCTTGTTCAACAACTTGGTTTAACCATTTCTTGTTATAGGTGAAAATAGGTGGATCCAACATTTTCAAATGTCAAAAGAGACATTTCTAGACGCATGTAAGCAAGGGAAACCTTTGATTTCAAAACATGATACCAAGTAGTTTCTCGAGAAGAAGGATGGCTCCTTGCAAATGTGTGTTTATTATTGTGGCTTGAACCTAGTTGTCATCAAGAATTGATATTCTTTGCTTTTGATCGAAAGATTGTTAAATCTATTGAATCACATGAAAATATACACCATGATTGATATACATGGAACATACAATTTGGTGCATATTAAAATGAAAGACAACATTCCAAACATGTTATTGCCATTTCAAATACGTCATGATGCCCATTGAACTTATAAATGCACCTATTGTCTTTCAACACTTAATGAACAATGATTTTCACAAATATTTGGATGATTTCATGTTTTGTTCCATCAATAACAATCTCATTTTCTCTAAGAACATGGAGGACCATGAGCAGCATGTATGTCTTGTTTTGGACAAGCTCAAGGAAGTCAAGCTTTACACCAAATATGAATTTAGTGTGAATTTCATGAAACCATTTGAAGTGGAATTCTTAGGTTACATCATCTTTGGAGATGGCATTTGCATGAACTTTTGTTCATGATGTTCAATGTTTCTTTGGATTCACCAACTTCTTCCACAATAGTGGCCCCTCTTATTCGTTTAATTGAAAAGGATCAACCGTTTGCATGAGTTGAAACTAAAACACAATAAAAAAACATGGCATTTAGGAATGCATAAACAACTCAATTTGTAGTCATTTATGATTACACATGATTGCATGATTATGTAATCCAAACGCACCCATTGTATTTATCATTAATCATATATATTTAGTCAATTGCAACAACCATTTGTGATTATGTCTTACATGACTATAGTCATTCTTACCATAGTCATGGAAGACACCTCCAATGGCCTACTAGACCTAAATGTTAATAACACATTGTGATATGGCAACTTTGGCCTAGGTCATAAAGATCTTTTTGTTTAATTATGTCTTGTTACATGACAAGCTAAAGTTATAATTTGATTTTTGGCAAATAAAATCTAGTCAAACAAGGCTAGGTGATTTAGCCTAGAAAGCCTAACCTAAACAACCTAGTTTAGTCTAAAAACAAACCTAAGATATGAACTTTGTTGCCTAAGCGAGGAAGGTAGGTAACCTAGGCTTACATTGTAAGTTTGAAGACTTGAACCCCTCACCTTTATTTCGAAAGTTCAAGTCTTTAACCGTTTTAGTACAATTTTCTTTATGTAACAAAATTATCCATCACAAAAATATGAAAAATACATTAATTGTAACCTAAGTAAAAAAAATTATACACTATGAAAACCTAGGCTATTTAATGCCTATCTAAATTAACCTAGGCAAATAGGCTAACCTAGGTTATCTAAAATGACCTCGGACCATGATTTAGGCTAGCATAAGCTTAATCTAAGATAACTTATAATAGCCTAGGATGACCAAAACTAACCTAAATTAATTAAAGATGGCTAAGGTTAGATTAAGTTGATTTAACTTAACCTTAGGCTAAGCTAAGTTAACCTTAACCCTAGGTTAATTTAGACTAACTTAGGCCTCCTTAAGGTATCATAAACTAACCTAGGTTAAACTAGGTTGATTCAAGTTAAACTTAAGTTAGTTAAGGCCAAACATAGGCTAGCCTAAGTTAAACTTAAATTAACCTTGGTTAAATTTAATTTTAATGTAAATTAACCTAGGCTAACTCTAGGTCGACCTCAAGTTAACAAAAACTAACTTAAGTTAATGATTGCTAAAACTTAAACTTAGACTAATGTAAGCTAAACTAATTTCAATTGAACTTATACTAAACCTAGGTTAAACAAAATTAAGTTCAACAAAAATTTGGCTAAACCTTGGCTAAACCAAAACATGGTTAAACCTTTGTTAAATCTTAATTAAACAAAAAATTGGTTAAACTTATGTTAAACTTGGGTTAACCCTTAGTTAAATAAAGACTTAGGTAAACTTTGGGTAAACCTTGGTTAAACTTCAATCAAAATTTGGTTAAACCTTGGCTAGCTTTTGGTTGAACTAAAATTTAAATAAACTTTGAGTAAACCTTGTTTAAACTTAAAATAACTTACGTTAACTTAGGTGTATTAGGTAGGATAACTTAGGCACACATAGGGACACATAAGCCTACTTAAGTTAACCTTGGTTAATCAATGCTACCTAGGTTTAAGTTTCCTATGATAGCTTATAAAATTTGTCTACTTAGGGTAATTTAAAATCACTTAGATTATGACATATGTTGCATTTATGAAAATAATTATAACTCTTATAATCATAATTGTAATGATATATTCATTTGTTTAACTATAGTCATATAAATGGTTGCAACTCACATCCACATTTAATTACATGAGTAAGTTTGGACTTTAGTCTCAAATTGTCATTTTCATAAAAACAATGTTTTAATGTTATGAAATTGCCTTCCAATTTTTGAAGGTTTCTTTCACAATTGCCCCAATTTTTTATTCATGTAAACCATTCTAGACCATTTATCTTAGAGACAATCATTTCTAACTTTGCATTAAGCACTGTGTTCTCACAACTTGGAGAAGATGACCTTTTTTATCATGTCAACTTTAATTTTTGTAAGTTTTCTCTTATTAAATGGCATTGGGCAAAAACACTTCTCACATTTTCATAGGCACATGGTTTGCTAATACTGCCTTCCCATCAATTTTTCCACTGCTTAGCCCAATAGTGATTATTGTTGCAACTTTTTTTAAAAATTAGGTCAATGAAATAAAGCTTTGTGTTGTTGTGAACCCACAAAATAAAATGACTTCTTCCATTAATGCTCTAAAAAACAAGTTTAATGACAAGATGCACATAGGCCTTAGACTAATCACTTACCTAATTTGCAAGGTATTTCCCCCTAACTGGATGTAGCACTTAGGTCCATTCTCAATTGGGGTACCAAAAAGGAATGTCTAATTTTTTAAGAGATTCATAAAAAGAACCTTAGATTTTTCTTCTATTTGCATAATTATAATTGTAGCATATTGTTATAGATTCATAAATAAAATGATGTCATATTGAATGAATAAAAATATTTAAAAATAATTTGGACACTCTATAAATGTCCTTTTCAATCCTTTAAATTAACAGTATCAAGTGTCCAAATTGCACTTCATTTTTAAGAGAATCAAAATGAATTCATTAAATAATGCAATGGATGTCAATTTATTTATTGATTAAATAATGTTTACATCTAAGTTTGGCAATTTTTATTCAAACCATTTGATTACATAATAGAACATATGGGAATTTTGAAGGCAACATAATTCAATATTTGGGGTTACAAAGATAAAGACTATTTTTTGGGCCATTTGGTTTTTTTTTTGGTTATTCACTAGGCTTAAATTTTTAAATTGAAAATGTAGGTCCCATGTGCATGAAATAATCATTGAAAAAATTAATTAAAAAAAAACCAAAATTTCCATACAAATTTATTCAAACATCATTTACATTTTTTGATTTGAACCAAAATTTATATGCAAATTGATGTACATATGTGAAAAATCATTGACACCACATGAATTATCTTAGTTTGGATTATTCAAATTTTATCATTTAAATTTGTCTTGTGTAAAGTCTATTCGTAATAGGTTAAAAAAGTCATTTAGTGAAAATTTCATTTTAAATGATGGATTTGGATGATTGGTTTTATATTTTAATAATTTCAAAATACTTTTTGACTTAAATATTAAAAAAAACCTTTTTGAATTCAATATTATGATCTTGGTGGTCATTAGGTGTTAATTCGATTCAATTCCCATGTTTAAAGATGATATATATTCAAATTAGCCTTCATATTTTCTATTTTTATTTTTGTAGCCTCTATTAATAATTAATTTATGAGTTTTTCAAGCAATTTGGTGACCACCAAACATTTAATCAAATATCTTCTATAGATTGTTCACTCTTCTAAATTAGTTTGATTTTGTAATTATCCTATTGAGCACTAGGTTCAATTTACAATTCTAGTACCTTTTTATTGTCCAAAATATTTATTATTGTTTCTTTGGACTTTTTAAAAGTCTAGAATTAAATAAATACATGTTATAAATCCTAGACATCACACCAAAGGCAATGGGATTGCAAACGCATGCATGACTATTGTTGCCAAATTTCTTCAGTCATAACACTAAATGCCATATGATTTTGTGGTGCTATGACTTTCTGGGTGGTATAACAACTGTAGAGGAAGATATAATGTCTGTGATTGAATTGAATTGAATTGGGATTGTCATGTTATTGCATGCAAAGGAAGGCCCAGAATCATGCATTGAAGCAAGTGAAACTAAGGTAGATGAAAGGGTACCAAACCCACTTGCAATGGACATTGCAAGAGTAATTAATTGTGTTGCAAAGCCAACATAAGCCATCATCTACATCATAAGCCATCAAAGCTTTGAAACTTTTAGGTGATGCAAAAGACAAGCTAATTCGGGTAGAAGATTGGCCAGGAGTTTAACTAAATAATTCTAAAAGAATCCAAAATTGTTAGAGCGCCACCCAAAGACAAATGGGTAAATGTAGCCAACCTAGCTAGGATGTTGGAAAGTTATGGGGGGGGCGTTAGAATGCAATGCAAGTAAAAGACACAAGAGATAGATCTATTGTAAGTTCATGTGAAAACACTCGAGGAGGAAAATGAACTTGTCATAGGGATACAAAACAATTTACACAAAGCACTTAAGAAGTTAAGAAGCTACTGCCTCCTTGGAAGAGGACATTAAAGCATTGAACACAATTATTGCAAATCTACACAACAAAATCAAGAAATTGGTGAAGAGCAAACATTAAAACCTTGAAGAAAATCAAAGTTTGAAACAAGATAAAGGTTGTCAACAATATGAGCATGAGTCAAAGGTCATTTTACACACTATTGAGTTGGAGCAACTCCACAAAGAGATGACACCGACAACCCTAACCTTGATCTAATAAATGTATATGGGGTACATGCTCTCTATCTCTGCGCTTAGCTGTAGACATTCAAACCAAAGTTGATTGCACAATTCCTACTACTCCATCTGCCCACCAGATGAAGTGTCGATGGGAAATCAGACCACATTTAACCTCTAATCCCACATATCAAATTCTGGAAGCACCCATGGAGGCTCAATCCATAGTTTCAATTGTAGATATTCAAGGGGATTGAGTACAAGCATTGGACAGTGGTTTAGTTAACTATCTAAATTGAAACAAATTCTGAAAGCACCTATGGAGGTCCATTCCACATTTTCAACTACAGATAATACTGAAGTAGAAGAAGGTAGTGTTGCAAAGGAAGCATCCAACGACCAATGCTTTGATTTTCAATCGCTAGCTACTTGACATTGCCCTGGAGGCTATGCCGGCTCAGAGATCAAACAACCATAAAACAAAAAAGGTAATCTCCCTTATAGCCAAAGAAAAATTCATCATTACTTCAGAAGATGAAGACCCTTGAATTTCTGAAAGTTCAAAGGTTTATGCAATGTTCTTACAGATTCTGGTTTCTTACAGACCAAATATGAGAAAGCTTTCCATTTTGCGAGGAAGCTGGAGGCAGCAGTTTCTGCACCAACAGCATCTAATGGTGTAGTAACCCAAGATTGTTCTCAGCACAAAACTGGCACCACCTTCACAGCAAACACCTCATGTATTGGGTGTTCAGGCAATACAACCCTGGCAGCTGCAAACTTTCTCACAAACACTAGGTACTACAAAGGAAAGAATTGGCTTCCAGACAAGAGTGGGTGGTTTGACTACATGCACTGTGAGCAACCAAAGCAAGGCAAAGCTGTGAAAATACATGTAACAACAATGTGACACTATACAGCTTTTGGGTTCCTAAATGGTGCTGGAAGAATAGAGTGGAACTCTTGGATTCCAGCCGATTTTCATGAGATGCATTATTTGTGGTTCACACAAGAAGACCAGTAAACAGAGTAAACAGACAACAAAGAAAAGATTCCTGCCATGATCCTAGCATGTTGAGATGAAAGGAGAACACACTGGTGCACTAACAGTGGAAATGCCAGTGCCCATCACAATATCTGATCTGATGGGGATGTCAGCATCATACAAGCCCACAAAAGTTCAAGTCTTTTGATATCCTGCATCAGATAAAATTCGTCATAAGCTAGCCATTAATTCAGAAAGGCTATTTCCTCAAGACTAGAGAAAGAACCATCATTGTTGTACAGTGATTGTAAATGAATTCCTGCATGACATGGATACAGACAACTCAACATTGTGGTGAAAACAAAAATAACAACCCATACCATCGCATGTTTTGAAAGTTTTGCTGCAGGCCACTCTAGAGATCTGTTCAAGCTGTATTCACACTTTGCTGAATCTAGATGTACAATTGAGATTGAAGACCTCATAGGTATGGATTTATTTACACGAAAAATTGATGATCTACAAAGCCAAATATTGAAAGAAAATAGAAGATACCAACCTGAATAGACAATTCCAAACAATTCCAGCAGCCCCCACAGCTATTTTCACCAAGTCAAAACACAGTAATTCAGTAACTCCTACATCCACCTGAAACCAGCAGAACTGCACTAAAAGCTCCAGTATGTTGATAAGCAGACAACAAGACAGAAATGCAAAAATGCATAAAAGCTGCAGATGAAGGGTACCAAGCTTCAAACTTGATATCCTGCACGCGTAAAAGTTGAAGATGAGGAGTTTGGAGAAAGGAAATCTGAGAGATATACTGTGAGAGTGGAGAAACTGACCTAGTAGACACTGACCTAGTTTGTTGCTCTAATCTATTGTACCCTAGAGGATCCCAAACATGAATGCCTAACAACAGTACCCATGTTACTTCTCGCACACTGCAAGGGAAACCCAAAAAAGAAAAAGAGAGTTTCCAACTCGTGATAAAAGAAAATCTAATTCTGATTCTGCATGCATGACCCAAAAGTTAAGGTCAGTGTGCACACTCACATAACTGCAAATTGGAGAAAATCTTAAGTTTCTTCAAAAAGGCTCCCAGAATTTAGGATTCTGGAAGCAAAGAGTTTTATAAAGTACAAGCTTTCCTGAGACCTTGTTCCATCAGCTAAAAGAGACCAGCGGTTGTCAACTCTTTCACCTATAGAACTATGCCTGACCAATAAAGTAGAAACAAGCAAGCAATCATCTGCAACCCAAAAGTTTTACACAGGCTTTGCCTCTACCCTAAACCATATACTCAAACCATTATTGCAAGGCTCCAAGCAGTTCATCAGCCAGCTCCTCAATCCTGTCTGCTTCCATGGTGTCATTTCCATAGAATGTTTGGGCATTGGATACCATTAACTTTACATCGTGTTCAAAGGCTTGAACACTGTGATAGTAATCCCTCTCCACACGAGCACTTATTGTATCAAATGACAAAGGCAACGCAATCCTGCACAACAAAGGAATTTGAAACACTTAGCTTCCTAAACCCTAAACCCTTTCTGAAGGCAGAAATCTTCTAATAACTCATAACTGGGGTAACTTTAATTTCTCAACCCCCTCCCTCAAAAAGAGTCAGAAGACACTGGGTTCCAACCCATGTGGAGAATGGGTTCACCACCCAATGATGGTCTTATTATGCAGGGTGCCTACTAAGCATGGATTTGCACCTGCAAGAACTTGCAAGGGGGCCCTTGTGCATATACACCATATGAATTCTTACCATGAAAGGAACAACCCCTAGTACACATATATAGCAATATAAACTTCAGATGTAAGAACACATTTGGTGACAGTTCGCAATTCTGGTACCTGTTTATATACTCAATATTATACATGTCCTCCTGCAGTTTTTCCAATCCAAACTCATTCTGCAAGGAACCACAATTGTTACTTGAGTCAGCCAGCCAACCCCCTTTATACAATGCTATTTGGGTTTCAGCAATCAAGTGAGGGAACAAGAAGTTGTGCAACAATTTCAACACAAATCCATGTAAAAAATATCATAAAAGTGGAGACCAGAATTGAAAACCTTCTGTACAGCATTGTATTGAAGCTTGTCAAATATAGTTTTCAGTGACTCCTTCTGTGGCTCATCAATGCTGGGCAATTGCCAGTCCTCAAGGTTGTAGTTCTTCTCAAATAGCTCCCAAGGGCTATGAGCAGTGGGCTCTGCTGATGACCCTTTATACATGACATGGTACATTTCCCACGGGCTCTCTGGAAACTCGGGTGACTTGGGCTTCAGAAGTTTGATTCGACCCTCCCACCAGCTTCCAGCTTTCCCATTTTCTTCACATGCCCACCACACTTGGCAATGATCCCGAGCCCTCCATCCTTTGTTCATGGAGGTATCATATCGGGTCCTTTCGACAAGAAAATCTGGGTGATCGGTGAGTTCCAGCAAAGTGAGCTTGAAGCTTTTGCCATAAACTTCAGAACTTACGTCGGTGAACTGAAGCTCAAGTTTGCAGCTTGTCTTTTGCGATGGCTTTTCAATCACGTAGTCCAAGCTAATAATGCGACAAAATTCAACAGCACCAACTGGCTTCTTTAGGATTCTCCAGGGGCCCTTCTCATCCAACTTTGCCTTTTGAAGAAACTCCTGATGTCCCTGTTGAAAATTCATTGGAAAGGTAGCTTAGGTGAGAAAATTTCCTACTGAATTTAATTCCCAGAATGTCCTAGAATGCAGAAATCTTGACTAAGTATCCCTGCACTGAATTACTCAAGATCCTAAATCGTTAGCCATGCATCCTATAACTATAATCTACTGTCATGGCCATACCACAAATAGCCGGTGTCAACCCTGACAAATAGGACATTCTCACCTGCCGTAGATACACAACCTCATCACCAAATTGGGGGATGAATCGGGTTCCCAGTTCCACCTCCTCAGTCAAAAGCCATGCCACAGTATCCAATGTACGAGATCTGGTGGCAAATTTTCGGCTCCGCCTGCCCCCTCGCTGTCCCCAAGTTCCAAAATCACCTCGTCTGGCCATTCCTTTCTCTCTGTGAGAAACATTCTGTCTCTGATGGCCTGTCAAGTGCCATGCTTTCTCATTGCCATAATACTCAAGACGATGATCACACTCAAAGCTACTTTCCTTTCCTTCCTCTTTTGGAGCCACTCGGGAGGACCTTGGCTCAGTCCAGGAGGGTCGCTCAATATCACTACCACTTAGAGTGGCATCCATATTGTTAGCAGGCTGACGGGGGCGTAAGCATCTAGCACTAGTAGAACCATTCTGCCATGATTTACTCCCATCCTTGATCAGAATCTCCTTCTCTTCCCCCCACATTGATGATGCCCCTGGTGTACTCCCTGCTCCTGAAATGGCCTGAGTTGGTTGCTCATGATTCCCCCTTGAGCGAGTCTCACAGTGGTTTTCATCAAGGGCAAATGGCATGCGTCGGACCCTTCTTGTTCTTGGTGAGGTTTCAAGGTTATTTAAATGCTGTTGCCTCTCACTAGTTGAGGCTTGTCCAGTATAAGACCCAAGCTTCCTTAGAGCCTGATGATGTCTCTGTGTATGGTGCCGCCCTTGACTAACTTCTGCACTCTCGTCAGCAGTATCTTGCTCTCCTGAGTCACTCCAGTCCTGAGTACTTGGACATGTGTCATCACAAAGATCACTGTGGCTGGTTCCCTTGTCACCTTCCTCCTAATTTGCAAGGATAGGCACACAACCCATGAGCAGTAGTCATAAATCATCTTTGTAAAAACACAAACAAGAAATACCCACAAGATGATAATCTCACATGTCCGATTCAGTAACAAAAAAAAGACAGTCACAGACAAATACAAAACCGACATATGAAGAGAAACAAAGCTCCTACGCTAAACCCCATTCATGACGAACATGATGGACAGAAACAAGGGTAATCAGACAGATGTTCTATAAGTTCCAGCCAAGCCAAACCCAAATAACACAACAATAATGAGTGTGGTTATATCCTAGTGAGTCACTAATGAAAAATCAGAGACCATCATCAACTTCATCACAAATCGCATGACTAAACCCTAAACCCTAACTCCCCATTGACTGACTTCATCACCTCTTGACAGTGGGTGACAAAACTTAAGGCAAACAACTGTACAAAACTCTGCATCCTAAGTTTCTGTAAAATTTCCAGAAGTGACAGGAAGACTCAGTTGTTGTGTCTGAACAAAAGGATATTGGTCTGAACAAAAGAGTAGTTGTAGGGTAAAAGGTCTGAGTTCAAAGTTGAGTGTAGAGGAAGGAGCTTACTTGGTCATCACCATGATTTAGTTCATCTCCCATGGCTTCCCATTCTGCAATCAACCTTGTTGGCTGACGATGACGAATTCTGGATGAAGAAGGCTTGTCCACAATCACCCGACTTCTTTTGATGTGTAATGTTGGTGCCCTCTCTTGCAGAGCCAGACATGACTCATGATGCTCTTCAACATCCACCTGCTCCTCATCACTGTTTGGCAGCACTGATTTCACTGAAACCTCCTGCTCTGTATCAGAATCCTTGGCTTGCAAAAGCTCCTCAGTAGATGCAGCAACATGAACTACTGATTCTTCTAGAATATTATTTCTGTTGTGGACATCCATGTCTTGAGAATTCTTGTTGGCTTGACACCCAGTATCTGCAGTTCCATCATCCGTGTATTCACTACTTGCTTTTTTGAAGTTCATGTCCTCAGTGTCCATGTTTTTGTTCTGTCCATTACGAAGGTGATCTTGTTCATCCTCTTGTTGATGGCTTTGGGCTTCACCCTCTAGAGTCTCACCAATACCAGCTTCTGCATCTGTAGCAGTCTGCAGAAGATCATCCTCTACATCACAAACCACAAATTTTGAATATTGTGGCCTGCCAAGGGTGCGTCTGTTCCCCATACTCCATGTTGGTAATTCTGCAAAATATGATGCTTCCAAGCCCTTATTTTCAACACATGTTTCACTCTTGCTTTTGCCATCTTCTGGGTGGTTTTGTGTTTCGATAAAATCCAGTTCCTTGTTGACTTGGTGACCTAGATTATTCTCATGTCCGTTTTCCTTCACCAAGACATCTCCATTATGTGCACAAGACTTCAGAGGGTTTGCAGCTGCTGCTAGTGTACAAGTTCTTTTATGTTGGGCCCCATCAGAGTTGCACATCCTGTCAAGTTTTTGAACCATTGAACAAGTTTCATCACAATTTTGCACAGCTTGCAAGCTGTTACTCCCACTACCATGGTGCGTTCCTCCGTCATTAGGATATCCATTACTGAATTTTCCCACCTTCGCTTTTTTCCATTCCTGCTTCAGCTTCTCATCATGTGACATGTCCACATAAGCTGTTGGGAAGACTTCATCAGAATCAGACAGTATTGCCTTTCCATTGTTAGTCCATGTCTCTCTTGGAAGAGCCAGTTTGTCTTTCTGAATCCCTGGGTCCATGGGTCTACTAGGGGGCTTCACAACCAGTTTCCGGACTATCCTTTGACTTGCAAGCTGAAGTGCCACAAGACTATTGGCCTCCTTGAGAGGCAAAGATCCCAATTCTGGAGGTACAGAAGTGGCTTCAGCAGTTCGATCCTCAGGAACCTCCGCCTCCTCCAACCTAAACCCATCTGCAGCTGCCCGAGGTGGACCTCCATTCCTCAACTTCAGGACTAATCGCCGATGAGACCGAGGACGTCGGCACTCTCCAGCATTCTCCACCATTTCACGTTTACTGATGGTGACCTCTTCTTCTTCTACCATCCTTTTCTCTCTACCCCATTCAAGCTCATGCTGCGCGACTTCAGCAGGATTTGCTTCTTGTTCTGGAGGAGCTGGCTCCTCAGTAGTGACACAAATCCCCAATCTGTTTTCAGAATCCAAAACTTGAGCTCCAACTTCATGGGCTGCTGCTGGTGATGATGCAGCTACCACAGGGTTATTATTCTCAGCTTCCTCATTTGAATTCATTGAGGAGAAGAGATTTAAAGCATTACGTGCTGCTAGGCGCCTTGGCCGAGATGAAGATGCCTGGTGAGTAGTAACACAGGTTGTTGATGTCCCAGGTCTTGGTGCTCGTGATGGCCGGTGGTGCTGTCCTCTCTCGGAGCTTTCATTGTTGTCTTTAAGTGTCTGCCTCCGCACCCTCCTCCCTGAAGCAGTGTGAATATATTCCTGTAGCAAAAATACAACACACATTCTGTGTGAGTCAGATAGCACAATGGCAGTGGAACCACTCTTGTGGATAAACCCTAAACCCTAAAACTTCCAGTACTGTTTGTTTGCATGAGGAACAGTTGAAACTGGGTGTAAGCCAAGCATTAGACCAGTTGAGAAATCCATTCAGGTGACAACTCTTGGGATTACAGTCTGGCAATTGAGACTGAGTCAGTGCTGCAAAACAATCTAGACCCTGCTGCCAAACAAGGGTTTACAGTTCAGACTGAGTTAGTGCTGCTGCCAAACAAGACCCACCTCTAGTTTTCTCTTATTTCTGCAGGAGCGACGCAAATTGGTTTTGCCATCCTGCTCTTCCACACCCTCCTCGGCATCACTGCTACCCAACCCTTCATCATCAAGGCTATCCCCACTGTGACCTGCTTCTTCCTCATCACTTTGACTCTCCTCACTCGCACTATAATTGGACCCTGTATCCTCACTTAATCCTCCGCCAGCAACAACTTCCTGCTCCCAGTCCATGGCTTCACCCACTTCTGATGGTTGTTCAACCCATCGATTTCCCCCTACTCCAGTCAAAATCCCTTGCTGATCATGTCGCTCTGGAGGACGCAGCACTGCAATAGGTGGATCCACATGGCGGATATACACAGCATCATCTGTTGCACCTATGGCCAGGTGCACACTAGGTGGCGTCCAATTGATCCCTAGAGTGCCCAATCGCCGCTGTTGATATGTGCTCTGGTACGGCTCTGGGTAAGGTATCAAACCTGCAAACAATGCTTGTGTGTTAATTGTCTAACTTTGCATGGAATTTATATGCTCCCACCCATTACTAACTCCCATGTCTGATGATTTGCAAAATTGATACTTAGACAACAGCTTTCTTTTTCCTCTCAAAAGTAAAAGGTTGAACCCAGGTAGATTGTGGTGGACTGAATCTCATACTAGCATCGCACAGAAGGTCTTGAAGGTTGCGCACATGTGGGGCCAGCTGTGTTTCCTGGAACACAAAGGCAGTAGTAACTTTTAGCTCTAAAAAAAAGAAATGAGACACATTTGGATCCACCGTGCATGAAATAGTGGAAACATGTTGCAAGTGCTCAACTACCATACTTTGTCAAACAACTGACATCCCCTTATAAGAGAAGTTGGAATCAATATAGGGTGCTCCTTGATTATTACCACATCAAGCACGTTACCGAATGCATCCCGAACCAGTGGGCGAAAATCTCCGAGAAAAAACTGCCAACAAAAGACAAAATAGACTTGTCACTGCAAAAGAAAATCCTTCCCTACTAGGTACTCAAGAAACACAAGAAAAATATAATCCAACAACAAATAAGTGACTTTGGAACTCAAGGCGCTTATACCTACCTGGTCATACTTGACATCCTTTTGTGACATTTCAGGCCCTGTCCCAAAGACGTAGATTTGGCCCACTTCATCCGACACCACCAATGATGAACCATCACTATCCCCAAAACACAGGAACTAACTTATAACTTGGGTTTAGGGTTTAGGATTTAAAACCTAATTTTGTCACCTTAATGACAAAAAGACATGAATTTCAGCAAGAATTGGGCAAACACCTAATTTGTATTTGCTGTCAATCTGGTTGTGACACCCAGGGGGTACTCAAGGAAACCAAGAGCTCAAAAAACCAAGAAGCATGAAGATCAAAGTTTGAGAGCAGTAAGAAAAGACTGAAATTTCCTGAAGAACAATGCTTACGGGGAGAAATGCCCATCAACCAGATTGTATTCGCCTGTCTCATAAACTTTGATTGGATGTCCCTCCCAAATCTACCCACAAAAAAAAAATCCAGTTCTTTCACATCAAAACCCACAAAGCTAGGACAAGATAATCTTATTCACTGATGGAAGCTAGCCAAACCCATATGCTCCAGCCACATTACTCAATTTACCAAAGGAAAAAATCACCACTTTGGGTGAACAGAAGGTCATAGGAAAGTGGGGGAAAGAAGAGAGATGGGTCTTTAAAGGAACTCACATCCCAGATAATGACACGGCCATCGTAGCCTGCACTCATCGCAATCCTTGGATTAAAAGGATGAACATCCAAAACATAAGTCTGCAATGTCAAGGAATGGTTTGCTGATGTTACAGGTATATCCCCATGAACAGCAAGAAACCAGTCAAAATTTCATGTCTGCATTGGAACCCATGAACAAAAAAACAGCAGTGGAGCTTAGGGTTTAGGGTTATAGTAGAACTAAGAAGAACCTGTTTGTCGTGGCCTGTGAGAGAGTGCACCAAGCTGCCATCAACCGCATTCCACACACATATTCTATGATCTGCTCACCAACAGAAATTGTAGAAAGTCATTGTTTTGCTGCTTTCACTTTGAAGAAAAGTACCCCACTGATCTTGAGACTTGACTATTGGCAACTGATGTTCCTTGAGGGGTATTGGCAACAGGGCCACTCATCACTTTCTGAGTTAAAGAAAAGGAAAGATGGATTTTGTCCATTTGTGTCCCAAAAAGGCCAAAACAAAGAAAAGAAAAAGATATCTACCCATGATTGCTGCGAGGACAAAACGATTATCCAAGCTCCAAACAATCATGTTGACACCTCGGGGGGTGGGCAGAAGCCGCTGACGGGGCCCATTCCCTCGTGGTGCTGGTGGTGGCATGGGAGGTGGTGGAACACGCAAGTGATATGCCTTCACCCACCTTCCCACTTTTCCCTGACAATACAAATCACCGAAAGCCACAATCTTAGCACCAAATGTATAGGCATGCCAGAAACTGCATGTCTCTTTACACCTTCCCACACAAAGGGATTGACAGAATGGAATCAAGAACACAAGTGTGAACAGAAAAGACTAAATTTCAGCAATAATGACTCACGTGATATTTGCGGGGACGAGGGGTCCAAATGATTGCACTGCCATCCCGTGAACATGTGACTATGCTGGCATGACCAAACCAGGAGTTCTTGAACTGTGAAGGGTAATCTTTCTTCACAACATCCGATACTAATGGCCTTGCTGGAGCTGCACACCCACTTTCAAATGCAGAAGTACCCAATCCCAGCAACTGATGAATTCTGGACATATTTCCACATTCTTCTGCTTCAAGGAAACTTAGAGGACTAATTCTCAAACAGTGAAACTAGAACACAAACAGCCTCATCTCCTACTACACTATACCATTATATAGCATTAGCAATATTTCCTTTAACAACTGTTTTCTGCAGCACTGCAGTTTTGGTTAGTTCTGGCTATACACAGTGAGGGATAAGGAGCTGCGTGGAGCAGATCCAAACACACACCTGAACTGGACGTAGTTGACATCATGTTCATGACCTCTAAGAGTGTCCAATTCATGGTTGGGCCTTCCTGTTACATCATCATTCCACTTGCATGCATCCCACACCTGTGCCACCATGGGTTTAGGGTTTAGGTTTATCAACATTCAGGTACTCCTTTGACATGATGAGGTAAGGAACGAGATCTGACAACTGTAGTAAGTGACCACAAAAAGACACAAAACTGAAGGAATATATCACAGATCAAAGACCAAAATCAATTGAGAAATTGATGAAAACAAACAACATCCTGCAAACATGACACAAGAATAGTTGTGACTCTACATCTTTGCAACACATGCTAGATGCCCTGTGAGATAAGAAGGCAAGGATAGTGATCAGAAGTTTCCCAATGCAGCAAGAATCCCAGATATATAACCAGAAGGAAGGTCAGAAGCGGAAAACATCATACCCGTGCTATTTTATCTGAGCTCCCAGTGACAAAAATGCTGCCATCGGCGTTGAAAGCGCAGCAAATAACTTGGTTGATGATGGGGGGTGCAGGAGGTGGAGCGACACCAGGTCCTTTCACATCTTAACATGCAAAACCAAACCAAATGATACCCATTGATACCTAAACAGAATACAGAATGGAACAGATTCTAGAACCAATGGAAGAAGGTCTTGGCATCACAGTAAGATCATCATACTTGTGGGTGGCTCCTTAGGGCTAGGCATGTAGACCCGAGACTTCCGTGACGAGTCCAGGGCATCCCATATGCGGCATGTACCATCATCTGATGTTCTGCAACAAAAATTATTTACCAAACCACCATAACATCTGGTACAAATCAGCACTGAAAAAATGCACGTGGTAGGCATCAAAAAACATATTGGCAAACAATAAATCTTGTGGAAATATTGAGGAGTACATAGAACCAAAGAAAATCCTATATAACAAAATGTTTCTTGTTTCACCACCAACTTGAGAAAGACCTGCAGAACATGTCTTTGAACCATATTGAAAGAATACAAGATAATCAATGGGTTTTTAAGAACCATGTAGTTTGGAATAATCATGGACCTGAAGAGACTTACGACAGAAGGAGGTGCTCACAGCCCTGTCGAGGGCTGAAAGTGATAGCTGTAACAGAAGAAGTATGGCCCCTCAACACAGAGATTGGTACCCCATCTGGTAACCTCCACTGCACCACAAGACAACCACCTTACGTTAAGTGCTTTCAAACCCAATATGCCACACACTTGATTGTTTGTCCTCCAATTGTCTCTACCCAAAACAGACTTTGGAAGTCAAAACCCTAAACAATAAACTTGGAAAGGAGAATTTTGCATTTGAAGTCACAAGCTCTTTTACAGAACACACCTGATTGCAGCACTACAGCTCCTGTAACACAAATCTCTTTTGACCAAGGACCCTATGTCTTATGACATGAGGTAGTAACAGTTTGTACACCTAAATCACACTTCTCTCTAAAATGACAGGAGAATTTGCCTTACATCAAAGATGGGAATTTGAAACCTAGGTTTCAGGATGGACACTCTGCCCAACAGTGACCTAATTTTAGGGTGTGAAAAAAATTTAGGATACTTTTTGAGTGGTTTCCACATCTGCAGACAAATGCTATCAGCCTCAACATGTGCCCCACTCACAGGTTATCTCTTCTAGCCAAGTTTGTGATTTTTTTTTCCTTACAATACGAATTGAGCAGTCATTTGAGGCAGAAGCAACAAGTGTATTTCCACTGCTCACAGCCATGTCAGTAATATCTCCCTGGATGGCAGCAAAAGCAAAGAATAATCAGCAGCCTCTCCACCAACCAGGCAACACCAACAATAAACTATAGACAACCTTGGGTGATACTTTGGTCTCTTGTGACACATCCTATGGAAGTAAGTTATAGAGAAGGAAAAAAACTTCTATGCCCAACACCCATGTCACAAATGTAACCTTGGGGTCTTCAACAAAAAACTGCAATTTCAACACTGGCTGTATTTTTCATCACTATCTGAGATTTGGTCCCAAAATATGAACTTTCCGGTGGCTGGAGAGTTGTTGTCGAACTACCTCATGGCCACGACAGCTCCGCAAACAAAGCCCTGTTTCTGAGGACCAAATCTTCACAAGTCGATCATCAGAGCCAGTTATGACATATTGTCCTGTCCGATCAAAAATTGCTGCACAAAAAAATGGGTAAACACACAAAATCACAAAAATGATGAAAGCTGTAGTCAACAATAAATATGTCACTAGTGCAATCCCACCCAGTATCCATGTTGATCATTGAACCCTACAACACTTGTCCATGCAGCAGCACGCCAGATCTGAGAACCCTAAAATACATCACACTTTGCTGTTTCATCTGAGTCTGTAAATTTTAGATTAATGAAATGGCTAGATCAAACTGGATTCCTTGCGTTTGACACCAATCTAAGCAGAGCATGTGACTTGCAACACAGGATTTCTCTTCAGAGATGAACAGAATCAAGCAAAGTAGCTAGAATTGAGAGCAGAGTTGACATGGGGACTCATCAACAACTGAAAAGAGAGCAAGTGGCATACCACAGTAAACAGCATTGCGGTGTCCCCTGAGCTTCTTTATGATTTGGATTCTATCCACCAGAATATCAGGTTTCAGAACAACATAACAGGCTGTCTGAGAAGTCGGGGCCCGAGAGTGCCGTGCAAAACCACCACCAAGCTCTCGTAACATCAGCCCGTGCACCTGTGACAAAACAAAGGCATAGGAGAAACCACCTTCTCAAATTTTGGTCCAATTCATATTGCAACCAAACCCTAAGCTTTCCAAACCCCAAGAGAATGCTCTTGTGAATCTGCAATGTCACACAGGGAGCAAAAGCGGGTCATCTCATGGAGCTATCTCTCAGAAAGTGTCCAAATTCCTGTACAATTATCATAGGCTCAGAAAACTGGAAAAGGAGAACAAATATACCAGACCTGATCAGCCTGCCAATGAGGCCACCGCATCTGGCGAGTCCATAGTGAAACCTCTTTTGGGGCCTTGCTCCTTTCCGCTGTAAGCATGAAAAAGGATAGTAGTAAGGTACTTTTTTTGCAATGAATGCCAAGGTAGAACCATGAAAATCAAGTCCAGGATTACTCACAATCAAGGAGAGAAAAAGCGCCAGAACCCAGTAGAGTTGGAGCATCGGCAGCAGTCGGTATCCTTGAGTGCGGGGGCTCCATAGTGGCAACCAACCTTCGATCATGTATCAGCAATTGCTGCAGAAGTTTCACCAAGTGTGTTTTCTCAATATTGGGGTATCTGCACAAGTCCATTCCAGACTTGTAATTTACAAGCAACACCCCCATCCCACAAAAATCCCAGAGAGATTGCAGAAAGCTCAAACAAGCACTGTATTAGGGTTAGCAACTTCTTTCACACATTTTGGGTCATAGAAACCACATAGGTACCTTGCTTCAACATCTCTGTAACTGAGGGGAAATGATGCTCCATCGTCATTCTCATCATTGCTTTGCTTTCCATCTCTTGACACCCAAGCATGAAAGCGCCGAGGGAGAAGCTTGTGCTGCAAAAGCTCATTCCAAAGCTGGCCAAATGCACGTGAGCAAGGCCCACTTGCAAGGAAGTGCATCACAAGAAAATAGATCTCGGATACATCAGGCTGAATGTCATCATGTCCTGAGGAGGAGGACATGGCATTATTCTGAAGCAAAGAAAGGGTTGTTGTTGTGGGCACATTGAATGCGCCCAGTTGGTCCGGCTGCTGTTGGATTAGTGGCACTGCAGCCAGTGCAGCCGGATCCATGGGTGGAACAGCTTTGCACATCACCATAGCGTTTTACTCACACTACATTACAATTGCCACTGCACATCCTCACAAGGAAAGCATTGTCTGAGGATTACAGAATTACAACCAAATGGGACTCTGCACCATATTTCAGATCTGAAGACTAGAATAGACCAAGACCCTAAAGAAAAACCCAGTGTCCAAATCCCCCAAAGTCAACTAATTCATTTCACTTCTCAGTACACGGAAAACAACATTTCAGGAAATGTCCCCCCCCCAAAGTCCTTCCATCTCAGCTCGAACTAAATTACAGGACCTGTAATTTTTACTTCATAATTCTGCACAAAGACCTGGTTTACCCATCAATCCCACTTTAGTATGCATTGACATTTGGATCTAATAGAGTGAGAGAAAAATTCGCATTCCACATTCTCAAATCTCCCAACAAGTCTCCCTACATGACAAGATGAAAATGCTGGAAATTCTGCCTCGTGGGATTCTTGTATGGGATGACAGTTTCTAGTTCTCCAATTCTGAGGTTCCAGCAAACCATGTCCGAAAATCCACCACAATTCATACCCATCCCCTTGGCAGAAAAAGAAGAGGAATCCTGCCATTTCTACTAAGAAACAATACTGAGTCTTTCTCTCTGTCTCTCTGTCTGTCTCTGTGTGGCCTTGGGGGCTATGGCTACTTCCTTGCCAGAAGAGATGGGCGTATTATGCAGCTGGAATGGAATCAAAGACTGATCCAAATGCAAACTGAATGGGAATTTGGAATCTGGGATGCCATTAGGTTCCAAATTCCCAATCCTCTGATTAAATGGTTAAAGAGTGAAGAACGGTCCTGATCCTCTGCTTGAAGAAAGTTTCTGAATTTTGCTGGACTAGGTCTTGTGGGTCAAACTTGCTACACATGTTGCAGAATTTGGACACGTGAAGGACCACTTCCAAGGATGTGGCTGGGAAGCAGTTTGACCACTAGGGCTAGATGGCCTGGATGCAGGCGAGATGAGATGATGAGAGTTGGAGTCATGAGAGGGAGACGGGTGCAAGAATTTTTCTCTTATTCAGAGCCTTGACTTACCTGAAAAGGTACTTCTTTGTGGGATGCATGGCATGAATTGCTTGTTATCTTCTTCTTCTTCAATCTCCAAATCCCTTGTTGCAGCAGCACATGACTGAGTGCATAACTGAATCCCCTTCTAGTCTGCAAAAGGAAAGATGGGTGGGTGGCAGGCACCCACCAGAAACCTAACTCCGGAAAATTCAACCTGTTTGAAAATCGCCAAAATTCAAGCCCTGATTCCTATTCTCACAGACCCAACATCACCATGCTCTACAAACTAGTGCAAATTCTGAGAAAAACCCAAAAGGAAAACAAAGACTCCAAAGAAGAAGAACAACAAAAAGAACACAGATCTCTGAGAAATCACGTGCAACATGGGTAGGAAGGAGGACTAGGAATTAGTTGGAGGTGCAGCAGATTTCTCCCCTCCTACCCATCCATCCACAAAATCAAAATTCCAACAACAACAACCACATAAAAATTAACAAAGTTTTTGCAAAGATTTTGAGCATCTGAGTCGGTAATGGAATTTTTTCAATGCAACAATCCACAGTAGTAAGTAGGCCACATCTGGACCCCAAAAAAAAGACCACCCAAAACAAGAGAACAAGGGGAAAAAAAAAGAGAGAGAAGAAGAAGGAGGAGGAGGAGGAGGAGGAAGACAAGAGCAGAGAGCGCAAAAGCGGCGAAACGAGAGAAGAAGGGTGCGCGGCAATAGGAGCAGCAACAATAGTGTAGATAATATGGGCCAACAAAAATGTAAAAATTTTAAAATTATAATTTATATTGATTTGTTTCATTTATTTATTCAAAAAAGAAAAAAATTTAAGAATATTTTATATTTATTTTATTCATTCATTCATTCATTATTTATTCAACAAAATGTACTTCTGAAAATGAATAATTTATATTCATTTGTTTCATTTCATTTATGGATGGATGGATGGATGGATGGATGGAATGGGTAGCTTAACTAGGGATTAGAAACAAGATGAAACTAGGTATGGCTTTCCCCGAGTTACCCTACCTACCTAGTTCCTTTAGCCAATTCCTTAGCTAGCTAGTCATCATGGAGATGTGATGTAACACATGAGATGGATGTCAAGTTATGTATGGCCAATATCATGGCCATTGAACGGATTACAAGTATTTATTTATTTTTATTCATTTATAATGGATGGTAAAATAAAACTATTTAAAAAACAAGATGATCCAAGTACCCCTACCTTATAGTTAGTTACCTACCTACCTACCTACCTACCTACCTCGTTACTATGAAGATGTGTTGTAAAACATGAGATGGGTGTCAAGTTATGTGTCTAGGATGATATCATGGCCAACAAATGAAGTAAATCGTCTTATTTATTATTTTATTCTATTTTTTATGTATTTATCAATCGATGATAGCTTACTTAGCTATTTTAAAACAACATGACTTTATGGATTTTCAAGAACCTTACCTCATAGTTACCTACCTACCTACTTACTAAAATCCTTTACATAGTTATGCTTATCATGATGGAGAATTTTTCTCATTTCACATGAAATATTTTTAAAAAATAAACTGAAATTAAAATTAGGTCTCATTCTTGGAACCAAAACCAAAATTAATAAAATTTGAAGAATTGGACTTGGAATTGAATTCTTGATTGATTCCATTAATGTGTGGAACTACAAATTGAGAAGAATTTTAACTTAAACTCTAATGGTTAACCCATTTTCAACTCTCAACTAGGTTTATACAAATTAGGGTATGAGGTTAAGGTTAGGCATTGACACACATATTTACATTACCATATCCAACTGAACCCAATTGGATCATGGGGCCACATCTTCCAAAACTCATCCAATAAGACACTATTCTTCCTAATAACCAAGGAATTGGTTCATGGTTTGTTTATTCATGGTTCTTTGGAACACTAATGACCAAGAGTATAAGTATAATAAGTTGATAATTTTTTTTTTGTTATTCCATTGCTTTATGGCTTTTGTGGGTGAGGGGGTTGACAAAAGTGGGTAGAGCAAAGGATTGATTTTTGAGCTTTTGGAACTAAGACATTATTGTGAAGCAAATCATTCATGGCAAAGCCAAGAACACAACAATTCTATATGTTTTTGCCTTCCTCCTTTAAAGAAACCTTATTTTGGTTTGGAAACAATTACACCTAATTAGCTTTGTGTGACTTTTTGAGCATTCTCAACATGAGAAAGGGCCAAAACAAATGACCCAATTCAAAAGATGTTATTGTATTATATGGCATCTTATAGTAATTGTGCCAAACAAATCATTCACAAAAAATGTTGTTATATACCATCCATGGAACACCAAATGGTCGAGTATTTTGCCAAGTTCACTTCTCTTGTTTGGGAACATATCTTTGTCGAACTGCAAAGCCCATGTCCCCCTATTTTACCGAGTTTCACCTCCACTTTGCCAAATTGCCACTTTTGCCTAATTGTGCGAGTCAACACTACCCAATTCCTAGTGTTGTATACTTGTATAATGCTAACCACGGCAAGTACGATTTCAGTGTTGAAAGATTAGTTTATTTTGAAATTTCCATGTCAAATATAATTTTTTAAAATTAGAGAATATTCTAAAATATTCTCTAATCCCCTTCACAAGATTGGGTTCTTTTGAAAATTATAAATATTTGAAATTTTCTGCATTTTTGAAAAGAATATATTAGTGTCAAACTTGCCAAGGTTCTATGGTAATAGTCGAAGCTAAGGGTTTCTTCTAGGCATTTTTTTTTTTTTTTGAAAATGGGGGCCAAAAAAATTGCTTTTTGGGTTTTCTAGATGCCAAATTACAGAATTTGTTTTTTTGGAAATCACTAGATTTTTTTTGTAGTAAGCTCCAATAAGGTAGCAAATAATAAACAAGGATGCTTTATTTTATCATAAATATTTTATTTTTAAAATCATCTTATGCATCATGATTGCCACCTTAGTTCCATTACAAAAATTGATTTTTAAAATCCTCTTGAGTCAAAGGAAAAATTGTCAACAAATGTTTTTGGTGGTAGGTATGGTTATTGAATAAAATTGGTACATCGGGTAAACGAGTTTGGGTTGACAACTGGAAACACCAGGCCCTTATGTATATGCTCTACAAGCCAATTTCACACTCTCACCAATTGTACGATGAGTTGACCTCCAAAAAGTGTTACACATTTAGGAGTAAAACTCCGAATGAATGAATGAATGAATGAAGGTCTTCTACACGTTTACTTGACCAGGGCTACACTACCTACTCCAAATTGGCTTTAGAGTTGGGAAATTGAAAAGAACATTATTTTGTTTTCCAAGTTTTTGTTTTGGGTTAGGTACTAATTAGTGTTTTCTTTCAATGAATTTTTGTTTGTAGGCAAAATGGTGATCATCCTTACAAAGATTTAGCCAAATATGGATATAAATCACATATGAAATACAAATTTTTAGCCAAATATGGATATAAATCACATATGAAGTACAAATCTTTAGTCATCCTTACATGTTATCGTTTATACACTTTAAAGTAAATCTAGAAATTTGGTGATTTTTCCTTCTTTTTTTTTTTCCCCCCCCTCTCTCACATCTGACTTTTGATAATTAAAAACCTTCAAAATCGCTTCCTTTTCAAAATTTCAATTTCAGTTTCTCATTTTGGCAAAATTTGGTCCATTAATTTTTTTTTTAAAAGGCTCCTAATCATCTAGACCTAAGTTGCCATGTGCACTCCGAATGCATTTTGTATGTGCAACCATAATGCATTTGAACTTTGGGCCTTTGGTAGATGATCCAATTGCAAAAGATCCCTCACTTTTTTGTCAATAGGATGGATATCTAGGTGTTCCAAGAGATTTTTGGATTCAAATGGCATAAAATTGGCATCTTGGAAGGTGGCTAACAAATCAATGAGATGAGAATGGTCATATGTGTATGACCACAATGATTAACCATCATATGGAGTATAAGATTGCAAGATATTGAAGATTGAAACTATTTGGGTTAAGTGAGTTCAAACTTCCAACCCAACAACAAATTGTCATTCGGTCATTTAGAGTGACCAAGGATAGTTTACTACTAAACAATTTTTTAAAAATTTGAGAACATGTATTAACTAATATCTATTTGTTTGAAACTGGTTGTTCTCTAAAGAATTTTTTAAACTATGTAATGCAATAAATTTACACTTTTTCCTAATTAATAAAAAGGCATTTGCAAAAGAAACCACATCAAGACTACCTATGTAAAAATCTCAACCAAAGTTCACTTGCTACTTCCATAAAGAAGGCAATCATCAAACCTAAAAGCAAAAGGGTTTTGTTATCAAAGTTGTTTCACCATCTTTAGTTGCTTGTGAAGGACACCTCTAGACAATTTGTACATCCTATGCCAATGATTGTTTTTTTGGTGTTCTTGTGAGATTTTGATTTGAATAAAAAGGGGACATGAAAAAGAATTAATTATGTTAATAGTAAATGCAATCATGTAATATTTGTGCACAATTTATAAACTTTTAAATTCTACATGACTAGGATTACCCAATTGGCACATGATATAAACAAGCTTGGGTATAATAAATTACAATGAACAAAAGAAAAAGCATTAATCATAATTGAAGTCCAGTAATATGATTGGCATAATAAACACTAGAATAAGTCACAACTCAAAAGCTTGCCCCATACATTGTTTAATTTTTGGGCTTTGAAAATCCTGAGAGATCTTTGAAACCTTTCATTGACATTTGATCAAAACAATCTCAATCCAAAAACCGAACCCACATTCACAAACATGCCTGCAAGTCGTGCAAAATGTTGGAATTTTGAAAATCTGACTTAGTGGAGTTGTAAAGGACTTCAAGCTAAATGTTTTGGTTTTTAAAAATGCACATTTGTATGATAAATGAAAAAAATATCATCATTGAAAGTTTAGACCTTTTTAGTTTGGGACAACTTTCAAAATTGCAAGTATTTGGAGACTTGGATTGAGATGTTGTGTTCATTTTGTTGTAAAAACTTTGTGATGAATAAAAATCATGTGAAAAAAAATTGTTCAAAAAAAAGTTGAAACAAATGAATAATGAATGGTCAAAGTTGGCCATCCAAGAGAAGTCTAGAAAAAAATATTGATTTTCATCCTAAAAGATTGTTCAGAAAAATGCTGAAATGAATAAGTAATGGATGATCAAAGTTGGCCATCCAAGACAAGTCTAAACAAATATTGATTTTCATCATTAAATTTTGTGCAAAAAGAAGTTTAAATGAATGAATAATGGATGGTCAAAATTAACCATTAAGGAGAGAGGTCTAAAAAAACAAACATTGATTTTCCTTTCTTGGAGAGAAACAAAAATTTAGAACAACTGGGGATTGTAATCAAGAATGGCACTCCGTCATCTAATCCATAAAAATTGAATGCATTGTTTTTCACACTCTAAAGCTCTAGTGACTCATGTATATGATCCAAGTGGCTTTAAAATGTTCCTATGCTATCCCACACCGATGAAAGTCTAATGCAAAATTTTGATTTAGAACATAGTGCTTTGTTAGGCTGACTACAATTTAAAATAATATCCAAGGTGGATTGGGTGAAACTTGTACCCATGAACCTTACCCCTCAAGACATTAAATCAAACTAGTTTAATTTTTGGGATGGGTTGATTACCAAATTTCAAAGTCGGTTAAATGCAATATAAGCATCCAAACAATTGAAAATTTTCTTGTTTATTTGCTTGTGTTGAAACTAGAGATTAGTTATAGAGTTAAGATGTCTCGAAGCATTTTAGTTTCTATTAGAGTTACCTACTATCAATGTGTAGGTTTAAGATACCTCTGACTCTAAAGTAATAGAGGTAATATCCCTCCTCTTAATTAGGAATAATATTCATGGATATGAGGCACCCTCTAGATACACAAGTAGATTTCCCTCAATGCTTTTACATGTTTACACAAGTGACACAAATCTCATAAAAACGGTGAGATTGTTTATTTGCACACACCTTTGGGGGGGGGATGGGAGGGGGGAGTTGCTAGATATTTCTTCCATGAGCTTACATTAGCCAACATCATCTTTCTTCTTTTTCTTTTTAAAAAAAATTATTTAACTCATTTATCACATGTGGCATTAAGATTCTTTTCACATCATATAGCCATGTGGTTTGACCATGACCATAAAATGCCAATATTCATCAATTTTCTAGAAAGATTCACAATAATTCTAGCTACCAATCATGAAGCTATACATACAAGTTTGTCTTGCTAGTTTCAATCTCAATAAGAATGGACCCACTTCTCACTAAGTATCCATTGAAATTATAACCCCCCCAAAAAAAAACCTAGTATAAAGCAATTTTTGTGTTTTCGTGAACTAGATAGATAGAGGCCCACCCCTATATCTATATACATATATATATACAAGCATATTATGCAAAGAGTTGCTAGTTGGTGGCTCATTCATTCAATTTGAAAGCTTTGATCCTTGGCATGGACACCAATGTCATCTGCAAATGAGTTTTTTTGATGTTAATAACAAAACAACCCTAATTAATACATGTGAACATTTTGAAGAAAGTGGGTACTCTCAGTTCACAAGATTTGCATTATCTATCTATGAAGCAAGGTAGTTTCTTTTTGTTTTGCTTTGTATTGTCATGCTGAGATCTCCCAAACCATGGCAATTTGATGCAGCACTCTTGGTATCTTTAAAAAGCTCTCAATGAGTAGAGTTGCACTGACTTGGTTTGAGACTGTTTGGAGCTATGGTGTGGAAGCTATTGAATATTGAACCATGTTCTCAATTTGCAGAGCTAAGGTGCGAAAGAGATCGAGTTTTGAATGGATCTGTTGTTGAAAATTCAACCCAATTGGTAAATTTGGGTTTGGAATGGAAAAATCAGTTGGGCCCTCAATGTGTTCACACTTGGGCCAAGCACACACACTAAACTAGTATTATAATATCCTTTAATAGAATTGGAGCCTAGTCTAGTTGAAGATTAAGTCTATCACAACTAACCCACCTAAACTAAATCATTATTCATTGATCTATTATATATGATCGGGTTGGATATGAACCCGGTTATGTACCTTGGTACGTCAAACCCCTACCTCCTTTGAACATGCCCAAGTTCAAATATGTAACCACATAGTATGTAGTGTTTCAATGCTCATGTTGGTACCCATGATTTAACAAACATTTTGGCAATTATCAATACTAGCTCAATATGTGAAAATGAAATTAGTCTCAATACTCATATTAAATTGGTATCTACTAGAGTTGGGTGGGTATATATATGTCCACTTCAACATACTAATTAAGTCACCATGTTAAGGGTTTTTCAATTTGGACTTAGGCTATGACTATGAGTATTGAAATCCTCTTGAAATGGACATATCAAGCATGTTTATATAAGACCTCACATCTTTTGGTGGGATCTAAGGTATCAGCATGAATAGACAATAAACCTTATATTAGTTGTTGATATGCAATATGCTTCAAGTATCAAATATTGACAGTGAGACTCAAGACAATGTTTGGTCAACTATCAAAATGGGTCATTGCCAATGGCTTATTTTTCAAATTTCTAATGGAGCCAAAGTGATGAGCATCCCATAACAAATTTTACATTAAATGGCAACACATTTATAAAGACCATTAAAACAATAGCCATTTTGAGACAAGACAAGGTGTGATTAAAAAAGAAAGAAGGAAGGAAAGACTAATCATCTAATTTATTAACACAAAGCCTTGGTTTTGAAAAGCTTTATTAAACTTGACATATACTTACTCAAAAGTTTAAAAAACAAGGGGTGTGTCACACTTTGGCCTTGCCATTTACATTAAAAAGCATTTTAAGCAAAAAGAAGAATTATGGAAACTCAATTATTTCACCATGCAAAAACATAATCTTCAAAAAATATCTTCTAAAAGAAATCAAAATCCTTCGAGATGTTATAACTCTATAACTAATCTCAAGTGCCAACACAAGCCAAAATATCATCTTTCAAAAATCCTCATATTAGAAATCGACGTCAAATAACCAGCAGTTATCAAGGTGGATCTTAACATATAAAACTAACTGTGGTTCACAAAATAATCAAATGACCTGCTCAGAGCATATCATCATCAGAGACTTAATGAAACCCTAAACCATGGCTGCCAATATAATAAACGGTTATGTGACCAGTTCTTATAGTTTCGAGACCTGTGATTCTGAGCTATTGCATTGTGCAAAGCCCTTATTCTGGTAATGCCCTCATCCTAGGACCTTACCCAATACATAACTCTTTGCCCGTGGCTAGAACTAAACATACTCTGACTTTGCTAGCCAAAATTTGTTGCAGATGTGGCCTTTTATTCAAAATTATTTTCTATTTTATTAGTGTATTAGTGGTGTCCTGATTGTTATGTTATGTTTTTTTTTTATCGCATGTGTTCTCATGCTTTTTATTTGCCTTGTACTTCTTGTGAACTGGTTCTCTCCTATCCCTGCCTTTTCTTTTTGTTATGAGTGTGCGTTGTTGCTGGTTGTATTAATTAGTCATGTGGGTGCATCCAAAGTAATTTTAGTTTTAGTTTTATTTGGTGATGGGCTTCATGGGTGGTGCATGTTGAGCCCTTTCATTCATTTGCAGCAGCCTCAAACATTTTTTACTGGCCACTTGTAATGCTCCGGGAGTTGATCCTCAATTAGCTTGGGTAGAACAGCAAGTGACCATGTTCACATCAATTCTGCTCTCATGCATTGGAAGACAGAAAGAAAGAAAGAGAAGATCAGCAAAAAAGCTAGTTCGAACAAAGAAATTGGGTGAATCCTCACTTGGAATAACCTCATCAACCCAGAGCAAAAAACACCAGTCAGAGATTTTGGAGCTTGCAATTCTGCTGTGTCAAAAAGAAGCAAACCCAAAAAGGAAACAAATGAAGAACAAGCTTGCACTTTCTTCAAGGAAAGGTGAAAGCAATGAAGACACACTTTGCCTGAGTAATAGTATTTTAGAGATGGAGTGAAAAGGCAACGAGGATCTTGAAATCACAAACCCAACTAGAGAGCAAGTTTGTTCAATCCATTCAATAAGTTTTAAACAAGTCTTGTGATACAATTTTTTTTTGGTTTGGTGCATTGGTCTAGATGCGATCAATTTGAAGATCTTAAATTGTTTGCAACTTTGTGTATTAAATTGATGATGCTTTGAATCTTCTTGCTAACTCTTTTGAAGTTCATCTGTTTGTCTTGGATTTCAGTTGAGAATGTCAATGTTGATGTCATTGATAATTGTTGTTAGACAAGATATTAATATTGGATTTTAATTCTTTTGAACCTTGAAAACAATGTTGTAATTGATATTAATGTTAAAAGGTTTGTATATGGCTATCATTTATAAGAATAACCTTTTTCTATTTGTAATTAATTCTTGTTACAAGAACTTTAATTTTGAAATTAGTTGATGTTTAATATGATGTTGTGAAATTGTTGTATATTAACATTGTGTTATTTTGCTTCTTTAGAGTTCAACATGAATGGATTGTAACATCAATGAATAGTAAAATGTTCTATGAGTGCGGATGAAATGTGTATTAATGAGATATAGTACATGAGATTTTTTAAGGTGTTATGCAAAAGAAAATGAATTTATGTAGAAACAACGATTTCATGTTAAAGTAATACATAAGTACATGAGAGTTTTTAAAAACATATGGCATAAATAGAATTAGACTACAACATGCACTTGTTTGTAGTGGGTGCACTTTCATACCAACAACTAAACTAGTATGAACTATACTTCATTTTCTTAAGTTTTGAAAATGTATAAAAAAAAACATTTATTACACAAAAAAATATAGGTGCATTGCAGTATCATGTACATGCCAATATGATCAAAAGTTAAGTAATCAAAGAATTAATCCATTTTATGTTATGAATTGCAACCAATTGAGTAGGAACTTTTTTGTTCTTGTTATGTGGGAAGAGTTCAAAACATTTGAATTTTTGTATGGATAGGTTCTCTTGGTGTCCATATAGGTCTTTTGAGAATACACAACACACAATTGAACATTCTTGGTTCTTTGTAAGTTGACTATCTAGAAGTATGAAACAAAATTCAAATGTTATGACAATCATAGAAATTGCTTGAGCCTTGGAAATTTCCATCCACACACATTTACCAAATCATCATGTGTTGCATAATCATGACACAAACATTTAGTTAAATTGCTTTCTTTCTTCAAATTTGTAAATCCAATCAAGCTGTGAATTTTGGTTTTTATTGTAATTGGAATGATTTATGACATGCATCATTGTGATGTTAATCTTGTTCATGTAACATGTTTTGTATTTATTAAAAAATAAAGTGTTTTTTTTTCCCATAAGGATTTTTTATTTATATGTATTTTTGTTTGTTCATATAATGGTCTTTTATCAAACTATCACACTTTTGTGGGTGCAACCTATCCACCAATGTAAACACTAAAAATACAATTAAGTAGAAAATTTTGACATTGCATTTTTCCCCATGATAAAAGTCTTGTGAATAAGCAATCATGTCTACACAAAAATTTCCTTTAAAATTTATGTCATATTGTTTTTATTTTACACAATAAAATTTGTCTGAAAAATCTTGTTTGAAAAAAAAAACCCATACTTGTTTGGAAGGATTTTATTTTTTTGTTTAAAAGAAGCCCATTTCATTTCCCATGCGAAGTGTCATATGAAATTTCCTCCTCCTATTTAGGATCAACTCATTTACATTGATTTGGTTGGCCATGAATTGTTTCAATTTCATTAAATTATACTTTCTTACAATGATATAGTGGACATCCTTTCTAAGCTAGTAGCTTAGAAACAGTCCAAGCCTATGAAAGTTGATTTTTAATTAAATCCTTGCTAACACATAAATAAATTATACAAACCACACACAATATCCATTCATTGTTAAAAAGAACCTTTGAAAAATGCAAGGGATGAACCTTACACATTTTTAATATAAAATCACCCTCCTTTCTAAAACTTGGTCCTTATGTGAGCTACACCCCTTGGGGGTTTCATCACACGGGCCTAATTACTTTTTCAATAGGGAATAATCACCGAAAACACATACATATTCTCTTGTGAACATTTTCACCAAAAAAAATAAAAAAACATAAGTTTATTATGGCATGGGTTTTTTCCACAAAAAGGCTTAACACAAAATAGCAATATAAAAGCATGAGGAAAAACATATATGTTTAAGTCTCCACCCACAACCCTTCATATATTCTAAAGGAAGAATGGATGAATAATTGTTCTCATCCATCTGTCTAATGTTCACTCTAACTCTATATACTCCTAGATTAATAGAATTATTTGTAAAGTCGAAAAGACCCAATATGAAAAAGGGTATGTTTGGCAAAAAGGCAAAGTAGGATCATAAAGTCAAGCTCTTAAAATACATTAGCCTTAAAGAAAGGGTGAAACTTATTTTAGCAATGATATTAAAAGGAGTTCACCATTATGTATTTAAACTTTCATTGCAACCTTAATTAATAGTGGATCTTCACTATAATAAATATTGATTTTCACTATTTCATATAGAGTTTCAACACATTTGGTTCATGAAACAAATAGTAGACATTGGAAGGTAAAATCCAAATTCAAACACAAGGTTACTTCATGGATAACTTTAATAAATAACAATATTGCAACCCACAATATTGGTATGAATTGATTCTTAGTAAATCATGGCCATGCAATTGGGGTACCATTTGTAATTCATATGAATGAATACCATAGTACCTCGGCAATTGTACATGGCACAAATTATATATTTTTTGGAAATGCTGATTGAATTTATTTCTTGAGAAATTTTTTTTTGAAAGATTTTTTTGTTGAATCAAGAGAAATAAATAAATATATTTAAATATATTATATTTCTCAAAATGAAATTTTCACAATTAATTAATTAATTAACTAATTATTCAGCAGACATGTGCCAAAGCCACCAAGGTAGCAAGGGTTATGAAGGACTAATAGTGAGTGAGGCATGTACTACTACATTGGCCTGGCCTTCTTATGCACTTCAAATACATCAAAAGAAATTGAAGTTTCCCTAGACCACAATTTAACAAAAAAAATTCCATTGCTCCTCTCTCTCTTTCACTCTCTCTCACTTTCTCTCTTGAGCATTTTGTGAAATTGTAGCAGAGTAATTCCAAATTCACTAGATTTTTTAGTTTTTTCTAACCAAAAACAAATTGTGGATCCCCCCCCCCCCTTCCATCTTCATTAAATGTGTCTTTGATTTTTAGACCTGTTAGTTGTAAATTTGACCTTGTAGTCGTGCCCTCCCTTTTTTCGGAAATAGAAGTATCTCTCTTTTCTATGTTTTGTGCACAACCATTGTAATTTGTAACCTTCAAAATTACAAAAGATGACTTCAATATATTGAGGGGTTTTTAAATTATTTTTTCCAGTTTTTTTATACCTAAAAGTTGGCAATATTTTCCAAAATTTTATCCAAATTATTTGAATTTACAGTGGATAAATGAGAATTTCCCAATATTGTGGTCGAAAAAGTCACAAAAATTGTTGGAAAAAAACACTCTTCATTGCATAAGATGTAAATTGAAGCAATAATATTTCATTGGAATAGATAAAATGGGTGAGTTGGTTACATGACAAACAAGTTCTGGTATAATTGAAATGAAGGGGGGGGGGGGGGGGGGGGGAAGAGTTGTGTAAAAAATTGAAATAAATGAAAATTAGCTTAAATTGTCAAAGCTCAAATACCTTACCTTATCTGTCACTTTGATTTAATAAACCTCAAAGACATTCATCAAAACCAACAAAATTTAAACTATTTAAACTAGTGTTGTTGGACCCCAACCCTTTGAATGTTAAATTAAAAGTCTCGGTTATCAATAGTGGGGGTGATAGTAAACTTCTCAATACTCATATTGGTTTGATTTTTGGAATGTTGATGAAGACAAAACAATGTTGGAAAACCATTGTGAAATGGCACTTTTATGTTCTCAAGTCACATAAATGGAGTTTTGGAGAGCTTTTGGAACAACTCAAAAAGCTTCATATCAATAGGTAGTAAGGTTGTGGGCTCACCTCCAATCTAAGAACCCTTTTCGAAGAATTGCAATTTGATTTAATATTGAGCATTTGAGTTGGCCATTTTAGAAGTTGATTTGTGGATGGGATGGGACATATTATTGTGGAAACAAAAATTGCGCAAGACAACCAACTACAAGGTGTACAAATTATAATATGACTAAGCATGTGCACACCTTTAATTAGTGTTTCCAATTAGCAAATAATGAGGATTTGGTTAAACCATAAGCTTAAAATTTTCATATTCATAAACCCATATCTTCACCATTTGAGAACTTCAAAATTCAAGGAGTAGAAACTAGCAATGATATTGGGTGTATATGTGTCAATTTTACATACATGTTTTAACATAAGATTTTTTATAAAACCAAGGCCAAATTAGTAGATTTGGGTTGGTGAGTTTTTGGGGATTTTTTGGTTCCATTTCTCCAACCCATAAAATGGGGAATTTTTGGAGAAATTTGGTTTTTCTATTTCTAAATCTGACTTATTTTTCCAAAATTTTAGGGAAAATATGTGAAAAATAATTATGTAAAAAGATTGAAAAAAGAACCTTGATTTGGGTATATCTAATAACATTAATATTAGTGAAATGTTGGTCTACAAGAAAAGGGGTAGGTACCAATGTTTTTAATTTTCATATGACAGAACTTACTAGTAAGTAAATTATTTGTAACTGAACAATTAGGTGAAGAGGCATTCAATCACACACACTAGGTAGCAAATTCATTATCACTCATACTAGATAAGTTAACATAAAAAATTTAAAAGGTAAAATCTAGTGTTGGGTGGCTATATTGTTGTTCACACATAATTGCACGTAACCATTTTCTATAAACTAAGTTTTATTCATCTTCAACAAATAAAGTCCATTTATTAAAAATTGGTGGTAATTTTTTATAGTTATAATGTAAATAACATACATATTAGGAATATTTTTTGAATGATATTGAAAATATGAAAATTTGCGTGAAGCTCTAACGTTACCCTTTGGTCCACTTGTCATAAGTTATAAATGAACTCATATATTCACAAAATTTTGGCACTTGCTTCAAGATTACCTTTCACAATATTTACTTTGATTCTTTGTCACGAGCAATTCAAAATGTGCTACTATAATTTGAATACAACACCAAAGAAAACTCCACATAACAGCTATTAATCAATCAAGTTATCAACATTCTCTAATTTTTCTTGGGGCTTTTGGGTTCTCGGTTTAGTGTAATTTTGTATGGTTGCTAATTCTCATTTTGTTTCAAAAGATCCATCTATTGACAATGTACTATAATTTCATGCCTTTTATTTTCAATCTTTTTATTTTTGTATTCAAATGGAGATCATGATAGGAAGCCTTGACAACAAGGTCATCAATACAACGACATGCCCATATTTGTTCTGAATTGGGGGTTGTATTCCTTAATTTCATGGTTTAATGTTTATTTTTGTACTCTTCAGTCACATATATTTTTTGCTTAATTCATAATTGATAATATTTTGTCATGTCAAAAACATTAAAATCACATTATAAGATCACATTGCCAAGGAACATTGCTACAATGATTTAAGGGATCCCAAATAGTAAGTTTTAAAACTTGTGTATTTAATCAATGTGTTTATTTATCATCTTGCACAACCACAAAATTTAGAAGGGGTTTTAGAAGTTTATCATTTCATGAGTATCAATACAATCCACATAAGGATGGTAACAAAAATGTAATATACAACATGTACACATTGCAAATGCACAAATTGTCCTTAAACATAGAAAAAATTAATGCTGAAAATAGAAGAACTCTATAACTTATTATGTTATTAAACATATTTCAAATAATCTATAAATATATGTTAGCTAGTGAGATCAACTGGCAACATGTGAAGTTTCAAATAGATTTCAAATTCAATAGCTTTTACCAATGAGCTCTAAACTAAATAAAATAATTTCATGAAAAAAATATAAATAAACAAAAAATTTATGTATTTCAAATGAAAAGTTGAAAATCAATGCAAAGTGAAATGCTTGATAGGAAACTAAAACCACCAATTAGAGAGAAAAAAGTTTACATTCCTTTGATTGAAAAGGGATTTGAAACCATTTTGTTTATGTAAACACCAAATTATGTCAATGTATGTTTTTCATCCTTGCTCGTATTCACATTTGCATGTGATAAACTTAAGTGTGGCACTCATTTATAATACCATTTTTCATTTTAAACTAATGGTTGCATGGAAAATATTATATACACAAAGTTTCCAAAATGATTATTTATTGTTTTTCATAATGCCTATTAAGGATCCATTTAAGATCAACATTCAAACTTCTTTTCATCATTGGATCATGATAACTCACATTTGAATAATAGTTACTTAAAATTGTTACACCAATATTGTAGGTATCCATGGCAACTTGGTAATTATTTTAAAAGTTCTCCACCCACCCAGACTTGGATCATAGGAGATCCCCCAAGACTTTAGATATACGGACTTGACTAGTCTCTTCAAAAATGCAATACCCCACAACACAAATTGAACCATATGATTAATACAACAATTGATCGATTATTGTTAGAACATAAAGATTGATTGGTTCTACATTCTTAATGTATTTATGTACCATTTTTTAAAAGCACTAGAGGGTGTTTTCACCAAAAAAAAATAATAATTAATACCCTTTAAACTTATCAACATATGTCACAAATGAAAAATAAAATGATTATGTAGTTTTTAAAAGCTTTGAAAATTTGAAGTTTTAACCTTTCAAAATCATTAGAGACCCAACAACTATTAGTTCTTCAAAGATGAGACCGAAGGAGCTTGTTAGTGGCTGATTATTCCAACATGGCTAGAGTAAATCAGCACCCACCATCACACCCCAGGAAGGATGGATGTTGTGTGGATAGGAAACACTTTTTCATTGTATTCATGGTCCATAACTAACCACGGTGATTAACTAATGTACTAACCACGCATATGTATCTACCTACCTAATAGTCACCATGTGCTTCACCTACTTGCCTATCTACATAGTAAGTAACCAATTGCATCCCCAACCTAATCACTTTTGATGCTTACCCACTTGCATAAATAGTTACTTGGGTAGGGAAAGGGGGAAGAAGGAGGGCTAATAGGATAGGTTACCAATGTGAAACCTTGGTAACTCAGTTGTGAATGATGTTGTTCATCCATAATTGAATCATAATGGGGTTTCAATGGCTAGTGCACTAGTGGGTGTTGGGCCACATAATGCATACATGGTTGGATGTACCAAATGTATCTATTTAAGCTTGTATTGCTAGACCATGCAAGTGGCCGATTAAAGCCTCAAATGTGGTTTTGATTCTATATATATATTTATTATTATTTTTTTATGGGCAAACAAAAGGACTTTATTCAGCACAAAAGAAAAAGAAAACAACCACCAGGCTAGAACCAAGGGCCAAAATCTAGGGGGGCCAAGGCACCACACATTGCTCACTTAACAACACAATAAATAGGTCTTTGGAAAGATCAAAGAATTTCATTACGATTTCTATAACAAATGACATGTTTAGCACCCCATAGCCTGTCAAATTAAAGTAGCAAGAATCTTTCCATGTTTAAATCTTATTAACTTTAAGTAGAACCTCCTTCCAAACTAATTAGCCATAATCCAAGAGATGGCCCCCACATGAAG
The DNA here is from genome assembly GCA_963921925.1 of Sphagnum tenellum. NCBI lineage: Eukaryota > Viridiplantae > Streptophyta > Sphagnopsida > Sphagnales > Sphagnaceae > Sphagnum > Sphagnum tenellum. Next base: position 12,980,053 of record OY998143.1, on the reverse strand, counting down.
GACTCGACATGGTGTTGAGACCATCACGTTTAGAAAAACACTTAAATCATTCCTCTCAACCCAAATAGTCAAAGGGGCAATGCCTTGAAAGGGCAATGCTTTGAAGGAGATGCCAAATTGACCTGAAATGTTTAACCCTACCTTTAAGCTTAGCACCAAATAAACATTGTTTCACAGACATGCCCTTCCAAGGCCCATCTCTACTAGGTCTAGCTTTTAATCTATTAAGGTCTAGTAGCCATTTGTCCTTACCTAAACAAGACAGCTTTTGGTTACTCTTTTGCTGCAACTTTCGTCCTAAGACTGGTTGTATACCTTAAAAGCTTTGACTTGTCTTCCCCAAGTCCATGCCAGGGGATCAAATGTGAACTATGGGGCACTTTGTCATAGTATCACCAGATTGGTGAACTAGTTTTACCTTTAAATGTTTCACATACAACAAACCTTACAAGTATAGCATGTGAATTGAGGGTATTCACCTTCTTGATCAACCCAAGGCTGAAATGATTGGGATTGAACCCCCAAGCAAAAAAAACTTGAACTCTATATGTGGAATTGTGAGCACAATCGGGTTGGGGGAGATCTCTAAAATGAATAAACTAGTTGCTTGCGCCACTACATAAGTATTTGCATCTCCTTCATTCCTAAACAATCCGACGTCCCATTCACCTTTTATTATCGCAATATGAGTTGATTGTCTATGATGTGCCAATGGTAGATCAAGCTGATTTACCATTCTTGTTCATAAAATCGCCTTCTTGTGGCTTAAGGGGCAAATTCTTTTTGCTTCTATTGTTGTCATGATTTCTAAGCCCTCCCAATTTCATTCCAAACAAGATTTGCTTCCACTAATATGTGTTTGTGGCTCATTGCCCAATTGATGTTGGTTCCCTAGCTTAGGTCTAACCAAGCAAAGGTAGTAGCGTAGGAACAACTATAAATTGGATGACCTAGGTATGCATACATTACCCATTTGAACAAAATGACATTCATGATTTCCATTTTGAAATTTGTGTCTACAAAAATCACATTACTCTACAACTAAAACTCAAAAAAAACTCATATATAATTGTTATGTAACTATCCCTTCAATATTACAACTATTGCGCAACTATCCAATTAAAAAAATCGTGTATTAATAAATAAATCATCACGTTAGAAAATCAATTAATTATATCATAGTTACAAGTGAGTTGAAAATGGGTTTTCTATACAATAATTTATACACATTATACATACATATGTGGTCAACCATGTTTGTTTTTTTAGGAATTACATGGTAGTTACATGTGGCAACTATTTTAGATTTAGATTGTAAATATGTCACTAAAGCAACAACTATGTTACAACTAATGTACAATGTACATACATGCAATCATGTCATGTATTCACATCTTCACCACCCATTATGGGATACATTTGCAACTAGTTTTCAATTATTCCCATTGAAACAAATAGTATGGCCACTAGTGTGGCAATACTAAAATATTTATGTTCAACTATGTTGTTATGATTATGATAAAATTATTTATAATTTAATAAAGATACATATTCATCAAATATTTATATTTTCATCATATGTGTTTCATTTTGAGTGATTTAAAATGTTATTGGGGTGTAATCTCAAGTTCTGGAAATCATCTTTGAAGTGTTAAAAAAAAAGAGTAATGAAGAAATAACAAGAAAATAAATAAGCTTTCCAACTTACAAAACACATTTTTTTTTTCCCTCTTTGGAGCCCTCCTACTTTCAAACCTCATAACTTTCTTATTTCATATTCATTTTAAACGATTTAAAGTATTATAAGAATGCCATTTGAAATTTTACAAGTCATCTTTGAACTCTAATAGCAACATATGAGGAATTTTGTGGGTGTTTAAGAACTGGCCTTTGTAACATTTTATTGGTTTTTTTTAGTTATTGACCTCCTTTACTTTGAAGGGCCAAAACTTTTTCAATTTTATTCCATTTTTGACGATTTTTAATGCACGAACTGCGCCAATAGGACTTGTTCCAATTTTGTTTAGACACAAAAAACAATGGAGCCCTGCCCTTAAATTTGGCTTCCCTTGAATGCTTAAGTGTTATAGTTACAACTCAATTACAATTAATGAACAATTAAAATATTTAACCCATATGTTTATTTTTTGAATCCCATGTTACAAATTATATATATATATTTTAAAATCTTATGTTTTCACATTAAAATACATTTGCCATTTTGGGATGAATTTTAAAAAGCTTAACCTAAAAACAAAACATAAAAAAAATAAAAAATTCATGGCTATTTTTCAATGCACTTAATCTTGTGTTTTCTTACCTACCTACCTACCTACCTATTTACTTAGGTAAATAAATAGGGATTTTTTTTTTACCTACCTATGGTTATGTATGTCCTAAATAACTACTAGAATAAACATATTTAATGTTTAATTAATACAATTTATATGTCATGTGGCAAGTTTTTATTTTGACACGTGTCACAATTTTGGACCATCATTAACAATCATAATGGATGATGCAAATTAAAATTTTAAAAAATATATATATGTCTAAATTTTTTCATAATGCCACATGTTAGATTTTAATATATGGATGACAATTATTGACATTATTATGACATCATGGGTGTAATTATAATGGAGTTGCATAATAGTTGAAAATGAATTGTTTTGATTAAGTTACAATTGAATTGCAATAAGTTGCATTGTATATATAGGGAGTTGCAACTTTGCAACTCATGCAATTTGTCCGTTATCACTCATGATGTATAAATACAATGAATTGTAAATGTCTTTTGCAATTCAAAAATTGAATTGCAAGGCCAATTGCAAAACACCCTTTTTCCTTAGTATTCCTCTAGATCAATCAAATCTAAACCTTTTATTTCTTTCATCACACAACAATCATGCCATTTCACCCTACTCTGAACCATGTGTTTACTACATGCCCATACGTAGTTACGTAACAGTGCCCAAATTTGTTGCAACACTTTCCTAGAACTTGCCCAAATAAAAATGAAATACCATAAAGATGAGAAAAAAACTTGTTCAACAATGAACGCCCTACTTGCCAACAAAAATTTAAATTTTTCAAATAACATTATCCAATAGGTATTTATCTATGTCACTTCCCTCGAATCCTAATCCAAAAGGAGAGCTTAACAACTTGGAAATATCCCCATCTTGGGCCCATTTCTAGTAGAAGTTTCCCAACCAACAAGGTCTGGAGCTTGACTAGCTCCACTACAATAAGCAACATACTTTTCCCAAATTTTAAATGTTAAAATCCTCTTCAGTTTTTAAAAGGAATGGTGCACATTTAGTAAAGAAAAGGATGTTTTAGAAAACCAAGGATTGTCCATTCTCAAGGTTTGAATGTTTTGAACATCCAAAAAAAAAATTTATTTATGTTAAACTTTAAGCGTGTAAACTTTGTAATTATTGAAGAATATTCCAAAAAACATTATGACAATCCAAACTATTATGTTACATTTGTAATCTATGCAATCTTAAAGAGTGTCCATTCATTTGGGTGGCTCCTTTGATTTTGTTTTTACCCACCTTGAAGAATTATTCCCAAGATTCTTCCACTAACCATTTTTGACTTTACAACTTGATTGAGTGTTATACCCACTAACAGAAAAAGGTCAGGAGCCAAAGGGCACCCTTGCCTTACCCCATGTAAAATAAGGAAGAACTATGTGGAAGCCCCAAACTCTCTAGATTTTAAGGCACATGCTTGTCATCTAGAATACATTGCTTCTTTGAGTACAATCTATGCATAGACGTTCCTATGAAACAAGGGTTATGTACCCATTGAAAAGTAACTTAAAACCATTTTCCAGCCATTATACAAACTAAAACTAGGTAATAAAAGGATGCACCATTTGACTTTAAATAGGATAGTCTTATTAGGAATGATGGCACAAAAAAATTACATTATAAATAGCCTAACACAAAGATATGGTAATTGGAGCTATTTTTTAAAATAAAATTTTAAGGGTTGGTTGTAGCCTTTTTTTTGAAAGGATTTGGAACTTTTAAGTGGCTAGTTTTTACAAATACAATTATATTATATATTTGGCAACATTGCAAATGTTGTAATGTGGAACTTCTAGTTAAATAAAACATGGATAAATAGAGAACTAACTATGTGCAATTTTTAAAAATATTACAAGTTGACGAGATATGAAAATTCACACTAGAAAAAATTGATGACATTTACAAAGGATAATTTTAAAATATGTCTAAAGAGCCCATGTATTACATAGATCTATGATGATGCACTATGGAACTATTTATGTAGTATGTGTTGAAATTTTTCAAACATGCATGAAAAGAAGCCTTGTTTTCATATAGTGATTGTTTCACAACATGAGTTATAACTTAAGATTCATGAATTAGGACACAATTCCCAAACACACACAAAAACTTAAATACAATGTACTCAAACAATGGACATAGATATGACAAACAAATGTATGACTTAAATAAATAGACCTTCAAACATACACTAGTAGAAAATGGCCATTTTGCAATTAGTCCATGATATTAATTTTTGGTTGCAAGTGACATTTGCAACTAAAATCTTAATAGTCGCATTGGACAAGTCACATTGACACTAGTTGCAAATGACAACAAATTTTGGATGAAAGAAAAAATCAATGAAATACGTTTTCATCCTTTGACTGGTCATATACATATTGTCACTTGCAATTAAGATGTGATTTTTTTTGTGAAAACAAGTTATGTGTTGCCACGTGTCCGAACTTTTCATAATTAAAATTATTTTGAAATAATCTAAGACGTTTAATTTTATGTTTGGATGGTTTACATTGTGACATGTGTGCAATAGAAATTTGCCACGTGGCATATTGATTGAAAAATTCCAAATTAAAATTAAATCAATATATAGATATGTAGGTTTAACTAATACCTATTTACTTATATACCTACCTACCCATCTAGGATAAACACTTATATAGATAAGACCTATTTACCTACCTAAGCCAAATACATACTTAGGTAAGTAGGTAGGCGAGTTGAGAAAGTAGGTAGTTAGGTGTAAATACATGAATAATTTTATTTTATTTTGGGTTAAGTTGTTTTTATTGACTCATCCCATATGCCCATCTTTTAAAATATGAAAATGTAAGACAAAACACTTTGTTTATGTATGTTTCAAGATGAAAATGAAAGCCAAAACATATGGGATAAAAAAAATAGTTGCAAGTAGTTTGCAATTAACATAAATTATTATTTCGTAACCAAATAAATTAACATAATAACTAGAATATTCAGTATTTAATAATTATTAACTATTAATTATAAATATTGAGTATTCGTTTTTTTTATATCTAATAATATAATTAAAACCTAGCCTAGGTTAACTATTTTACTTTTATTATTAAAATTATTGTTTCACTCATTAAAACTATTTATGAACTATTACAATAAATATTTTATATTTTTAATAACTATATGTTTTCCTTCAAAAATAACTTCTGCATTTGTATAAAAATTTATTAGATTTCCATTCTAACTAATACATTAATTATTATAAAATAATAGAATAATAAAACTGAAAATAGAAATTATATGTTAGTAATTGATTATAATCCTTGAATAATAAATAATTATAAGTTATAAATTTGAAATTTGAAATGTAAAAACTTAAAACTATATATTAATATTTCATAGTAACTATTATATTAATCTAATAATATTTCATAATTGATTACTTATAATAATAATAACAATATAATTTGTATCTAACCTAGGTTAACTTTTATTATTATTAGTATTTGTCACTTGCTAGAGCTATTTTGATTTATTATAATTAATTTTTCATTTTTAATAAATCGAATTTAATTCTTAATAAGTGTATTTGTCATTTGAAAATAATTTAATAATATATTAAGTTCTTAATAAATAATTTAATAATCTAGTAGTTATTTTTCCTATCATTTTAATATCATCATCATCAACATCATCATCATTTTCATTTCATTTTTAGTCATTTTAAGAAATATAATAAAATGGTTTGAATAAACTTGTAATATGGGCACAATATATTTAGCAAATATCTTACATAAAAGTTTAATATACTCAAAATATACATTATTTAGTGTAACCATAATATCAAGGCCATTTATGCTAATAATAATACTTGAATACACATATAATATGGTTGGTCATATAAATTCAAAATATACATTTATAAATCTTAATACACCCAACTATATTATTTAGTATTCACAGAATACACCTTTTAATACTTCATAGAATTGCAACTAAATTGGTCACATTTGCAATTAATGGGACATAAATTGTTTTTTTTGGGGATTAAAAGTAAACTTAATGTTGTTCACATGGAAGGATGAACACCAAAATAGTTACAAACTAGTTGCACTATAGTCACAAACATGACTAACACAAGAAATAGTTGCAAAAATGTTCAAATGTAATTGCAAATAACTAATAGTCACTTCTAGTCGCAAATAGAGTGGTTACATTTTGGCCAATTTCTACTAGTGATATAACATAGATGGACAAACAAACCTTCAAAGTTCAAATAGACTTAGATAGATAAATTTTCAACATATTTCGACATATAAATAGACATTCAAACTTGAATGGTAGACCTTAGATAAATAAACATCTTTTTAAACCTTCAACAACAAACCTTAAAAAGACAAACCTTCAAATTAAAACAAATAGATCTTCAAACTTAGATTAACACTTAAACAAATCAACATATAAGTTCAACCTTCAAACTCAAACACTTAAACATTCAACCACATAAACACAATAATAGACCTTCAAACTAAGATTCAAAGTTCAAACAAATTCAAACATAATGGCAAACCTTCAAACAAGGTCCATTATAAGGTATTAACATCTTCAAATTTCTAATTCAATGTTGTAACTTCCTTAACAAAAAACCACCCAAATATGGCTAAAAGTTGTCATCATCAAGATGGGACCCTAAATAATTTCCATTAAAATTTAGAATCTAATTGAACCTCACCTAGGTTTTTGATCCTTCTAATCATCAAAACATGCATCATATGGGAAGGTGTTCAAAGTGTAAAAAATGTAGGAATACATCCTAACAATAGTGTGCATGTGATCATTGAGGCAATTTATTAGTTTTGATTTCATGAAAGATGAGTTGGAAAATGTTTGATCATCTTCCATTGACCCCAACATTTGCATTGTTGCAATCTCCAATAATTTCTATTTTTTTAGGGATGAATGTTTTATGATGTATGAAGCCTCCAATGTTCGACAAAGCCATGTCAAAGGATTGACATGAAATGGAACCTCCATTGCTATAGCAACATTAGATTTCATGGTAATCTTGAATATGTTGGATTACATATCCAAAACACTCACATATAAAATGGTTGGACAAATCTTGGCAATTGACTAGATGCAAATTAAAGTGTTTAAAAAACAACAAGAGTCCTAGTCCCAAAAGTCCATATTTGAACATTAGAATGAAAAAAAAAAATTAAAAACCAATGTCAAGTGGGCATATGCGGTGATTGATCAATTAATAAAGTCCATAGGAAAGGTTGCGATATACACAATTCTTTGACATACATGTTAGGGGGAAAAATTTAATGGGGACTTGGATTTAGATTAAAAAAATTATTATGAAAAGAGCTATGTGGTTATTTATCGAAAAAATTCATTTGTTAATAATAATGGACTTTGGAAATTGAAAAATATGGACCGGTCATTTGATTAAAACATCACAAGGTGAAAAAACTTATATTGATTCACATTCCAAATTTGTAATTGGGACTCAATATATGATGAAATACAAAATGATAAAATCATATCATAAATATTTTCTTTGAAACCCTTAACCACTTAATAGTTAGGGACTTTTGAATGATCAAATTTTGACCATATTTTTATAAGTCCATATAGGTTGCAAATTTTATTTATTTTTTCAATTTATTTGTCCCAAAAGCATATTTTTTTGAAATTTTTACATGGGTCATTATTCATATGAATTTTGTGGGTTTTCCTTTTAAGATTTCCAAATTCAAAAAGTGACATCAACTACATTGCATATAAGTTTTCACAAATTTGGAAAGGTTTGTAGGGGGATTGAACATGTATTATTCAAAGATTAGAAAATAACATTTTTAAAAGTAATAATTGTGTTCATATGAATCATTGTAAAGAATCTTGTATGGATTCATAGGGATTATTTTTTTGGTCATTTTGAGCCATTCGATTGTGCATTCACCCAACATCAAACATGTGGCAACCAACCAACAACAACGAAGGAAAATGAGGTTATTTATTGTTGGTGGCTATAATATACACACAAAAACCAAAACAAAAAAAATAGTTCACCAACCTTTCTTTAATAAAATATTTCAGAAACAACATACTTGATTAGTGATCATTAATCACTAACAAGTGATAGTACCTTAAGAACCAAAAAGGGTACAATTGAAACATTAAACATGTGTACAAATAGATTTTCAAATGGTAGCAATGAACATTTATGTTTATTAATAATAAATTTGCAACATTAACATCTAGCACTAGTGATGATTTTTAAAAAATAAATGCCAAGCAACAAATGGATAGAAACTGAATTCAAGTGTGTATAATTGAAAAAAAATTCACAAATGAAAACAAAACATGATCTAGATTTAAAAACCTAAGTAAGATGTTTTTGTATGATCCACAAAAGTAGTGAAAATCTCTTGAGACCTTTGAATCTTCTTGCCATGTGCATTTATATACGTAGCCCAAAATATGAAGCATGTATAGTCAAAGCACAATTATTCAACATTCAAGGTGTTGAGGTCCAATGAAGTTGCTTTCCATTTCAAGTGTATTTTGTTTTAACTGTAGTCAAGCAAATCCTGTAATGCTTTGAAAACATTCCAAACACATATTTCATGACAAGATTTTAATAACATGAATAGATTGTCCTTGACAATTTTTGGTGGTTGCAACATAATCACAAACAAAGATGTTTCATTTTTATGTAAATTTGATTAGTGCATGGATTATTTCCAACATAAGAAAAAAATGAAAAAGAGAGATGAATAAATTTAGGTCACACAAAAACTCAAAATTAACTTTAATAGCCATGAAACATCAATTGTTTTTAACCATTTTTGCAACTAATGGCATATAGATTGACATAACTTGTTTTGTTGGACTAAACATGTTGATCCAATCTGTTTTCACATTCCACAGAATATTGCTCTCTTTCACTTTCATAAAATTTACAAGTTTCAAAAACTCAATGTGCCTTTTTGGGTTGTGAAGAAAGAAGGAATAAAGGCACTAAAACATGTCCTTTATGCATATCACAATAAGGATTTGAAACAAAGTTTGCATCATTAAATTGGTGCAATGTGCCATGTAGTGAATGCCTCCCAAATGGGGAGCAACCTTACTTGGATTTGGTGAGTAAGACCATTGCACACCCCCTAAAAAATATTGACACCATTAGCCCCACATGACATTAGTTTTGCAACAACATTTGCATAAAAAACACCCCCATCAATTTTTAAAGTAATAATAATGACATAAATGAGATTATGTGAACCCTTCAGTGACATGTTTAAAAAAAATGAGAATATAAAAATGACACTAATCTTCCACCATGTAAGAATGAATTGAAATCCATCATTGATTATCAATTGTGATGACCTCATCATAAGATACGACGAGATGTTTCAAAGCTTCAACTACATTTTTCATTTTTTTAATCATTTGCTTGTGTAAACATTTAGCCATTACCTAACTATTAAAATCACTTTGGTGATTTTTTGGGTTCATGGGAACATTGAAAAAAGAACAATGGCTTCATAGCTTCAAACTCAAGCATAGGTTGGCCCTATAGTAGCAAATGAAAACTTGTGGCAAATTGTTATTTTTGTTTTCTTCTTTCCCCCTTCAAACTTCCATAAATCACTTGTTCAACAATTTTCATGTGACTATGTTGAAAATATATTACTTTGATCTTCACATGGTTGCATTTTTTGTTCACATAGGATTTTCCTTGTTTCTTGCCCAAATGTGGAATGTCCGAAACCATTTTAATCTTTCTTGCATGCTTTTCAAAAGTATTAAACTTCAACCCCAAAATCATGTCCTTCTTGTTCATAATTAAACAAACAATGCACTTGATTCAATGGATTTCACTAGTATCACTTTTCATAATTTTAGCACAAAAAAATAAATTGTTTTAATATCTTTGCACTTGTGAAAAACATCAGATTCTTTTTTGTTTCTTTGGTTGGGCTGATTTCCCTTCTCTAGGATAACATGGATTTTAAAAAGTTTGATTGTAGGAAGAATGAATGTGTGCAATCCACTTTGGCACACCAATTCAACTATGTGATTGTTATGTTGGAAATTTGAGTTTGAAAACACTTGCTTCCATTTGAGCTCACCTCAAAAGATGGCATTGGTTGAGGTGGGATGACAAGAGGAGACATATCATCAGTGTTTCAACTTGACTTGAAAAAGAAAGATAAAAAACTATCTATTTTGTGCTTCTTAGTTCCTACCATTGCATTCAAAAGAAAGCCCCAAATTTTTTTTTAATAACATGTGACACAATAAAAAAAACATTGAAACGATTGAATGCAAATGCAATGTGCACAATTTACAAGTGATATCAACTAGAGTTTAATTAAAACATAAAAAGGAAAGGTTCAAATTGAAGAACCCTTACTTGTTAACAATTGTACTTGTGATGAAATCAAATTTGATGTTGAGTTGCGACAAATGTGCACCCACCATTACAAATTAATTTCTAAAACTCATCACTACATTCCATAATATAAAATCCTTATTCGTCAATCCTTTGTTGTATTCCATAATTAGAAGTCCCTCCTCCTCAATCCTTTGTTGTAGCTTCAACTTCCAACACTCATTGGTGGAAGTGGTGGTGGCTCGAAGTGATGTTGTTCACAATACTAACAAATAACAACTAGAGCTTTGTTTTGGTGCGTTGGCAAAGCTTTCAACATTCACAAAGGAAGGGGACAATCAATTTAGATTGAATGGTGCAAGGTATTGACAATGTCCACCTCACGGTCAACTATAGTAAGCAATTTACATTTAGGGTTTAGACACATTATGGCAAGTTATAGGTAAGGTTTGGACAATATATGGCAATTTTATTTGTTTCTATTAATTTTTTTCCTTTGATAGATTTTGCGTGTTCCCTTTGCTTTGTGGAGATTTTTTAGCGATAAAAAAAAAAAGGTTGGTCGGTTGGTTGTCTCACAAAGTGTGCCATTTGATAGGTTTTCAGGTGTTGGTCCAGTAAATAGGGCGACGACCTGATATCAAATATCAACACTAGTATCCACACTGGTATCAAGGACCTTACCATGCTGGTTCTGACCAGTGTTGGGCAGTTACCCACTTAGGCTGGTTGCAGTTCCGATTAGTAACAACCAAAGTGGAACTGGGTCTGATTTTCAGAACCAGAAATTTTAACCAGGTTTTAAACTGGATCTGGTTCTTGGACCAGAACCAAACCCGACCCCGGTTCCAGAACTGGAACAGGAACCTTTTAGACTTTTTTTTTTCCCACGGGAAACAAAGTTTGGAACCAGAGGTAGGGTTTAGGGTTTTAGGGTTTAGGGTTTCGGGCAGGTAACTGCCAGTTTCAAACTGGGTTACCTGGAACCAGACCTAGAACCAGAACTGGTTCTGACCTGAGCAATACCAGCCTTGTACCAGTACTAACCTTGTTGAGACTTTAGACCTAAGGTCATACATACATACATACATACATACATACATACATACATGTATATATACCAGTTTCAATACCAAGTGTATACCTGGCTTATACTATGAAAAATATATCTTGGGTTTGGAGCCTACATTAGGACCAGGCTAGTATGTTCAAAAGTTGATACCAGACCAACACTAGGGTTTCACCCCCTAATCTCATGACTTTACAGATAACTCTATTGCTTAAAATTGAGTCAATCAAGACAGCAAACCCACATTTGGGTTGATGAAGCAGATTCTTACTCTAGTGTTCTGTCATGTTGGGCTGGGGTAAATGCGCACCCATGTTGGGTTTGGTACTATTGTAAAAATCCCAAAATTCATTTAAATGATTTCTAAATGAATTATTACGAATATCCCATGCTTAGACTAAAAATCAGCGTCTCTTAGTTCAAATCTAACTTTTTTTGGGTGATTCAATCATTTCCAAAACTCCATTTTCCAACCCGGTTTTGATTCCAATATCATATCTAAAACTCTATTTTTTTGGGTAAGTGGCCATACATATGACAAGGTGTGAACAAACATGTGGAGTGAAGTTGGTCTTGTGTGGAGTGAAGATTCACCTACAAGTTTTTAACTGTGTTTCAATATGAAGGTTCCTTATGTGAAAAGAGCGTGTATAATAATTATGTTGCAAGATGGGGCCTGGCCTGGCCTTCTGCCATTTGGATACTTAATCTTAAGCAGGAAATTGTCATCTGTGTTCCCAAAACACCCACTGACAATTGAACAACTCGGCCAGGTTTTGAAAACTTGAAACCCGCTTTTTTCAAAAGCAAAGAAATCAACTGCCAATGTCAACTGATCAGTTGGGATTCATCAACCCAACATTATATAAAAAAGGCTTCTCATTGTTATCAAATCAATCAAATACCGTTTAAATTATATTCAACGCTTACTTCTTGTGAAAGAAATAGTAGAAGGCTACCTCGAAACTATTATTAATTTTTTTCAAAAATTTCTTTAAAAAGTCATATTTATACTTATCCGGCTGAAATATTGAAATGAATGTACCCATCCACCACTGGTGTGGGTGTTGTGATATGTAACTCTTTGAAGTAAGTAGAAGGGAAAATATTTCATGGAAGGAAGAAGGAACTGCTCTACTCTAATAATAATTAGTCTTTTTACTTAAAAAAATCTTTGAGTGTTAGTGTGAGGACTGAGAAGAGCTAACATAATTAATAATAATCCCATGCTTTAGACCCAACTACTATAATTACCTCACTCAACGTTCCGCATAAAATGCCGAGTTTCAGCATTTCATACCAAGTTTGAACAAAACTTCCTTACTTTGCCAACCTCACTCAAAGAGGGGATAGGGCGTGAAAGGGAGGCCCAAAGACAGGGTGAAGACAGGGTGACTTTAACGAAAACTCTGCTACATAGTGTTTATTTATTCTTCTCCATATGTCACTCTTTTGCCAGAAAATTGTGCCATACCGTCTACATCATTGCACACTGCAAAAAGAAGACAACCCATAAATGTTTTTTTGCCAGATGTGATTGTCTGGTGCCACAGACAACCATCAAGAACAACAACTGAGAAAACCGAGCTTTGTCCATGACTTGTGGGTTGTCAGTTGTAAATTGGTGGCTGGAGAGTGTTGGTTTGTTATTAATTTGTGTCAGTAACCCTTTAAAATTAGGAGACTCAGTTGCTTAGTTTGTGGTTGTTAGAAAACAGCTTGTAAGTTCAAAGGGTCACACATTCCATGGATTTATTATTATGTGAACCCCAGCACCTTACTAGGCTACTAGCTACCAGTGCACCAGTCCATTGCAAGCTTGTTCTGGATCGATTTCAACGCAGTTGAACAAACCAAAAGATTGTAAGGTTTTAAAGTCTTATATTTTTATTGCTGTTGTTGGATTACAGATTCACAGAGCAAGCTCTCGCTCACCAGCTAGATCAAACCAACAGCAAACAGAACATTTGATCTGTGCATGTACCCATGCCCACATTCTGAAGCTTCACAAGCGTACATTATGGACTAGGTATTACTTATTATTATGGACTAGGTGTTATTTATTAGGTAGTTTACATGGGGACTTGCTGTATGCAGGCTCGAGGTAACTAATACCTTACTAGTCCATAATGCTCGTTGTTCTTTTGACAATAAGCCTCTTAAATCGAGTTGGAGTATTTTCATAGTCACTTAAGAAGGCCTCTTGTTGTTGAAAGAAATATGCCACTAGTCTGACTAGTGTGGATGATTGATTGTTGTCACATAATAGAGTTACCATCAAGTTCAGCAGAAAATGTTATGATTTTAAGATACTGAACAATGTCTCATTTTTGATTCCATGGAGTGCAAGAATTGTGCAAGGCTCTCAAACTTATAATTTCTCTCTTTTCTGTATTATCAATTATGTCTCTACAATCAACAACTGGGTTTTCAGTCTGCCATTATCCACTCATGAAAATTTGTACTTTGGAATTGTATGTATTATATAGGCGATAGATGGCTGTTTAGAGAATCTTTGGGTGGCCACTAGTCAGGTCTGGCCAATTGGCCATCATCTGATGTAATTGGCACTTGGGGGGGGGAGATATTCTGTGATATGATATGGAAACTCTATAAGGTATTTGCTACTGATCTCATGATGCTATTGAACCATCCCGCACAGTCCAAAGAGCACTCAACCTTCTTCGAAAAGCATAGGGTCAAAGGAGGAGTCTTGTAATAGGGTGTGAAGAGTGGAATTTGGCATGCATTCGAAAGAGGAGCTGACCTTGATAAAGCTTAGTGTAAAGGGTGGCATAGAGATGAGCTAAGATCATGACATCAACTTAGGGCAAGGCTAGATCTTTATACCGACCTTTGATGAAAGCACCAAATTTTCATCCATATTGTTAGGTAATTGTTGAAGAACATTAGTTTTTTTATTATAGTTTGACAAGTGAGTTTTCTTTACTTGTGTGCATGTTTTCCCTTGGTTAGTTCCAATAGTGTTGGGTTGGGTGCTAATCTGATAATGCAAAATATCATTTCTTCTTAAAAAGTTGTTTTTACAATGTTACTATAATCTAACTTCATGCTTTAACAACAACCCACATTTTGGAGCCTCTATCTATATTGTAATACATCCTAGATCCAACTGGGCATTCTCTCAGAGCATCTTTGGAGGCCCCTCAAAATGACAAGCAATGATGTTGTTTCTTGTCTTATATGTTTTAAAGTAGGTCTCAAAATCTCTCAATTACACACACTGGCATGGCACTGCAGTTTCTACCTGTAGGCTACCAGTCTGGAAAAACTGGTCACTGATTTATTCCCTACCATTCCTTAGCACCAGTCAGCTCCAACAACAACTCGAGTGCATCCCACCCCCACCCCCAACTCCACCCAAAAATACCTTCCTACCTGGATAGCATTGTGCTGTATGTATGCAAGAAGTTCCCATATGTGGCATCATTTCATTCCCATTTTTGGACCCAAAAAAATGGGGGGTAATTTTGGATTATTTTTTCTACTGAAAAATTCGACTAGATTCGCCATTTTCTTTGAGAAAAAAATCACTAAAATTTTCTAATCAAAAAATTGAAAAAAAATTAAAATCTTGGTCCCCATGTAGCAAGGGGCACATGCAGAAAAAAGTGCGCTACTATGGAATGGAGGACATTATGTTATTAAGTAACCATACCAACCATATCAATTTCTTAGCTCAGAAATTATGGTAGTGTGTGGCCTGATCACATAACAACTTGGGGAAATGAGTCCCAAATCTTGATTGACTCTCCCAAATGAGGCTACAGTAAGAAAAGCAGCACCATGGACACAACACTAGCAAGGAGAAGGTACTTCTTCCACTAGCCTACCTAATAGAAAAGCATACCAAACAATGCTATGAGTTGCATGAAGGCAGATCTAACTAGTTTTAGTTTTTAACAACAGTAACTAATTTTTTTGGAACTGGAAATCATTCACCTCTCCTATTCATTAGATAAGGTCCCTCACAAGTTCATTTATTTATTTATTTATTTTTGGCAATGGGTCAATTTGATTGGCCAATCACTCAAAAAAATAAAATTGAAACTATGGAGGCTCCCCAGAAATGGTAGAAGGTTTCTATTTTGAAGTATAGAGTTCCTCCCCTTTGGTCCACCTATATAGGTGAAAGGAGAAGTGCTATTGAGAACTCTTTGGGGAACATGCCAGGAACTTGGGAACTCTTTACTATGACATATGTACCCTTTATTTACCCTTTTCAAAACATTTACCTTCCCTCAATGGTCAAACTCAACTCTATACTAACTGGAAAATAAAAACTGGGTAAATCTGGAATATTTACCAAATAGGTCGTAGGGTAATAAATTTTTTATACTAGCCTAGGTAAGGTATATATTTATTCTATTATATTTTCATGGGTGTATTAATTTACCCACCCAATACTAGTGATACCCAAATACAAATAGAAATGTCCAAACAAAATTTTCAATGGTACCGTAATATTGGCTTACCTATATAAGTTTCAAGAGGACAATGTTTGTGCAAAATATATGGGACAAAGCAAGGGGCTATTTGGGAACACATTGAGAACTTTCTAGTAACATATTGGGAATCAATCAAATTCAAAAAAATTTAAAGCCCACTTTTGAAGTTTGAGATATTTTATAACACTTGATTCTTGGATTGTGTGAAGTGTTGTTATATTAACATGTAAACTTGTAAATAATACATGCTTACCCATCCCATGATAGAATCCATAAGCATTGTCATGTATATCAAACGTAGGGGTGTGTTACACTCTGGCCTTGCCATTTACATTAAAAAAAGGATCTTAAGGCAAAAGAAGAAGAAGAATTATGGAAACTCAAATATTTCACCATGCAAAAATATAATCTTCAAAAAATCCTCTAAAAGAAACCAAAATCCTTCAAGATATTATTATAACTCTATTATAACTAATCTCAAGTTTCAACACAAGCCAAAATATCATATTTTAAAATAAAAAAAATCATATAAAAATAAATAGACCTATTATTATTATTATTACCTAGCCAGAGCCAAAATCCCTTAAGCTACTATACTCTATAATGAATCTAAACACAATATCCTTCTTGCCTTGGTAGTATGCAAGGCCAACAAATCCTCTCCTAACCAATTTTTCACATTTGCACTCTTAAATCTTTCAAGCAAGAATCAAGAAACAAAAAGGTTGTCATTCAACAAAGAATGAAACTTGTCATCAATTCAATAAACAAGTTTCAACCCTAAACCTACTTCTTTGATGAGAGAGGAGACAAAAAGAGAGAGAGAGAGAGAGAGAGATGGGTTGCTTTCAAAACAAGCATAGTCACAAAAGCTCAGTCTGGGAAACTCACTCAGGAGCTGCTACTCAAAACATAGGTACTTTACATATAAATGTTGTTCTGTGATTTATTACTGTAAGTGGTGCAGCTTCATTAGTGTCTACAGCTATTGCTGTCTGGAACTGTCAACGACAAAAAAGACAGCTTGTTGAGTGAGTATCAAGACAAAAAGACAGCTTGTTGAGGAGTTGGGGACTTGTAGTAACATGTTCAAGCACTTTTGTTCTCACCCAACTCCCTCCAGGCTCCCATTTTGTAGCTTTTCCAAAGGGTGCTTGTTGATTCTGGTTTTGTTTTGTTTTTCATAGTTATTGCAGTGTCAATAGGATCCAGCATGTGAGCTCTCTCTCTCTCTCTCTCTCTGTGTCCATGAGCTTCAAGTGCTTCCGGTATTTTTACATTTCTCTCTGATCATGTGTTTTTAGATTGCTCCCCCCCCCATTTCTATCAGTATCTCTGTCTTACTGTAACTGATTGGTTTTTTTGTCTCTATAATAGCACCTGCATTGTATAGCTTGGTATAGCATAGCATAGCAGCTGATCTGGTAAGCTGGAGTTTGTTTTACAGAGCTCAAAACAATAACCCTCATCAGAGCCCTTGAAGTTTTCTAGGTTGCATTGCTGTCGTGAGGTTTTGAGACTATTGTTCCAGCTCCCAGCAACTTCTAACTGCATTCGTGAAGCTGCATTTTGTGGTTGGAGCTTTTCGTTTTTGCGGGGGGTTTTTTTTTTGCTTCTCTGGTTTTGTTTTTGTGGCTGAAGCTTTCATTTTTAGACAAGTACTTTGAAGATCTCCAGCCCTAAATCACCATAACCTACACCTGATCTCAAGTCGGGTTTTTCTCATCTCAGCTCAATTGTAACTTCCAATTTCTAGTCTCACCCCAGAAGACACCATTCAAGCTCTAGACTTTCTGAGCTTTTGTCAAGTCCTTCATCTTCCAATGTTCAGTGGAAACTTAGATTTCGAAGAGATTCATCAGCAAAGCTTGCTTTTCTGAGCTGTTTTTGTCAAGTCCTTCATCTTATTCCAACAGTGGACTTAACCTGGATTTCAGGGGTCATCAATTGATTGGCAGGACACAGTCTATTGGAGTGAAGAAAAGAAGTAGCCAACTGGTGACCAAGATGAGCTTCTTGCCGAGAAACCTTTGGTCGAAGAGGAAGATTGGTTGGTGTTTCTGTGTGACACTGGTGGTGCTACTTTTCATCATTGTCATCTCGATCGAGGTTCCAAAATCTGAGAAAGCAGGGAAACATCACCAGATACTCCAAGGTTTCGCAAAGGATTTCAACATCACTTGGGCTCCAGATCACACAGAACTGCTTGACAATGACCAAATCCTGGAGCTCAAACTTGACAACACATCAGGTACTACTTCTTCTTGTTTTTGTTCAATGCTTGAATTTATTGGAACCCAATCAATATAATTCTCTCAAACTTCAATGTGATGGGAATGTGAAATATTTCTTCAAAAATTCTGGAATGCAAAGATCATGACCTGAAATCAACCTTGCAAGAATTTGTGAAGAAGAGAACCATGTGAAGAAATTGGTTTCATATTTTGCAAACACCTACTGGAATGCACAGATCATTCATACTGAGAAGCAGCCTTGCAAGAATTTGTGAAGAAGAGAACAATGTGAAGAAATGGATTTCATATTTTGTTCAAAAAAACTGCAAAACAGATCATGATTGTCAATGCAACCTTTTGAGGATTTGTGACGAGGAGAACAATGTGAAGAAATGGGTTTCATGTTTTGTTCATAAGAACTGTAAATGCACAGATCATGACTGAAAGGCAACCTTTCAAGGATTTGTGAAGAAGAGGCCAATGTGAAGAAATGGGTTTCATATTTTGTTCATTAAAACTGCAAAACAGATTATGACCGAAAATTCAACCTTTCTATAATTTGTGAAGTTAGAACATGAAGAAAATGGGTTTCATGTTTTGTTCATAAAAACTGGAAATACGAAGATCATGATTAAAAAATTTGCACTGACAAAATCAATCTATGACTGAACTTTTGGGGTTTATTAGATTCTGAAATTTCTGCAAATATAATCTTCTTGCTGGTTAATAATAGTGATGCTGTTCGAAATTAGCTATGAAAAATAGATGATGAACATTTTTGCAATTTCATGATAGTGTGTACCCAAATCCCTCAAGCTCAACAAAATGTTCCAAATGGATGAGGGAGGATTAAACACAATCATGAAAACTTCCTTTTTCCTAATTTAGTGGAATTAGTACTAATCTCACTAGTTTGTGGTTGATTCGATTGCTGATGCAAGGTTAATTTTTTTGTAAGCATGATATTAGACTTGTGCTTGATTAACTGCAAGCTCTAAAATAAATGCATATGCTGTTTGTCTCTTGGGGTGGAATAGGGTGAGCCACTCTTGACGAAAATTGGATTTATGGATGTGCAGGTTCTGCATTCCAATCCATAAACAAATTCCTATTTGGGAATATCACCATGCAAATTAAACTCGTTCCCAACAATTCTGCCGGCACTGTTACAGCCTACTATGTAATGTTTCTTCTCTCTCTCTCTCTCTCTCTTTCTTGCCTTTCTTGTGCTAATTGAACAATATAGTGATGAAATTTGTTGCTTGAGAGAGATTCCGCCCCTTCACCCTAGTACACTTTTAAAGGGGTAACTACTCTCTCAAATGTATGTGACTATTGGCACATAGAACATCATGAAGTCTAGCAAATAGTCCAAAGAGTTCCTAATTGTGAGGCAGAATCTCTCCCAACTGCCGATTACGTCACATAATGGCTATTGGTCAGACTCAGCTCATGGCCACACCCGGTGCTCTGTCAGGGGACTGGGGGGAGGGCGGGGTTCTCCCAATGGCCATGACCTAAATATGTAGGGGTTTTGCATTGCATGGGGTTTTTGTGGGCAGCTTTCTTCGCCATGGACAGTTCCAGATACCCATGACGAATTGGACTTTGAGTTCCTTGGAAACCTATCGGGACAGCCATATATCCTGCAGACCAATGTGTTTGCCAATGGCACAGGCGGTCGTGAACAGCGTCTGTTCTTATGGTTCGACCCAACCACCGACTTCCACACTTATGGCATTCTATGGAACCATCGGCAAATAGTGTAAGCACACCCTCAACAACATGCCAAGTTCTTTCATCGATCAATTCCTTCCTATAAAGAAAGAGAAGGGTTGTTAACCATTACTCCTTTTTAAGAGTGGGAGGGATCTTACTCCTACTTGTAGGTATAAGATCCCAAGTAGGTGTAAGATCCATCCCACTTCTTATAGGTGTAAGATCCTTCCCACTCTTTAGGAGTAGGGTTTAAGAACTAAGAACCCTCCTTTCCTACACCTTGTGTGATCTACACATGTTTAGGTTCATGTTAGCTTTTGCCTTGTGCTTTACGATGAGTAAAGCCCATGAGTAGGGGGCATTGTGAAAATGTGGGGCTGGATATGACTCATCTTAGGCCTCTTATTTTTGAGAATGTCCCCACCTTGGGGCTTTTACTCTACACTTGATTTCTTGGGCTTCAGACTTTGGGGGCAATTTTGTAGCCTGACATGTATCTTCAGGAGCATTGAAATTGTGGTCTTTTTTTTTTCGGGCGGGGGTTTTTGTGCCCCAGATTTTCAGTTGACAATGTGCCAATAAGATTATTCACCAATAATGAGGTTCTTGGATTGGCCTACCCCGATCACCAACCAATGAACATTTACTCGAGTCTTTGGAACGGAGACCAATGGGCAACCCAAGGAGGACGCATTAAGATTGATTGGGCAGCTGCGCCCTTCATAGCAACATACACGAATTACAACCTCGACGCATGTGTGGCTGAAGATGCCAATGCGCCGTGTGCGTCATTCGCCGCAAATAATTGGTGGGATGGAGGTGCTTATCAAATACTAAGTGCTGATCAAATCAATAAACTCAGGTGGGTTGAACAAAACTACATGGTATATGACTATTGCACAGATACGAAACGCTATAATGTCACACCCGTTGAATGCGCCCAAAACTCAGGTGGGCTTGCTTAGTTAGTGTAGTGTTGTTGAGATCAATTCTTGGGCCGATGGGTTCAGGGTTTAGGGTTTATTAATAAGGGCAATTCCATATTTGAGCTACTAGTGATTGATTTTACCTTCAGTTTTTTGCCTTCAAAAATCCCAATATTATTCTAAAACCAATTTTCTGAATGACTTACATTGCTCCTCTAATTTGTAGGGTTATATCCACCAGGGGTAAAAAAAAAAGACACTTTCTTAAGTGTATTTTGGAGGTATTGATTCCAATAGGAGAGGTTTATACGGTTAGCAATTCATTCTTCTTCTCAGGGTGAGGAATAAACCCTGAATGTCCAAACTGTTGTCCATTTGTCATTTTTGTGACAGTTTTATTATATATAGGGGGTGCAAGGTAGCTCACCCTTCTTCAACAAGGCAAGCTCTACTACCCTAAACCCTAAACCCTAAATACCTATATGCCACACAAACTGCATGTTAATTATGTTCAGGCATGGTCTATTTTGTCCAGTCTCAGGAGTCAGTACCAAGCATGATTCAGAAGCAAAAAGGCCCAAATTCATTAACAAATATTGGGAAGTTTCAAAGCCAGATTTGCTGATTTTTTTGGATCTGGTAAAAGATGTGCTTCCTACATCATATCACAAGAACCAATTGTGGACAGATGACAGAAACCAATTTTTGTCCAGAATTTTATTTCTTCCTCTCTCTCTCTCTTTCTTTCAGCATGCCTGAAATCAAAGGGGAAGAAGTTCAGACGGCAATTTTTTAATTTTAGACTTCATAAGTCATCCCAACTTTGAGCAATCAAATCCAAAGAATACGGAGGTATAGAGGGTATTGGGTTGACAATCCCTTCACAGAAAACTGTAGACACCATTGATGATGAACCTCTTGAAAATTGAGGTGTTCTTTGTACATTGGATCTGGGTTTCCCTTAATTAGTAGATACACCATACCCCGCTTGTTTGGCTTTGTTAGGATAGCTTACTTTGTTTTCAATGTAAGAAGAAAAAGAAAGAATTGTTGTCCCCTTGAGATGGAACTTAAAACTTGCAAATGGTTTGATGGTTTGAGAATGTTGAAGCTATGATGATTTCTTGCTCTTCTTTAGTGTTTAGGGTTTTTGGGCTCATCATCACAAGAACTATTTCTTACACATAGCATATTTTTGTTGGACTATGTGCTCATGATTAATGTTTGTCTATTAGTTAGTTTAGTTCATTTCTAAGCTGTGAGGGTCACTCCATGTCATGATGACTATTTGTTGTTGATGTTATATAATGCTTTCTATTTAGGTTTGACCTTTACTTTCCCTTATCAGAGACTACATCCTAGATCCACTTCATGGTATTATAGTGGGTTATTGAGAACTAAAGGTGTAGTGAACTCAAAAGAAGAAGAGCATAGTTGTGTTTTGCTTAGCCATGGCTCAAGGAAAGAGCAACATGCTAAAGAAGTAGTCCAATTATAGCATGTGGAGATTTTGCGTATCTAGTTTTTTGCATATCTATGTTGCTATAGAAAGATGAATTCCTAGATATTGTAGAATCAAATCCTCAAGGAGTTGTCATACTTGAAGAGGGGGAGCTTTGTGATGAAGCTAAAAAGGATATTTGTGGGAAGAAGGTTTAAATTATTTTTGAATCAAAGAAAATGGTTAGAAAGGCACTGCACAATTATCAAACCTAAAATGAATTGTAACTTCTGTGGCAACCCAAGTCATTGGATGTGCAATTGTGTTGAGCTATTAATTGAAATGAAGAAACATGTAGTGGAGTGTGACCAAGAACATGTGTGTTAAAGGATATAATTTTTTTGGAGAGTGGAAGCAATGATGAAATCAACAATTTCCAAGATTGTCTTGACCCAACTCCAAAGCTAACTATGGATGTTATTGAGCTCAACCTTATTGAACGCAACAAAAATAAATGGTATGTCACTATTCATGTTATTAAACATGTCACCATGAATGGTGATGTGCTTATTGTATTCAAGAAAGAAGATGGAACTACTAGAATTAAAACAACAAGGGGGAAATCTCAAGTAGTCATAAAATGGGTAACATTGTAATTTCCATCAAAGATGAAATAAAAGGAAATGTTTTGTATGTGAGAGTTTCAAATAAATTATGTTTGCAGATTCATTAGTAGATAAAGGGATTCAAGTCTTGTTTAATGTCCATAATGTCTACTTTTTAAACAAGATGTTTTAGATGTTGACAAAAGGGGTTTACAACATTTGATGCTTATATTCCTGTTAGATTTTCAGTAGAAGTTGTAAATATTGTTGATTACTTTACCAACATTCCTTTTATTAAAACTACCAGTGAAGTCATCCTTTCAAAAGCTCTACAACTTGGTCCTTCATATTAAACATTTAAAAATTATTTGATGCACAAATGTTTAGTTCACATCAACACAACAAAATTGATATTGTTTCCCAAGTTCAAAAGCCATGTTGTTATAGGTTATGACACTACCATTAAAGCCTATAGATGTCTCCACCCTATGGTAAATGCACATTACATTCACCCAAAAACGGTGGATGAAAGTCCATTTTTATAGTCCAATTTAGTGATTTTTCCAAAAAAAATTTAAATGATGTTGAAGTTCATATTTTTTTCCATTTCCTAAGTTCATACCACCATAATTTATTTTTTTAAAAAACCTCTAAAAATATGAGCCTTGAAAAAAACAATTTAAATTTCAAAATGGATTTCATGAATTTGAAATTTTCATTTTAAATCTTAAAATTTTTGAGAGACTTTTTCTTGTTTGGTTTTTTCATCCTAAGTGTTATGGTACTTCAATGTGTGGTGGTAAAAAGTTATAGGCTTAGTTTCCAACTCCACTAGAAGAAAAAATCTATAATGATAAGTTTTTTGGGGTAGTTTGGACTATAACATTGGATGTACCATCCTTTGTAAAGTCCACCTTGAGTTAAAGATTTATCCTTTGAGTAAAAAAAAAATGGATTTGAAAGATTAGAATGTAAGTTTCAATTTTTCATCTTCTTTTTGCCAAGTTTCTCAAATAGATTTGAATACAATGCAAGCTTGTAAATTTGTGATAATATATAAAAAATTTGCAACACATATACATCAAACCATAATAATGGACTTTTGAAATTGAAAAAAATGCATTGGTGTCAATTTGTGTTTTTAAATGCATGCATTTTTGTGTATGGTTTCTATTTGGGATATCTTATTGGGATTTAGTATATGATATTTTATAAAAAAGACATAAAAAATAAAATTTTAGAAAGCCTTAGTTAAAAAATAATTTATGGACTTTTGAATGGCCTAAAATGACCATATTTTCGAAAGTTCATAACAAAATCATTTTTGAGTGGATTATTATTTTTCCCTTTCAACATGTATATTAAAAAAATGTTTAGTTGAACTTTTTTTTATATGGTTTTTTTTCATTTATCATCACATAATCCCCATTTAACATTGGGTTTGTAAAGTTTTTTCCATGTTAATGTTAAAATGTGGATTATTTGAAGTATTGTATTCATTAAAATTGAGCCACCTTAGCTTGCAACTACCCAAACATCTATTAAGGTATATTAAAGGAACAATGGATTTAAGAATTTGCTACCATCAAGGGGAGGTAGATGAGTTAGTAATGTAGTTGATTTTTTAGATGTATATTGGGTAGGCAATGTTCATGATTGGAAGTCAACAACTAGATATGTTTTAGTGTTTAGATCGAGTCTAGTCACATGGAGAAGTAAGAAACAACCTTGTATAACATTCTTTTCCACTAGAATAGAAATGCAATCATGTTGAGTGTAGTTAAAACAACTTGGTTAAGCAAACTACTAGGAAATGTTCAAGAAAGGATCAATCCAAGACCAAATCATGTTCACATCCTAACTAGACCCCTAAGTTGATTAATCTTTGAAGAATTGATAACCAAACTAAGTTTGGTTGCAACATTTGATCTACCAAAACATCAAATTCCATAGTATGTAGGATGAATATCAAAGTTTAGGGGGCATTCATTCATGTCCACATCTAGCTTGAATCGTTTAAAAACATTCATTGAGTAGAAATTAGAAACATGAAATTTCAAATTGAAGCCAAGAAGGGAAGGAAGATTGGGCAATTTTTTCCAATTGATGTTTTTCACGGTAGCTTAGATTATCAAAACGAATAATTTATAGTGTGTCCATTCCAATGATTCACAAACTAGATTACATTGGAATTCAATTAACATGCCAAAAACAACATAATTGTAGATGCAATATATAGGGGCTTGCACAAACATGGCCATATGAACCCCATCACTAAGTTATTTGGGAGAGGCAGTAGGATTTGTGAGTTCTTCAAAACTTTTAAAAATAATTTTGCAAGCTCCAAATCATTAGAACTTCTTTCAATTGTTAAGAACACCACAAATTGACATTATGAAACTACTATTGTCTATTTAATTTGCCATAAGGACTTGAACATAATTCTTTTTGTCCATTTTTTATATTACAATTGAAATAAATAAAACACTCATTAATAACTTCTTTGTAACTATCATATTGGATATTTGTGTAAATACCAAAGTATTCGTTACAATAATAATAATAATAATTATAAATAATAATAATAATAATTCTTATTACGATTTACATTATTTGGATTTTAGATTAATAGTTATTATTATCTACTAATTATTATTAATTATTATAATTAGTATACCTAATAAATAGATTATTAAGGTAGAATTATTCATCATTGATCATTGCTTGTAGATGATTAAAAAATTTGGGATTTTCGATTTTTTGAGTTATTTTGTGTGATGTAAAACATCATGGTAACTCCAAGTTAAGCTTTACATCATATGTTGCAACTTCAAAAGCAAATAAACAACATAGAAGAAATACAAAACATGTTGAAATCACATAATGTCTTTTTATAAAAAAAACCTTTTATTTTTAAATTCATAACTTCTTTGTTTCTTGTTCATTTTTAGTGATCTAAAGTGTTATGGATGTGTTAAATTAAGATCTTCACTTGTTTAAACTTTAGAAATAAAGGAACAACACAAAAGAGCCATGAAGAAAACGAATATTCAAGTGTGAATTAAGCTAGTGATCAAACATTGACCTTGCTTACTTTTAACAACCATATCTTTTTCATTTTTTGTCCTTTTTGAACAATCTGAATAGTTGTGGGTGCTTCAAGTCAAGGTGGGTATATTTAAGCTAAAAGGAGCCAACAATGCACCATTTTTCATTGCTTAGCCCTAGAATATTCCAAAAATATCCTTAAAATATTCTAGAGGCACAATTGAAAAATTCATCAAAAAATTTACATGACCCACAAATGTGTTACAAAATATTATTCTCCAAAGTTGTGTTCCAAGGTTCTTTTAAAAAATATGTCATTTATAATCCATTAAGGACTATATTAGGAGTCTTTAAAATAACAAAAGACATTGAAAAATCATTGATTACATTGCTTTAGGAATGCTTCTGATTACTTTGTCCTCATTAGATTTTTTAAAAAGAAAATAACATCTTTGCATAATATGTTTTAAACATTTAAATGTAAACACAATTTTTTGGTAACATTAATGTAATTTTTAACACTAAAACGTGAAAAACCAAACATTGGTCACACATCTGTTGATTTAGCTTGAATGTACCTAGGGATCAAAAAAGTTTTCTTACATTTGAAAAGCAAATGGATAATGTATTAAAATTTAAAGATTTCTAAAAGTTAAAGTTTTACTCATTGCTTTGTGTTGTAGTAGTTGCAAGTGAGTCCCAAGTAGGATGTAACTATTTTTTTATCCCATATTGTTTTTTCTACTTTTCAAGTTTGTAAAATATATAATTAAATGCACTAGAAATATTAAAAAACAAGTGACATTTGGAGTAAACCAATAAAAGGAGGCTTGCCCTAAAGGTTAAACCCAAAATAAAATAGGATTATCCAAAATGACCTACCTATTTAGCCTAAGCCTACTTACCTATCTATTTAGGCTAAACTACCTATCTACTTAGCCTAAAAAATGTAGGTAGTAATACCTACCTACTTTAGGCTTATTTACTTATCAACCTAAGTGCCATTGTAACCAAAAAAGAGAGTGCAAGACTTTACAACCAACCTGAAACATCTGATGGACCTACGCAGAGTTGAGTTCTTAGCAAATCTTGAATCTAATCACAACCGTGATCTTCTCGCCCTCCTTCTCACCACAATATTCTCACACACATTCTTTGATCTTCACACAAACATAGCCTATACTCATAAAAATCCGTCGATGTGATCTCAAAACCCAGAACTCACACCTCTATTCACAAAATACCTCGCGAGCACAAGCTTCCTCTTTTTCCAGTATGTTCATCAGAAGTCTAACAACTACTCAGCCAAAGATTGCGCTCCAAAAACAGTGCGCTCAGACTATCTATCCATGTAACTTCCTGTGCATCAACCACCTTCCAAAACTTGCTCTATTTATAGCATCTACCCTTAATTTCGACCTAACTCTCACCGGATTCAGGGGCTAGCCATCCCCTAGTCACTAACGCAGCGGAAGAAATCAGCAACTAGCAATCTTCTAAGCTCCTCTGCATTCTCCAAAAATCTCCTCCTTCTTCTCTGTTCATTTTCGCTCTTCCAAGCTCTCTCCTTTTCATCATGGCTTCTTGCACAAGCTTCCTTCTCCTCGCTTTCTCCACCCTCAGCTTTTCCTCCATCCCTCATCAATGTGGCGCCGCTCCTCTTCATCAATCGCGCCGTCATCTTCCTGTCCTCCCATCCCACGCAAACAGACCACACTTCCCCCATGCACCCCATGCATATCTAACTTCCCTCTCACACTAATGAAGATGAAATCCGTCGCCACTCATCAATAGAGGCAGCTAGACTAACCCTGATCAAAGTTTCTATGTTCACACAAACTGCACAGCCATGGAGTTTCTGTCCAGTCACCCGTTGTTCGGCTACACCATGTGTCTATATCTTATTAGCCTTAAGTTGAATGATATAAGTTAAATTAATAAAAATACTGAATTATCAAAATAAATTTAGAATTTTCATGTGTCCATTGATGTGTCATGTCAACACATTGTTACTTATATAGTTGCAACATAGTTGCATGAGTTGCATATGTATACAATTTCATATACGGTGAATTGTGCTATTGCAATTCCTGCAACTTGTCCAATAACATTCAAGCTGTAGAAATATCTTGAGTTGCAAGTGGTTGTTACAACTCAAAATTGTAACTAAAACTTGATTACAAGCCTAGTTGCAAAACACTTATTTTTTCTTAGTTTTTTTTAGTATTTAGTCTCTCTTCTTTCCTTTATATTTTTGTTTGACATCGAAGTACTAGGTGTTAATAAAGATGTACAAAAATGTAAAAGAAAACTATACATTAAATTTATAAGTTGCAATAACATGGATTATAGACACACAAAACATCTACGATATGAACTTATTATCTACTTTGTAATAAAACAAATTTTTAGATGTGCAAAGTGATTTTTTGTTTAAATGTGTCAAAATTCAATAGGTTTGGGCCCACACAATGTTTGACATACCACTTACTAACAAATAATGGAAAAACATGGTAACATCCAATTGAAAGTTTTTGATAGTTGTGGTTTTTCTCTTTAACATTTCCAATTGAAGATAGATTTTAATGCCAAGAAGATATTGAAATTGTTAACGGATTAAAACCACAACCCACTAGAAAAAAAGATGTAGGGGACCAGGATTACCATGATTCGCATTCAATTATAGAAGTGGATGTAAACACATGGGATGACAATAACAATTATGCTCAAATGTTAATCAGTGCAAACATTATTTACGAATATTTCCACCAACTCATTAATTGTAGCATAGCTACAATGATGTGCAATGAATTGATCCTTGTATTTAACAAAAAAATGTTGAGAATTTGCATATCTTATAATAAAAATTCTTTGACTACCACATAGTGAAAGGAGACAAGATGACTAATCACATTGTGAAGGTTGACACATTGTGAAGGTTGAGAGCATGATGTGACTTTTCAACAACATTGACTAGCCAATTGCTGATGAAATGATTATCACAAAAATCATTTATGCCATACCACCAAATTATAATAACATAATGGTTGTTTAGGACAATCTTCCAAAGAGTGATCAAACAATATATGGGATCACTATGCATCTTTTTAAACATGAATATTTGATAAAATGCCACGAGGCAATGATAATGGTGGCAATCAAACATTCTTCACATCCTTACATGAAGAACTACAAAACCCAATTATAAGTCAAAACAACATAGACACAATAATGAACACATGAAACAGTTGAAGCAACGTACAAATATTTCAACTATGGCGAATTTGGCCATTGGTCAACTAAATGTTTACATCCACTAAAGAAGAAGAAAGATATTTTTTTGAAAAATGACATTAATGTTGTCAAAACAACAAATTTAAATTCTTCTTCAAATGGGAAGGTGTGTGCATTTGGGCGTTTGCATGAACACCAAAGTTTAAAAGGCCTTGCTATATTAGACATGGTTGCATTGACAAAATTTTGTGAAGAATGTGTTCTTGGAAAACATCATAAAACATTTGTAGCTTTATGCAAGAGGATACACTTGGTGGAACATGATATATAATGTGTTATGTTCAAAGATGACTATTCAGGCTATAGACTTGTCTATTACATCAAGAACAAATTTGAAACCTATTTTTGTTTCAAGCATCTAGTTGCACAAGTTCAGTGGGAGATACATTGCCACATCATGAAAATTGATAATAAAGGTGAGTTATGTTCCAAAGAATTTGCACCTTATCTTTATGTTCAACACATCATGCATGAGACTAATAAGTATTATATTCCACAACAAAATGGATTCATTGAACATGATGATTGCACAGTCACAGAAGCTGCACACAAAATGTTATATGCTAAAAGTCTTCCATTGTGCATGTTATCCACATTATTATATACTTTATAAGTAAATTTAATCCAACTTGTCATGGCATGGGACCAAGCCTGTTGTCTCACATTATCAAGTGTTTGGTTGTTTTGTTTACATGTTCATTGACAAATAATTACAATCCAAATGGGATGTTAACACCACCGAAATATAGTGTTGTTGGTTATTAACACTACAAACAAAGGGCATAGACTATGGTAGCCTAACACAAAGAAGGTGAAGGAATGTGTTGATGTTATGTTCAATGAAACATCAACAAGTCTTGTAGCAGCTAGCATGACCTTTTCCAATTTGAGATTCAATTCAACATGACTCATTATTTAACATTTAATTAGCATAATGACATTGAAGATGTGCAAACACAACCAATGGGAACATTACCAAATGACACTAGTCAACATAGTCAAGTAATAGGAGATGTTTAAGATACAATGATGCATGAGTTATCGCCACTTTTATAATGCTATAAACCTATTATTGAGATAATGGATAGAAATAAAAGAGTTGTGATTCTTGGTGATGATGATGCACTAATTTAGAATTCTTTTGTTGGTTTGATGGAATTTTGCTTGGATGGATTCATGGAACCTCAAAGTTTCCACATAACTATTAAATTTTTTGATGTTTCATCATGGCATGTTGCCATTGATGAGGAATCACTACTACATATTGTGCCCTTTTGCGAAGGGCTAAACAAAAAATCTGAAGGTTTTGCGAAAGAAAAACAAAAAACCTGAAAGGTTTGCGAAGGAAAAAAAATTTGCCAAATTTGCGATGCAGAACGCATCGCAACTTGTGGCGCACCACTCATCGCAAATTTAGAATGAACCTTTAATCATCGCAGAACTTTTGCGAGATACACAACAAACAAAACTTTGCGATCCGCTCAGTCTCTGTCCACCGTAGCGATATTCCACCTTTCGCAACGTTTAATCATACTCAAAACATCGCAACCTTTACAATACACAGAGTATTGCTACAGACTTTGAGATCCACAACACATCGCAACGTGCGGTATGTGGGCCTCGCAGTTTGCGTTTCAATATGTATCATAAACCTCATCACAAATTTTTACAAAACTTTCCGGTGGTGGACGTATCGCAAGGTGCGATGTGAGTTAGCTTGCAAAGTAGTGAAAGGGTTACTGGAGAAGGAAGTTTTGCAAAAGGGTTTCGCAATGTCATCTGATTCTCAAAAGGCCATAAAAATAAAAAATCTTTTAGACCAAATGGAAGCTATAAATCCACTTAACCATTATTATAATCTATATTGCCTTGGTGGACTGAGTGAAAATATCAATAAAGTACACATAACAGTGCTCCTATTCTTGAAAATAAAATTACACAGTGGAGCAGAATAGGCAAAAAATGACACAATGAACATTATGCAATAATATAGAATCACAAGCCTCAATGGCAATTTGCATAAAATTAATGAGTAGTACATTATACGTGGTCATCATCCACCTCAGAGGTTGTAAACACAACCTTTGGTTTCTCACCTAGAATAGAACGGGACCGTGGCACATATGTGACAATAAGTGACCACTCCTTTGGGTTTGGGGGATAAGGAAGATAAAAACATTGTTCTACGTGACTGGGAAAAGTAAATGGCTCTGAAGTTTGCCAATGAGATGGCTGATAACTGGTGGCAGATGTCTTTAACCATGTGCGTCCGCACTCATCCTGAACTACAGTGCAATTTGCACGAGCAAGGTTCACTTTAAACCATTTGCATTTAAACACATACTCTTCAAACTTTGAATGTGCATCATAAAATACCACCAAGATCTCTTCCAGCTTTCCATAATGTGGCACAATATCTAGAACAATATTCCTGTCATGCCGACTGCTTCTAGAGTCCTGAATGAATTGCCCTTGAACTCCACAGTAAAAGGTGCGGCCCTTTTTTTCATCCAAACTGGAAATCCTGAAATTAATATTGTGTTAGGCATTGTGAGTCCTAAACTTATATGATAATAGAAACTTCATGCCCATAAAAATCATCCTAGAACATTCTAAAAAACTTGTCTGGAATATGAAAATGAGTTAATCTGCCTAATGAAATAGAAAAAATGAATACTTGAAATGTCTTCCTTGTGTCCACATTATTGAATGTGTTGTCACAACTCTCAGTGGTCCATGAACCATGGTGCGAACATCATCTGTGATCTCTGGAAAACATGCTATACTTTCTCCTTGTGCCAACAATTGATCCACTTCAACCAACTTCTCTTTCATGTACTTATGAAACGTAGGAAAAATCCTTGATCTCCCACTCATACTTTTGGCATTCTCATAGAAGTTCCTCCACTCTTCCATGACATTGCTGTTATTCAACATGAATGTGGTCAACTAAATTAACTCTGTAGGTAATAACATACGTGTTTTGATGGCACCAGTCAAACGGTCTTCCTCCTCTTCTCTTTCCTCCATCCAGACATGAGGACATGATGGATCTATAGTGGCCAAGATGTTGGTGCAATAAAACATGCTCTCTATTGCCAAGTGTCCTGCTGCCATGCTTCCCTCCACTCGTGCATGGTTACGGACATAACCTTTTAATACTGCCATATATCTTTCAAGCCAATACATCCACCGACAATGCACAGGACCAGCAATGGCTATCTCATCCACAAGGTGAACTAGTAATGCACTTGACAATCAAATAATGATGGAGGGAAGGCCTTTTCCAACTTGCATACCACCTCTATTGCTATTACCCTCATTCTTGGAATCTCCTCTACAAAAAACTCCTGTGAGCATACCCATCTCAACATATTTCCCAATGACCAAAGAACATCTTGTACTTTTGCACTAGCTAAGCCTATTATTGCCACATGCAATATGTGTTGCAGTTAACGATGATAGTCATGTGTTTTGAGATACCTTGGCCACTTGTGGTCATCGTCCCTACCAAAAGCTTTTTGAAGATTAGCTCCATAACCTGCAACAACGTACCATAAAATTATACAAAAGTATTTTAGACATCCAACTATACAAAAGTATTGTAGACATCCAACAGATAACATTCTATACTTCAAACTCTTTTTCCAGTATAAGGCATACAGATTTAAATATAAATAAAAGCAATAGAGTACTTCTAAATTCAACCCTTGCCATCAAAGTTCAAACCTGTAGGGAATCGCATCTCTCCTATGCGATTTCAAAAGTTTTTTCTTTCTTGTGTAGTAAGTGTCCATGGAGTTGATGGTCGCTGCTCAATACCTGTGTTAGGATCAACAGTAATCCACACATCGGGATGCCTCTCAAAATCCTCACATGCCTCCCTAAAGTTACTGTCCTTCTTTCCATAGAGCTGTTTTATGATAGCCTTTCCCACATTTCCCTCAATGTGCATGGGGTCCAAGAGATGATGTATTTTCAGTTCACCCCAGTAAGGCAAGCTGTTGAGTATACCCCACCTTGTCAATCCACTACCCTCAAACACCATAGAATCATTAAGGTCAATAACTCTATTGGCCACATCCCTCCAATATGCAAAAGTGGTAGCTTTTGGAATATCACGCTCATCACCATAAGGCATGTCAAAAGATGAAAATAAAAGTGGGTCTGATCTCATATCATGTCCCAGTGGAAGAAACTTTGTATGGCCAAGGTAAACAATTTTGCGAAGATGGCTTGAGTATTTAGCCATGTCCTCGAAACTTGGGCCACATGTAGAGCATGCCTTGTAGCCTTGAGTTTGCAGCCCACTTACAAAACCAAACCCTGATCGTAGAAGAACGGAATATTAGAACAACAAATAATCACAAAACAGAATAATAAAGAAATGTATAGAGGCATGTGCATGATTTCTTACCAGGATAATCATGCATTGTCCACATGCAGATTGCCCTCAACTTGAATACACGTGGTATTCCTCCAATCATATGCCCATACTCCATCCCACAATGTTTTGAGCTCATCGACCACTAGTGCTAAGTAGGTGTCTAGGTTTTTCACCTTACTTGGCCCTGGGATAATAAGAGAAAGCAGCAAATATCCTTTTTTCATAGACAACCACAGAGGAAGGTTGTAATTCATGACAACAACTGGCCAAACAGAGGTAGGTCGTCCTTTTCCTCCAAGCGAATGTGGACTAACACCATCTGATGCTAACCCCAACCTCACATGCCTAGGGTCACGCTCAAACTCTAGCCATGTTGACTCCACATGCTTGTGAGCAGGAGAGTCAACCGGTAACCTCATAACACCAGGCTCTGATCAATGTTCCTTATGCCAAACCATTAACTCGGCCAAGTCTGTACATCGATACATGTGCAACAAGCGAGGAATAATGGGAAACCACCTTACTGATTTCCTGGGCACCTTCTCTATAAGCATCTGAGGATCATATCGAGCCTCTTCACATGTACTGCATTCCGTTAAATGGGCATTGTTCCCATGAAATAACATGCAGTCATTAACACATGCATGGACAATTTGATACTCCATGCCTATGGAGGATAAGATCTTTTTAGCCTCCTTCCAAGATCCTGGCAAAACATTTTCCTTAGGTAGCAAGAGGCTATGACAAAACTGGAAAATGTCTAACAACATAGTATTGCTTGCCTTGTGTTTCGCTTGGATGTTTAACAACCCCAGTATGGTTGCTAAACGGCTTAACCTTGCACCTTGAAAAATAGGTGTTTGAGCATGTGCCTTCGCCTCTTGCCACTGCCGTTGTGCCTGGGCAGTATGTTGATGACGTGGATCATCTGCATTGGCTTCTTCATCATGTGGGTTGCCAGACATATCATCAACTATGTCAAGTCCAAACCAGTCAACCATGAAGTCATCCATTGCTTGTTCTTGGTTTGCAAGCAGTGGTGCTTCCTGAACTGGTTGAGAGACACCTTCATCATGAGCAGACAAGTCATTTGATGAAGAATGAGTTGATGAAGAGTCTGATATGTCTGGCATGCCCATTTCCCGATATGTTGCTCTCAACCTCCATGGCAGCATGTCTTCAAAAGGCCGAATATTCTATGCAATACTAAATCCAGAAGATCTTAACTATATACCAAGCATAGTTGCATATTACATTATAAATAAAAAATGCCAAAATGTATGTATATAGATATGGTATGTTATGTCTTAAACAAAGTACATAGTTAAGAAATGATGGAATATTAATTCCACTCATATTGTGTAAACAACTCATCTCCTGATCTGATCGTCCTAGTAGCTAACACGAGGCAATGGTCTTCATGATAAGTCTGGCCATATGGTGCTGGAGGAGGTCCCTCAACAAAAACCCACTCACAATTAGCCCTACGCTTAGGCCGAGTCCCCACCGTACTGTTGATGAAACCAGCAATGTTTCCAGAACGTATGGGGTCTCCATCTATCACCCTCACATCACTATGCCTTCTAGTGCTACCAACAGAGGTGTCCATCTCAAGAGCAAAGGTCTTCCACTCAGGATGTTGTCTGAGGATCATGTTCCAATGTCTTCTCTTATAGATAGGCCCACCATAAGGGAACAAAGTAGGACCCTCTCTACGACATTTGCCAGTGAACTCACACATACCCCATCTGCCCTCAACAATAGTCCTAGCATGACCCTCACTTGGACATTGTGCTTTGGATCGCTGTCTAACGGAGGGCAGACATGGCCTTGCCTCATGATGTGGATTACTGGCCTCATGAGAGGCACCAATCCCTACAGCAAATGCATGCGAAAGTGCATTTCCTATGGCAGCTAAAACCCCTTGTGATAGAACATAGGGTGGTGGTGTCATACGGGAACCCTATTACATTCAAAAAACCACAACAAACCATGGAAGTGAAAATAGTTTCAAAGAGGATTTCATGAAAAATAACATGTATCAAAAAGGAAAAATGACAATGGTAAAATGACACTTACCACATGAGATGAAGAAGCTCTTGGGGTAAGACCACGATGACGCCCAAATCGCTGAATGTGTTGAGCACAAACATATGACTTTTGTGAAATTTGACCAACACACTTGGTGCATTGGCAAAGCTGCTAAGGTGGACCATGAGGAGAATGAGACACCTCTGCTTGCGTATGAGCTGATGTGCCTTCATTTGAGGAGGATGAATCACTAGTGGAGACAACGAAGGAGGAAGACATATCATCTGTCACATTCATAAGGCACAAATGTAAGGCAAAGACCAGATTAGACTTTCAAAAATCATGTGATACAACAATATAAACCATTGACAACTCATAAATTGAGACTACCTAAACCAAAAAGAAATGCATACCTGCATCCAATGTGGGCTCAATAATGCCTATAGGACTGGTTGCCCGAAACCCTTTGGCATATGCACAACTGGAGCTCTCTGACCTACAACTCTCGAAAAGAAACCCTAAACCCTAAAACTTTGCGAGCCCCTTGCAAACCCCTTACCATCGCATCCCTTTTCACATCTGCATACGTTACTTAAACCAAAGCCTTAAAACCTTTAACTTCCTCCTACGTTAGCAAAGCCCCCAACTTTGCAACCCTCATCCATTGCGATACAAACAGCATTGCACGGCCGTTGCGAGAAATACCGTATCGCAGGTTGCGATGCGGGTTACATCGCAAGCCCTGAATTTTCGAAAGTCCTTAAGTTGGAACGGAATAAGGTGTCTGCCCAAGCTTTCTGGGGGTCTAGACTAGAGTACCACGACGAGTGAATTTGAACTCATTCTCGGCATTGCTCGAGAATTGTAGAAAGAAAACTTGGGCAGACAGGAGTGGGCAGATTGCAATGGCTGGGACTGGTGGAGGGGGAGGGGGTTCTGGGTCTAGAGGAGGTGACAATAATGAGGAAAGTTTGAGGAAGATGGTTGCTGATGACTTGAGAGCTTTAGAGCTGTTTGCAATCGATACTAGGACACCTGAAGGGCTGCCATCCCTGAGAGCCATCTTAGGTCAAGCATTGCAAGCAGGGCTGACTGCTAGGGAAGCACAAAGAGAGGAGGAGGCAAGGAAGGTTGCAGAAGCCAAGGCAGCAGAGAAGAAGAGAAAGAGAGATGAGAGAGCAACAACAGGAGCTCTCTGACCTAAAACTCTCGAGAAGAAACCTTAAACCCTAAAACTTTGCAAACCCCTTGCGAACCCCCTACCACCGCATCCGTTTTCGCATCTGGATCCCTTACTTAAACCAAAGCCCTAAAACCTTTAATTTCACCAACGTTAGCGAAGCCCCTGACTTTGCAACCATCCAACGTTGCGATACGAAAAACATTGCACGGCCATTGCGAGCAATATTGTATCGCAGGTTGCGATGCGGGTTACATCGCAAGCCCTGAATTTCCGAAAGTCCTTAAGCTGGAACGGAATAAGGTGTTTGCCCAAGCTTTCTAGGGGTTTATATTAGAGTACCACGGCGAGTGAATTTGAACTCATTCTCGGCATTGCTCGAGAATTGTAGAAGGAAAGCTTGGGCAGACAGGAGGGGGCGGATTGCAATGGCTGGGACTGGTGGAGGGGGAGGGGGTTCTGGGTCTAGAGGAGGTGACAACAATGAGGAAAGGTTGAGAAAGATGGTTGCTAATCAGTTGAGAGCTTCAGAGCTGTTTGCAATCGATAGTAGGACACCTGAAGGGCTAACATCCTTGACAGCCATCTTAGGTCAAGCATTGCAAGCAAGGCTGGCTGCTGGGGAAGCACAAAGAGAGGAGGAGGCAAGGAAGGCTGCAGAAGCCAAGGCAGCAGAGAAGAAGAGAAAGAGGGATGAGAGAGTAACAACATGAGCTCTCTCACCTAGAACGCTTGAGAAGAAAAGGAGGAAGGATGAGAGGGATGCCATCAGAAAAGAGAAGCTCAATAAGAAGAAGGACGAGGAGAGGAAGAAGCTCCCTTTGATAACATTGGCAGAGGGGGGAATTCCAACCGAGCTGGCATACACTGGGGCCAAGAGCACCATTAGGCACATTATCTCCACCAACTTTGCACGAGGAGTTGAGTGGGGCACTCTCTCAAAGGCAGATCAGAGGAGAGTGATAAATCATGTCAAGGGAGTATTTCGAAATGGAGGAGAACTTGATTCATAGTGGATTGCAGACAAGATCTCCAATTCAATGTCTCAAGCAAGATACCATGACAGGATGAAGATTCGTGCTCACCTGAGAGACCTGAATGTGTACAGGAACTTGGAGAGGCCGCTTCAGTTCTCAAAAGACATCTGGAATGCCTTCTACCAGTTTGAGGTGCAGCTGAAAGCAGCAAGGCAGCTGAAGGAGATCACAGAGCAGCTAGCCAAGGCCAAGAAGGCACGAGAGTCTGGGAGGTCAGACCGTGACCTGAAGGCACTGGAGCTGAAGCTTGCTGAATGCCAATCAGTGGTGGACGAGGTCGGTGACCCACCATTGAAGTTCCTCAAGGCAACAGAGCGAGTGAAACTGGTTCTACCCACCACCCACAGGCTAGGGCAAGGTGGCATTCCCGGCCTCAAAGCAACATTTGTAAGTACACTCCCTACCCTCCATTTTTTTTCTGCAAAGATTCGTTTCTGTCGAGTCACATAGGACTGTTTGGGATACCTTTTGCGATGCGAATTGCATCGCAAAGATGTTTCAAATGGCGTTTAGTTCGCAAAGGTACGACGCTATTTGTTTCGCAAATTGCTTCGCAAGATATAGTATGCGAAAGTTTTCGCTTCGCAAAAGAGTTCGTAGACTTGAACAAATCGCAAATTGCTTCGCAAGTTAAAATATGCGAAGTTCTACGCTTTGCAAATATGCAATTTTTTTGACCTGTTGTTTTATAGGGACAATACAAGAGGTACAAGAGGAAGATCACAGTTGTAGAAATGACAATGGGCCAGGAGCATGGCAAGGAGCATCTTTTTAAACATGTTGATTCACTATTGGTGAGTGGGTTTGTTGGGATTGAATTTCTGTTTGTGTTGAGATTGTTTTCATTTGAATCAAGATTTTCATTGTTGACTAAGCTTTGCATGTTGAAATGCAAGCATCTGAAGGTGAGAGTGAAAGCTCTCAGGGCAACAGTGATGAGGAGGAGAGAGGCGCTAGCACTGCTCCCCCCAGTGTAGCTACCACTAGTAGTGGACCTAGTTCATTTGCTAGTCGAAATGCAGAATCTGCAGGGGGCGTGGGTAGGGAGGAGGACGAGGACGAGGGGCAGGGGGACGATGAAGAGAGGGAGGAGGATGAGCAGCCTCCCCCTCCACCAGAGAACACTAAGAAGAAAGATTCAAGGAAGAATTCCAAGAGGGGAAGGAGGTCTAGATAGACAGCTAGTGTGTCAGATACCCGAGACTTGCAAACCCTTTTACATTGTAACTTTTGAAATTTTGATATAGATTTTTTTTTTCTGGCCCAAAGTGACTCCAAATGAATATAAACCCTGCGTACAAAATAAGAATACAGTGCCATGCTCTTGCGATACATAGTCAATCTCAAAACTATTTGCAAGTCATATTTCTTCGCAACACTGCGGAAGCCAAAAGACCAAATATACCATCTCACAGACATTGCTAAACTCTGACGGTTAAAATCATTCTAGAACAGGTTTGCGAAATCCTACATTTCGCAAACGTTTAGCGACATTTTGCGAATCGCAAACTCTTTGCGTTAGATATTATATAGGAAACCGATAGAGTTTTGAGTCGATTCGTTAAGTTGTAGCGTTGATGAGTTTTTTTCAAAAAGTTTCCGATGTTAGTGTTATCGCAAATTCATAGCGACATCTTAAACATCGCAAAACGTTTGCGTTAGACGTTATATCGAAAACTGATAGATTTTTGAGTCAATTCGCTAAGTCGTTACGATGTTGGGTTTGTTGCAAATAATTTCTGATGTATTGTGAATCACAAAGCATGTATAGAAGACATTATAATCGGAAATGTTTTGCGATTGTTTCAGTTTTGGGAGTTGCGAAGAGCTTGCGATTGTGCAGGTGCGAAGTTGGGGGTTTCGCAAAGGCTTAAAAGTTTGCGAGGAATTGTTGTTCGGAACTGCAGGTTTTTGGAAACTGTTTTCTTTGTTGTTTGTGATGATATTTGGATCGCAATATGCCCCTCTTTTGTTGTAGTGAATATGCATCATTACCAAAAAATGGGACTTGGGAATTAATGCCATTAGTACAACATCACAAACTTAACATTTCACAACTTAGTAAAAAAATCATGCAAAATTTGTTCATTCATTGTTTGTATGTTTTACACATTGATATTGTGTATTGAAAACACATTTGAAACATAGATTTATAAGAAGATGTGAAATTTGTGTGACATACGTTCATTCATAGGTTCGTACTTCATCCATCAACACATTTATCCATGTGTCAAACTTGTTTTTAATGCATGATATTTGTGTGTAAAATGTATGAACCTATGAATGAATGAACCTCGCACGATTTTCATTATTAATTTGTCATATGCTAAATTTATGATGAAAGGAAAAATGTGTTCATTGTAAATGGGTGCACAAATTCAATACAAATCAGATGGCTCCATTAAATGGTACAAGAGTCATTTAGTAGTTGAAAGCTATTCAAAGAAGGTAGGTGTTGAACGTGCAAAAACGTATTCTTTAGTGGTGAAGAACAATTTTATTTGTGTTGTTTTGGTAATAACAGTTAGTCATAAGATACATATTCGCTAATTCAACATAGGCATTGTTTTCCTTAATGGAGATTTGTTAGAAGAAATTTATATGGCTCAACCCGAAGGCTCTATGCAACCAAAGGCAACCAAATTGGTTTGTAGATTTTAAAAACATTTTATGGCTTTAAATAAGAAGCACAACAATGGAACATAAAATTTGACACATTTATGAAGGCATACTGTCATTAGTGAAGTTGACCCTTGTGTTTATCACAATAAAGGTCTTATAGAAACTATTTCTGTGATTTTTGTTGATGATGGGATTTTATGTGGAGTTAAGGAATTAACTGCTGATAACATAATTACATGAAGATGATTTTTAAGTGATTCAAGGATTAGTAGACTATTATGTTTGATTTCAGATTATCATTGATTCCTTGAATCATTCTATTTTCATAAATCAAGGTCATTACATCATGTAGGCATCATCAAACATTTTGGCATGGAGCATGTAAATCTCATTGTTGCTCCTTTTGATTCCCATATGTTATTTAATGTTCAAGCTGGATTAGTAGACAAGGTAGTTCATGATGTTCCTTACAAGAAGGAAGTTGGTATTGTGGTATAGTGAACTCAACCTAAGAAATCTTATTGGTTTGTTGTCAAATGCATTTTGTGCTACCTAAAAGGCACTATTGACTATGGCCTTCTCTACTATGGAACTACAACAAACACCATTTTACATTGTTTTTGTGATGCTAATTATGTTGGAGACCAAGATGACCATAAGTCTTGGACAGGGTATGAGTTCATTTTTGGTAATGCTACTATTACATTGTGTAGTTAGCACCAAAGTTGTCCGGCCAATTCCACAATTGAATCTGAGTTTGTTGTTGCCAATGAGACAATAAAAAAAGCAATTTGACCATGCTGCTTACTTTCCAATATTGGCATTAGTCAACATAAACCTACCATGATCTATAGTGATAACCAAAGTGCAATTCAATTGGTGAACTTGAAATATCACAAATGGACCAAGCACAAAATATTACTTCATACTGATAACCAAAGTGCAATTCAATTGGTGAAGAACTGGAAATATCACAAATGCACCAAGCACAAAATATTACTTCATTTGTGAGAAGTGGGA
This sequence comes from Sphagnum tenellum, assembly GCA_963921925.1. Classification (NCBI taxonomy): domain Eukaryota; kingdom Viridiplantae; phylum Streptophyta; class Sphagnopsida; order Sphagnales; family Sphagnaceae; genus Sphagnum; species Sphagnum tenellum. Next base: position 12,938,264 of record OY998143.1, on the reverse strand, counting down.
GATGAAGGAGGTAGAACTATGGTATGTTCACACTCACAATCAATCAGAGTGTGCTGATTGAATGACCAAGTTAGTACCAAAGGATATGTTTCACAAGTTCCGCAACTACATTGGCATGGGGAGGCACTGAAACTGGTGGTCCTAATTTGATTTTGAAATAGTTAAAGAACCAAAACTGATGGTTCATTAAAAGTTCCAGAACTGCCCAACACTGATTGTTATGGCTAAGGGGGAGGACTACAGGTGGCTATGCTGTGCAACTTGACATCCATAGACCCAAGATTGGGCAGACCTATACAGTCCTAAATTACAGTAGATCAAATATATTGTGGAGCAGAATAGGAGTTAGATGTTACTCAATTGGAGTGAAGCACTAAGATTACAAAATCTGGAAAGTGTTGAAACCAGTGTTCAAAACTCTTTCACAATATATTCTACAAAAAAGCAGGTACCTCCATATAACTCTTGAACATTGAGCTATAATGTCATGATTTCTACTTGCCAGTACTAAGAAATTATTACTTAGTAGATCAATCTGTGGGATGCAGATACACTTGTAAAACAACCCAGTCGTAGTATGTTCATAATCATCCAGAAAAAACAAAGGGGTTCCGAAGCCTGCAACTATTTTCCAACTGTAATTTCAGTTGTAAACAGCATGACTCCTGCATATTAAGTTGGGTGTAGTTCACATGCTTGTTTCACATGCTTGTTTCAATATGAACTCCTGAACAGTGATTTATAAGCTTGATTTCATTCACCTGCTTCCATTGGTGAAAATGGTTCATTTTATTATGGAGACTTTACACCTTAAAGTGAAAGACACTTGTCCCCTACTCACCCCCCTCCCAACCCTAAACAAACCAGGGGTGTGTCACACTGTGGCCTTTGCCATTTACATTAAAGAGTATCTTAAGGCAGAAGAAGAAGAATTATGGAAACTCAAATATTTCACCATAGCAAAAATATAATCTTCAAAAAATTCTCTAAAAGAAACCAAAATCCTTCAAGATATTATTATAACTAATCTCAAGTTTCAACACAAGCCAAAATATCATCTTTCAAAAATCCTCATATAAAAATGGACCTATTATTACCCAGGGGCCAAAATCCATTAAGCTACTATAATACTCTATAATGAATCTAAACGCATCTTGGTGGGCAAGGCCACTAAAGTTTCCACCACTATGGAAATGCTTTTGTTGGTACTCGAATTGAAGCTGGATTCCAAAACACAATTTGAATGATGAATTGCTCAAAAGACAAATTTTATTGAGAAAAAAATAATGACCTCAGTACAATTGAAGTGTGTTTGTTCCAAAGTTTTTGTTCAAAGTATTATTGTCAACATACTTGTATTGTCCACTAAACTCGAGCATTGAACTCTTATTCACAAACCAATAGCCTATCTGCCTCTTTCAGAGCTCTAGGATTGTCTAGATCAGCAATTCTAATAACCTTTCTTCAATGCTCTCTTCTTGTCTTTTGGCAATTGCAATCACACCCACTACACTACAGAAAAAAATTGCCATAATGACACCAAAACTAGTGATCCACCTTAAAATTCATTTGTCCCAAGAAAGCTCATCTTTTTGAGCAATCTCATGTTCATGAACATGTGTCGAGGTGTGAGCAAGCTTGATGCTTCAAGTGTCTAGAATTATTGAATTCGCTCACAAGTTTCTTCTAATTTGCTAATTTGTAAAGCTCAACTTACAAGTTCTCAATCTCGACCATGGAAGTATATATATAATTTCTTACTAAGTCATAACGAATTATGCCGGTCCTGTGTGCACATTTCAGTCAGGGAAAAGCTTGAAATGCAGTGCAGCAGTAGATATAATCTCTAGAGAACTAGCAGAAGCTTGAAATTAGGCGGGCAGCTCGACCAGCAGATAGAATTCCTCGAGAATCGGAAGCTTGGAAGTTTGAACTTTGAAGGCATTAGCAAGATATGGAAATTTCTAGACAATCAGAAGCTTAATGAAAGAAGACAGCAGCAGCAGCTCTGGTATAATCTCTAGAGATCGATCAGAAACTTGAAATTAGACAACAACATATAGCAGATTTCTAGACAATAATCATCTGAAGCTTGAAAGGCAGCAGCAACAGATAACAGATATAGACAACTTGAGAATCAGATTAAGCTTGAAAGGCAGGATCAGCAGATCTGATTCTGAGATCATAATATTCGGAAGCTTGAAAGGCAGCAGCAGATGATACAAATTCTAGACAATGATCAGAAGCAGCTTGAACGGCAGCAGCTGCTAGCAGATCATGTGATTCGTTTCTAGAAATTTGATCACGAGAAGCTTGAGTACGTATAATTTCTTGAGCTGGTGTAGGAGCTGCAACAGATTCGACACTAGATTTGAGAACTTTGTCTAGACAGTACCATACCAGTTGCGGCGACATTCTCTGGGGGCGATGGGATACCGATTCCGATCGGTGCAGTAGTCGTAGAAGAGGTGAGTCCGTTGCACATATTGCAAAGCCGCGACTTGCTGTTGCGTCATGTATTGGTACCGTGGTGCATTCCACCAAGCGTAGACAGGACCCGCAGCGCAAGCACCGATGTCGTTGTCCACCACTCTGCAACCGTCTACGCCGAATCCTTGGAACGACGCAACGAAAGGCGCAGCATTCCAGTTGATCGGGTACTTGCCTCCTTGCGTCGCCCACGAGCTCCCGTCCCACAGACTCGCGTAAATTCCCATCGGCTGCGCGTTGGGAAACGGTACTCCCAGTACCTCATTGTTCCTGAACACGCGGATCGGTGTATCGTCCACAAAGAATCTGCAGAAAAGCAAACGGTCATACAAACAGGACTTCAAGATTTAATTGATCACAAGGACCTCTTGGATGATTCCCTTGTTTGTTTGTGCAAAAATTGTGTCACACGGAGTTGTACGAGAATTCTGTTGTGTGTGTGCATAGATGAGAATGTTTGTAGCTTCTGCTTGATATGCAGGAGTTTGCGCCCGGATCGACGTGCAAGTTCTTCTTGGATGGGATCAAGATGATCTAGCGCTCATGGGGGATGCTGCGGAAGTGATCAGCTGCTTACATGATGATTTCTCTTGTCCAGCGGACGGAGTAAGTGTGGAACTCTAGAGTCGGGTCGAACCACAGGCTGATCCGCTGCTCTCGACCCCCAACTCCTTGGGCGTACACATTTGTTTGCAGTGTGTAAGGTTGCCCACTTACGTTGCCTAGGAACTCGAAGTCCAATTCGTCGTGACGATCTCCTGAGGACGAGAGCTGCAGCAAGAATGCACGCACCCACGCATACATGCAGGTTAGATAAAGAATTGTTGCAACGGTTCACAAGGAGCTCTTGGATGATTCCCTTGTGAGAAAATTTTCTAGCTTTACCTCCAAGAATAGACCAAGACTAGAACGTCGTCGACAGAACTTCACCGCCACATATTCTAGTCCTAAATTCTCCTACCAGCAAGAGGATGAGATCAATTGCATGAGGTAATTTGTGATGAGAATTGTTATACGTAGTAAGCAGTGACAGTGCCAGCAGAATCTCCAGGGACGAGCTTGATCCCCATGCCAATGGCTCCGAACAAGAAATACCCCTTGGATCCAAATGCAGCAGCTGCACCCCACAAATTCCCAACAACAATATTGCTGCAGCATTCATGATGATGATCAGTGCAAGCTTTGACAATGCAGGAAGAAGACCTTTCAGCTAATTAGCAGCTGCTGTGGCTGCGAGATTATAGACAAGGTACTAGGAGAGAGATGATCATCAAGCTGCTCACTACTACAGCTGCAGCTGCAGCTTTACAAGTCTGATCAATGCACATGAGGCCGACGTCAAATCCAAAAGGAAATTTCTTGCAGTACTCTGGAGAATAAGAATGTGCACAACAACATGTCCAGTAGTCATGTCACTCTAGAGCTAGCGAGTGGGAAACTGCATCAGCTGCACATATGTGTAGAGCTGCTTCTTGAATCTTACCGGAGCTTTGGTCCAGGACCAAATTCACAACCAGCTCCTCGCCATCCAACATTTGGGTATGCTGAAAGTCACCGGTAGTTTCATAGTTCTCACTGAAGGCAACAGGCAGATAAGCTGCATGAGCCACATTCATAGCGCTAGTGTTCAACTCCAAAGCTACAGCTACAACAGCTGCCAGAAGCACCAAAATCCGGCCTATCTTCATCCCGCCCTTGCAGAATGCCATAGTAACAAAACCTGTGCAATCAAACCAAATCCTTGAACAATATACAATTTACTCAGGATCTGCTCTCAAACAACAACAACAACAACAACAGATCCACTCCAAATTCAGCTCTCAGTCACCCACTAACACTCTTAGTAGTAGAATCTAAGCTCCTGGCTGCAGCTGATGAGCTACAAAGTACACAGAAAAAACACCTAACTAGTCTTGGAATCTAGCTCTCCTTGCAAGTCTGCAAAACAATTTCTCAGAATCTGGAAACAGAAAATATTTAGGGACTAGCTAGAATAAAATGAAAGCATCTAGACACAATTCATACATCAAGCTCATTGAGAATCAATATTTGGGGAAAGAGACAAGCATTTAGCTAGATCAAATTGAGGACCAGCAGCTGCAGATGATCAGATCAGACAGACAGACAGACATATAGATAGATAGATAGTATTGTGCAGCTGATTTAAGGGTTCAATGCAGAGGACTTGAACAAAATGTTCAACAATTTTAATAAGCTGCTCCAGCTAGATGCAACTTCCTAATTAGTGTGGATCATGAGACTCAAAAAGTCCACACGAGGGATTGTCTGGCCTGTATCTAGAATGGGTAGTGACAGTAGGCTAGTGATAAGGAGGATCCTGGCAGCTGTTGTTGTTGTTGTTGTTGCAGCACTTTACTATAAGACAAAGACACAGAGTGACAAAAAGAGAGAGGAGCTATATTTATGGGGAGCATAGATGCACAATAATTTAGAGCACTAGGTTTGTTGGTAGAGAAATTTGTGATCACAAAATACTTGAACTTGATAATCAAATTAATTTAATGGAGCTTGGTAGCTAGCTAGCTAGCTAGCTGCCTGGTTGGTGCTGTTGTGGATGTTGTAGTTACAGACTCATGTTGGTTTTTTGTTTGTTTGAGAGTGAATTGATTGATTGAGTATTCCTTCATCAACTCTCTCTCTCTCTCTCTCTCTCTCTCGTGTTGTTTGTTTTGGTAAAGGTAATTTAGTCCCTTTTTCCCCAATTGAAGCATCTGACTGACTGTGAGGTTTTTAATGAAAAGGTTTTGTGCCCTGCAAGATCCTCAGGTTGGGACCAGGGTTGGCTGGTTATTGAGCTTTGACTCAGTTATCTGCCTGGTTATTAATAACCTACCAGTTGGTTCTTGATTTTTTTTTATAACTCATTAAATTGATAATAACTTGGTATTGAATTTTGAAAGTCTAATAACTCACCTGGATGAACTGATTACTATCCAGGTAGATTGACAATAATTAAATACTAATACAAGAGATTTTTTAAATTTAAATAATTATAAAATAATTATAAAATAATCTTAACTTTTTGAAAACCCATCAACATGTTAACTGATTGTTTGATAATCTGCCTGACACTCAATCTTTTGATATTGACATTGATAACCTGTGTGATCCCAAAAGAATCTTTTAAAAAACCTACCTGGGAATTTTTTTAATTTTTTTTAAAAACAATAAAATGAGTGTTGGATTATGTGACCCAGCACCAACCAATGCACCATCCATTGGAAATTTGTGAAACCCTGCCAAACTTTATAAAAAAGTAAGCACCCAAAAAAAGGACCAAAGTCCAGGCAAGCAAACAGCCCAAAAGAGGCAGAGGCAGAGGCAGGCCACAAGGAGGTAATGGAACCACTAAGTACTGAAAACCTCCACCAGTCGCCTTGAAGCATACCAACTAAAGAAAGGGGAGGTTACTTGTTATGACTCAGTTGTGGATGAACCCAACTCTGTTACCAAGGTTAGTTAGTCCTTCTTGTTATGTTCCAAGATTGTGGTAAATTGTATACATGATGGAATTGTATGGATGGAAAAGTACTCACAGGTCCAAACAAAAGGATCCCCTTGTTCACGATCTGGGATCTAGATTCCATCTGTCCGCAAATATGCTAAGTTTTGGTCTATACTTTTTGTTACCAACTGAATAAGAACTAGAGATCAGGTGTGAACCCTTGCTGCTTGCTCACCCCAGCCTTGCACAGCTTGCTATATTGTTTATTTTGTATGTGGACGAGAGGTAGTTCCAGGATAGTCCAAGAGAGGCCAGCTCTATAGAGCCCCAAAGGAAAATTAGAACATAGAAAGAGCAGGCTCATGTGGGTTATTCTTGACAGAGAGGAATGAGTATGATGTATATAGAATTCCATGTGCTTTCCATGTTTCTGTTTGTTTCTTGCCTTTATTCTAACTCCAATTTCATTTTCCCACGAGCTTGCATCCTATAAGTTGGCACATTCAATGTCATTCCATATCCCCCAAATCAATGGGTGAATGACATTCACAAATTTGGAAATCCATTGCCTCAAAAGAATGAAAAAAAAAAAAGAAAAAAATCTAGTTGAATTGATGATTTAAAATCAGGCTGATGTCAAAAGTTATACTCAAGGCAGATTTTTAAATGACCCAAAATGACATTCGTGATTGGTTACACAAGATGAATCCATGATTTATAATCCCAAATTTGAATACATTATAACACCAAAATCACAACATTTTGATGCCATAATGTGTTCCTAGTGGGCATAATAATACATTATGGCATCAAAATCCATCTATTCTCATTTCTCTCAAAATGAACATTCTAATGTTTCTTCAAGTTGCCCTATCTGCACACCCTCGATGTTTCAAATGTCTCACCACCAGATATAAAGTCATGTGGTGTGATAGGTTGAGGGGGTACCCTTTTACTATTAAGTGGGTGAATTGTTTATATAATATATATAATAAATTAACATCAAGCATGATCTAGTAGTGAATTGAAGCCACAACTTGCCACAACCACTCCCATGGTAGCCCTACAGGACTGAATCCCAACTACTTGACAATTAGCTTGATGCATATCATGAGGAAAATAATTCATTCAACGACTATTGTAAGGTTGGCACAAATTTATAAACTGCCATGTTTGGTACGGGCTACAAGAGAAATATGTACACACCAAACTTGTATTGCTCAAACTTTCCAACTCATTTAAAGATTGCAATCTCAACTATCATTTCGTTTAAATACATGTGTGTCTATTGACCAACTCCTTTTTGTTTTTTTTTGTGAGCCCCATGGACTATGATGCCCTTGTTCTCCAGCCCTCCTCCCCCTTAGAGTCAGTCCTCTTTTATTGATGGTTGGTATGGCTATGGCATATGACTAAATCTTCATGAACTACCAGTTGGTTTGGGTAGCACAATGAAATGCTGGTGATTGAACAAACGAATCCTAGCATCATCATGGTTCCAGTTTCAAGTTACTTTCTCCCAATTTGTGTGCAGCGGTTAATTTTGCAAGGGGGATTCAAGGGACGGTGCTGATGGAAGATGATTGACCTTGCAACCCAATTGTTTCATCTCATTGCGGAGGGTTTGGAGAACAAAGATAAAAAGGGCAGAGTAATAATTTCAATCCAATTGTGAATGAAGGAGCAGACATATGAAAGACATTATTATGATCATCTTGTTGTAAGCTGCTGAGTTTGGGCCAGAATGAGCCAACAGCCCGCCAGTACACCATTGATGGAAAGAATGTTATATGATTCAGTTGTGGATGAACTCCAATTGAGTTGATATTCAGTTTCATCTTCGTAACCTAAAGTCCTATATGCAAGTAGGTAGGAAAATATGTGATCATTTGGTATCTAGAATGTTAGGTATAGGTAAGGGTTAGCCTAGTGGGTTGTTATGCGTGTTGGGCAATTATCTAATTTGGCGCAATCAAACAAGCAATTCATTCTGGTTTTGGCAAGTAGAAATTGAGCAAAAATTGAGTCTGATTTTTGGAATTTGTTCTGGAATTGAAACCAGATTGTTTTGAGAACCAGATCTAGAACTAGGTTCCCAATTCTATTTCTGTGTGGAACCCAAACTAGAATCAAGAGTTTTCAGAAAGAAAATTTTTGGAACAAAAAGACTAGAACCAAGGGTTAACCAGAGGTCAATTGATAGTTAACCATCAATTTCAATTGGGGTTACCTGAAATCTTGTTTGATTTTGAGAATCAGAATTAGTTTTTTTAACCGAATACATGTGCCCTTCTCATTGATAGTTAATGCAGAACCAATCTTCAATTTAAAGCTCGGGTGACCCAAACCATGCCCTCATGAACAATCCTTTTGTTTAATTAGCCAAAGTTCCATTTTTTGGCCTTAGGTGTCCAACCATATGTGACATAACAAAGTTTTCTAGACCAAAAAACCTTTTTATCTAACCATCATGTTTTTTTATTAAAAGATAACCAACTCAGTGAGTAACCTTCATGTTTGAAATTTGAAAAAACCAATAATGTTATTGGACAAGTTCTTTGATCTTCAAAGTTTCAAAAAAACCAAAACCCTAAAATTATTAAAAAATTCAAATAATCACACAACACTAGGATGTGCGTGCCTTGTGGGCCTGTGTTTGGTACCAACTACCAACACTGGTATCAAGGACCCAATGAGGTCACACCAACCTCGTACCAATATCAGCCTGGTAGGTAGGGAGTTCGATTAGCCTTGAATTTTTTTGGAAAACGCCAGATTTTACAATTTTGAAGACTTCGTCTTGGAGCCTTGCTCTTGAAAGTTCCATCCAAAAACAAATTTTAAAGGAAAAGGAAAAAAAGAAGAAGCTGAAACCCAAGGTTCAAATCTTCAAAACCAAGAACTGAACAAAACTGATATATACTTGCCTCATAGCAGCCAAAAAACTTAGCAAAAGCCCTCAACAAGGTGATGTGCACATTTGTTGGGTCAGCATTTGTGTTGTATTATACTATTTGCAATGAGTGGAAAATTGCAATCCTGGATAGTGGAACCGGCAGACCAGCATGCATGCAAAAAATTATGAAAAAAAACATGATAATAAGAGCTCAAAAGTGGCTATGGATTTTGGAAAGGCAATGTACAATGACCATGGGATATTGGTAAGTAAGGAGGCTACACTAGGAGAGAAGATTCTCCTAGAAAGTAAGAAATGAGGTGACAGGCAAGATGGTTTACTAGGTAGGGTAGGAGAAGGAAATTGGATGAAGAGTGGAATTTTAATAGTAGGCTCCAATAATGTATGTATGTATGTATGTATGTATGGGGAGAATTGATAGTTTGTTGGGCCTTGCCCCCATAGGGACATGGACTATGACATTGGATCCAACTTTTGGGAGTTTACCTTAATAGAACCAGTTTCACATTGGGTGAACTGGTTTCTTTGGTGAAAGTGTTTAGACTGTTTAGATTTGGAATGGGTTTTTTTTTGGTGTTCAGAGTGTGAACATAGTAGGTAGATGTACAACATCTTATTTATTGGCACGGCCAGTGTGTTTGTGATGCCTTGTTACATGCTAGCCAAGTCATTTGCCCATTCAGTCAGACAGGTAAATATTTATTTATTTATTTCAGAAAATAGGGTTTGGCAGTTTCAAATTTAAATTTCCACATTTTCAAACAGTTGAGGAATAAGTCCACAAAATGCATCTTGTGTTGTGCAATTGTCATAATTTTTAAACATAAATAGAATCCACTCCAAACCAAGCACCAAAGCTAAAAGCCCAAGACATGAACATGACCTAAGTGACAATCACACTAAGCCATTGACCCCCAACAACCTTCTTCATTTGTATACAAAGTATGTGCCATTTGACACCTCACAACATTTTCTGTTGTGAGTGTAAAACATTAAGTATATGTACTTCACTTAAAACTCTTGTAAGCATATTTAAGACATTAACATACAATGCTTAAAATTTGTGCCCTATTCATGTAAGAATTAAGGAATACCTTTGTGTTCCAAATCGTCACATTTTAAATTTTATATGTACAAGTAAAGAGAATGGAAACAACCTTGGAATTATCTAGCAGAGCAATTTATCTTGTGCGAACTTTTAAAACCCATACACATGAACAATGGACAATTTTGGCCATGGAACTTTGTGAAGGACTTCTAGTGGGGAATTTGGATTTGGCTTAATACACAACCATGTTTAGGTGGCATACACAAATGAAGAAGGTAGTTGTCATGGGTAAAATATGGTGTCATCCATCCAACATTATAATGTGTAGGTATGAGGTGCAACAACCTTGCCACCGAATTTCGTGAATATAAAAATTTGCAAGTATGAGATTCCTAATTGGTGATCTCAAGAGGTTGTATATGGTGGTCCCCCATGGGTGGAGTTGATCACTTAGCTTTGGGTGTTGGTTGCCATGAAGGCCTTCATTCAGATGTGAATCAATCAACTCAACCACCCACATAAAAGGAAGTTGTTGTGCTCACAATGTACATCGCTCAATGATTGCCACATAATCATTGGTGGCACTTGGCTATTTGGACACTTAGTCTCGCATAATATATACATATACATATGCACACTATATTAGATATTGCACTAAAATAGGAGAACTTTTCCTTGATGGCACCATAAATTTTCTTTAACGTACTTATCCATATGTGGATGAATGAGAGCACATCAACAAAAAGCATATTTTTTATGAAATCTTCAATGCAAAGGGTTTCCTTTATGCATGAATGAAATTTATCAAAGACTTGATTGGCCATATAGATTGCATTTGATGATGATGAAACTATGAACTCATGGATGAAGTTAACACACATTTATGCAATTCATAGTATGGATGAAGTGAATTGCAAGGATGAACTTTGACAACATGGATATAATTGTATTGAAATATGATTGAGCACGAGGGCAAATCTAAACACATATATGTATGAAATTGATGACACAAACTAACCATACCACATGGATGAGTTAATGTTCATAGCATCCATGTGAAGGGATGAAAATGACTTAATTGAAATTGGCAACCTTGACAATGAATTGTATGAGATGGATGAAATCTGTTGACATGGATGAAATTGATTCAAAGATGTAATTTCACAACATGGGTGCAATTATATCCATTTAAAAAATGACTATCATCCACATGGACAATAACATTTGTCTAGTAAATTTCATCCATATCACCAAGTTTAGAGTTAATCTCAAGAGATCTTCTATGTCTACTTATTAATTCTCATATAGAGAGATTTTTTAATACACGTCTTATTTACACATTACAGAGATATTTACACATGCTTAAAGTCCAAGTCTTGCCTTCAACTATAAAATCATTCCCCTTTACAATGAAAAAAGTAAGTCGAACCTAATGCTTTGTGCATCCAATTGTCTGCAATGAATCAAATATGCAACCCAATTGCAATTGAGATTTGCATATTTCAATGTGTCATGCACAATTTTTTTCCTCAACAAAATTTGTGGTTTTTTGACAAAAAAACTTGGGAAAGGTTTGTTTATCTAGAATAAATTCAATAATTTTTCTTTCTTTCTTTCAGGAAAAATTTCCAAACTTTTGACATCACAAAATTGGAAAAAAGAAAAACCTGGTGACTCATATATGATGCATCCTGTTCACAAATTTAGGTGAACTCTACATCAAGATACATATATGGAAGTTAAAGTAACAATAGATAGATGAACCTTACCAACCACAACTAATTAGAATGCACTCTATGAGCATCACATCCCATTGTAGAGCATGTTGGGAAAAACCAATGTGGTATTGATCAATGTCAAGTTTAGCAAAATATACTACAAATAATTTTTATTTATTTTTCCAATTGAAAGATATCAATGCATTTATACAAAGCAATGTGTGCCACAAGTTACAACCTATTGTTTTTTGAGTAAGGCATTTCAAATGGGATTAGTGTAAGAGTATGTGAACACCAAAAAGTCCATAATCAGACCAAAAGACTTTCACATCTAGGACAATGAAACTAATGTCAATTACACCTTTTCTACCTATTTCAAACTTTTACACAAGAAAAATGTACATATTAATCTTCCATCACCAAAAATAGAAGGATACACAACCCTACTCTTCAATCTTCTTACTCCTTTGGCAGACTTTTTCTTACATTATATTTATGAATTTATGAGCTTTTTTCCAACAAAATTTTTCATTTCTTCATACAAAAATTGGGAAAGTTTTGAAAAGTATTGTTTTTCAAGTGCAAATGTGGTTAACTTTGCTCATTTTCTTGGAAATTTTCAATTTCACAAAATTTTGAAATTTTTCAAATCCTGCTTATGACCTTAATTGTCATTGAGGACCAACCTACATCTGGACTATGGGGGAGTGTAGAAATGTTCATCAAGGCGGCCTCAGGGTTTAGGGTTTAGGATCTGGTGCTAGTTACTTCATTTTCTGCTGAATTGCATTGTTGGGTGGTTCAAAATTCTACCATAGGTAATGGTTTTCACATGGCATTTTCTGCATGTTTTAAGTCCCCCCTTCCAAGCCAGAAAGGAGGGGTCCTGTGGGGTAATCCAGACCTAACTAACTTGGACCCAAGACCTAAATGTGGGTGCTGAGACCTAATATTACCTACAAGTCCATTCTGCAAAATCAACATGACCAATATGCAAATTCCCATGATCACTCTCCAATTCCACATGAACATTATGCAAACTATGTTCACCCTAACTGACATGAAGACCATTACATACCGGCACGTGCCAGGTACAGACCATTGTGCCCATTTAAAAATTGCGAGCCCAAATTTGGGCTTGCCCTACCTAACTTTTGAACGGGTGGTGAAAGAGGCATAATGGTCTGTATACAGTACAGTCCATAATACAAAATTAATGGTTAAAATGTGCCCACTTACACCAGATATGCCCACAATACCAGGCAGACATGCTGAAAATCTGATGGCAAAAACTTCAACTTCAATCTCTTACAAACACATTCAATCAATATTGAAATAATGAGATAAGCAAAGGAAGATTAAACACATGTGTGAGATGAAAAATGCAGAGCAGAGTAACAAGAACTAAATTATCATGAAGATGATGACCAGGCAATTGTACCTGAAGAAGAAGCCGGAGAAACATCATACAGGAGAGAGCCTGGCTCCATTAGCTCACAAACCTCAACACATTGGTTATCCCATTGTGAAGCTCCAATTATAGCTGCTAAGCTATCTCCCAGAAATTTTCGAAATTCACTTGCCTCTCATACAGCCATTATATGAGAGCAACAACTTTCCTGCAGTTGCCATGGTCTTTTGACTTCACAGTGCACCAAATAATCCAATTTAGGGTTTAGGGTTTGGAAAGTCGTTTAATGCGATCCTTTCAAACTACCCACTTGTAAGCCTAAGGTAGTGAGTGGGGAAGCTTGAGAATGGGTATTGGGATTAATACACATTGTGTCAAATATATATTTGCAAGAAAAGTAGTGAATGAACAAGGTAGACTTAACATGATGCTTATTGCTCATGCACTCACAAACTAGCAGGTCCCATGGAGTTTGAAAATCTGCAACAAAACTAGTTCCAAAGATCTGTCAACCAAGGCATTTCGACAACCAACAAGTGTTTAACCTAGTCCCTACATGCTCAAGCAAAGGAACATCTTTGCAATCCTTTATCCACATGCTGAAGAAGTGATGTTACAGCTCAACCCACTGACCCTAAAAATGAAACACAGATTTTGAGCATTTCTGTCATATGTACAGCATCAAAGACAAAGAAAACTTAATTATTGGGTGCCACAGAGTGGATGTGCCACTCATAGGCATTGAAAAAAAAGAAAGCGGTGTATGGTTTTACCTTGCTCTGTTCGTGCACTGTCCGAGGCCAAATTCTTTTCAACTTCTCGACATTCTGCTGCAAAGATTGTCGCTATGACCTGGCCAAGAGGTGGGAGTGCAGCAGCTCTTCTCTTTGTCTCCCACAACATCATGTGAGCCACCGAATCTTCATCATCATCATCATCACATTCTGCTGCTCCTTGAAGTATTGCTATTTTTCCCTTTCTAAACCTCTGAATTGTATCCACAGACAAGTGAGGTTTAGAGTTTCAACTGTCTAATTTTGAACACTACAATTGACAAGTATGGTAGAGGAATCAATCCCCACACCCAACACACTGTCACTTTTTAATGTTTGGACAAACCCCTTGCACGAGGGTGGAGCTTCAAACCCTAACCCTAGAACCTCCATTTCAAATAACGAATGTTTCTGCTTGTGGCCACCTTCCGTTGTAGTCTAGGTGGTTAGGATACTCGGCTCTCACCCGAGAGACCCGGGTTCGAGTCCCGGCAACGGAAGTCCTTTTTAAAATATCCTTGTATCTTTTGGCTACCCTAAGTCTTGAACCATGTATAGAAGAAATGTAGCAAATTATTTTAGATCTTTTAGAATTTTTTTTTCCAATGCACCAAAAAATAGAAGCTCCCATATATCACAAAATGAATAACTTTTAATACTAGTGACAATGTGAGAAATATAAATACCAAGTTGTTTTGGTTATGTTGTCCATAGAATTTCCAATGAAATGTTGGTAATGGGCAATGAGTTATCATTGTTGCTTGGAGAGTCATGCTATCATATTGCATTGGCTTGTGCTCGAATTTTAAGCACTTTGTTGTGCACACACTAAACACACCAAGTCTTTTTTAATTTGACAAACAACGATGCACAGGGTTTCAGTATATGAAATTCAATCATTTGGGTTATTCGGATTTGATTATTCATTTATTAAAGTCACAAATAGAACTTCAATCTTTGTAAATGAGAATTGATTTTAATATTTGAATGTGAGTGAAATAATTACAAATATGATTGTAATTCAAAAACATTATATCCAACTTCACATTGATAAACGGATAAGATAAATTTTAATGATTGTTCACTTTTAATTACTAAATACGTTCGTGATTCAATGAAAATAGTATATGTATAAATATAATGTGTACGAAGGTATTCAAGTGGCTTTCAAGAAATAGTAAGGATAAACATTTTCATTTTAGTTGTTATATATATGAGGACATTAAAGCAAAACTTGTAACATGGATGTTTATTCATGGACTTGCAAAAAGTGTGCACCCTTTTCCAAGATACGACAATCAAAAAGAAATTTGTAAAGTTATAAAAGCAATTTCAAAGTTTAAGAATAGGAAATTTTGTTGCGATTGTTGGGATCGATGCTCTTGGTAATCTAGATTGAATCCAACAATCATAACCTTTTTTTCAACCATCTTGAGTTCAATATGTTCCAACAATTGAAAAACATTTATTAGTCATGCTTAATTGGTATGGAGCAAATAGCATCCTTTGCACATGAATAAATGCTTGTCAAAAAATTTGTACCAAATCAATTATACAACTTCAACTTCCTTAACATGGGATAAAAAGACACATTTGAATATTAATCTCTTGTAAATTTTTGTTACAATTTCGGTGGAACTTTTACAAACATTAGAATTTGGCTCTAAAAGCCTTTTGTTGGTTTTGCAAAGTTTTTTTTTAAATCATTTATCAAGTTGAAAGGAACTATAACACTTTGATTTGTGTCATTTGTAACAAAGGCAATTTGCCCACTCTTACCACTTGATGACAAAGTTGATGAAGACATCAACATTGTGAAATCATTTGTTATGGTTTTCGAAATAATGTGGAGTTCCATTGGAAGCCCCACTTTTGATGTCCTGAAAGTAAATCATCAAAATTCATGATAATCATCCATGGAGGGTCCTTCCAAATGTTGAAGATGACCCTTCCGCGCCATAAATTAAATAAACAATGGGAAGTTCTTCATGTATTGGAGATCACATCACAAATCAAATTTTTGAATGGAATCACTCAAATCCATGGTCCTTTTAAGTGGTGCTCTAGTTTTTAATTTTTATTAAAACCTTCAATTTGAATTTTGATTATCTAACAACCTCTAATGCGATTTTGAACATGATTTTTCAAACTATGAAATTGTTAGTTTGAGACTTTTCCTAAAAAATTGAAGCATGGTTCAATGTAAAACAAGGTCTAACTCCATGTCCATTGCACAAATATTGAAAATGAATTTTACAATGTGACATTAGTTTATTGAGCTAATATACAACACATAATTTTCACATTCTCAAAAGGAGCAATTGAATATTTTACATTTACTAGCCTTGAATAAGTGTCATAGTAAATGTGTACACTTTTTGCCCACCCCCCCCCCCCCCCGCCCTCCTTTTTTTTTCTTCTTCAACAATAATAAATATTACAAGTTTATTTAAGTGTAATCATTTGCTTGAAAAATAACACTTAGCCTTCACTCTTTTTTTTAAATATATTTATCACCTATTTAAAAAGCTTCAATAACCTAGTCCAAATTCAAATTCCAATTTCAAAAGAAGGGCAGTTTCTACGTTTCATTTTGAATCCATATCTAACAAAACTATGAATTTGCAATTTGCTAAAACTTGAGTTTGAACTTGCCAAGTATATTGAACCTAACAACATTGATCATTATAATCCCTATTTAAAAATGTTCATGGATCTTTTACCTCTTTTGTGTCCTACAAAATGTACCAATGTGTGATATTAATACCATTCAATATTCCAAAAATGTGAGTTGGTGTCATTTTTGCTATCGAATCCACATGAATTATAATTTAAACTTTGGCTTTCAATGACAAGGCTCCAAAGCAAAGTCAATATGTGTTTCTATTGCATTCCCATGATAAACCATTAGTCTTACACTTCAATATAACTTCACCTCCAAAACATATATGCAATCATGTCACTTGTGAAATTAACTTCACTACAACAAACACAAAATGTGTAATTGAACCATTACCCTCAAACAAGCACACCCCAATCTTAAGACAAATATGTAAATGTTAAGGTCTACACCAATGGGACAATAAGACCCATATTAAAAGTAATGAAATCTTATGAGGCATCTTGATTCTTTTGCACCCTTTTGACTTTTTTCCCCCTTTCCACATTTCTGATGTTCATTACAAAAAGTTCTATGGAATGTTTAAAACATTTTTCTTAGGTGTGTATTATATAACATTTTTCTAAAGGTTTATTTGTTGTTAAAACTTAATTCATATGAACAACATTAAAAAATAATAATAATGTTTTGGGGTTTGTCCCCAAAATGTGAATCTACAATCTTAATTTTCATAGTTTCAAATTCCAAAACACATAGGAGGGAAAAAGAGGTTATTAATTTGAAACTCAATATGTGTTTGTGTCAATGTGTTTCGTTTGAATTGGATTGGTATGGTCCGTAAATGAATTTTTTAACACAAAAAGATGAATGCCAATTCATTGTATTAATTTCAATTTTATTTTTTGCACAAAAACTTGGGTGAGTGTTATAACAATGTACTTTCTTAGTCTATTAGAAATAGTTTTGATACTTTGGAATAATTTTGGTTTATGAACAAGGCCAAACATTGGAGTGTTGGAGTACAACAAATAATGTGTTCCAATGGGATAGAAGATATAACATGAGGTCACACACAAGTGTGAAATCATGTTATTAGTGACAAACGAACAATTTATTACACCAAAAAATGTCTTTTATGAATTGACATTTGTGATTATGTCACAATTCTAATTATATACCCATATTCAACATGTAACTATGTCACTTTTTTGACTAGTGCCATAATTATAATTACAAAACTAGGCTTACATGATTAATAGTCATGGATTAATTGTTTTCTTAAGAACTTTTTTGTAATAGTCTAGTAGTAGCTTAAAAGTAACAATTTTAGCAACCTATAAGTAGCCTAATAGTAATTATTTTATCCTAAGTTATTGTATGTAGGTTATTATATTTCAAATTTTTTTATGTTAGGGTATTTCAAGTTATTTCCCCCTAGGCTATTATAACATATTTTAAATTATTTTATTTTGACTTATTTTTAATTACCCTAATTTGAAAATTACTTAGAATGACATGAAATGGAATAATTTAAAATAATTTAGGTTAATTTAAGGTAGAATAACTTAGAAGGATAAAATAACCTAAAATAACTTAAAGTTCAATAAGTTATACTATTCTAAAATGACCTATGGTGGAATAGTGTTAAATCACCAATAATAGGCTAAAATAAAATAATCTAAGGTGGAACAACCTAAAATAGTCTCAATGAAATAACTTAAAATAATAATAAAAAAACTAAAAGTGGAATAACCTAAAATACGTAAAGTAAATTCATTTATAATAACCTAGGGTATAATATTGTATAATACATTAGAATAGCCTAAGGTAACTAACATATAATAATTTAGTTTTAAATAACATAAGATAAATTTTAGAATGGCCTAAAAGTAGCCTAAAATAACTTATGGCAATCTAGGATAGCTAAGTATTTGGTGTGGTAAACTAAGCCACATAAATAAGAATTTTGCAATGAATTAAGTTAAACAAGGTTAAACTAGGGTAAATTAAACTATTTGGGTTAAATTAGTCAAAACTAGGATTAATTATGTTAAATTGAAAATTAAATGAAATTAAATTACTCAAGGTAAATTAGGCTAAACTAGGTTGCTTAAATTAAACTTGATTAAATTACGTTATTTAAGTTGAATTAGGGGTCAACTAATTACTTAGGGTAAAGTAGGTTAATATAGGTTAAACTAGGCTATTTGCACTAAAGTAAGTGGGATTAAATTAAGTTAAGTTAAATTAGGTTATATAGGTTAAATTACAACAAAAAAAAGCTAATTTAAAAAAAACTAAACTACTAAGGCTTAATAAGGCTAAAGTTGGTTAAACTAGGGTAAAGTTGAGTACATTAAACTAAACTAGGCTAAATGTGTTTACATTGGGCAAAATGTTTGAAAATCATAACTAGTTATACAACTAGTTCAAATTTTTCTAAAAGACTTTATGATTCATGTAGATTGATGACACATACATGAAGATATGTTAATTTTGACAAAGATGCCCACAAACAAGGTCAACTCAAATCAACATGACTACTAGTCAAATAGTCATATTTATAGTCATGTAATCATAATTTTACCTCTAGTTATAAAAATGATCACGACTTGAAAAAAAGTATAAATACATGAGTATATTAAGATAATCATCACAAGTTATCGTAATCATCAAATCCATATTTTGGCATAGTTGAATGTTTAAGAAAAGAAAGAAAGAGTGTTCAACTCATATTACATTGAATTTGTGATAATTTGAATTTCATTCTTTGTTCAATAACAATGTATTTTTTTAATGTTTAATAAAAACCTGACCCCTTAATGATCAAACTATAGAAACTAATGTTGTGTTTTTTTAATTTTATGAATATCTCTGATAGTTTTGATTGATTTCTCTACCTTAAAGTTTTACAAACTATACTTCATACAATTCAAAAAAAAATTAAAACTATCGGTGCAATGGTTTGAAAACTTTTTATTTTGTGTTGTTAACAACATTTATCAATTTTGAAAAGAAAATATTCCTATTTGATAGTAAATATGATTATTATGAATCTAATTACGAGTTTTTAATGTACTGCAAATTAAAAAGACCTTGTTTGGTACAAAACATTAGTATTTTATGATTATAGTTAACTAGAGTACACAAGGATCATAAACATAACTCCATTTTCAAATATTTCAAGACCATTTGATTTGAGATACATTATGATTTACAAAGGTGCCAAGAATAACGTATCCTAAACTCCATTTATGAACATTTTACCTTGCAAATCATGCCTAACAAAAAAATTGTAATAAAAATTAGTAAAATAGAAAATCATTACAACCACCCAAGATTACAAATGTTCAGTTTTTACAAAAAGTGACAACAATCAAATAAAATTACATGAGTAGATTGCAAGAGCAAACAAATGACTGAACTATAGTTCATTTGCACCACAAAAAAGAAGGTTGAATGAGCAAGAGCAAGAAATTAGAAAGGGGGGAATTGGGGTTTTGTGTTCACTCACAACATGAAGGTGACAATGATAAAGACAAACTATTTTTCCCACCTACAAGAAAAATGTAAATGGAAACAAAAACAAGAAAGGTTCGACAAGAATTAGAATATATATATACTAAAAGAGGGAAAGGGCTTGGGGGCAATTTTGCACTCACATGCAACATGAACATGATAACAATGATTAAGATTAGTGATTCCACCCATTTGCAAGACAAACATCATGGGAAGTGACATCAACACAAAAAAAAAGCCACATACTACCCCAACTTGTTTTTTGTAACTTGTTGGACTCAATGTTAAACATTATGCAAAAAACCTTTGACATGATTTCAACAACTTCATGGATTATTACATTATTTAAGAGTGTTGATGTTCACTTTGAACACAAATGATAGGATGGGGAAATAAGTGCAAACAAGCTTGGGTGTGTCACACTATGGCCTTGGCATTTACATTAAAAAGTAACTTTAGGCAAAAGAAGAATTATGAAAACTCAAATATTTCAGTGTGCAAAAATTATAATCGTCCAAGAATTCTCTAAAAGAAACCAAAATCCTTCAAGATATCATTACAACTCTATAACTAATTTCAAGTTTCAAAACAAGCCAAAATATCATCTTTCAAAAATCCTCGTATAGAAAAATAGATCTATTATTATTACCTAGGGGCCAAAAAAAAAATCCCTTAAGCTACTATACTCAATAATGAATCTAAACACAATATCCTTGTCAACAAAGGTGAAGGGGACAACAAATAATGACGGAAACCAAGCCAAGAAGAAGAGGAGAAAGATGTTACGCCCAAATCTTATTATATTGATGTGGAAGTCCCTTCCCTCATAGAGTTTGGCAAGGTTTCTATCCTATGAAAATATTGATGCTCCTGACTGCTGCTGACTCATGAGCGCTAATTCTACTTTTGTTGACACAAAGCACGTCTTCCATTCGTCCCCAAGTCTTCCATTCGTCCCCACATCTTCCATTCTTCGGGAAAAAAGGGGAAGGAAAAAGAGACTCCACGACTTGTTTTGTTGCTGGCAAGTTGCAAGTCCCAGATATTATTGAATGCTGATTCATTCAAACACAAGGCAAAACATAAACCCTAATAAGTAGGTGTCAGCTCCCTCCCTGCTCCTAAATATGAGGTATAAAATCTCGCCTCTTTTCTAGGAGGGATGTAATCTTCACAGCTTTAGGTATAAAAACGTGCCCTCCAAATAATCTCTCTCAATACAGTTGCACGCAAATTAGGTCGATTAATAATATCTTTTTCCCCAGTTCTTGAAACTGATTTCGCCTTGAGATTTTTTTTAGTTTTTTTTTTTTTGCAACTGAGTTGTTGAATCACGGACTTGTCTTTTGAACAGGATTTATTTGGTGTTTCATTTTGTTGTTGTTTTGGGGCGGTTTCCTGATTGATAGATTGATATATAGATACATAGATCCGGATCCTTCTGATGTCGTCTTCCCACAATTTGTTTAAAGAAGCTTTGGATCTAGGGGTGGTGATTGCGTGGAGGTTTTATGGGCGCTACCCAGAAACGGGAAGGTCGTATTACAAGCCTCCCAGTGGAAATGAAACCGATCGACAGAAAAATCCGGACAGGCAGATTTCCACCAGGGAAGCCCCCAGTTTGGTGCAGAGTTGCCAGTTGCTGAGTTCGTCAATCCTCGCGCTTCAATACCATGATCATTTCGCAGGTCAGCTTGAGTTTCGGCATTTCTTTCCCTGTTCCCATAATTCTTGGTCCATCATGCATAAGCGTTCGTTGCAAAAATTTAGTGGAGCCATTGGTTTGAAGTTTCCGAGTCTAAGTGTCTTTTTGAAAAAAAATTGTGAGGTAGGTAGGTAGGTTGGTGATCATGCACAAGAGGACTTAGCCAAATTTGGCTACATGCTACAATCTATTGTCTAGAAATGCACTTCTTCAAAACGAAATCCTCATAACGTGGCGACAACATTTGACCATTTTTTCCCAAATAAAAGCCTTTGTATTTGTCGCAAGCGTGTGTTTTTTTTTGTCCCACCAGCTCGCGAAATTGCGCCAAAAAGAATCACAGCTGCTTCCAAGCTCCACCCTGTGCCCAGGAAGTTTCAGCAAGCTGGAAAGACAAAAGACTGTGCTGATCAAGATGCAGGACTGTAACACATGACCCAAAATTCTGGGACCAGGCATTATAGCAATCTGTTCACAAAGTGCATGAACCAACTGCGCTCCCACACATGAATAGTTCTGATATGTTTTCTGTGAGTAGCCTGGCACAGATTACAGGTTCAGATGCTGCAAACCCAGTA
Source organism: Sphagnum tenellum (assembly GCA_963921925.1). Taxonomy (NCBI): domain Eukaryota; kingdom Viridiplantae; phylum Streptophyta; class Sphagnopsida; order Sphagnales; family Sphagnaceae; genus Sphagnum; species Sphagnum tenellum. Next base: position 12,916,019 of record OY998143.1, on the reverse strand, counting down.
ATGTCTTTTTCTCAACAATTCATTTGAACCCACAGTTTACATGGGAATAAAAATCTTAATTGTCTTGATGGTTTCAATATTAGCTATAGATGATTTTTAAATCATCCATAGCTAATGCTTCATGCATGTGAGTGGGTGGATTTGCTCAGACAATTTTGTGTGTCTTGATGTTCCATTAGCTATTGCTGATTTCAGATTTGCTTTGTGCAGGTGAGGTGAATTTGTGAAGAAAATATTGTCTAGATCTTGATGTTCCATTTGCTATTTATGATTTCATCATCGCTTAGTCGCTTGACTGCAATTTGCTCCCAGCAGAAGTTTCTGTAATCTGAGAGGTAAATTTTGGATATGGTGAAATCAGTGCTGTTCCCAAGCTTGTGCATAGCTGGTGGCAAGCTGAATTATTCAGTGACAGTGATTCATCAGTTTAATAAATGACTTTGCATCTCTGAGATTTGTAAATTTTGTTGAAAGAAACATCATGGTAGCTCATCAGTGATCTTTGCGATGAAGGTGATGGTCTGACACTCAAAAATTTAATCACTGCACTCTTTGTAATGTTTGCGTAAAATTGTTCTCACAAAGTTCTCTTTGCAATTTCACTGGTATGTGCTTTTCCTCTATTAGGTGGACATAGGTCCAGTAAAATGATTTTGAAGGATTGATAGTAACATCATATCCATGTGAAGTAAGTTGCAGCATTGATGTATATGAGAAAAAACAAGTAGGCCACAGATCACATAGGCATACTAACACCCAAGCAAGGAAATGCAAAAACACAAAGACAGAAGAAGACAAAAATCTAGCTATAGAAACTGAATAGCAGTGCAGAAGAGCTTGAATGCAGCTTGACTTCAAGCCCTAAGTATAATGAAAGTTCTGCCCTGCATTGTGGCAATAGTTGTCTTCTATTGTTCCGGTGAAGGTTCTATGCCATATGGTGAGAAAACTGCATGCCAAAAATCTGTGAACCCTGAGCAAAATACATCTTCTATGTAGCACACACCACTTAACACACCAAGTGGATCTCAACAGGTGGTGCTCAATTGCAGTAGCTAAGTGAATCTTGGTGCAGCATGTGCTCAGTCTACGACCCAGAAGTCTTTTGTCTGCTGAGGCCAAAACCTTATTCACTGGAGTGGATTCCAAAATCTTTTTCACTTCAATCTTTGGACACATGGTAAGGTCTAATATAAATAAGTCATCACATCTGTGCCTGTGTCCAAGTTTTCTGCACAATCTGGACCAGAAGAACAAACTGCCCTTGCTAGAGGCTGAGGCTGCAGCAGAACAAAGCAATTGCACACATCAAGTTTCACTCCAGGATTTGACTGTATGGGTAATCAACTCTCAGAACTCACTACATATCAATGACTGCTCTCAGAGGAACTTGGCTTTGGGGTGGTTTCCATAAACATCATCCCTTGAAACTGAAGCCAAGAACTAGACTGGTTCCTGCACAGAGAATGCAAAAAAACACTTTTAATTGTCCCTGATTTCTCATCTCTATTAAAAGATTTGTGAGTAGATATGATGCCATCCAAACTGCAGCTTGCTCCTTAGAGATGCTTGAATTTAAAGCTTCACTCTATTGTGTTTAGAAGACAGTTTCAATTGGTTTTGCAATGTACAGCCATGAATGAAACACATGATGCACTGTGCTCAGGCACTTACTGCAGAAAACCCTAAACCCACTTAAATTCCAATCCCTCCCAGACTCCACAACCTGGTGGCTGCAATGGCTGATGGGTTTACAATCAAGTGAAATTCACCCAAATGTGTGCATTCAATTTTCTACTCTCCCCTACTTTGCTCTGAACTCATGTACTGCATCTTCAGCAGGGGGATGCTGCCATGGTAACACAGATCTGACAGCATCTGTAAATCCAACCCAAGGACTATTTCACTTTCAACTGAGCATCCATGATGACTGCATACTCACCCAGAATTCCTTTGACCTCTCTTTGCTAGATGGGTTGCCTAATGAAACCCTAAACACAGAGGGGAGTGCCCACTGTACACCCACCAATGATTGCTACCACTGCCGCTATACTTCAATCCTATTTTGACAAATTCCTAGGAAAGAATGAGACAGAAGACTTCTCCACTGATGAAATCATCCAACCCATAATTTTGCTAGAAAGTGAAGAACCTCATGGATGAGATGACACATAGATCTCCACCTAGAACATTGTCAACCTAGCAACATACAGATAGGGCAATGCATAGACATACACCCTCAATCAGCAACATATATGGAGTTTTTTAGCCTGGTATCAGAAAAACCCTAATATCAGGGTACCTACCTATGAATACTGTCTAATCAAGCAACCACTGTCCTTCGACCCTAATCCAACAAAACCTAGAAACAGACAGATCAGAGATTGAGTGAACTGGATTCTTCATTGGCTGATTCAGTTGTCAGTGCTGCTACAATTCCTAAACACTAGATTTTTAGACAAGGTCATATTAATGAAGAGGTATACACTTGTCTGCCTTCTCTCAAGCCCTACAAAAAAATGATGTAACAGAGACAAGGAGAGAGTCACAGAGGTAGAAAAAGAGGTATATACAGTTTTCATTCATCCTCACTACCGTCATCATCTTGAGCATCATCTTCAAAACCAATGCCTGCAAACACGACATAGATAAGAATTGCCACAAATTGTGCAATTACAAAATACTTAGCCCTCTTTTGGAACATCTTCTCCTTGTCATTACTGGATTTGTTGGCGGGTTTCTCCTTGCCAGAAGTAGTAGGAGCGGTAGAGGTCGGTGGTCGGGCTGTTGGAGGCGGAGGAGGAGGAGACTTGGGATTTCCAAACGCAGCTCCCATTGGCACGCCATCATCGTCTCCTCCGAGCAGCTGGCTCTTCAGACTCTGGGCGTAGGTCACTAGGTTGGGATATTTGGAGATCTCTTCCCTAAGGTTGAAAACCTGGAAGGAAACGTTGAGATGGAAGAGCAAGTGCGCGAGTACCAAAGCATCCAAGCTCGTGGGCCGATCACCGAAGAACAGTTTCTGGTCCTGGAGACGGACAGAGAGAGCTTGATACGCCATCCCAGCTTTTCTCAAGAGCTCGTGGCCTCTAGACTTGGCATTCTCCGTCGTGATCCCCAACCGTTGCATGACAGCATGCCGCTGCTTCCAATCAAGGGCATACGACAATCCCATTGGCAATGCAGCAAAATACACTTCTCTAGAAGCTTTATCGTTGTCGCGCATCCAAAGCTCATATAAACTCGCATCAACGATCCACGAATCCACCATGGCCTTAAACGACTCCAGCTCCGCCCTCTCCCCCTCGGTGAGAGCGGCATCCAGGTCCGCAATCTTCTCCCTCTTCAGAAACTCCAAAATCCCGCCGCTCTCGCTAGCGAACCCTACAGCTTCCCCGTATTCCACAGCAGGCACATTCTCAGAGTCCGGCTCCACGGCGCTGTATTGCGTCTGGAAGGAGACTGAGGAGAGCTTGAGGTACAGAAACCACGGCAGGCATGCAGGGCATGCTGTGGGAAGTCCGAAAGCTCCTCCTCTGACCAACAATACGAGCTGAGATTGCTCTTGTTCTTGCTCCGCTGTTGCCATCTCTTCTCACGCACTGGGAACTCATCAGTCTGCGTCCGTGAGATGGGTTTAGGGTTTAGGCTCAAAGCTCCTCAGACATGCTGCGCGTTTGCTTCGATCCGAGGTCGCCAGAAAGAAGCTACCGCTGCAATCGCCATCTCCTCTGTGTGTGCGCGCATGCGTGCGTTTTTATTTATTTATGATTTTTTCTTTAAATAGTTCAAATGGCAATCATCCATAAGACAGTTTAGCCAAATTTGGCTACAAACAGGATATAAAAGTAATAAAAGTTTACAACACCCACTCATGCATTTGACGGGTTTAGTTTTTTGAAACACCCACACCCTGTTTATCAGAGCGGGTCCTTATCTATAGCTGAAGGGTCTCAGTACAGGCCCTTCCGTGATTTGAGATCTGTGCCTGAGGCTGGTAGGCTCACAATCGTCCTGTTCATGATCCTTACCTGGCATAAACAACGACTAGAATTTGGCTTGTAAAACAGATGGCTGTGATGTTGTTTGAGAGGAGGCACCTTACTCATAAGGTTCTTTATCCTTACACATAAGGTTCCTGAAAAATGAGGGACCTTAAGTCATTCTATAAGCTTGGTCCTACTGCAAATTTGGTGAGCCTGCCAACATGAGACCAGTTAGATTGACCCAACCTTAGTGTGCATGAGTAGCACACATTGCTTTTGTTACATTTCACTAGAAGAAAAATTGTCATTTGCAACCAATTTTTGCAACTCAAAATTATTGCTTGCAACTATAGTGACAATTTTTTAGTTCCAAAAGTTGGTTACATTTACAACAATTTTTCTTCTAGTGTTTGGAACCATGTTACACAAGTTATTGAATATTGAACTTTTTTTCAATGACAATTGAATTAAATCAAAATGAAAAAAAATAGTGGAATCTAGGTGCGTTCTTGGTACTATTGGAAAAATCTTGAATGACTAAAATTTGATGGAATTTTTTTCATAACTTTTAGATCTAAGGTGCATTAAACATTGAATTATGGATTTTTTTGTCATTGAAATTTCAAATAAATTAGAAATTTTAGGTTTTGGATATATATATTCAATAATGTGTTCACAATTAGAAAAAAACATGTTTACCATGCAATTCAAGGAAGATTTCCTTTCATATTTGGATCTTCAAAATATGAATATATACTTTGCATAATAATGTTCATATGCTGAGTTCACCTTATATTTATGTAATGGGTTCACACTTGGACCAATCGTCCATGCCACACTATTTACCTTGCAAAACAATGTTTATATTTTGAGTTCACACTATGTTGGGCAAATATCACATTTTTAAAAATCCATTAAATCTAATTTTCAAAATGTTTATTGAAAATTGAACTAGTTCTTCAGTATTTGTTTAAGAAAACCCGTTTGAAATATGCAAAAAGGATATCAAATACATTTTTACAAATATTTCACCAGTTTTTGAGAATGTCAACTATATAATCAAACAATATTGATCGGATATTCAAGTTCGTTTTCACAATCTGGATTAACTTTTTTCAAACCTAATTAAAAGCTTGCAAAAACTTAGGATACTTAATCTACGGACCTTTAAAAATTCACTTTCTAGCCCTATCAACTACCCTACACCTTATACGTTATGTCTTACCCAAAACCTTTTTCCTTACTCCCATACCTACTTGATATCCAGATCTAAGTAAGATTATGATTTTCCACCTAGGTAGGATTATGATATCCTACCTAGATTTCAAATTTTGTAATCTAGATTCTACTCTAGATTTCACAAGACCATAACCTTGAGACATTTCATCAAATATGATATCCCTTGCCTATCACCTCGTCCTAGGTCCCTTATTTTGAAAATGTCCCCACCTTAGGGCTTTACCCTACACATAGTGAGACTTATGAATCAGTTGAGCCCACAAATAATTGTCTTTAGTTGACCAAAATTACTCTTATTTCCCGAAAGGATCAATCCTCGAAATAGTCCTCTTTTTTATTTTGTTAAATTCAAATTAGTCATAGTATTTAGCCAATCATATATTTACTCCATGTAAAATGAATCCCAAAAGAACAAACCCCCCGAGAATAGCCTTATTTCTAAAAAAAAGGTCAACCCCCAAATTCCTCTTATTCCCTTACAGGATTTACCTTGAAAGTAATCTTATTTCTTAGAAAGAATTAACCCCAGATTAATCTTATTTCCCAAAAGGATTAACCCTCAAAGTAATCAATCTTATTTCTCAAGATGAATTAACCCCAGATTAATCTTATTTCAATTCCCAAAAGGATACCCCTTCGAATTAGTTCCCAATAGTCTAAATAAAAATTATGAACCCAAAATAGATTTCAAGTTGAGAGAGAGAGAGAAACAAATCAGGTCTCAAGTTCTCAAATTGGCAGGAGACCTACTTATTACAGAATTGGTTACCAAGGTGAAACCAAATATTAACCCAGTTGAGGTTCATCCACAACTGAGTCATAATTGTCATCCAGTGGATGGTGCGGTGGTGGGTGCTGGTTCACTGTGGCCAGGTGAATAGGAGAAGTGTTAATATAGACACAAGGTCCCTTCCAAGTTCTTTTTTTACTTTTTTTTGGGGTGGGCGACAAGCCAATTTGACTGGCCCATTGCTCCCAAAAAAATGAAACTATGAAGGCTCCTGAAAATAGAAGGTTCTGTTTTGATGTGTATAGATACTCCCCTTCGGCCCGTCTATATAGGTGAAAGGAGAACAATATTTGCCAAAGCATATGGGATGAAAGTGAGGTGCTTATATGGAGACCATGTTGGGGAACACATTGTCAACTTGAGGAACGTATTGGGAACCCATTAGGAACTTAGAGCGAACACCATGGGAACACATTGGGAAACAGGGCAAAATGAAAAAAAAAATTCCTTCCCGCCCTCCAAACTTAAAAGCAAGGCACCTAGGGCCTTCCCATTGGCTGAAAGGAAAACAAATCCTCCTCCCCCCCCCCCGCCCCCCCCAAAAAAAACTTGCATGGAAAGTCCACTATCCACACCAAATACAACTTGAAAAAAAAAACCTCCCCTCCAACCTCCCACCAACCCCCAAATTTGGGGACCTAGTCACCTCACCTATTGATTAGATGAGGTGCCACCCAAATTCTTTATTTTTATTTTTTTTGGCGATGTGCCAATTTGATTGGCCAGTCACTCAAAAAAATTAAACTATGGTGACTTCCCAAAACAGAAGGCTCTATTTTTTAAGTATATAGATACTCCCCTTTGGCCCAGCTATATATGGTGACTTCCCAAAACAGAAGGCTCTATTTTTTAAGTATATAGATACTTCCCTTTGGCCCAGCTATATAGGTGAAAGGAGGACACCATTTTCCAAGGCATATGGGATAAAAGTGAGGTGGTATGGAGAAAGGGGAAAACATTGCGGAATTGGGGAACATATTGGGAACCCATTGGGAACTTGAAGGGACCATAGTGCAAACACATTGTGAAGCTGGGAAAAATGAAAAAAAATCTCCCACCCCCCTCCCACCCCAAAACATAAAAGGAAAAAAAGCAAGGCACCTTGAGTGCATGTTTGGGCCTTCCCATTGGCTGCATGAAATTTCTCTTCCCAAAAGACTCGGTCACCATTTTTGGCCTGGGCTAACACCCCTTGCAAAGAACACCCTACCTATTCAGTGTTTGGGCACATTTGATTTTTATAAAAACACTGCCTGGTTTTTCAAACATTTCAGATCCAGAGAACTGCCGGTTCTGGATAGACCAAAACCTGAAAAGAACTGCCAGCTTTCAAAGAAGAATGCCTGATTATTTGACTAATTCAAATTCACCTACAAATACAACCAAAGTCGAAAGAATTAGGAATAGGCTTCTAAAGCTGGTAGCACCTACCCTCGTAGTAATAATATAAGCGGTAGATGCACACATTCCAAACCCATGGTTCCATGCCCAACCCACACATGTAGTACAAGGGCATGGGACCAAGGATAGCATGTGTGGGTGGTATTACTTCCCAAAATTTCACACTTTGTCTCAGTCGTTGGATCCAACATTTTTATAGAGCAACTCAAATATCCCTCGTCATAGCTTTCCTCATCATTGCAACAAAAGACCATTAAGTACCTCACACACGGTACCAGTACCAGTGTAGGTGTTGGGTTTACCACAACCACCCACGTATGTATAACATATCTACCTCTGTACAATAGACTTTTTCCCACTCTGGATTTATTTGCTATAACCATCCATATAGCTTCCTTCTCCCTCAAAGGCTCAACCTACTGTAATCATAGTCACCCATGTCACCAAGTCAAGATGGCTTGCCCAACATGATCTCTGCCATAGCTCTAAACATGGACACTGGGTGAAATCAGCAAACAGGAACCATCTGGATGTAAAACAAGAATCGTGACAATAATGGAGCCTGGACGGAACCAATAAAACACGTCTACCGATCAACCCTACATTGCCAACTCTATCCTCAATTATGAGATGGAAATCAACTACTTGTGTCCAAGACAGAGATGAATGAATGGTTGAGTGGGCACGGAATCGATAAACGTGTACCTGCGTCAATGGTGGCACAATCCTTCTAAGAAATTCTAGGCGAGGAGAAAACAAATCAAAAAGATATGCGAAACAAGAGTTTATGAAGAAATGGGAGGAAAGGAGGAGGAGAAGAGTGTGGAAATTTCAGGGAGATCGTGAAGAGAAAAAGCATCAATGTGTCCCGAGAGCTATAGGGAAGATCAAGTTCTGTGAATCTATGTTGTGATGGAGAGACTTTATAACATGTATGTTTTTGAGAGGAAGAAATGGAAGGAAAGGAGGAGAAGAGTGTGGAAATTTCAGGGAGATTGTGAAGAGAAAAGGCATCAATATGTCCCCAGAGCTATAGGAAAGACCAGGTTCTGTGAATCTGTGTTGTGATGGAGAGACTTTATAACATGTATGCTTTTGAGAGGATAAAGGACTTCTAGCAGGTTTTAGGAGAGCAGAAAGGGAAGAGAAAACATATACGAGATGAGTTAATGAATGGAATTTGAGTAGTGTGAGGTATGGGAAATTCATTCTCTCCCCAGAAGAGAAAAGATGTTGATGTTTCACAAGGGCCACCAAAAAAAAGAAAAGGAGATGCTGTGCAGATCCATGGTGTGATCAACACACCTCCAGTCCTGGGTGAAAATGGTCCTTCAAGCTCTAGACAAGGCACCCATGTGGTGCGTCCTCTTGATTTTATGATTCAGCTTGTTTTGCACAATTCTTTTTCTAGGGTTTTCTGAAGCCACATGTTGAAATTTGATATTCGTTTATGAGCTTCCTTGTTGAATATCAATAATTTTGCTTGCTTTTTCATTGCATCATTTATATCAACCGATATGAAATGAAGTGATATCAAAACAAACACTTACATTTGGGATTCATTTTGCTATAACAAGTAACATTGGTGAGACGAAAATTTGGCAATTAGCATTGACTATGTTCGTATATAGAACTTATAAGGATTGCAACTTTCAATGTAGGTTGTGAGTAACTCCAAAGTTGTTTAAATCCAACAACATAATTATTTAAGAATTCTCTTGGACATTATTCCTGTGGTTGTGTCCCAATTCCTTAGGAATTACAACCCTTGGTGGCCAAAATTTGTGGAAAAAGTAGTGAAATGAAAATGAATTAGATTAATTAGGTGAATTTCATTAAGGAACCCAAAATTTGAAGATTTCAATTTTTTACGTAAGTCCTTAAATTTATTGGCTAATATTCCATCGTATCATTATGTGATGATAGTCAATTATTGAATTATATTTTGAAACTTCCTTTGCATGTAAATGATCTTTTTTTGTGATTCAGTTGACTTTTTTAAAGAAAATTAACAAGCCTCAAAAAGTTGCAAATATGGGAATGAAATCAAATCTTTAATTTAACTGATGTTGGAAGATACATTTGGTATTGTTTAATTCATGGATTTTTTTTTGTTCTATTTTACATTTCAATTATCTATATGTATTTTGTCGAATATTGTGATTATACATTTCAAGAATCTTCCATTTCTTTGATTTTATGTATAATCAAATTATTTTCTAGACTTATTTGATGAATCTTGTTGACATTTTTTTTTTCTTTTGTAGAAATATCCAGTGCATGAGTTAAATCCTAATTGCACTTCAAAGAACCCGACTTTGACCATAATTTTTTTCCATGGAATTGCTTATGGGAATGATGATGATTGGAAGCAAAAATGGACAACACGCCCCATTGATGATAAAGAAGAATGCATATGTTGGCCACAAATGTGGATCCCAAAGGATTTGAATGACAATGTCAAATTTTTGTCACTATCATATGATTCTAATATTGTGGCAAGTGTCCATAAGGACGTGACTGAAATTGGCCGAAACCTCATTCAAAGCTTGGTTACAGATTCAAGGTGTGACATTGTCCTCATTTCTATGCATCTTATTTTTCATTGTGTATTTTGATTAAAAAATAATTGATTGCATTTTAACATCTTTGAATAAATTGTTTGTGTGGAACATTATTTTAATACACACTAAATCTTGAACATTTTGGAACTTTCAAATCCATTGAAAAGAACATGAAATGGGGCTTTGGTGTTAATTTTCATGTTGAGATGAATTATTAACAAAGTTTATGTTCGCATTATTAACCTGTTGGAATCCAATATCATTGTATTGACACTTTGTGATGGAAACTTTATGACGTTTTATCTTTGGCACTCGAACTAAATTCAATCACCTATATAATTGATTGAATTTGAATCCACTTTGTACCTATATTTAATCTCAAAAAATATATATCTCACTTCCAATTTGCTACATTCTACTATTTGAATAAATTGTCGATGTAACAAAAAATAACTTATATGTACAGTAACATTTGGAAGTAAATGCATACATGCTTATGCATAATAACTTATTTACCCACATGTGATTCAAACATTTTATATATGGATTTTTAAATGAAAATGAAAAAAAAACTTACAAACAAATATGTTATGGACGTGGTTTAAGTTGTTGTGTTAATTGACAAATTGCACCAAATACATGATGTTGTGATTATTCGTACATGTACATTACCATTAAAAATGTTGTCGATGCATTTTGAAATATTTTGTAGGTATGAAACTCTTTGGGATGGACCAGTGGCAATGGTTGCTTATAGTTTTGAAGGTCTTCTCCTCAAAAGCTTGGTGGTCGAAATGCACAAACTTGTGTATCAAAAGCAAACAAATAATTTGGATGTTAAAGTGCAAAATTGTTGTGAGAAATTTTTGAAAAATCTTATAGGTGTGGTGTTTTATAGTGTACCACATGCTGGTGGTACCCAAGATCTATCAAATTATTTCAAATGGCAATGTCAACAAATCGCCAAGGATCCAACCCAATTAAGTCTTTTGAGAAATATGGAATCTTTCGACCTAAAAATGGAGCAACTTTCAATGAACTTTAATATTTCCAAAGACATCAACATTTATGCATTTGTTGAAGGATTACCTATTGACGACAAATGGGTAAGATTTTCATCTAAACATATCCACTATCCAATTAGGTTTCATAGTTGAACATTTTTATGTTATAGAAACTTATGTTGGTTTAACTTTTGAAACTATTAGCATTAGCTATGAAATTGGTTTCAAGAATTACCTTCTTTGTTCACAAATCCATTATAACATGTATTCATAGTAGAAATTGCAAATTCATTGTAATTAGAATGTTAATTGAGAAAAACACCTTTGTATATAGTTTGAACATAAAATATAAGTTATTGTTCCAATCATCATTTGGTAACTACATTACATTTGAGAACTTGTGTATTAGGATAAATCCAATCCAATCAAAAAATTCTAACTAAAATAACTTTTGCACATGTATAGGGAATTTTAGTCCCAATGGCTTCAGCTATTCGATTGTCCAACAATAACAATGACAAAGTTGAAGATGCTAATCATTTAACAATTTCCAAGCCACCATCAAAGGACCACTTAAGTTATTCCAAATTATTGGAATGTTTGAAATTTTTTATGAAGGTAATAACATTTGTTTTTATTTTTGGAATTATGTATGTTCATTTAATTTGATTGCACACATTACATCATTTCACTTTAATTATGTGCCATAATTTTTAGGATATTATCCATTATTTGAAATAAATTTTATTTTTTTGGTGAACTTTGACAGGCAAAAAAAACACCAACTATGCCACCTTTGCCATGTTATGAAGTGATGTTGGAAAATAAAGCAAACGCCATAAATAGTTTGTTTCAAAAGGAATCTATAGCTGCATTGGTTGGAATGGGTGGTATTGGGAAGACCACTTTGAGTAAAGAGGTGTATCATTTGTTCCACAACCAATATGAAAAATCTAGCTTTTTGGAAGATGTGAAATCAAAAGACATCAACGATGTCAAAAAAAAACTTCTACAAGATTTATGTGATAGAAAATTACACAAGGATGAAGATGTTGATGAATACCTTGATGCAATCAAACAATGCATAATATTAAAGAAAGTTTTGGTGGTTGTGGATGATGTTGGTATGACCAAGACCTTGAAGCCTTGCAACTTCCTATTGACAAGCATGCCACTAATATAGATTACAAGAGCAAAGTGCTTGTAAATTGGCAAATATTGAAAAATCATGACAAGGAATCTTCAAAAGTAAATGTTGCATTCTTGGAAGAAAAACAAGCAAGGGAACTTTTCATGTTCCATGCATTCAAACATGCAAATGGTGTGCCAAATGATTTCGAAAACATTTTTATGGAAATTATAAAAGCTTGCGGGGGCCTCCCTTTAAGCCTTGAAATATTGGGTTGTTATTTGTGTGATATTCGTGATTTGGAAATATGGAAAGGTGCATTGCCTGAATTGAAAGGTGGGCGAAATATAACAGGGGGCATTGACAACGAAATGTTTTAGAAAACTTTGCGAATTTCTTATGAGCACTTGAATAAAAAACATCAAGACATGTTTTTGGATATTGCTTGTTTTTTTGTCGGTTTCAAAAAAACTATAGTTTGTCGAGTGTATTGGAATGGAGATGATTCATCAAGCCCTATGCTTATGTTACAAAACTTGAAAGATAGATCTTTAATTAAATGGGCAAAAGATGGCAACTTATACATGCATGAACAATTACGAGACATGGGTCGAAATATCGCAACAAAAATTACAATGAGTCAATTTATATGGAAACCAAATATATCTTTGCAAAAGAATCAAGTTTGAACATGTTTAATTCAATCCTATGGTATATGTATTTCAGCAAATTTCCAAATGAAACCATAAGTTTTAACTTTATTTAAGGAGATATAATATTTTTTCATCAACAACATGGCATTAGAATGAAATTTTATTTTTATTGATGTTGACAATTGTTTGTAATTTGTTTGATGTGATAGGTGGTGAAAATTTTAGAAGGCAATTCTTTTAAAGAATGTGAAGGTTTGCCTTCATTTTTCCAAAATGACTTAAAGGAGTTTCACAACCTTAGGTTACTTGACCTAGCAAAAGCCTCACCAAATACAATGGAAAATTTCATCGAAGGACAAGATTTGAACAACCTTCGATGGTTGTGTCTCCAAGAATGCATGATCCAAAGGTTGCCAAATAATTTGTTTAATTATTGTCGCTTACAAGTACTCCATTTAACAGATTGTAATTGTTTGTAATTTCTTTCTAACATTTTAAGCCATGGCCTTAATATGTCAATATGTGTTGGTATGAAAGAATTATCTACATCTATTGGCAAATTGAGTGCACTCCTAGAACTTAATTTAACGGGGTGTTCGAAGTTACAAGAATTACCTACATCTATTGGCCAATTGAATACACTTTAAGAGCTTAATATATTAGAGTGTTCAAGTTTACAAGAATTACCTACATTTATTGGCCAATTGAGTGCGCTCCAAAACCTTTATTTGAATGATTGGTCAAGCTTGCAAGAATTACCCACATCTATTGGTCAATTGAATGCACTCCGAAAACTTCATTTACAGGGTTGTTCGAGCTTGCAAGAATTACCTACATCTATTGGACAATTGAGTGCACTCCAAAACTTCAATTTGAATTTTTGTTTAAGGTTGCAAGAATTACCTACATCTATTGGCCAATTGAATGGACTCTGAAAACTTTGTTTGCAAAGTTGTTCGAGCTTGCAAGAATTACCCACATCTATTGGACAATTGAGTGGACTCCAAAAACTTCATTTGCACGGTTGTTTGAGCTTGCAAGAATTACCTACATCTATTGGACAATTGAATGCACTCCAAAATTTGAATTTGGAGGGTTGTTCAAGCTTGCAAGAATTACCTATATCTAATGGACAATTGAGTGCATTCCAAAACTTCAATTTGAACCTTTGTTCAAGCTTGCAAGAATTACCCACATTTATTGGTCAATTGAATGCACTCCAAAACCTTTACTTGTGGGGGTGTTCGAGTTTGCAAGAATTACCCACATCTATTGGCTGATTGAATGCACTCTAAAATGTTATTTTGGTTGATTATTTGAACTTGCAACGATTACCCACATCTATTGGTCAATTGACTACACTCCAAAAACTTAATTTGAATGATTTTTCGAAATTGCAAGAATTACCTACATCTATTGGCCAATTAAGTGCACTCCAAAGCCTTTTTTTATGGCGGTGTTCAAAATTACAAAAATTACCTACATCTATTGGCCAATTGAATGCACTCCAAAACTTTTATTTGTTTAGTTTTGCGAAACTACAAAAATTACCTACATCTATTGGCCAATTGAGTGCACTCCAAAACCTTTATTTGGGGGGTTGTTGGTGGTTGCAAGAATTACCTACATCTATTGGCCAATTGAGTGCACTCTAAAACCTTTACTTGTCAAATTGTTTAAAATTGCAAGAATTACCTACATCTGTGGGCCAATTGAATGCACTCCAAACCCTTCAATTGAATTATTGTTTGAAATTAAAACAATGACCTAAATCTATTGGCCAATTGAGTGCACTTCAAAACCTTCATTTGGAGGGTTGTTCAAGCTTGCAAAAATTACCTACATCTATAGGCCAATTGAATGCATTCCAAAATCTTTATTTGTCGAGTTATTCAAACTTGCAAGAATTACCTACATCTATTGGCCAATTGAATGTGTTCAAAAGCCTTGATTTGTCAAGTTGTTCAAAATTGCAAGAATAACTTACATCTATTGGCCAATTGAATGTGCTCCAAAGCTTTGATTTGTCAAATTGTTCAAAATTGCAAGAATTACCAACATCTATTGGTCAATTGAGTGCACTACAAAACCTTCGTTTGAATGATTGTTTAAGCTTGCAAAAATACCTATATCTATTGGCCAATTGAGTGCACTCCAAAACTTTAATTTGAACAATTTTTCGAACTTGCAAGAATTACCAACATCTATTGGCCAATTGAGTGCACTCCAAAAGCTTCATTTATGGGGGTGTTCAAGCTTACAAAAATTACCTACATGTATAAGCCAATTGAATGCACTCCAAAACCTTGATTTGTCAAGTTGGTTAAGCTTGCAAAAATTACGTACATCTGTTGGCCAATTGAAAGCACTTCAAAATTTAATTTGAACAATTTTTCGAACTTGCCAGAATTACGTACATCTATTGGCCAATTGAGTGCATTTCAAAATTTTAATTTGAACAATTCTTCGAACTTGCAAGAATTACTTACATCTATTGGCCAATTAAGTGCACTTCAAAAGCTTCATTTGCGAGGTTGTTCAAGCTTACAAAAATTACCTATATCTATTGGGCAATTGAGTGCACTCCATAACCTTGATTTATGGGGGTGTTCGAACTTGCAAGAATTACCTACATTTATTGGCCAATTGAGTGCCCTCCAAGACCTTTTTTAATGGGGGTGTTCGAGCCTGCAAAAATTACCTACATCTATTGGCCAATTGAATGCACTCCAAAGCCTTGATTTGTCAAGTTGTTCAAAATTGCAAGAATTACCTACATCTATTAGTCAATTGAATGGACTACAAAAGCTTCATTTGAATGATTGTTCAAGCTTGCAAGAATTACCTACATCTATTGGTCAATTGAGTGCATTACGAAACCTTCATTTGAACGAGTGTTCAAGCTTGCAAGAATTACCTACATCTATTGGGCAATTGAGTGCACTAACAAACCTTCATTTGAACAAATGTTCAAGCTTGCAAGAATTACCTACATCTATTGGTCAATTGAATGCACTATGAAACCTTCATTTGAACAAGTGTTTAAACTTGCAAGAATTACCTACATCTATTGGTAAATTGAGTGCACTACGAAACCTTCATTTGAACAAGTGTTCAAGCTTGCAAGAATTACCTACATCTATTGGTCAATTGAATGCACTAAAAGACCTTCATTTAAACGAGTGTTCAAGCTTGCAAGAATTACCTGCATCTATTGGCCAATTAAATGCACTCCAAAACCTTTACTTGTCAAGTTGTTCAAAATTGCAAGAATTACCTACATCTATTGGCCAATTGAATGCACTCCAAAACCTTTACTTGTCAAGTTATTCAAAATTGCAAGAATTACCTACATCTATTGGCCGATTGGGTGCACTCCAAACCCTTCAATTGAATTACTGTTTGAAATTAAAACAATTACTTATATCTATTGGCCAATTGAGTGCCATTCAAAACCTTCATTTGGAAGGTTGTTCAAGCTTGCAAGAATTACCTACATCTATTGGTCAATTGAGTGCACTACGAAACCTTCATTTGAACGAGTGTTCAAGCTTGCAAGAATTACCTGCATCTATTGGTCAATTGAATGCATTACGAAACCTTCATTTGAACGAGTGTTCAAGCTTGCAAGAATTACCTACATCTATTGGTCAATTGAGTGCACTACAAAACCTTCATTTGAACGAGTGTTCAAGCTTGCAAGAATTACCTAAATCTATTGGTCAATTGAATGCACTACGAAACCTTCATTTGAACGAGTGTTCAAGCTTGCAAGAATTACCTACATCTATTGGTCAATTGAGTGCACTACGAAACCTTCATTTGAACGAGTGTTCAAGCTTGCAAGAATTATTTACATTTATTGGTCAATTGAATGCACTACGAAACCTTCATTTGAAAGATTGTTCAAGCTTGCAAGAATTACCTACATCTATTGGTCAATTGAGTGCACTACAAAACCTTCATTTGAATGATTGTTCAAGCTTGCAAAAATTACCTACATCTATTGATCAATTGAGTGCATTACAAAACCTTCATTTGAATGATTGTTCAAACTTGCAAGAATTACCTACGTCTATTGGCCAATTGAGTGCATCACAAAACCTTCCTTTGCCAAGATGTTTGAACTTGGAAGAATCACCTACATCTATTGGCCATTTGAGTGCAGTCTAAACCTTCATTTGAATGACTGTTCGAGCTTGCAATAATTATTTACATCTATCAGCCATCAAAATGCATTCCAAAACCTTGATTTAAATGATTGTTGGAGCTTGCAAAAATTACTTACACCTACTAGCCAATTGAATGCACTCCAAAACCTTCATTTGGGGGTTTTTAGAGGTTGCAATAATTACCTACATCTATTGGCCAATTGGGTGCGCTCCAAAACCTTTATTTGGATGATTGGTTGAGCTTGCAAGAATTACCTACATCTATTGGCCAATTGAATGCATTCCAAAACTTTCATTTATTAAGGTGTTTGAGCTTGCAAGAATTACCTATAGTTATTGGTCAATTGAGTGCATTCCAAAACTTTCATTTGTTAGGGTGTTCAAACTTAGAAAAATTATCCACGTATTGGTTGATTCAATGCATTCCAAACATTCATTTGTCAAGGGGTCTAAGTTAATGAAAATTACCTACATCTTTTGGGGAATTCTATGCATGTCAAAAGCTTAAGTTGTTGACTAAATGTCGATTATAATGTGTAGGATTTTAAGCAAAACTATAATTATATATTGTATCAATAAATTAAAAAATCATTTTGAATTATCATATAGGTCACAGAGATTTGATTTGGGTTTGAAAAAATATATGTTATAAAAATCATGAATATATAATTGATTCATAATTTCGTTTTTATATTGTAAAAGTACACTAATAAATTTATACATATGTAAAAAACACCCTTACATGACAACATTTTTCATTGATTTTGAAAATCCAATTTATTGTTTTCAAATGATTAAAAATATATTTGGCCTAAGTACATCTTTAATGGAAGACCATTTTACAACCTCCAAATTTGATAATCATCAACATTATCATGACAAAATTTAATAATGGACAAAAAAATTAATTCACATGATTGACCTTCATGACTTCAAGAAATTTGGAAAGCTTTGATGGGGAAGATTATTTTGAATGGTTTTCGTTTTATATGGGTAAAATATCATGGAAAAATTTTCATTAAAATTGGTACTTCACAATTAATTTATTATAATTATAATGATTCTTAAAGGCCCTATAACTTACTTTTTTTTTTAACAATTAAATCATTAATATGTGCACCAATTCCAAAACATAGTGACAAATTAAGATATAAACCATCATCTATTGCAACTTTTCAAGGTTCATTCACAATGAAAGTTCCAAAAAAGAATGTATAATTTTTAAAAGATTTCCAAGTCCAACTTTAAAGTTTTATTTGATTGAAATGATAACAATTGTAGTGGATTATTGTATGTTAATAAATAAAATGATTTTTATTATATTAATGAAAATTTTAATTATTTTGGATATTATGTAAATATCTTTTTGAAAATTTTAAACTAAAGATATTCATTGTTTTAAACTTCATTTTTTGAGTAATCAAAAGGAATATAAAAAATCAGGCAAATTGATTTCGAAATTTTTGTACAATAAAAACATGTTTTGTGTAAAGCAAGTATGAGTTCATTGGGTGAATTTGATGAATAAACAAATCATATCAAATTTTCAAAAGCTTGAAATTTTGAACCAAATGGTTGCACCGCAAAAGATTCATTTGTTTATACTAATTTGTTAGTTGCATATATCCGTTAAACTCAAAATTTCTAACTTGAAGCATACATCATATATATGTGTTTTTGTAAACCAAAATATTTATGCACAAATATGTATGCATGTGAAAAATCACCGACACCACATGAATTATCTTATTTTGGGCTATTCAATTTTGCTCATTTAATTTTTTTTCCATGTAATTATTATTTTAAAAAATAACCCTAAAAAATGTTGGAATTTTTATTCCTTTTTTTGGAACTCAAATTGTGAATGAACCTTTCATAAAAAAATATTTTCTAAATATCCACCATCATGCATCAAACATGGACAATATCAAATTGTTGAAAATTATCAAATTGTGATAATATTTTGTCTACATTGTATGCGTAATTTGCATTCACTTTATCCAATTGTCTAAGCTTGTAATAATTACCTACATCTATTGACCAATTGAATGCCTTCCAAGAGCTTTGTTTGTGGGGGTGTTCGAACTTGCAAAAATAGATGTATGTCTATTGACCATTGAATGCACTCCAAAAGCTCATTCAATATGGGATTTTTGAATTTGCAACAATTAATCATACATCTATTGGTTACTTGAATGCAACCCAAAAGCTTCATGTGTTGGTACATGCATTCAAAGTGACCATAAATAACACATTAAAACTTCCCAAAAAATTCAACACACAAAGGCCTATTATGGATGTCATGTAAAAAAATATTAATCACATGTTCCAAACAATGCAATTTACATATGGCCATTTGGTAAGTATTAATTCTACTAAACATTTATACTATAGTATTTTTACAACAAAATATGTATATTTCACGATGTACATTCTAAATTTTATAAAAAGAAACATATAGCAATTGATATAATTCATTATTGCAACAATGATTTTGTATTTCCTACAATACATAGTTTTTTCATGATTGAAAAAACAACCACTTTTATTGTAGATGAATAGGATGGTAGGTGATAACTTACATGAAGTAATGAAAGTAATATAAGTTGCAACACCCCTTTTCATGATCTTAAATCATTTTTACTAGCTTTGTTGGCCTCCAAGTAGGTAGATGGTAAGTGATAGGCAACATGTAAAGCTACAACAACAATTACAAGCCTTGTAACACCTTTCCTTGTGTTTTTATTTTCATTCTTGAGGTATGTTACAAATTATGTAGTTTAATTTTTTTTTCATGTTATGTTTTATGAACAATTGGTTTTGAACTCATTTAAAATAGCT
Organism: Sphagnum tenellum; assembly: GCA_963921925.1. Lineage (NCBI taxonomy): Eukaryota > Viridiplantae > Streptophyta > Sphagnopsida > Sphagnales > Sphagnaceae > Sphagnum > Sphagnum tenellum. The sequence continues at coordinate 12,896,240 of OY998143.1, read as the reverse complement.
CTTTAGGACCCAACAAATACTCACAACCCAAGGAAGAACAACCTAAGATTCATGCACACTTGCATAAATGTGGGATGGAAGTGAGCCTCAAGCATTGTAAAGTGAAAATCATTTTGAAAGTTGGAGTTTTGAAGTGTTTTGAATCTTTGGGACAAAAACGTAAATAATAAATTAAATCCTCAATACATTATTGTAAAGGTCCTAAAGTGTAAATATCAAAAGTGGATTCGCACTTTGCAATATTTGGAGTTTTAAATTGAAATTTGTGGCCAAAAGAATGTCATGAATCAAATTCATGATTTGAATCTTGACCATTAAAACATGGATCAAATGACCTTTGATCGAGGTGTGCAACATGGCATTGGAAAGATCTTGTCAAAAATTACAACTTTGTATTGTGAAATTTTCGGATCAAAATTAATATGAAATTTTATGACCCCATAAAATCATGGGATTCATAATTTGGGAATTCAAGAATTACACTTGGGAGTTGCAAGGCTTTTAACCATTTTGATGCAACCTTCACCATGAATCAAAAAATGTATTTATAAGGAAGAAGGGTGGTGATTTATTTCCAAATATGGGTCATGCGAGTGTAATGAGTCCAAAACAAGTTTGTGACTAAAAGTCAATTCCATTTGCATTAATCACCTACATTGTTTTGCTTATCGAAGTGATTTGTCCATGAGATTTTTATGATTGTCACATTGTCTTAGTCCCATTTCAATTTATTTTTTTAAGTGCAAGGAGCTAAGGAACATGCCCCCAAGTTTTCCTTTGTTTTCCCCTTTTTGGAGCATTACCATCAACTTAAAAGGTTTATTCCCAATACCTTAAGATGAACTTAAGGCCGCAACTTCTTCCAATGTTGGTAAATGTTTTTGTTTTTTCTATAACATCAAGGGGGGAAAGTTGGGAGAGGGGGAAGTTTTCATAAACATGAATATTTTTTGGTTTGATAGAGGGGATCAAATAACTACATTTTCATTTTTTTGAAACCCAACTATATTATTACATTATTGTTTAAATGATAAACTTGGTTATCGATTTCCCTAGTTATTTTCTTGTTAACACGTGTATGTTATGCATAAGAGTTGGTTTTTAAATGCCTAATTTAAAAACCGTTTGGTATATTATCAAGGTTAATTTTTGTATGCAAAACTAAACCCCCAAAATAAATATCTTCGTTCTTGGTGTAGTTCTCACAATTGCCAATAACATTGATCGAAATTTGAAAGTTGCAATAACGACCAAAAGTGAAATTAAGATTGGAAAAATGTAACCAAACAAAAAATGACAATTGAAAAAACTTGTTGGGACAGAACATGGAAGGGTACAAATCAATTTTTGGTTTTAATTTGAGTAATGAGTGGGTCAGACATAACAACATAGGGTGTAGGAATTGAAATGATTCCTATAATTGGCATTTCATGACACACCTTTGATCATTTTGGAATTTCATTAATAGTGAGATGATTATTTCACATATAGGTTTTGGAATGCACCTTGTATTACATGCTTGCTAGAATATTTGATTCATATAAAGTTTCAATTTAGTCATATTGGTATATCTAAAAGACCTCATATCCATTCCAATTTATGTTACATTTAATATTACATTTGTTGATTAGATTGAACAAAATCAATCAATTATTTGATAAGGACATGGTTGACATTTTTACCATTGGCTCCTCTTTGGAGACAACCATTTTTGTGTTGAGGAATAATATTTAAAATTTTAATAACTTTGCACATGGCACAACGACCTTGACTTTTTCATAACTATTTCTTTTGCTAAGGGTTTTTTAAATGGAAATATATATATTATAATATGATGCATTACATGCACCACACATACATATCTAACTTGTTTGAGTAATTAGAGAAGATGAAAGCAATGATTGGAAAATATGTGAAGTTAGTTGTAAATAGTTTTAACAAAATGATTTCTTGACTTGCCAATTTTCAATGCTTCAAAGTTGTTCAATCCTAAGCATGATCTTGATAATGCACCTTAATTTCTCAAAAAATAAATAAGTTTAGGTTTGATAAAATTTTAATTGCATTATTCAATAACTCATATATTATATGTTTAAACCTTTAAAATTATGAAACTACTTATCATGGTTTGGAAGATCCCATGGTGACAAATAAACTACCTTCTTTAATAGATTGGTGTGTATGTTTACAAAAATGTATATCCAAATTCAATAATGCACTTTTCAATGCTAAACTATTTTCATGGTGAGTAAAGGGGTGCAATATGTGTAAAGTAAACTAGGACGACAACATCATGGCACGACAAGCATCCAATAATGAAATGGGTCACTAGAAGATCATACATTGGCCCCCTAGGTAAACCCACAATCGTACTTTAACCTTTTTGAAAGAGGCCTTTCATTATCTATATTTAGTTTGAGAAATGTCAAATTTAGATCTAGAGACCCCAATTTAGTCTTGGGAGGAGGTTTATATGAGTTTTCAGTGGTTTCTAGAATGAAGGATGTATAGATAACCCATAGTTATCAATTGGGTATATTCCCATTTACTCATTGATTCTCAATATTTCTCAAATAACCAATTTTGTTACAAAAACCATGGTTCTTGAAATTAAAAATAGTCAAGGAACTCTCCAAAGTTCCGTCAAAATTTTCATGAAAATCATTTGTTCATTGAAGCTTTTGAAATACTAATAAAAACCAATGATTCTTTAATTCTGATTTTTTTTCAAAAAAATTGGAATTAACGATTCCTGGAATCTAAAATATTCAAAGAACTAGAACTATCATTTCTTAAAAAATTCAAAGAACTCCCCAATACCAATCCATATAATGTTTACAAGCAACTATTAACAAAATGAACTAAGGGTTTTACCATGGTACAACCTTGGGTTTACCCAATTCCTAATACATGGTCATAATAAGCCGATGATTATAGAAACACAATGTTCACAAGGATATTAGAAGGTAAAAAAAATTTAATTAAGAAAATTTTATAATAAAAGTTGTTAAGTATGGACTATGGTAAACTATAAATTTGAACTTCAAACTTTGGATGTGAATTGTGTGCTTGGGGAATCCTTCCTATGTGCATTTTTCCTTTTCATGAATGTTTGTCATTCCTTCACCTTAAAAGGGAAAAAAATACACACCCTAGAACCTTGTGCTTGGGAAAAAGGTTTGGATTAATCCAAGGTTGTATAATGGCAATTGAAAGATTTTTGTGATTAAATATAAATATACCCTATGATTTATAGATTGCAAAGAAACCATATATATATATATATATATATATATATATATATACATTTACAATGGTAGAAAATGTACCCCTATCCTTGGTACCAACCCCCAAGGTAAGGCATGAAAAGTTTCCAAAAAAGTTATGAGCTAATCTCATTGGTTTGTCCAATGATCCTTCAGAACAAAGGGGTTTCTAAATTCTCTCTTTAAGCTCCCTTGTTATAGGAATATTTTTTATATCTCTCTAGTCCCCTCCTACCCCTTTCCTCCTTCCCTCTCATTTTTCATCACTTGTGTATATATCGCAAAAACCAACTCTTTTGGATCATAACTAGTTAGACTAGATAAATTTGCTTTTGGGATAGTGGACCTAAAACCAATTGGTAAGAACAAAATAGTGAACATGTGGGGTTGCACTAATATGAAACCTTTACAAAAGACTATGACGGGGTTGGACTAATAGGAAACCTTCACAAAAGATTGTGGTGGGGTTGGATAGGCCATTGTTATTAAATTCCAAAAAGGCCATGTATGTAAGAAGAAGAAAAATGAAAGTTTTGGCTCTAACCTAGGGGCAAATCATGAAAAATTTTCTTGGTTGGGTCCCTTTGACATGAAAGATACCTTGTCAAGCTCTTGTCTTGGGCCCCATATTACTCCATCTTGGGCCCTTATCTACCTAGGGTCTTTGGGAACACATAATGGAAACAAGTTTATGATTTTAATCCATATTTTTTATATGAATGTATTTGACATTCAAAAAGATCATATGTGAAGGCATGGTAACATTATGAATTTTGGATTAAGCTTGGGGTAGGTCTTAGAATATTTTTGTGGCTTGGTCCATTCCATTTTGTCATGGGCCCATGTTGTGAAGTTTCATAAAGACCAAACCACCTTGTCCTAGTCGTCAAAAGGTCTAAAATCATTTTTCATAAACAATAGGCTGCTTGTCCTAAGCCCCAAGCACACTATAGGGGACTCAAGGCACCCATTTTGGACCCAATCAACCACGGGTCTATTATTGTCATGGCCCCATGGCATCTTGTTTTGGCCCCCAATGCACTTGTCAATGGTGTGGAACTTGTATTAGGATGGAATGCACCTAGGAAGGCCCATTCCACACAAAACAACAATGGGTTTACAACCATGATTCTGCCATTATAAAGACAAAGCATGGATGTGGGTTTCAAGAGTAGTCAATAGTAGTAGATGAGGTTTGTCCAAATCATATATTGGAATGAATAAAAGTAAAATGTCAATATAAAATCTCATTAGATATTAACCATAATTTATACACTCATCATACACCAACGGATTTGCATCGTGCAATCACTTATATGCAAAAGGATGGTTTCAAAAAACACCCTTTTTATTATGCCCACCTCAAAATAATTATTCTTCCCCAAAGTAAAAAATAAATCTTCTAGATATACCTCCCATGGTTTTCTTTGTCAAATTTGATCAAGTACTTGGACTGGCACCCATAAGAAAAATGAGCCAAATTTGGGTAAAAGGTCAACAAACAAAATAAAAAATAATTTGAATCCACATCTCGGACTAGGACAAGTGGTTTGGGGGCCAAGATAGGGTGCCCTAAGGCCATGACAAAAATAAACCCTTGGTTGCCCATGCCCAAGAGTGGGTGCCTTGAAGCCCCCCTAACTTGCTTGGGGCCTAGGATAGGAAGACTATTGCTTATGAAAAATGATTTTAGACCTTTTGATGGTCAGGACAAGGTGGTTTGGGCTCTAGGACACTTCACAACATGGGGCCTAAAATAAAATGATCCTAGGTTGCCAGGGGTTGGGATGTGATAGCCTAGGGTTTAAAACATTATGGTCATGGGTGGCATGGGGCTCAAACCAAATGACCATTGATTACTTGGGGGCTTGGACATGGTGGTATGGTGCCCATCATAAAACATGCCCGATGCATGGAACATGTCCCCGAACTCCAAACCACGAAAATATTCTATTGTTTACTTTCATCCTAAACCAAAATTCATAATGTTACCATGTTTTCACAAATAATATTTTTGGATGCCAAATACATTCATATAAAAAACATGGATTAAAATTATAACCTTGTTCCCATTATGTGTTTCCAAAGACCTTAGGTAGTTGGGTGCCCAAGACAAGAGATTAATATAATATCTTTCATATCAAGGGACCCTATCTAAAAGATTTTTTCACGATTTGCCCCCAGGTTGGAGCCAAAATCTCATTTTTAATCTTCTTACATACGTGGCCATTTTGCAATTATGTAAATCATATGATGAAAATCTTCAAATGGTTTGTTTGGTTCACTAACTTTTTTTGCATGGGGATTAGGGTACTTGCACTACACTATTACTAGTTTAAAGAAAAGTTTCTAAGTAAGGAAAACAAGGCCATCCTTCCCACATTCTATGAGCTTGTTATGGGGTGTTCAACTTCTTTCTTGATGGGAGGTCAACAAGATTCCATGTTTTGTTTTTCAAAATAAAATCCATCTCTTTAGCCATTGCACAATTCCACCTTTCAGAGTTAGACATCTCATTGTAATAACTCCATACTTCTAACACATTATGTGTCACAATAAGAAGATAATTTTCTTTTCCAAAAAAATAACATAGATTAGATCATGTCAATGCTTCCCAATAATCGACCATCTAAGATGGGGGTCATTGTTCTCTAACTAGTTGCTTTAGACTTGGTGTGAAAAATCATGCATCTATGGCCTTTACTCCACCTCTAGCCATGGGAGGGGTTGACAATGAGTTCAATGGACTACTTGATGGCACCTCCATTCCTTCATCGGAAATTCCATGTGGTAACTTGTCTCCCATGTCATCAATCTTTGAACAGTTTTTCTCTTTATCTTGATTTGAATCATGAGATTTTTGGGTTGTGATGTGAGATATTAGATTGGTTCAAACCTCATTAGGTGTGAGTGTCTTCATGTGAGTTTGTTTCAACGACATAAAATCATCACCAATAGGCCACAAAATTGGCTCAAGTTTTATAATTGTTTTTAATGTTACAATTGACATATAATCAAATTTTACATCTTTAGTGACAATCATTTTTCTATGTTGAAGACTATAACACCAACATGCTTTAGAACGACCATCATATCCTACAATGATTCCTTCTAAGGCATGGGTTTCTAGTTTCTTTGTATTTTCCTTAGGGACATGCATATATATTCGACATTTAAACATTCGCAAATGACTTATATCAAGTTTCACTATCGAGAAAACTGATTCTAATGTGATTTTGTGGTTAGATTTTGTCAAACATCTTTGGAGTAGAGAATTTACATAATGTTAATTGCTTCAACCCAAAGATGGTTTGAGGTGCCATTTTCAAGCATCATTGATCTAACCTTATCTAGAAACAAATGATTCATCCTTTTGACCACCACATTTTGTTGGGGGGTCTTTGCTTGGGTGAATTGTTGTATGATGCCACTGTTCTAACAATGTTTTACAAATTCATTTGACAAATGTTCTCCCCCTTTATCCAATCATAGGATTTAGATCGATTTAGTAATTTGGTTCTCTAATTCATGTTTAAAGAACAAGAATTTGCTAAAGGCTTGACTTTTCTTTCTCAGGAAATAAACCCAAACTTTTCATGATTTTTCATCTACAAAGGTCATGAAATAAAACAGCCCAACTAGTGATTTGATGGGAAAAGGGATGTACAAGTCAGAATGTACTAGCTCAATTGATTTTGTCACTCGTGTTTGGCTCTTGGGAAATCACTTTTGAGTTTGCTTCCCTAGTTGTGGCACACTTTTTCAATTGTAGGCAGGTTTACTAGTATCCATGCATGTTGCCATTTCATTTTCAAACACAAACTTTAAGCTTCTATAGTTTAAATGGCCCAATTTGTGATGCCATATCCTCACATAAAATGAATTGACTTGTGATGATTCAATCAAGGTTTTCATATCAAGGTGATAGAAACCATTAAAAGTGTCTTGTATTCCTCTCGTTAGCACCTGATGGTCTTTCCTACGAATTACAAGGCATTGTCTTTCATCAAACACTATTATGTAACCTAGATTTGTTAATTTTCCTATGTTTAACAAATTTTTTTGTAATCTAAGAAAATATAAAATATTTGCAATCCCATTTATTCCACTTGACAAGGTTTCAAAATTCATAGTTCTTTTTCAAACAACATCATGTGATTGGCCCCATGTTATTTTTATGTTTGGATTATGAGACAACGGTTCTACACTGGTCAGGAATGAATTATCTCTTGTAACATATGTTGAAGCACTTAAGTTTAAATACCACTAGTGGTCTACCTTTCAACCTTCTAAACTTGTTGAAGATATTTCAAATAGTTTTTAAACATTTGAACATTAGATTGAAGTTGATTTGCAAATGTCTTTCTTCCACCACATTTGCATTTAAAGCTCCCATTTTCAACAATGGTTTTGTTCCAACTTCCTAATGTCTACTTCACGTTCCTTGAACTCATCGAGGAAGTGCTTAACAATAAAAACAAATGCATGGTTTGTGGTTAACATTTATTTGGTTGACACACAATACCTCTCTTGTATTAAATAAAAATAACATCTTTTGATGACTTCATACTATAATGTAAAGACCTTCAACTTTCTTCATGTTACAATTTCCCCACAAGCATCTCAAAAGACAAAATGGTGCATCTACTTATGAATGGTATGACTCAAACAAGGCATTCAATAAAACTTCCACCAAATCTTTTTCAACCATGGGCATGTTAATTGTCATTAGCTGCAACTTTAATGTATTGAACTCCCAAAGGTACCCCTTTAATATGGCATCCTCCATGATCATTAAAACTTGTAGACAATTCTTCAAATGCATTTTTCTCGTAATGTTGCAAATCTCATACATTTTTTACAAATGCATCCATGCCCTCTGGGGTTTTCAAACTCAAATCCTTATGAGAGAATCATGTTCGTTACAACTAGGTTGTCTAGTTGTAATATAATTTTATCGAACATTTTTTAGTTGCAATGGACAAGATGCAATTGACATAGTTTTCTCATAATGAATATCTCTAAAAGTAGGTTGTCTTTCATTAATGATATTAGTATAAACATGACCTTCTTTCTTCGATTTTTCCATTTCAAGATCTTCAAGTGGTGCGCGAATCATTAATGTGGAAGTAGGTATTGCAACATTGGGTGATATGTGATCTTGCACTCTAGGGGCAAGATTTGTACTTTGTTCCTTCATCGTTGCTATTTCTTCCTCCTCTTCTTCTTCATTAGTATGTTTTAAAAGGACGAGGTTGTGGTGATGCTACCTAGTTAATGTTAGTGTCATAGGTGTGGGAGGTCGAATGGAAAATGACAAAAAAATAAAGAGTGATGTCCAAAGTGGGGCCATCACATCCCAAACTATCACTTTCTTCAATTCACTTATAACAAGTTGTAATCATAGTCAATGAGCCAAAAACCATGTTGAATGACTGAAAAACTGTCAAATTTTTCCTACATATTTATGTAATGCCATCTTAATGTCATGTCGATCAAGGAAAATTGTGTTAAATTATTTACATGAATATTGAAGAATTTGTTTAAAGCATTTAATTTAATAAATTGAGTTTTAATTTTAGTAAAAAAAATTTGAACTTGAACACCCCAAAATTAATTTTATTTAGCACTAGGCTAAGGTTTCTTTAAATTAAAAAAATGATGATAACCTACCATCCACATTTGCAAAACACTCATAATTTAAAAATTGTGATACTTGAATGTTTTAGAAATTCAAAATATCATTTCAGAAATTTCAAATTTCAAGAATCATTTACTAGATGTGAATGGGTCATAATGTGTATAACATATGAAATTCTTTTGGCTTATGATACAAAAAATAAAGCTTAAAGTAGTTATCATATTTTAACATGATTTGAAATTATGATCATTTTTAAAGACGAAACCTAGAATATGGCATATTTTATACATTTTTTAATAATATGTATTTACTCAAAAAGAAATAACAAAAGTAATGTAATTGATCGGGGGACTTGTCAATATTTTAAAAAACATGTTGCAAAACAAATCCTTTCTATGAAAAAATCATAATGTTTAAAAAGGGCCCATTTGTGATTGAGTCCTTTGTCATTATTGGCTTGTTTGATTGTGATTGCATTGGACACAAAATTTTCCAATGTGGATGATAGTTGATTAACCCATCTAGCTTTTTGGAATCAAGGATGACCATCTCTCTTAACATTGTTGACATTTTAACCTTTGTGATAAACTAGATCACAATCAAGTCTACCTTGGAAGTTAGCACTATGATTGACATAAACATTTACTCTTGCATTTGGAACTAAGCCCCATAGACAAACAACTTGGACATATTGGTCGTTCATGAAAATTGTGCAACAACTTTATAATTGAAAGAAGGTGATAATACAAATATTGCCTCTGTTGAACATCCTATATCTATATAGACATACTTACACCTATTCAATATATAAGTTCTTCAGTCCTAGAAATTGGGAATAAGAAATCTCCTAGACCAATCCACATGGGGTGCATGGGTGGCTATTTGATCATGATTTGATCAGCACTAATCATCTTTTTTTTATGTGGCCTTACTATAATTTTCATTTGAAATTTTTAGTTCCATACAACATGCATAGTTGCATAAGACAAGTTACAAAAAACACTTTTTATTATAATGTTTGGATGTTAACTATATGTAACTAATTGTTTCTAACTAATGAAAATAAATACTGACACAAATCACTAGCAACTTTGGCCAAACAAGAAGATTAGGTGGAGGAGTGAGTGCACAACATTTGATCAATGATTGTGACTAATAGACTTCTTAATCAACAATTTCATGTTGGCTAAATCAATTGCAGTCCTCTTGGCCAAGGGAATTCTACAATTCAACCAAACCCAACAAACATCTAAGCTAGGTGAAAAATTATTAATTTCATTTCCTTCTTTAGATCTTTCCTTTCCTTACTCTCAACAATAGAATACTTAGGCCCAAATGCAAATGGTGAAATATACTTAAAATTGATTTACTTTTCATTCCCAATCTTTAAACTATTTGTTGCTCTAACACTTTTTAAAATTTGTAACATATATGTGCCTTGCTTTAACTTCTAATCCTTCTTTTCAACTTTAGTTTTCAAATTAATAATTCCAAGTTTTAACAAAATTGATATTTTTTCCAAGATGAAAACATAACACAATGGATTGAATTAATGAAAACACTCTACAAATGCTCCAAGTCTCGAATTATGTTATCCATTTTCACACCCTATGATAAAAGAAAACTTAACCTTGTTTGATGATGATGGCTAAACTACAATTATTACCTTGGATATATGATGCCAATCCATCATTGGTTGCATATTCCCTTTCACAAAGAAGCAAATCATAGGCCAAATTTCAGAATGCTACAACTTTGGCCAATACCATGTGACCTAATGTGAAGACTAGAAGTGTATGAATGGGTTATAATTCAATGTGGTGCAACAAAAAAGAAATACTCAGCCAAGGTTTCATCTATAGTAGGTGTTATATTATCACTTGGTATGTGCTTTCTAATTATTCTCGAAGGATGCAAATTTGAATTTGTTTGGAACAAGGAAATATCAATCACATGATGTAGATAGAGTATGTTAAATGTATCAAATATATAGTGATTGGAACAATGATTTCAAAACCTTGCCATTGATGGAACAAATAACCTTTATGCATCATTTGAACTTCTAGAAGCTTTTGTAACTATTATATTATACAAACTAAAGATGCCCATGTGCTTGTTTCTACCTAGGTGTACATTTCAAAAAAGTACAAGTATCCATCACTAATGCAAAACATTGAGCCATTTAGCTCTAATTCCCTTGATACACAGATAGCCATCCCACAAAGTTGTACTATAAGAGGAATGGAAAATAAGATATTATAACACCTAGAAAAAGAAGATTCAAGGCCATTTGATGAATTGAAATTAAATTTTGAAGCAATTCCAAAATAACACAATTTTTCAAACATTGTTGATATCAAATATTACATTAATATGTGTCCAAATTCACTTTGTATTTCACAAGATTTTGAGTGGATTTTAACAAATTTATCATGGCAAAAATGGTCAACCCTTTAGTAAATGGAAACTAGTTATTATGGACAGTTGAGTTAATTCATTAGTAACCGTTGAAACAAATAACTAGTGAAACAAGGTTATTATTATATTATTGATAATTTCATGACTTTCATCCTATGAGGTAGTGACACATGTCATTACTTCTGCTAGCTTAAAAAACTTAAATATATAATTGACATAATCAACTTATGTAAGCGTAACAAAATATTCAATCAACATACTACCATTGAACACAACCACAATTAAAGATGCAAGGTTTGATACCACCAAATTAACTCATTTGTTGTGAACATATAGTATAATGCATTCTATTTATTCAATATCACAAACATCAATTTTGAAATTTCATATCTTATTGACATTTTGTCCAAATGAAATAATGAAAGTTTATATTAAAGTTTTTTTAATAATGTACAAAATCACATTTGTTTCCTTTTGAAAATGTAAAATCATTTAATATAACATTTTTTGAATGTTGTTATTCAAGAATATTTAAACAATCAATCTTTTGAATAAGAATTTTTAAAATATAATAGTGTTACCTAGGTTTTGTTACTTTTGGCTATTGTAAGATATTTCGTCCTAGTCTACTTTGACAATTTTAAGTTACTTTTAGCTATCGCAGGCTATTTCATATGAGGCTATTTTTGGTTATTTCACTTAGGATACTTTTAGCTATTGTAATTTACTTTTGGTTATTCTAAATTATTTCATATTGGTTACTTTTAGCTATTCTAAATTATCCTTATTTATTTATAGTTATATGTAAGTTATTTCACCTTAAGTTTTTTTAATAATATTTTATGTTTTTCGGATTATTCATCCATTCTAAGTTATTTTTGGCTATTTTAAACTTAGGCTATTTTTTATTACTTGTCATTATTGTAAGTTATTTCACCATAGGTTACTTTTTGTAATTTTAGGTTATTTTATGTTAGTTTTGGCTACTTTAAATAATTTCATCTTATCCTACTTTTGGCAATTCTAGGTTTTCATAGGTTATTTTGAATAGGCTACTTTTAATTATTTGAAACTGTTCAATTGTAGGTTACTTTTAGTTATTCTATACCACTCCACCCTAGGTTCCATTTGGCTATTATAAGTTATTATAAATAGGCTACTTTTGGTTACTTTAAATTATTTCACCTTATGTTACTTTAATTATTACATTAGTAGAATATGACCATTTTGCAATTGGTCCTTGTGTCTAATTTTTAGGAACAACCAAAAGTTATGTTGGAATCCTAATAGTTATGTTGGACAAGTCGCATTGACACTAATCATAAACGATAATGAACTTTGAATGAAAGAAAAAGTCAACAAAATATGTTTCCATCCTTTGACTAATCATATACATATTTTAATAATTAGTTAACTATTAAGAACTAATTAATCACTATTTTGTAACCAAATAAACTAATATAATAACTGAAATATTCAGTAATTAACAATAATTAATAATTAATATTATTGTTTTTTAATTTAATAATATAATTAAAACCTAGCCAAGGCTAAATATATTATTATAGTTATTCCCATTATTATTTTCATTTTAATAGATAATAAGAAATATAAATGTAAATATTTAGTATTAAAAATAACATTAATTCAATTATTATTGTAGGATGTTGGTAACCAAGGTTAACAATTTTATTTTTATTATTACTTCACTCATTCTAACTATTTATGAACTATCACAATAAATATTTTATATATTTAATAAGTGTATGTTTCCTTCAAAAATAATTTCTGAATTTGTATAATAATTTATTATATTTCCATTTTAACTACTGTAGTAATTATAATAAAAGAATAAAATAAAATTGAAAATAAAAATTATATATTAGTAATTGATTATAATCATTGAGTAATTCATATTTAATAAATATCAATTATAAATTTGAAACATAAAAATTTAAAAATATATATTATTATTTCTTGGTAATTATTATAACATAATAATATTTCATAATTGATTAATTATAAGAATAATAATGTAATTTGTGACTAGACAAGGTTTGCTATTTTATTATTATTATTATACATGATTATGTCACTTGTGAAAGCTCTTATGATTTATTATAATTTATAATTTATTTTTTAATAATTTTTTAGTGATTAAATTAGTCATTTGAAAATAATATAATAATAAATCTCATTTTTAAACATTTAAAAAAGTATAATAAGATGGCGTGGATAAATTTGTAACATGGGCACAATATATTTGGTAAATATCTTCAATAAAATTTTAATATATTCAAGATATAGATTAATTAGTGTAACCATAATATCAAGACCATTTAGGCCAATAATAATACTCAAATACACATATAATATGGTTGTTCATATACGTTCAAATATACATTTATAAGTCCTAATAGAACTAACTATATTTCTTAAAATTCACAAAATACACCTTTGTATATTCATAAGGTTGTAACTAAATCGGTCATGTTTGCAACTAATGGGACATAAATTATTATTCTTGGATGAAAACCAAATTAAATGTTGTTCACATGTAAGGATGAACATCAAAATAGTCGCAAACTAGTTATAGTGTAGTTACAAATATGACCAACACAAGAAATAGTTGCAGAAATGTCCAAATGTAGTTGCAAATAACTAATAGTCGAATGTAGTCACAAATAGAGTGGTTACATTTTAGCCAATTTCTATTATTGTTATAGGTTATTTTAGATAGGCTGCTTTTGGTTATTTTAAACCATTCCACCCTAGGTTCCTTTTGACTATTATAGGTTATTATTGGTTATTTTAAGTTATTCAATCCTATGTTATTTTTTTAAAAAATGCTATTTTTTAGTATTCACATTTTTATTAGTGCATTGGCCAACATTAATATAAAATTGTGATTGAATAATCATATTGACATTTATGTGACATAAATCAATTAATGACATTAAAACACCATTTTCGGTTGCAACAAAAGCAAAATATATAAATTTAATTTTTTCAATTGCATAGCCCATTTGTTTAATAATTATAAAATGTTTCAAGTTAATTAAGTTCAATATATAACAAATTGAGTTCAGAACGTAGGGTCCCAATTCAATTATGAATGGATTATATAAACTACATAGTGAATTGGCTCCATTGCATAACAATCCAATTCTAATAGATTTAATGAACTATATAGTGAAATAAGTTTACTACATAGTGACCTAGTTCACTTATGGTGGATTGAAATGTAGCACTAAATAAAATAATTTCATTATGAAAGCCCCATAATGATTGAGGCTAGTAAATTGCACTCAAATTTTGTATTGGTGAAAGTTCACTTTACTATGATGAGGTATATGTGTTAACCCAAGTATGCAACTGTGAAATGAATTACCAAAAGGGAGAAACATAGGCACATTGTTGGGTCTTTTAATTTGCTACTTTGTTGATTTGAAATTTGTAGAAGTGGTGGTTTGTGGGACAATGTGCATGCATTGTGCTCTAATGTTGATAATATAGTCTATGAAGGCAAAAACATCAACTAGTTTGCAGGATTTTGTGGGGTAGGTGAAACAATTGTTGTTTAGACTACTAGGTGCACATTTTTTTGCTATATCATACTTTGTGTAATTTGGCATATGAATATTCTAGTGATGATGGATAAAGGTTTTGCATTACTAAAACAATTGAACCCCTTTGTATCTAATGTAACCCCCTTTTAGTTGGATATGTAAAGTTACATGATATGCTAATTGGGTAGATCTATTTCATTTGAGTTTGCATTAATAGCAAGACTTGCTTTGTTTTAACCTTTGTGACTACTATTGCAAAGTTCTTTGCCAACAAACTTCCAAGGTGAGGTCATGATGCATTTTGGTTTGTGGAGGAAGTCTAGATTCATTCATCTCCTACTAGCCAACATCTTAGTGATTTAGAATCATATACAGTTGCTCTAGATGATTTCATTATGTCTAATATATTCATGCATAAAGTAGGCAAATAAGATGCACAATTTGTAGGATTTTACATGTTTAGATTGTAAGACACATTTGGGGTTTTAATCATAGACACATGATCTTTTTGTTGAAAAGAGAACTTGACAACACAAAAAACCAATAAAAATTGATCATTGGGACCATCACCTGGAAGACAAAAAAGAAAGCAAAAGAAAAACCAAAAGATGCGCAATTCATAGGAACTAGAGAAGGGAGAGAACTACTCCCCTTCATGGTAGAAAGTTATTTCAACCATGGCCCTTTTAACGTTGCTAACATGCAGATGATGATATCTAATTGTAATAAGAGGTCTAAAACAAACATCTTTTGCTAATGGAACCTTCTTCTTTATAACAAAGGCCAAAACACACTTAAGAACAATATTAACACATTGGTTGAAAAATTGAAAGCAAAAAGATAATGACAAATGACCTCTCAATCGTCTATTGTGGAAAAGATGAACATAGTCTTTGATGAAACAATCCATATCATGCCCGGGTGCACTATGCACCCCCATGGCCATTGGAATAAAATAATGCCCTTCATGAAACCCTTTATATTTATGGATATTAGTAATGGTGCTAAGTTTTATTGTTGCACTTACTAATTAACTAATGACACTCGTAGCCATTGTATTTTGTGTCAAGTCAATAACCACCACATCGACAACAAAAACTTAATCCTCATGAGTCATGTAAAGATCAGCTTGTAATGAAATTCCTTACATAAAAGTGTACCATTGCTTTTTCCATACAACATGCCCATTTTCCTAAGCGAGGGCATACATGACATCTTTGATGATGTCATGTGTGGCTATTTGCTTATATCTAAACGGACAATGTGCTAAATGCATGCCAAATGTGTGTAACCCATGTCCACACTCACACATGAGAATATTAGATGTTGAAGGTTGAATCAAATTGAGACAAAAATGTAACTTTGAAGTAAAAGTAGAGTGCAATGCAAATCGAACAAATAGATGGCCTAACAATTAACCATAGCCCCACACCCTTGTTCAAACAAGAGTAAATGTGGGCTCTAGATGCTGAGGAAATGTACTCATCTTCTTAGATATACTTAAAGGATGTGTCTTGATGGATGTCCCATCAAAGATGCCTATAGACTTGGGGTGTCGATAATTGTTAAACTCTCAAAAAAATGGTGCATCTCTCTAGTTGTGAGAGGAAGGCTATACACAAAAACATGATTAAAGGAGGTTTGGGCCCCCCCTTAACCTAAGAAACATACTATTCCAAAAATAGGTCAATAAGAAATATAAAACCTTGAGTACGGAGCCAACAAAGTCCAACTCTCTAAGAAAGCAGATGGGGCACAAACCTCCATAGATAAAAAGCCTATACCATTAAAGGAGATCTAAATATATTCCCATGACCCTATATTCATAATGTCCTCACATACATCTAAAACAGGAATCAAATACTGCTAGGCAGGTTGGGAAATGTAACAAGGAAACGTGTTCTGAGAGACCCAATGGAGATAAATCCCAGGAGGAAGTTGGGCTTATGGAAGCTGAATAGGTGGATTCCATCATGAGTAGGTGGGGGAGCTCCTCGTAAGTGGAGAATCCTTGGAAGAGGCATTTTTGTAAGCAGTCTTTTGCACGTGAAGGGCATCAACTTTAAGGTAAGCCTGGGAGACTTTATTCAAACACAAGCAAAAGGCAAGGAACAAAAATTATCGAAAAACACAACACTTGTGCACACTGCTTTTGCTTTCATTTGTGGGCTTGATTGCATTTCTGATTGCTGAGCTAGAGCTTTCATGCTCTCTCGTGCAACCCCTCCACTTTAAGCTTGACAGTAGACTTATGTTGTGGAATTATCGACATTCCCAGTTTTTGCTTCCGATTCTTGCTCATCATTTTCTGATCCGTTCTTATGTCGGTTGATCGTAAACTTCTAGCACCTGTTTCAAGAGTTTGAGCTAAAAGAGGAAAAAAACCCATGTCTGAGGTAAGGTTATAATGGCTAGTCGAAAGTGCGTTGTAGAAATGGGCTGTGATGCGAGATCGGTATGATCTTTTTCGACGCGTCCTTTGTACATCGGTGGACAGTGAACTTTCTGCGCAGATAAGGGATAAAGAGAGAGCTTCCCATCGAAGAAAAATATCGGTGTCCTGTGTCAAGTAAACTATCTCTGTTTGATCTTCAATTATCACTTGTGAAGTTTTTTCAACTCGGTCTCTCTATTTTGTCCAAAAGTTCGAACTCTTCTTCAAAGGAAGAAGATAATTTTGTGTCTCTGGAAACGGTAAAACTTGCTCCTGTTCGGCTCACAAGTTTTGTTTAAGTTTCCTTGCTCTTCTCTTCCGGGTACGATTACATTTTTTAATGAGTTCTGCGTTTTTGTTCTTGTGTAAGCAAACAAGCCGAAGGTCCAGAAGTTGACCCTAACCCCAGCCCTACACTTTACTGAGCAATCATTCCTGTTTTGTGCTTGAAATCGGTCTTTGACAGCTGTGTATGTTCAGAAGATTCAGGACATGAATCTCACCTCTTGATATTGTTTCTTTTTGCGAGAGCATTACTGCTACATGGTTAAAACCAGCTGCTCAAGCCACTCAGCATGTCCATATTCTCCAGATTCTATAACATGGAACCTCCTCTTTGTATTTTCCTTGATTTTTGTTTTTCTCTCTGATTCTATGGTGCAGCTAAAGATTGAACCACCGACACATCACATCCAGGCATGCTTTCAGAGTGGCAAACTCTTGCATTAGTATCAGACTATCTTCTTTATCCATTCTTGTGGCTGATTCTCTTCTTTGTGCATACCTACTCTCAGTGCCTTGCAGTGTTAACATTTGCATGGCTTTCCTTCTCCTCAGTTTTGGAGAACCAAAGGACTTGAAAGGTGATCATCTGCAACATCAGTGCTAGTTTATCAGGTTTTTGGAGCAATGTCAACACAAGAGGAAGAGATCATCAAGTTTTTTCCTGAGAAGGTTGGCCAACTACAGGCCATTGGGATAGCATTATTTGTGATCATTGTTGTAAATCTTGTCTACATATGGTGGCATCATCCCCTGTATGGAAAGAACAAAGGGCCTAAAGTGTACCCAGTAGTGGGAAGTTTAGTACAGTTCCTATGGCACAGAAGTGTAGTTCATGACTGGATGACAGATCACATCAAGAATCAACCCACTATGACAATCCGAAATACAAGGCCTGGTGGATTTGCTGGGACGCTGTGTAGATCTTGTATGTACACAACAGCAAACCCTGAGAATGTGGAGTACATATTGAAGACCAATTTTGAGAATTACCCAAAAGGTGACCTTTCACAACTCATTTTGGGTGATCTTCTCGGGGAAGGGATTTTCAATGTGAATGGGGAGTTGTGGAAAGTGCAACGAAAATCTGCAAGCCGTGAATTTACCTCAAAGTCACTTCGAAACTTCATGCATGGTATAGTTCAAGCAGAACTCAATGATCGACTGATCCCTCTGCTTGCAAAAACTTGCAGTGTGGGAGCCTCAATTGATCTCCAAGACCTTCTCATGCGTTTTGCATTTGATAGCATTTGCAAATTGGGGTTTGGAGTTGATCCTGCTTGCCTTGATTTTTCACTTCCAAATGTGGAGTTTGCCCAAGCATTTGATATGGGAACATTCCTTACTGCTGCTCGGTCCGGGCGTTATGCATTCATCTGGAGGATGAAGCGTGCTCTTAATGTTGGCAGGGAAAGAAAGCTGCGTGAAGTTGTGCGTCAGATTGATGAATTTGCCATGTCTGTGATCCACACAAGGAGGAAACAATTAATTGAAATCACTTCTGGAAGGACCAGATCAGAAAGTTTGGAAGGTCAACATATGGACCTTCTGTCACGATTCATGGGCCTCCCTGCAGAAGAAAAGGAAA
Source organism: Sphagnum tenellum (assembly GCA_963921925.1). Lineage (NCBI taxonomy): Eukaryota > Viridiplantae > Streptophyta > Sphagnopsida > Sphagnales > Sphagnaceae > Sphagnum > Sphagnum tenellum. The sequence goes on along the minus strand of OY998143.1, from coordinate 12,877,042 downwards.
GGAGTGTTGAACATGAGGACAAGAACTGGAAGCAGGAAGCCTTCTCTGATCGCTTCTTGCGGGACATTGTAATAAGTTTCATCCTAGCAGGAAGGGATACCACCTCTTCAGGTCTATTCACACCATCAGTTTAGTCCTCATTTGGTTTCTTCAGACTAGAACTTGCTTCATTGATTTATCATTTGGTCCTTAACATCTGTTTGGGTTTGTATTACAGGCCTATCGTGGTTCTTTTGGTTGCTCTCATGCAACCGTCAAGTTGAGGACAAAATTTGTGCTGAGATTGCGAAAATAGTGAAGTCCAGAGTTCATGTTGACAGCAAGGATGGAACGGTTGATCTCAACACCTCATTGACTTATGAGGAGCTGAAGGAAATGCACTACTTGCATGCAGCAGTGACAGAATCTCTTAGGCTCTACCCACCAGTTCCATTTGATAATAAGACAGCCCTAGAAGATGATGTGCTGCCAGATGGAACCAAGATCACTAAGATGTCACTTGTTGGCTATCATCCATATGCAATGGGAAGAATGGAGCAACTGTGGGGGGCTGATTGCCTTGAGTTCAAACCAGAAAGGTGGCTGAAAGATGGAGTTTTTGTTCCAGAAAGCCCATTTAAGTTTGCTGTGTTTCAAGCAGGCCCTCGCATATGCTTGGGGAAAGACTTTGCAATGCTTCAAATGAAGTCGGTAGTAGCAGGGCTGCTAGCTCACTTCACATTTTCTGTCCCTGAAAATTTCAAGCCAACCTATGTCTTGAGCTTGACCATGTCAATCAAGAATGGCTTGCCAGTAAGGGTTCATCCAAGGGCACAGAAATAGGATTCTGTGAGGATTATGAAGCAGATGCAAATGTAGTAAAAGTAAATGAAGAAGACATTGATGTGAGGTGAAGTTGGCATGACAAAGAGGCTCCTCCTCATGATGGAGTTGGACATTGTAGGGTAGAATGATTACTATCCACAGGCATAATGTATGTCTTTCCAGTGCGCTATACTTGCAAAGAACACTTAGTTGTCACACATTTGAACATCCCACTTGTTGATTTTAATACAACTCTTATCCACAAAATATCTGGATGTCTTTCCAATGACCTGTTTAGAAACCTCTTGACAAATTTGGCTTTGTAACCTCTCACCATCGAGCCAGTTCCTTTCTTCCCCCAAGCTGTCCTAAGGAAGTAAAGAATATCCCATGCCACCCTTTCCACATTTTAATTAAATTGCCAAACATTAGTTTCCCTCAACATTGCTGAGATGTCTATGCTGGTCAATAGCTTGTGAACATATCTTCCCACGAGTTGTACACAGATGGTAAAAACAAGACATTTCTAGGTTTTCCACACACTTGAACATTTTATAATGTGCTCCTGTGGATATTTTTCCTTTGTTATTTGCTGTCCATTGTTAGAGAGAAGATTTTCAGGAATCTTCCATTGCAGAAGAGAAATCTTACATCTCAAAATTTGACATCAAAATCAGTCAAGTCATGTCATTCTGTGTTTCTTGGTGCCTGGGAACTGGGGCTAGTTCTGGGCACCAAGACTGGCCCATCTCCTATACATAAATTGGATATACTTGGAGCAAAACGTTTTTAGGAAATTGAATCGTCTTTTGTACAACATATGTCGAGCAAAAGAAGCTTTTGTAACAAAATGAAGGCAGTTGCACATGGAGATGCCCATTTGTATTTACTGGATACCCATCGCTTGCCAACCCTGCAATTGTGAGTTCAATTTTTTCGAGTTTCACGTTGCTGGTTTGAACTTTGAACTTTCCATGAGGGGCAGACCCATCACGCAACGAGCGGCTCTTTGAATTTTCTCCTCTTCCATTTCATATCAGTTGTTGTTGTTATTCTTCTGCGCACATCTTTCGTTTCTATGGAGTGTTGGCGGATCACCGAGGACTTGGAGAGCTGCTCGTCTCCTTCGATCATCATGCAACCCAAGCGATATGCCCTTTCAAGTGGGCTTTATGCAGCATAAAAATTGTTGGAAAAATCTGAGTACGGGGGATGATTTTGCAAATTTTTTTGTAAAGTTTGTCCTGAAAGTGGAATGCCCACTTATGGTTCAGAGGAAATATTACATGTTACAATATGCTCTCCATGTACACTACAAAATTTCTAAGAGGTTTTATGTGTATGGTAAAACCCAGCCTAAAGTGCAGCCCCAAGGGCTATACATGGCATAAAAACCAGAGTGCATATTTTAATTAAATAACATTTCCTGTGATAACTGATGGGTACCCACTGGAGCTGTGAAGGCACATTTAAGAAAAAACTGGCATACTTTAGATTTTTCTTAAAGCCCGCGGGCTTTTGATGCCAATAAGGTGCTGCTCTCCAAGTATACTAGAAAAAAAGGGCTAGGTTTTTGGTGAGGTGTCAAATCCATTTGAGTAAAACAACATACAATCTGATTTATTCAGATTGCAAATGCCTATTTAACAACAATCAGTTGCCAAAAGTGATCATGGTTTTTGCAGCCTGACAAAATTATCAAGGAAGTAAGATGAAGCATTTAGTGATGGTATTCGACTAAGATTCAATGGTCAAGTTTCGAGCTGGAAAGGAAAGACATTGATATGTGCCATGTCCTGAGAAAAGGTCTCATTTAAAAATATGTGACAAAGTCCTTAGAACCCATTTGCATACCCAAAATGTGTAAACCATCTATGACCAAAGTACAACCTTGAAAAAAATTTATGCTCAAAGAGATTCTTAACGCATTCCAAAGTTTGCACTTTGACACCTTGACCCTAAGCCCAACTAGGACTAACTAAATCAAAAAGTGGTCAAAGTAGGGACAATGTCACTCATAGGGCCCATGATGTGTGTATTTTTCATTTAAGATGGAAAGACACAACTGGTGCTCGCACAATAGTCTTTAGGAATGTTTGATAATGGGCCAAGGCAAATAAAGGACCTCCAAGGGGCCTTGCTTCATGCTTGAAGAAGACCCAAAATACATGTGGTCATTAGGTTAAGTCCAGGTATCCAGGAGCTGGCATCAAAGTTGCAGTCCTGTGGAACTGTAGTCGATCTGGTCTCTGATGCTTTTTGGCAAATGATTGGGGTACTTTGCGCCTCTCCACCTTCAAATTGAAACCCTAAATCGTTGACATAACCAACTGCCAGATGTTTTCGGAGTGGTTTTTGGGACTTGCTTTTGCTGTTTTTCTTTGTGATTTGTTGTGATACAATTAGACAGGTCTACTGGTTCAGTGGTTGTTTGAAAGTTTCTTTCTTACCCTTTTTATCATCTTGTGCATAGGCCTGTCTTGGAGTTCATATGAGAGAGTGTTCATCTTGTTGGTGTTCTTTCTTGGCAGGGAGCATAGGTAGCATTTGTGCATTGTGTACTCTTTGGTAGGACCATTGAAGAAATATAAATTGTGTGATAGCAAATAATATTCTATTGTTTGTGTTTGTAAGCAGCTTGTTGCAGCTCAGTTGCATATTCCAGGTGAAAATGTTTCTGCAAACACACTCTTGTTTGGTGATGATGGTGAGTTCAAGGGTTTTGGCAAAACAGAGCCAACTTCATGAAGTAGGGGCAAGACCAAGGTTTAAGGTTATGGAGAATATCATGAGGAGTTTTGTAGCTCTCTAGACAACTTTGCAAGTTTTTCCACCTGCTCCGCAAACTGTCTCTGGGAGGGCCTACAAGCACATGTGATTTCAGGTTCTAAAACTGCCATGTTGCAACTGATATGTACCTTAAGACCTTTTACTGACAAACATGGATGCCCATCTCAACAGGGAACTTTGTATTAGTTTGAGATTGTAATTTTGTCATGTTGGTTCTGTAGAGAATTGAAGTCCAATGGTTGCCAGGAGCTGATAAATGTTCTGTCTTATCACAGGAATTTCGATACCAAACTTTAGTGATGGCTGGTGATAGTGCTACTGACCTTGAGGTGGATTCCTACACTACATTTAAAATTGGATGAGTTTATATGTCCACCTGGAGACCAATCTGAGTCTTTCAACTCTTAGTTCATGACATGAGCAGCCTCAAAGACCTGGTGGTGCAGATGTGTTCATTTGCTTTGGAGGAGTGATAGCCCACCCAACTGTGGTAGCAGGTGCTGATTGATTTGTTGTGAGCTTCACAGGTCTCATCCAGTCATTAGATTCAAAGTAGTTTGATAGAGAAACATTGGAAGTGTCAGCAACTAAAGCCTGCCTTCCTGTAATCTCATTCTATGACATATGCAACTGTACAACTAGGCCTATTTCTGCTTTACAGTTTTGAACTTGTGGAAGCAACTTAGGAATGAAATACCTACTTGTCAACATCTAGGGAAACCATTAGTGTCACAGGGGCTATATTTTCAATGCTGTCAACAAAATTGTCCTCATTATTGGCAGCTTTAAACCTAGAACCTTGATATGTGTCACCTGAACTTGAGGCCTTGTGGTCTGCAAAGACACTTGGCTCAGCAAACATATATCAATTTGGGGAGGAAGTGGATGCTCTGATTTGTCAAAATCTATTGGCAACATGGGATCTAGACATTCACATTGAGAGCCTGGTGACAATGATATCCACTGACCCTGACAGTGTTGCAGTTTACTTTTGTTTTGCCTCCTGAGTAATCTCCTTCATCTCCTTAGTAGCCGAAAAGTAAACCCAAGGTGAATTTCCTTTGCGGGAGATTATAAATGCAAGCCTGCTGATCTTCTCTTTGAACTTCATGTTGCTGAGATCCATGTACCTTGTGTCACCGAAATCTAAGCTCAATGTAGTGAGCATGTTGTCTAGCAGGGTCATATCTGTCACCTTGAACTTCTTGTGAAGCCAAGTCTGTAGACCAGCTAGTGTCACAATCTTTGGTGGAGTAATGTTTCTCCACATATCAAAGAGAACAGTGCAGAGGCGCTTTGCACATGGCCGTGGCACTGATGATGATCCATGTCTGAAGTCAAAGTGGATTTCTTCACAGATCACACAATTGTATTTCATGAACATCAAGGAGTATACAATTCGCCTCATGATACCAATAATAAAACCCTCATCTGACAATTGCTTAGGTCCAGTGCCATTTTTGTGTGCATTAGTGACATACTGTTTTACAATGTGGGGAATAAAACAGGTGACTGCCATTGAAGGTTTAGCATCATGGGTCTCATGTGCCCCTTGGTAGGCATCAACCTGATAACCCCCAGTGAATGGAGTTAGGCCCCAGTCCTGCTTGAGGGATATTTTGACTATGAGAGGAGAGTAGACAGATAGTCCAGTCATCCACAGATCCAAGTCATCTTCCATAAATGCTCCAACATCAATTGTGATCTGTATAGCACAACTGTTCACACAATCCAATTCAGTCATAATGAGTTCCAGCAACATCATAGATCTTCCACATTGAGCACACGTGTTGTTTTCTTTTCCTTCACAAAAATGCAAACCAGGCACTAAATTCTAGACTAGAGTCTCCACCACAAAACTAATTAACTGACACCACCTGCTAGTCTGGAAAGCATAGACTAGGTAATCAGCTTCAACTCATGCAGTGCTAAATGGCAGAATGTAAAATGATTGTTCCAAACTTCTATCAGAGATGAACCTGACTGCTGTGTTCTGAAGGAATGATGGCATTCTCATGAACTTGTTCAGCGTTACTTAGAAGTGAATATGCTGTAGACTGATCTATGCCATTTGCCATAAAAAACACACCTTTCTTTCAGATATTTGACTGAGCACCACTGGAGCACATTGCCTTCCAAAACTGCCTTCTGATTCCCAGACCGACACAAGGCAGCAATCTCCTGCCAACTCCTCTCAGACCCATCTGTATCTCCACCCATTTTATAACCTGCATTTGGGTTTTGGTCTCCTTGTGAAGAGGAGGACAGATCCTTGGAGTGTCTGAGATACTTATTCTTCACCAAAGCTTCCCACATGACCTGGGTAGCAGCTGGATAGGAAGTCCTGGGGGAAGCCTCATCCCCAGTTAAAATTGATGCCCCAAGTTTTGAGATTTCCATCACCACCTCAGCTGAGACTTGGCATGCACGTGCTGTGCTCTCCACTTGCTCCTGGACCCTTGCTTGGAGCTCTCTGTCAAGGTTGCTCATTTGTATATCATGTATTGCCTGAACAGGTTTGCAAAATCCATGTGATGTGAGCTTTCTAGACCTGTGTCAACTCCTTTTTCACATATCTGCTTTTCACATTGAAAACAGGGCTTTTGCACAATTATGTCTGAGAATCTCCAAAAGCAGCAAACAAATCCAACTATCCATTGTTGCCAAGTGCAAAGATTTTCCAAAGACAAATTGAACAACGGGTTTACATTTATCATTGTGTTCTCTGAGACTGAGAAAGCCAAAAATGAGTTCTAAGGTCCCTGAGCAACACATGTTGTCCAACATTCATGCCATAACAAATCATGCAGAGGTTCAGGCCCATTTCAGCAAAACAAGAGGCAACGCACAGCCTCAAAAACACACAACGGAACTGTTTCAAATATTGCAACAAAACAAACATAAAATGTGCACAAACAATTCTGCTCCATAAAATGGGAAAGTGCATTTCTGTATGCACAGCATATCAACAAATGGCTGACTACATAAATTTTGGCCAAAGAACAACGGACTTAAATCATTGAAATTTTCTACAGATTCTTGACAAAACAGGAGAAACCTGAAAACTGCATTCCTCACCCACAAAATCATTCCCACATACAGGATTTGGTACTCCATGAAAGATAAAGAAGATTTTCAAGAAAATTTACCTCATCATCAGTGACATTGTGTTCATGTTGATCATCAAGCTCATTGCTGAGCACCTGCAGACAAGCTCCATAATTGCTACAAAATGGAACCAAAGCCTCCAACACCTGAGTCAAGTTTTTGGTTGTTTTGAGCTCCTTTATACACTCCAGCAAAGGAACACACAATTTTTTCCCCAGAGTTCCCTGGATCTTTTTCTGTGAAGCAGGTCTTTGAATCAGCTTCATTGAGCACATGGGGTGCTCAGCACTAGGTTGTGAACACACTTGCACAAACTGGTTGTTTAGAAGGTCCAGCTCCAGCCCAGGAATCACACACTCAGCCTCTGATCTATTTGGACTGAGCTCCACAGACCCATGATTGTGGAGGAATACGATTTGTACTTTGTAGGACCTCTCAGAAAGATGAATCCTCTGTTGGATGTTGGAGTTTGAGCTTGGTACATTCTTGCAAACACTAAGTGGGTAAACAAAGAAGCTCAACCCTTCTGGAAAAACTATGGTTGCAAGACCCTTCCTTTCATCGAGATGCATGTTTACTTGCTCCCTGGTGCTGTTACCCGATCTCCAGATTGCAAATTCCAGCTGCATCTGCTCCTCAATATCAACTGGGAATTGGTCAGATTTGGTACCATTTTTGTCAGTTTTACTTCTGAAACTGGACCATGGGTCTCTACTCAGACCCTTGTTCTTCTCTCCGGACGTCATATTGATGCTCATCGTAAGTTCAATCTCTTGATGGAAAAATTGATGGTTAAATCCGAAGGAGAATGCAATCTGTTGAAAAGCAACTCAGGAACAAGTTTCTGAAGGAACAACAACTCCTACTGGTGAACTGAGTTTCAAGACAGGAGGACGAGGACCAGGAGGAGAGAAAAGTCCGACACACACCCAAAGTTCCGTGACAAGATTGCAAGTGCCAGAAAAACTAGCTCAAGAGGACCAATAGACTACTTCTTTGCCTGCTACAGGGAGAACGGAAACGCCCCCAAAAGCACAGATAACTTGCCAAACACTCCCCCGTAAAAGATACACTGCAGAGTCCTGTACTCTCGACAGACACACGACTCCCTTTCTCTCAGTAACAACATCTGGAGATCAAAATGTGCAGAAAATCTCAATCCTCTTTAGAGTAACCGAGGCGGGGGGGGGGGGCGGGGGGGGGAAGAAAAAACCACCTACTGCCAGAAGAAGAGAAAAGCTAGCTCTAGGTACTACTCACTGAGTGGAAAAGAATTTGTGGGTAGAATGCAAACGGAAGGAAATTTAGCATTCAAGAGTAGAAAGAATTCTCTTGGATCTGTGATCTGGTCCTACTGTGGGTACAAGTGATCGGAAGCTCGGAAATTTAGTGCACAAAAAAACTTCAATTGTAAACATACAAAAACTCTTCTCTTGGCTCTTAAGCTCCCTTGAAGGCTATAATTGTCATCAAACTTGAAACTGGTGAAAGATGAAGCGACTCGCGCCCTGGGATTAACACAGTCAGAGCGTTTTTATGGGCTATTCAGCTTCCCGCGTGTGCTGTTTTGCATCTACTGAAACCTCCCCCCACCCCAATCATTCTCTTCAGAACGACCCATCCATCTGTCAACACCTTGACACAACGAGATTCCTGACGGACACCCGACTTCTCACATTGTCCCCTCCTGTTCAGAGTGCCCTTGTGTCGTCGACATCCGGGAGTTCTTGAAGAAGAACAATTGACAGGTGCAAAGATTTATCACACAGATGATGAGGCCATGCACACCGCAAGAGCACAAAATGTAAAAGACCCAGAAGCCTAAACGATCTAACTCAAGAACTTGGTCTACTGATGCTACCGAAAATATTGTTATGGTCTGCAATTAGCTACTTATCTTTTATGATGTGTGAGTACTTTCTTGGCTGGGTTCCAACACTTGTAACATAGATTCTTACCTTTTGTTTCAAGAGAGCCAAAAGTTGGAATTTTCAGGCACTAAAAATCCTCAAGTGGATCTGTCTAGCTGCTGCTTCAACTAAGTTGAAGACTGCGGGGTGTCCATGATAAAGTTGCTGCTTGAAATTTCTTCCAAAAAATGATGAAACCTTGCCAAACCTTGTTGAAAAACAGAAACACACCACAACAACACAAGAAAAGGTTATACAAAAAAAGAGCTGAGGACGAAGGTTCTCAGTTGAATTGTTAGATTGAGCTATAATAATAAAGACTTGCTTCATGCTACTGGTGATGGGTTTAGGTGCTAGGTTTCCAGATTTCCCCTCTTATTAAGGCTCTATTTCCATTGTGTGTTCTGGGCTTTCGGGTGTGGTCTTTTGTTTGGTCTTTGTGGTCAATTGGTTTGCAAACATGTCGGTAGTGAGAACTGGAGGTGGGTTCTAAAGGAGTTGGTCCTGAGGGGGGCAGTGGAGACAGCAAGCTAAACTTTACTGTTGTTGCGGATCGACTTAAGATGGAGGATGCTTGCATGTTTTGGGGGGTAAGTAAACGTGGATGGCAAGAAACTCGAGGAGGATGACTGTGAAATTGATGAACAAGTTTTCCACTTTCGGTCTTGTGGTTACTTTCCTAAGCCAAAGACTTTGAATTCCTTGGAAATTCTGGAAAGAAGCTCCCAGCTTACCATACCCTAATACCTTACCTTTTACCATTCGGGCAATAATTTTTTAATTTTTTTTTCAATAAATGCTGATTTTTTTTTTCAAAATTTTCAGCTGTCCCATAATGCCAAAAGTTCTAAAAAACAAAAATATTGTTGTTTATTGTACATGGTTATTTCATTTTTTCCAAGTCGAAATGGCCAGGTCTTTGAAAGTGCCCGAATTTTAGGAAATTCTTTTTTTGTTATTGCAGGAGTGAAAAAAACAAGGAATAAATAAATCAATATTCGGCAAGAAAAAGAAGGACTGGTAAAGGTACTTCGGTATTACATAATCTTCTTCCCAAACCCTAGTCGGGTGTCAGGGAGGTTCTTAGGAGTGATAACCACAGTTCTCAAAAGAATCAAATACCATCTTCATCACATAACCATTGTTGTCTAGTGAATCAAACACCCTGTTCTGATCCTACAACCACCGTTCTTAAATTTCTTGAGAAATAACTCCCAGAAAACCGCTTATTCTTTCACAAAACCCCGTGATTCTATGATGTTTTCCAAACCTAGAACCAGCGATTCATTCTTGGGTTTTGATGATTTTTTTAATTTTTTTTTCAAAATACCTAGAACTAGCGATCCTTTAATTCTGATTTTTTGAAATACCAGAATCGACAGTTCTGATTTTTCTCAAAATTACTCAAAACCGACACTCCTTGGATTATGATTTCGTTCCAAATACCCAGAACTGACCATAATAATAAATTTAAAAACTTAAAGAATTGCCCCCACAATGGTTCAAAGTCAAGAATTATGTATTATTTACTATTATTGACATGGAAAAGTTGGCCATGCAGCAGCTGTATTTCTACTTCTTCAAGTGCAATTTTTTTGGAGCATCCTTACCACTTATCTCACTTTAAATAATTAATTATTTTTTTTTTTTTACATTTGGAAAACTCAACACATTAATGTCAAAACACATTCACTTTTGGCTCCTGCATACATGCTTAGGTACAGCAAGTCTCAGAGAAATCTCAAATTTAGTAGTAATGGGATCATATTTTTTCAGTAGGATTTACTATTGGAAGTATTATATCTAGAATGTAGAATTTAATTCTTAAATAATATCACAATTTATTTCATTCAAATCAAAATATGTAAAGAATTAAAATTTTAAATTTCTTCCCTCCTATAAACAACTAAGGGAAATATTTGAATTAAGTCTAATATATCATCTGTAAATTTTTCCTCAAAGAGAAATTTCACATTATAGCTAATTATTTTGAGTACATACATAGGAAATTTCATAATTTTGTATGAAGTATATTTGGTCATGAGCAATGCATCATATTCCAAAATCTGAAGTATTAGAAGCAAAGTTTGAAACACCAGGATTTAGGCTTATAAACAGCAGTTAGTTCTGGTGAATTTTCGCCGTTGGTAACCCAAAAGAAATCCAGTAACACTCATACAAAGGATTTTTGTGAAAAAAATGCACCAAAAGTCCCCAGAATTTGAGGAATGTTGCTTAGAATCATCATCATATTTAGACAATAGGAGGTTCCAGCAGGTTGCAAAATAGAATTTTAAAACTTTCTACTTTTCTGTCTGACCTGTAGCCAAATTTGGCTAATACCTCTTGTGGATGGCCACAAAATTGAAAAAAAGGAGGCCTGCTTATAAACAAGCGTAAGGAGACATTCTAGTGCCTAGTGGAAGAAAAGATTTGCAGCCAATTTCATATCTAGGGTTTGCTCATGACAATTTGGATCAATGACATTCCGTATCAATAAGTCTCAATAGTCAATACCTACCCTCTCATTTGGGCGTGGGTTTCTGGATTGTGGACCCATATAAAGTGATCCTAATTAGACCATCTCTCCGAGGTCTCAGTATGCGACTCCAGACAGTAAAATTTATTGTGAAAAAGTCAACATTTCAGCTCAGGAAATTGGTTTTTCTGCACCAAATTCGTGCAACTTGCCGTGGCTGGTAAAAGGCACCTCCATAAAAGAGTGTAATAAAATGGACTTGACTGTGGATCATAATTCTGATTAGTCGATCATAATGAGTGGTCCCCACGGTTTGCTATTAGTAGTTCCCACCTATATTCAGTTCCAGTTACATTGGTGGAGTTGTCAAAAAAAAAAAAACAGTTAAACTTAGACATTTTATTTTATTATCCAGAGTGACATACTAAGCACAGGTGGAAATGCTCTTATATCGTTTTGTAGCCTTGGCAATCTTAATCCTTAATTGGCATTTAGCCTAAATTATCCCAAAGTGGGAGGAGGGAGTTAAATCCTTGTGACCACCTGGTGACAATTGTATAAAATATTGCTATTTTAGAACTTAGACTCCATGGAGTTGGAAGGGACTTGAAGTTGAAACTTTTGGTGAAAAGAATTTGGAATTTGATTGAGAAATGGAAATTTTCGATCATTGAGTGTGCAATTGGTGTAGTAGGGACAAGCACCCTCCAAAATATTCACTTTTTTTTTGGAGATTTTGATCTACTAACCATATTCTTCATTAAATCCAAGATTTGCAGGATGAGGGGAATGCATTCATACAGAGTGTGGTGGAGAAACAAATGTGACGTTTTATACCTAAGATGAGGGAAAAATGAGCGGTCAAAGTTGCACATACGATGAGTCTTTACACACAAGCAAAGAAATGCAAGCTTTCTTTTTACTACTTTCAGGCACTTTGTATATAGCCAACCCCTTCCCGTGTTCCCTTCCGTGTAGGGCAAGCAAATTGCAAAACTTGGAACACTGGACTTTGTAAGACCTTCTCACACTGCTCAAGCAAGCTCAATCAAAATTGTGCGTCCAGTAGAGAAGGAATGAGATGAGATATCCATTATGTGTGTGACACATCAAATTTTGACTTCACAAACAGTATTTGCTAGCCTCATAACTTACCAACTAAGAGAGGTTTGAGGCCACTAAGTCTGAAGTTTCATTTCATTCTTTGGTTTTCAAAATGTGGGTAATGTCTAGTGTTGGACAGGTATTTTATTTTGTTAAACTCTTGCTGAACTCATGCAGACTATGAACACAGTTGCCCTGGCCAAATTTGTGGCATGCTGCCAGTACCAGAGGACAATCTGTCCTCCATGATTTACCTTTGGTCTAATGGACTCTCCGGTTCCAAACGGACGTAAAATTGTAAACAGTAAACAGTTAATAATTCAAAAAACTGGAAAACACCTGAATTTTGCTGGTTTTAGTTTTTTGAATTTTTTTGAATCAAACAACCATTGGTCTAGTTTTTTCAATTTTTTCAAAATCATGCAAAGAATTAAAGACTTGGGGGTCTTTGATAAAACCTTATTTGACTATTGTAGCTCTTTCAGTTTTTAGAGCCATGGTCATAATGTTGAAGAACATCCCTGATATCTGGCAGGGGTTCAGTGTGGAAAACATACCCACCCAATACTGGGAATCTCAAGAATGAGTGATCTCAGACTGCCTTAACAAATTTCACCTCTCCTATTAAGTAGATGAGGTGACTCCAAGTTCAGTTTTTTTCCCCCAACAAGCCAACTTGACTGGTTCATTACTCAAGAAAAATGAAACCATGTAGGCTCCCCAAAATAGAAGGTCCTATTTTGTAGTATAGAGTTCCATCCCCTTGGCCCACCTATATAAGCGAAAGGAGGACAACATTTGCGAAAGCATATGGGATAAAAGTGAGGTGCTATGGCGAACATGTTGGGGAACACTTGGGAACATACTAGGAACCTGATGGGAACCCATTGGGAACTTAAAGGGAACACATTAGAAACCAGGGAAAAATGAAAAAAATCCTTCCCCTCCCCCCCCCACCCCAAACCTTAAAAGAAAAAAAGCAGGGCACCTTGGGCCTTCCATTCGCTGCATGAAATTTATCTTCCCCAAAGAGTTTGTCACCAGTTTTGGCCTGGGCTACTGTAGCCTGAGGTGAGTTTCCACATTGAAATGATTTTTTTTTTCAAAAAACTAATTCGTTTATGAAATTTTAAATTATTCAATTTTCCATTATCTGTTATGATACTGTCACATGAATAGTGAAATTATTTGGAGTGTAGTCTATGATAATTATGATGATTTTCAACATGTCAACTTCATATTCTCACAAATTTTCATTTCATTATTTTGAGGATTATTTAATGACGAAACTGACCTTACGGTAAGGTAATACCCCTTGCAAAGAACACCCTACCTATTCACACATACAGAAATTAGAATGCATATTTCCATTCTTCTATTTCGTAACATCAAGTGTATTTGGTATAATTCACAAGATACTACTACCAGAAGTAAACATTTACATAAATATATTGACCCCCTTTTAGAACACCAAAGTGCGTAGTTTAGGAAATGTTAAATGGGCCAAAGAAAGTAAATGCAGTCAATACAGAAGAACTCCTGCAATTTTTTCTCCCAGTCTGCCCTTTGCTCTATTCATATATATATTTGTTAAATTGAGAAATACCCAAGCACGTTTTGCACTCATAACCTTCCATGTTATGAATGTTCCGGAGGGCACTTAACATACCAAGTGACATATTACATACCCCTAATAACCCATCACATGTCCCAAACATGCACTATATCCTTGGGCCAGGAAATAGTTCAGGAGTAATTATTGGCACATGTTTTGAACAATTTGCCTTGAAATGAGAGTGCAATGTCACTTTTGGCTCTTTACAGTGAGCTAGAAACTTGACCATTGAATCTTAGTCGAATACCATCATTGAATGCTTCATCTCAATTCCTTGAAATTTTTGTCAAGCTGCAAAAACCATGATCACTTTTGGCAACTGATTGTAGTTAAATAGGCATTTGCAATCTGAATAAATCAGATTGTATGTTGTTAAATAATATGTTGTTGTACTCAAATGGATTTGACACCTCACTAAAAACCTAGCCCTTTTTTTCTAGTGCACCTGGAGAGCAGCACCTTATTGGCATCAAAAGCCTGCGGGCTTTAAGAAAAATGTAAAGTATGCAAGTTTTTTCTTAAATTTTCCTTGAAAGCTCCAGTGGGTACCCATCAGTTATCACAGGAAATGTTATTTAATTAAAATATGCACTATGGTTTTTATGCCATATAAAGCCCTTGGGGCTGCGCTTTGGGCTGGGCTTTACCTACACATAAAACCTCTTAGAAATTTTGTAGTGTGTACATGGAGGGCATATTGTAAGATGTAATATTTCCTCTGACCCATGAGTGGGCATTCTACTTTCAGGACAAACTTTACAAAAAACAAATGTAAAGTCGTCCGCCTACTCAGATTTTTCCAACAATTTTTATGCTGCATAAAGCCCTCTTGAAAGGGCATTACCAAAATTGGTCTTGTGTTTGGCTCTCACCTTGTGCGCCCTTATTTCAAAGGTAAAATGCCCTCACCTCCAGGCTTTTATCTTACACTTAAATGTGTAAACCGAGTAAGAATAGACAATTAGAAGAAAATCTGAGTGAACTGATCCATGATTTTACAGAGAGACACAGAAAGAACAATTGATGGGTGCCCACAACTCGTTCCCTTCTACTGAATAATTAGGAAACTTGCATATCTTCTTGCTCAGGCTTTGAGTAGCTCCTTGTAAATGCATAACAGGGAAGTTCTTGACAACAAACAACAGCATAAGGAGAATTTTATGTTAAAGAATCCATTTGAGCATGTGCAGATGAACAAAGAATAGTTCCTGGTGCACAATAGGAATGTTTTCTGAGGAAAGTTTTATAGAGCTTTCTGGAGGTTCTGTTTGTTATACACATGAACAAACAGAGCATAAGTGATACAAAAAGTGGATTTCCTAGAAGATAAGAGCAGCAAGCCAATGAAAAGTTGGAGATATTATATTCCACTTTGAGCCGAACAATAGCAATGTTCACTGTTGGAAGCAAAAGCCGGCAATATCAAAATTGCAAGCTAAAAGTCCATCTGACAGATTGTTGGCGAGTACTTTACAGTGGTTACACAGTCGGCATTCACAAACTGTAGAGGAACATAGGAATGAATCCATATTGCCTGTAATGGGGATTCAAGCCTTATCGCTTGGTTTGCGTGCTCGGATTCAGGAACATAGGAATGAATCCATATTGCCTGTAATGGGGATTCAAGCCTTATCGCTTGGTTTGCGTGCTCGGATTCAGGAACATAGGAATGAAAGCAAAATGCTTGTAATTGGGATTCAAGCCATATCGCTTGGTTTGCATGATGATCGAAGGAGACAAGCAGCTCTCCAAGTCTTCGGTGATCCGCCAACAATCCATAGAAACGAAAGATGTGCGCAGAAGAATAACAACAACAACTGATATGAAATGGAAGAGGAGAAAATTCAAAGAGCCGCTCGTTGCGTGATGGGTCTGCCCCTCATGGAAAGTTCAAAGTTCAAACCAGCAACGTGAAACTCGAAAAAATTGAATTGCAGGGTTGGCAAGCGATGGGTATCCAGTAAATACATATGGGCAACTCCATGTGCAACTGACTTCATTTTGTTACAAAAGCTTCTTTTGCTCGACATATGTTGTACAAAAGACGATTCAATTTCCTAAAAGCGTTTTGCTCCAACTATATCCAATTTATGTATAGGAGATGGGCCAGTCTTGGTGCCCAGAACTAGCCCCAGTTCCCAGGCACCAAGAAACACAGAATGACATGACTTGACTGATTTTGATGTCGAATTTTGAGATGTAACATTTCTCTTCTGCAATGGAAGATTCCTGAAAATCTTCTCTCTAACAATGGACAGCAAATAACAAAGGAAAAATATCCACAGGAGCACATTATAAAATGTTCAAGTGTGTGGAAAACCTAGAAATGTCTTGTTTTTACCATCTGTGTGCAATTCGTGGGAAGATATGTTCACAAGCTATTGACCAGCATAGACATCTCAACAATGTTGAGGCAAACTAATGTTTGGCAATTTGATTAAAATGTGGAAAGGGTGGCATGGGATATTCTTTAGTTCCTTAGGACAGCTTGGGGGAAGAAAGGAACTGGCTTGATGGTGAGAGGTTACAAAGCCAAATTTGTCAAGAGGTTTCTAAACAGGTCATTGGAAAGACATCCAGATATTTTGTGGATAAGAGTTTTATTAAAATCAACTAGTGGGATGTTCAAATGTGTGACAACTAAGTGTTCTTTGCAAGTATAGCACACTGGAAAGACATACATTATGCCTGTGGATAGTAATCATTCTACCATACAATGTCCAACTCCTTCATGAGGAGGAGCCTCTTTGTCATGCCAACTTCACCTCACATCAATGTCTTCTTCATTTACTTTTACTACATTTGCATCTGCTTCATAATCCTCACAGAATCCTATTTCTGTGCCCTTGGATGAACCCTTACTGGCAAGCCATTCTTGATTGGCATGGTCAAGCTCAAGACATAGGTTGGCTTGAAATTTTCAGGGACAGAAAATGTGAAGTGAGCTAGCAGCCCTGCTACTACCGACTTCATTTGAAGCATTGCAAAGTCTTTCCCCAAGCATATGCGAGGGCCTGCTTGAAACACAGCAAACTTAAAGGGGCTTTCTGGAACAAAAACTCCACCTTTCAGCCACCTTTCTGGTTTGAACTCAAGGCAATCAGCCCCCCACAGTTGCTCCATTCTTCCCATTGCATATGGATGATAGCCAACAAGTGACATCTTAGTGATCTTGGTTCCATCTGGCAGCACATCATCTTCTAGGGCTGTCTTATTATCAAATGGAACTGGTGGGTAGAGCCTAAGAGATTCTGTCACTGCTGCATGCAAGTAGTGCATTTCCTTCAGCTCCTCATAAGTCAATGAGGTGTTGAGATCAACCGTTCCATCCTTGCTGTCAACATGAACTCTGGACTTCACTATTTTCGCAATCTCAGCACAAATTTTGTCCTCAACTTGACGGTTGCATGAGAGCAACCAAAAGAACCACGATAGGCCTGTAATACAAACCCAAACAGATGTTAAGGACCAAATGATAAATCAATGAAGCAAGTTCTAGTCTGAAGAAACCAAATGAGGACTAAACTGATGGTGTGAATAGACCTGAAGAGGTGGTATCCCTTCCTGCTAGGATGAAACTTATTACAATGTCCCGCAAGAAGCGATCAGAGAAGGCTTCCTGCTTCCAGTTCTTGTCCTCATGTTCAACACTCCTTTCCTTTTCTTGTGCAGGGAGGCCCATGAATTGTGACAGAAGGTCCATATGTTGACCTTCCAAACTTTCTGATCTGGTTCTTCCAGAAGCGATTTCAATTAATTGTTTCCTCCTTGTGTGGATCACAGACATGGCAAATTCATCAATCTGACGCACAACTTCAAGCAGCTTTCTTTCGCTGCCAACATTAAGAGCACGCTTCATCCTCCAGATGAATGCATAACGCCAGGACCGAGCAGCAGTAAGGAATGTTCCCATATCAGATGCTTGGGCAAACTCCACATTTGGAAGTGAAAAATCAAGGCAAGCAGGATCAACTCCAAACCCCAATTTGCAAATGCTATCAAATGCAAAACGCATGAGAAGGTCTTGGAGATCAATTGAGGCTCCCACACTGCAAGTTTTTGCAAGCAGAGGGATCAGTCGATCATTGAGTTCTGCTTGAACTATACCATGCATGAAGTTTCGAAGTGACTTTGAGGTAAATTCACGGCTTGCAGATTTTCGTTGCACTTTCCACAACTCCCCATTCACATTGAAAATCCCTTCCCCGAGAAGATCACCCAAAATGAGTTGTGAAAGGTCACCTTTTGGGTAATTCTCAAAATTGGTCTTCAATATGTACTCCACATTCTCAGGGTTTGCTGTTGTGTACATACAAGATCTACACAGCGTCCCAGCAAATCCACCAGGCCTTGTATTTCGGATTGTCATAGTGGGTTGATTCTTGATGTGATCTGTCATCCAGTCATGAACTACACTTCTGTGCCATAGGAACTGTACTAAACTTCCCACTACTGGGTACACTTTAGGCCCTTTGTTCTTTCCATACAGGGGATGATGCCACCATATGTAGACAAGATTTACAACAATGATCACAAATAATGCTATTCCAAAGGCCTGTAGTTGGCCAATCTTCTCAGGAAAAAACTTGATGATCTCTTCCTCTTGTGTTGACATTGCTCCAAAAACCTGATAAACCAGCACTGATGTTGCAGATGATCACCTTTCAAGTCCTTTGGTTCTCCAAAACTGAGAAAACCTGAGGAGAAGGAAAGCCATGCGAATGTTAACACTGCAAGGCACTGAGAGTAGGTATGCACAAAGAAGAGAGTCAGCCACAAGAATGGATAAAGAAGATAGTCTGATACTAATGCAACAGAGTTTGCCACTCTGAAAGCATGCCTGCATGTGATGTGTCGGTGGCTCAATCTTTAGCTGCACCATAGAATCAGAGAGAAAAACAAAAATCAAGGAAAATACAAAGAGGAGGTTCCATGTATCATCCATAAGAAGATTTAATCAAATTTGGCTGGAAACCAACCTGAGCAAATATAACAATCTTGCCAATTTTCTCTTTTATTTTCTTACTTCTGGCAATTGAAAGCCTTCAAAATGACTTCACTTTTGAAATTTCCATTTTAAATTTATGTAAGTAATAAAAATGCTGTTGCAGTGTTCACTAGTGTTGTGTTTTTCGATAATTTTTGTCTCCTTGCCTTTTGCTTGTGTTTGAATAAAGTCTCCCAGGCTTACCT
Source organism: Sphagnum tenellum (assembly GCA_963921925.1). Taxonomy (NCBI): domain Eukaryota; kingdom Viridiplantae; phylum Streptophyta; class Sphagnopsida; order Sphagnales; family Sphagnaceae; genus Sphagnum; species Sphagnum tenellum. The sequence continues at coordinate 12,858,039 of OY998143.1, read as the reverse complement.
TGAAGTTGATGCCCTTCACGTGCAAAAGACTGCTTACAAAAATGCCTCTTCCAAGGATTCTCCACTTACGAGGAGCTCCCCCACCTACTCATGATGGAGTCCACCTGTTCAGCTTCCATAAGCCCAACTTCCTCCTGGGATTTATCTCCATTGGGTCTCTCAGAACACGTTTCCTTGTTACATTTCCCCACCTGCCTAACAGTATTTGATTCCTCTGGGTCTCTAAAGGTATGTTGACACTTGGATTTTAGGGCTTGCAATGAACATAACCTTAACAGGTGCCATCGATTACAATATCACAATTTCAAACATTTCAAGTTATTGTCAAATTCAACATGTTCACACACAATGCTAATTAAAATTTAACATTGAGTTTTTTTTTAAGAGTTTGCAATCTAATTCACACTTGCAAAGATAATTTTCTCCATTTTTTGGTAAGAGAGAGAAAAAATAAAAGGATGATAGTCAAGGATGCATGCTAAACATGAGGAAAAATGGCATGGGACATTTCAAAAAATGGAACACCTGCACCTCTATGCTCATAGGTGCGAAAGTTTTTTTTTTTTTGAATTGCCTCATGGGATTTCACGCCTAGTACACGCCCCTCCAAATACAAAAATCTGGAAGCTTTCTATGCACCCAATGACCCTTGTTGAGGTCACCCACTAGTGTGAGTGTGAAGGTGAACTTTGAGCCATTATTTTTCTGTTCTGTGATATTTAAAATTTGGAACTTTTTTTCACCCCAAAAAAAGCATAATTAGTCTAATTTGCACCATAAGAACAAAAATTTGTTGGTACCGTTGAAGAATTGGCTCCCATGTATTTTTACTTAAACACTTTGGAAGGTGGTGCTCTTGCATTACATTAGAAAAATGGGAGGAGGTCTTTAGGTCTAGCAACTAAATGTCTCCCATTCTTTCAGTTTTCGTGTCCATCCCCTTGTAGTAGTAGCCCACGCTAGTCATGTTGGTCTTCTTTTGTTGGCCTTGCCTACCAAGGCAAGGATATTGTGTTTAAATTATTATAGAGTATAGTAGCTTAAGGGATTTTGGCTCCTAGGTAGTAATAGGTCTTATTTCACTGTAGGATTTTTGAAAGATGATATTTGGGCTTGTGTTGAAACTTGAGATTAGTTCTAGAGTTGTAATAATATCTTGAAGGATCTTGGTTTCTTTTAGAGGATTTCTTGAAGATTATATTTTTGCATGGTGAAGTGTTTTGAGTTTTCATAATTCTTCTTTTAATGTAAATGGCAAGGTTACACAGTGTCACACCCCCTTGTTTCTGTTGTTCTCGGCCCCACAACATCCAACTCTGTGCATTAGGGTAACCATTGGAGGATCGGTCATCTAAAATGTCGGAATTGAACCGTTTCTGGAGTCCGTTGATGAGCACTTGAGAAACTGGGTTGAACAAGTCTCGTAGCTTTCTCATTCTTGAACAGCCAGCTCCAGCAAGGAGCTGGGAATCGAGAGCCAACCTTAATATGCAATTATCTCTACTAAGCATGCTACCAACTTTGTCCTTCTACCTTTTTTCTTTCTAGTTTTAACTTCAGTTTGCGAGTGAAGTTTTCCATTCCTTGGGTGAGATCGATCGATCTGCATATCCAAGAAGAATAGGCTTCGTACCCTTTTGTAGATACTTCAAGTGCTGGAAAACGAGCACCCCTTGTTTCCTCTGTTTGTGGTCTGCACCACTGCTTCTAAGGTACTCATTCTCTTTTCTCTGTCAAGATTTCCACCCCCCTCTTCGTTTGATTGCATTTTCCATGCTTCCCACGGAGTAGCGACCAGATTACCTAGAACGCGTTTTGCCCTCATGCCATCTATGCCTGCTCTTGTTCGTTGTAGGACCAGCAAGTGAGAGATAGGATCTGAAAATAGCATACATGGTGAAGTTTTGCTCTCTTTCTCATGGCATCTGGAGGTCATTGTTCATTCCAAGCTTTGGCCTGTGTTGTGCTGGTGGAGCCTTTTGTGTTGTTAGGGGTTAGGTTGTTAGAGTATGCAGGTTTTCAATGATCTTCTTGGATTGAGGGTGTTTCTTTTATCTTATAGGATTTGGTTAATTGTGCATTCTAGAGTTAGGGTTTCTTTTAGGTCTTGGGGTTTATAAATACTCTAGGGCTCCAAGATCATTTTGAGTTTTGAAGGTTGTAAATTGTTGTGGGCTGTGCTTTAGAAACTGAGGATCTCAAATCAGGATCTGTGCTCTTTGGATGTACTGAGAACTTTGTGCAGTCCTCGAAGTGACTGATTAGATTGTTTGTGGAATGAATATGCAGTAGCACACCATAGATTTTTGGTAGTCAGAGATTGAATACTTTTGTACAACAAGGTTTGCATGCCAGATGCAAATATTTTTCTGGTCTGTACAAGTAAGACAATTTGTCTCTAAATTGAAGACCAGTCTATGGTAATGTATTTCCAAGTAGAATGCTGTTCATGAACTGATATTCTTTGTGTTCCTTGCAGGTGCTCGTTGAACCTGTTGCTCAGTGCTTGCACACATATGAATTACTGGGTCAAGGATTGTATTCCACACTTTTGCTTACCTCATGAGTCATCACAGGGTGGTGTACTTGTGGACCATTCCCCTTGTGGTTGTAGGAGGTCAGGGTTTATGCATGCTTTGCAGAATGCATCAGCACAGAATTTAGGTTGAGACTCAGGTGCAAAAACCCTTCAACTTCTGGATCCAGAAGAGCATTATTTTGTGAGTTTTTGGCCACACTCTCTAGTTTCTTGCAAAGAATAATCAGCAACATGGATAAGCTGTATTTGGGACCTGATGATGATACAGAGGTCAATGACTTGCTTGCGCAGCTTGGAGATGAAAGCTTGTTGAAACTAACTGTCAACACTCATACGTCCACTGATGGGGTCCAATCAGGTCTGATTGAAGATCCCTCCTTGGAACCTAGCTATGAAGAGATTGATAGTGACCTGGCAGCTAGATATGCAAGCTTGAAAGCTCCCCATCCTCCAGCAACCAAAAAGACATCTGCAGGTTCCAAAGCAGCCAGTGCCAACAAGGGAGATGACTATGCAAGCCCAAAAAGATCCAGCAAGCCAAAGAAAGGAGATACTGGTGAAAGCTCAAAAAGGTTGTCATCTCAAGAAATTGAAACAGACTTGAATGCAGAGTTGCTTGCCAGATTACAGGCACTAAAAGGTCCTTCACATTCTATCCTGGTGAGTCCAGTTATCACTAACATATTTTGGAATATGAAAAACACAATTTATCTAGTAGAGCATGAGATTTGTTTCATGGGGTATGGGAATTAATTGACCCTGTTTACAAACATTTGAAGTTGTCCATCTCTATGAAGAGGCAGGGCCCCTGTGGGGTCGAGTTCCACGTGACTCAAGATGTCTGTACTACTCTATGTTTCATGTTCATTCGTACCTCTGTGTTTTTGTTCTGCACAGTTTCTGAGCTACAGGTGTTCTGAAAACAGGGAGCAGGTGAAGAACATGTGTCTGCAAACTCAACTGACACTGTGGCAGATTCGCTTTCCCTATCTGATCAAATGAAAGCTTTAAAGAGACAGTCAAGAAAAACATCACATCCTTCTCCAACAGCTAGTTCTCAACCAACAGGGATGGCTATTTCTTCCACCTCTGTAGCACCAACAGGTTGGTGTGCACCAACATCACCATTTAAGCTCATCAAAGCACTCAATGTGAAGAAGGCTGAGCACAATGGTCCCACTTCTCGATCTCCATCAAAAGGACCACCATCTGATCGACAAGAATCAACAAAGGCTGTAAAGGAAAGTCTATCCAGGGAGATGTTGAGAGGGGAAGGGAAAGAGCAGGAAGACCCATCAGCCATGGTTGCAGATGTGCAAAGATTGATCGCAGCAGTTTCTAATGATCGCAGGCAAGACAGAGGGAAAGATTTTCCAGAGCTAACTACTTTGAGTGGTGATCAAAGGACCTTCTTTATGAAGGATCGAGAAGAAGAGTTTCTGAAAGCAATGGAAGATGAGGGAGCAATGAACCTTGAAGCAGAGAAGGTAAGATTTTGGCCTGTTAACATCAAGCAACTGGCATGTTGTATTACTTTGCATTTGTTTGTGCAATGCACATGTTACCCAAAGGTTAATGGTTGAAGCTCACCTGACATCATGGGAAACCCACAGCTTCCAGTTCAAGGAATCTGGTAATCAGGTTGCTTAGTGGGGTGCAACTGTAAATGATGGTGTTAAGTGTGGCTTTCAAGTCCTTGTCAAAGAACTAGACCATGAGGAGCTCTGTTATGGCTGTTCAGAAGCCCCAACAGGATGAAGAGACATGCTCAATCTACAATGTCAAGCCATACCATTCTTCTTTTGTTCTCTTTCGCTTTCTCTAACAGCTCTGACTGGTGGCAGGTTGTTGAATGGGCAAAGGATGCAGTCCGCCTGAGAACCTCAGATGAAGAGAGTGGAGAGGAATTGGATACGGATGATTGTGAAGGATCAGAATCTTCAGTGGACGAACAACCCAAGAAAATTAAGAAGAAGCCAAAGGTTCTTGATGGTTCAGATTCTTCCTTGGAAGAGAAGGAGAAACCTAAAAAGCGGAAAAGTCGGAAGCGGTGGAACTTCTTGTGAGGAGGGTTCTTGTATAGGTATATTTTTTACTGTCCCTATTGAGTGTATATGGAGGCTACCATACATAGATCGGAAGCATTATTTTTAATAGCCTAATGGTTAGGCATGCAGCCATCTTGCAAGAGGTCATTGGTTCAAACTGTATAGGTATGCAGCTAGGTGTAATCCATAATTTGTTTACCTAACCATAATGGTATAAGTTCCAAGAACTTTCATGGCTTAGTTGCCTGATCATGGACCTCAAGAGGTTGTCCCTCACACCTACGAAACTCACCCCACCTACTTCCAGCAGATAACTTGGTCTGTTGGTTGTCTGATATGTGATAACTACTGATGACATTCAATCCCTGCTAACATGGGGGGAATTCTTGGCAGATGGTTAGTGTTAATCTGATGTACCACCTCAGATGTTGATAACTGTTGCTGGCTACATCTTGCTTCTGCTATCCATCTATCACAGCAAACAATCTTTAAGCGTCTCACACCTAATGGCAAGAAGATGGTAACCCAATGTTTAGGGCTACAGGCTTATCCAAACATTTTATTGTTAGGGGATTGTTACAGAATAGACTCTAGAAATTGACTCCACAAACTCAACTTCTGAAATGGTCCACAACCATAGATGGGTCAAATGTCAGATAATGCACTGCCATCAAAACAAGAATGCAAATTTTGTGTACTTGACAGCAAAGTAAAGAGATCATGCAATTTATTTCTCTTTCCCTTCCTTTTCCCCTTAGCTAATAATCCTTCATGCAATTTTTGACAATTTTTGGTGTCACTTTTTTCTTTCTTGTGAGGATTTATGATAGCCTTGAGAGCTTCACTTTTTTTATTGGCAAGTTGGTCTTTTTTGTGTTGTTTGTTTTTAGAGGTCACAACATTTGTTTGTTGCTTTGTTGAGCTCTTAGCATTTGGTTCTATCTCAGCTTGTTCTTTTGCTTCAATGCTGTACTTCAATATCAGAGCACTCATGATCTTTATTTTCTTTGTTGTTTTGTTGATTTGATTTATTTTTTATTTTGTTTCAATTCACTTGTTTTCAACATCAAATTATTCATCATCCTTGTTTTGTCAGCAGTCTTCTTCTCTCTTTGTTGTTTTATTGATTCAGTTTGTTTTCTTTTCTTCTACTTTGACACGCCCTACTTTTACACCTTGACATAGTCTGCTTTTTCTTCTATTTCAACGCATTCTACTTCTACAACTTGATGTAATTTGGACTTTTTTCTGTTTGATTTTTTTAGTTTACAGCACTTTTAGCAATAAGTGTTCAGTGTGGATTTCAAACTTCAAGTTTCAGATACAGTTTTTTTTGTTTTTAACACTTTGATCCATATGTTTTTACTTAGATTTCAAAGTTGAGCTTTGATTTTATCTTTGTTTCAGCTTTTAGAAACTTTTCAGGAAAACCTTTGATATAGCAACTGAGCTTCACCTTTGAGTTTTTCTTTTAATTGAGTCTTGTTTTTCCTTGTCATTATGGTAAACATGCCCCCCACCGGTCATCACCTGGTAACCAAACACCCCTGTTGTGCAGATGAGTGCCAGTGAATGGTCACAGCCCTTTGAGCAAGTGTTTGAATGCAACCCTAAGATCGAATGCCCAGTCTTCAAAAAATATGTTTGATCTTTTCATATAGACCAAACAAATTTACTCTTTTGTGTGTGATTATGGGCATGGGAAAAAGCAATAACAAAAAAAAAAAGGCACAATGTCATATGTAATCATTTTTGGTTATGGAATAGGACTAGCACATCGTTGGTTATGGGAGAGGAGTAGCCCATTCTAATGCACATACTTGGGTGGGTCTGACTGTTTGTTTTTGAGATAACCAACATAAGCAAAATGCTTGAATAAAAAATTGATTATTTGGTTATGGGGGTTTAAGCTCACATTAAAAGGCATGATATTGCTCATTAAAGAATCCTAAACCTAATAAACATACGATGCACAAGGATCAACAAAAGACATCCTTTCTGTGAATCATTCAAGGCACCACATTTATTAACCCCAAGGAAGAGTTCCCAAAGATCCCTACTATGCAAAAAAATTGAACATTTCCTCCAAAAAAAGGCACAAATCAAAGTTTAAACTGCAACAAAACTTACATCAAATGAACATATCATTTTCTATTTCTAATCTGAGCCTCAAATATGTGCTCTCTATGAACTAGGGTAGAAGAACAATTCCAACTCTACTTAGAATTCTTAGGTCCTAATGTTATAGTGTTAAGGAATTATAATATGCTAGTGACAGTAAAACATGTAGAGAATAATATTTCAAGTTTGAAAGTTTACTTGTAGAAAACAAGTTTCAAAAAGAAAGTGGGGCAGGTACAAAAACAAAAGTTATGTTCAAAAGTTGATTTGCAACAAGTGAAAGTAAAGCATGTAGAAGAGGGATCAACATTGCACATACAAGTTGAACTTGTAGACTAGATTTATAATTAGAAGTTCCAAAAATATATAGATTACTATTGGAATCCAAAATTCCATAGTTCAAAATGTTGCATCAAGGAACTTCAAGAGAGCTAGAGATTGGAAAAATCATATAAATTGTTCCTACACATTTCTCCCTTCTACATGTACAACAACAAAAGATGATTTAAATTGAGATGATTTTCCAAAATTTTATAAGTTACTATACTCTATTGTAATAATATCAAAACATGTTATAACAAAATTTGTAGATTTACTACACTTTCTAGATTCTTGGGTTGTTTATAGGGGAAAAAAAGGCATACCCTTGGTGGGGCTAGAACACATTCCACCAAGTTACTAAAGGCTGGGACCAAGAAGAGATAAACAATCATGAACTTATAGTCCCTTATAAGAGACATGTTGGATTTGTAAGTAGCAGACCTTACAATTAACAAGGAAATCTTCCTCCTACTCTTGACCCACAAAGCGAAAAATCAACACCACAATTGAATTGAGTGCCTCCAAAAACTAGAAGAGGTATGTGGACAGATGAAGCATTATAGGAAGCAATGGATGTTATTGAGAGAGGGACATATTCCATAATGAAGGCCAACAAGTCATGGAACATCCCAATGAGCTCCCTTTTTGACCACCTAAATGAAAAATCCAAATCCAAGAAGATGGGGCTAGGAGGTGTGCTTACAAAAGAAGATGTAGTAGTGATTACATGGACATTAACAATGCAAAAATATGGATTGTCCATTAGCCTATAACAATTGAAGATTAAAATTTGTGAAGCTAACACAAACAAGAGTTACACCATTTCAGGATGGAATGCCAACAATAGTTAATGGTACTAGTTTAAGTGTGAACATCCAAAAGTCAACATATGGCAAGTAGAAGGATTAGAAGTCTACAAAGCTCAAGGGTTGACACCTAATTCATGTAACTCTTTTTATACCAACTTGCAATCACTATATAACCAACACAATTAAAGTTTTGATCATATATGGAACTCTAATGAAACATGGATTCAAACTAACAAATAGTGTGGAGCAAGAGTTTTAGCTAGGAAAGGAACTAATGTAGTTTACAAAATCATCCCAAAATTTTGGGAATGGTTAATTGTAAACTATGTAATCAATGTTGTAAGGGGTGTTCTACTTGGTTTTTACATCTTTAGAGGTGAGAAACTAAAGCATGATTACATTAAACTCTGCAAATTAGGTAATTGTATGGCAATGAAAAAATAAAAATGGACAATTACTATCTTGTTTAAAAAGTTCCTATCTTTCTTTAACAAATAAATTCTAGGTGGAATGTCCTTTAACAACTGACATTTGTTAATTCTAAATGAACACAACAACCATGTTATCCTAAAAGCAATAGAATAAGCAAAAGAATTTGGGTTAGGCATGATCACATTGCCATCGCACACATCACATGCATTACAACCATTAGATGTGTCGTATTTCAAACCTTTAAAAATAACACTCAAAAAGGTCAAGGATGTAGCTATGTCTAGAAGCAATCACATGGAACCAGATAAGATAACTTTAGCTAGATGGGTAGATCATACTTCAAAGTAATCATTCCCAAAACAAAACATCAAGTTTAGGTTTAGGACTATAGTTATATGGCCTTTGAACCCAAAGGCAATGGATAACAAGACTAAACCATTAGAGGTTTACATTGTAACAAACATGAGCAATGTAAGGAATGAAGAAGATTACACAATAGAGGAGGAAGCTAAGAATAATCCTTAATGGGGGGAGGAATTTGCTGCTACATAATTTTTCCATATAATTAAAACATATCAACATCTAAGATCTAAAGATCTACCTATTTACATGTCATAAATACTAGCGCTACTATGTAGATATGCCCCATAGCCTTACAATATTAGACTAGTAGCCAACAAAGATTGATGTTGTAAACCTAAATGAGGGTAATCTTGAAAATATTTAAGAATTGTTGCAAGAAAGTCAATTGTCTCCAAATTTGACCCAAGAATCCATGAGGGTGCATAACTTATTATTGTTTCTTCATTTACCTATAAAACACACGAAGGGAAAATAACCATTAATCAATTATTCTCAATCACATTGTCATAACCCTAACTTTGGGCCCGCAACCAAGGTAAGGCCTTCCAAAGCTCATGGGCCAAGAGTGAAGCTCGGGAGTCACATTTCATGCTCCTGAAAGTGCATGAGAGTGTGAGGGAATGAACCCCCAGACTCCCAAATGAGCTCTCACTTTGGGAATTGGAGTCCCAATGGACTTTCGAACCATCAAAGGGCGATTATAGGGGTCAAAACTCATTGGATTTGGAAGTTCCTTATATCATTGGAAATCTCTTGGAACGTAGATGTCTAAAATGGGCTTGCATGACCCGTTTGAATACTTAAAACATAAGTTATTGTCAATTAATTTCCGTCCATTAAAAGTCAAGAATCGCTCTGATTTCCTTACGTGAAGATGACATGTCACATATCGTTGGAAAGATCTCAATGAGGGCTACGATTTTGCTTTAGACTTCACCTTAATTAAAGGATTGCACACAAAGTTATAAGCCCCCAATGTTGCGAGAGTCACAATTTAAGAAATTTTGGGACTCTAATTTGGAAGTCCCAAAACAAAATGACATTTGGGTGCTTGCCTCGTGGGCAAGCTTAGAGAATATTACAAGGGGGAAGGTGATGGCTTCCCCTAAGTTTGGGTCATGGTGAGTTTTTCGTGTTTGTTCGTGGCTTGTTCATGCACCAAGTGTGTTCCAACTGTGCACTAACCAACTTGTTATTTAGTTTGTGCAGATCTATGTGAATAATTGACCCACTTATCATTCGTCCTAGTCCCATCCTAGAGCTCTAGCACGCCCCTTTACCCCCGAAATGCTTTGAGCCAAGGAATGTGCTCCAATTGTTTTTCTTTTCGTTGTTTCACTTTTGCACTCGCAGTTGAATCCATCAAAGACTTTGGAGGTGTCACATCATGTTGTGACTAGTTCCAAATACTTAGACATCTTACTTGGAAAAAAAAATTATAGAAGAAATCAAAATAGACAAAATAAAGGAATAGGAAGACAATGAGCTAAATGAGTAGTAGAATTGGGTTCCATAGTAGAATGAACAACTTAAAAAATAGTTGGAAAATGTATTAAGACACGATTCACTATAGCTTGGACTCCAACAACTATTCCTAAAGTGGGCAAGCACTTTTAGCATGATTTTCAAACATGTTTTCAAAAAAATCTATGCAAGTACATGGGGGTGAATCTAGGTTGCACAACATGGGTTCAACAATAAGCAAGGTTACAAGCATAGGCTAAACGACAAAAGCAAGGATGCCAAACGAAAAGACTATCACCTTCTAATGCTTAAAGAAAAAAGAAGTAATTGGCTAACTATTAAGGGAAAGGTAGTGTAACTAAATAACACATGAAAGAAATGTAACAACTTAACAACAAATGAAAGGAGGTAACAATAGTAGAGAAAAAGGTAACAATTGAAGAATAATTAATAATAGCTCAAAAAAATGTAATAATTGCACAATATATGAGAAGAATATATCAACAAGTATGGGTTTGGATGGGTTTGCGTTTAAAGGAGAGGGGAGGCATCAATCACAGTAGTTGAAATGGTTGAAAGGAAAAAAAAAAGCAACAAAAAAATTTTAAGTTTTGAGATAAATGAAAGAGGAGAAAAGGGGGCTGGATCACCATTGCCAACAAGATAGTCTAGAGCTTCAAGCGTTGAAAAAGTTGAAAGAAACAAGAGGGGGTGCTAATTGCCATCACCAATAACAAGTAAGCTCAAAGCTCCAGCTTTGGATAGTTGAGAGAACATCATCAAGCTCAAAGGAGCTTAGGGAAGCTTTAGAGAAGCAACGTGACTAGGAGTTAGATGCTTGGTGGTGGTGATAGAAAACTTGTGACCACAACAAGTTTAAGAGAGTCGGAGAAAAAGAGATGCAGGGTGACAGAGAGTCGGATGCTTCTTGGGGGCGACAAAAAACTTGCGCCCACAGACATTTGGAAAGGGATGAGAGATTTGGTGAACAAGAATATGTTTACCCATAATCATTGATCTCTAAGCCTATGTGATTTGAGCCCTATGTCAAACCAGAACACTTACTTTAAGGAAATCTTCCATCCAAATTTTCATCCAGTTCAATAGCCTGGTAGATAGCATTCCTTGGTGCGCAAGCTAGTGTTTGGTTTTAGGTGACTAAACAAGCCATCATGGGCTGCCATGCATGATCCCCCCACCCCCCCCCCCCCCCCCCCCAAACTTTGAAGGAGTGTATCTTCCTCATTTTTGACCGGTTTTGAGCGATTTAAACGACCATGGGCGCACTTTCTAAGGAGCTATATTTTATCTTCAGAGTGTAGGTGGAAGAGGCAGATTGAGTGAGACAGAGCTGATGGACACACTAAATGTTCAGTCACCGGCCCATTTACCTTAAGTGTCATTGTGTTGGTCATGTCTTGTTTTGGGATTCATTGAGTTGTCTATATGTGTCTTGTTTTTGTGACGTGTCATTTTGAATTTTAGTTTGTATACTTGTGAGTTGTTTTATAAAAAATTTCTTTTTATATATCAGGAAAAGATTTTTAAAAATATAATATCCTTTGTAAAAGAAAAGAAAAGAAATAAAATAAAATTTTAAAGGTCAGCAGGATTCAGGAATAAAAGCACATTTTTTTTAAAGGGTCCACAGGACATTATGATTTAGAAATAAAATCTGGAATCTTTTAAGGGTCGATAGGACCTAAATACCCCCCTCCCCCCAATCGAGCTCTGTCGGGTGCATGTTTCTCTTGTCTTCTTGCACATGTTTTTCGGGCTTGCATGGTTCTGCATAGAACCACGCACCACGATTTTACACGGTTCTACAAAGTTTGCATTTGGTCTCACATTTTGAAGAATGTTCACTAGTTGTTGTTACTATGAACTAGTGGGTACCCGTGACGGTCGGACACAATTCGCCCATGTCGTGCCTACTGTTTTCCACGACTCTCTTCTTCTATTGCTGCCGTCTTTTTTTTTTACATGGCGAAATTTGGCTCTCAGGATTTGAGTGTCAAAACCTCAATAAACGAACATTTGGTTTCAGCACCTCGATATTTGGCTCTTAGGATCTAGGTTTCAAACCTTCGATAAACGGACACTAAGTTTCAGCACCTCGATAAATGCACACACGCACGTTTCACTGACCTCATCATGACAATCTCCGTGCTTGAATGACTGACTAACAGACTTCCGAATCCGATCTCCAAACCCTAAAAACCAAAGAGCTGAACAAACAAAGCGGCCCGTTTTTGCTGGGCCGGGCTCGATCGTCCGTCTGTGACGGACCCGAGCTCCGTCATGGACGGACGGACTTAGTGAATTTATATATAAGATTGTGAGATCATTTATTTCAACGAATTTCATGTGGTTGCTTTGAACTTGCCTCAAGGGGAAGAGCCGTGAGGCTATGAGCGATTTGCTTATTGAAATCCTCTTCCATTTCGTAACAACTGTTCTGCGAGCTCCTTTCCATTTCTATGGAGTTGTGGCGGACCTCAGAAGAAGTGGAGATTTGCTTGTCTCCTTCGATCGTCACGCAACCCAAGCAATAAGGTTTGAATCCCAGTGACAAGCATTTTCGCTTTCTTTCTTTTGTTCCTGAATGCTTGAGCTAAAGTTTGTGAAAGCAGCCTCTCTTTGTGCTGGCATGTGCTCTCCAACTTCCATTCAGATGGACTCGTACCTTTGAATTTTGTTATTGCCGGCTTTTGCTTCCAGCTTTTTCCTCTTCCCCATACTATCTTGGTGGCGTGATTATGTATCTTAGGTTGATAGGCGAACGACTAGCTTGTGTTTCCTTCGTTTCAGGTAAACGGGAGAATACCCCATAAGAGCAGAACGTTTGTGACAAAATTGCGGTGTCACTGGGAATTCGGTATGAGGTATTTGGAAGCGCCACCAATTTTTTGCGAGTATGTGAAAGTAGAGGAATTTCTCATTTTCCCAAGATTCTGTTGAAGGGAACAAGTTGTGGACCCTTCCATTGTTCTTTCTGTTCCTCTCTTTAAAATCATGGATCAGTTGAAGTTTGAATGCTGAAAACATGAACTTTGCAGCTGTAATTGTTATATCTCTCTCTCAAACACCACATTAAACATCAACCATCCTAGGCAGTCTTTCAGAGTTATTCAAATGTTCTGTAGCCTTGAGGGCCATCTTTGTTGTCCTGTTTCTTTATCCTCTCTTCTTTGTACAACATACCTGATCTTAGCACCTTGCAGTGTAAACATAGCACTTGTTTTCTGCTCGTCAGGTTACCTGATATTTGGAAATCCATAAAGTTAAAGTTTGATCATCTTCAACATCAGTTTTCAGAGGAATTTCTAAAGGTTTTGGCGAAATGTCGAGGCAAGAGCATGGGATCATCGATTTGTTTCAGAAGGCCCCCCAACTGCAGGCATTGGTGATAACCTTCTTTGCAGTTGTTGTTATCACTCTTGTCTACATTTGGTGGCATCATCCGCTGTATGGAAAGAACAAAGGGCCCAAAGTGTACCCAATCATAGGCAATACTCTGCAGGTGCTATGGCAGAGAGACATAGTGTTGGACTATATGACAGATTACATGAAGAACCAATCCACCATGACAATCCGGACTATGTTTCTTGGTGGCTTTTCTATGTACATGACAGCAAACCCTGAGAATGTGGAGTACATCTTGAAGACCAATTTTGAGAATTACCAAAAAGGCTTTCTTATGACACGCAATTTGAGCAATCTTCTTGGGGATGGGATTTTCGTTGCAAATGGAGAGAAGTGGAAATTGCAACGAAAAGTTGCAAGCCATGAATTTACTTCAAATTCACTTCGGAACTTCATGCATGGTACAGTTCAAGCAGAGCTCAATAATCGACTCATCCCACTGCTTGCAAAAATTTGCAGTGTAGGAGCTTCAATTGATCTCCAAGATCTTTTCATGCGTTTTGCATTTGATAGCATTTGCAAACTGGGGTTTGGAGTTGATCCTGCATGCCTGGATTTTTCACTTCCAAATGTAAAGTTTGCTCAAGCATTTGATATGGCAACAGCAATTTCTGCAGCTCGAATTTTAAGCTTTCCATTCATCTTGAAGCTAAAACAGGCTCTTAATGTTGGCAGTGAAAGAAAGCTGCATGAAGCTATGCGTCAGATTGATGATTTTGCAATGTCTGTGATCCACACAAGGAGGAAACAATTAGTGGACATTGCTTCTGGAAGGACCAATTCAGAGAATTTGGAAGATCAAAATATGGATCTTTTGTCAAGATTCATGGGCCTCCCTGTGCAAGAAAAGGATTCAAGTACTGTTGAACATGAGGATGAGAACCATAAGCAGGGAGCCTTCTCTGATGGTTTCTTGCGAGACATTGTGATAAATTTCATCCTAGCAGGAAGGGATACCACCTCTGCAGGTCTATTCACAACATCATTTTTATCCTCATTTGGTTTCTTCAGACTAGATCTTACTTCACTGACTCATCACTTAGTGCTTAACATTTGTTTGGATTTGTCTTACAGGCTTATCATGGTTCTTTTGGTTGCTCTCATGCAACCGTCATGTTGAAGACATAATACTTGCAGAGATCACAAACACACTGAAGTCTAGGGTCCATGTTGACAGCAAGGAGGCAAGAGACAATCCTAGCACCTCATTCACTTATGAGGAGCTCAAGGAAATGCATTACTTGCATGCAGCGGTGACTGAATCTCTTAGGCTCTATCCCCCAGTTTCATTTGATATGAAGACAGCCGTAGAGGATGATGTGCTGCCAGATGGAACCCAGATTCCTAAGATGTCATTTGTTGTCTATCATCCATATGCAATGGGAAGAATGGAGCAACTGTGGGGACCTGACTGCCTTGAGTTCAAACCAGAAAGGTGGCTAAAAAATGGAGTTTTTGTTCCAGAGAGCCCATATAAGTTTGCTGTGTTTCAAGCAGGCCCTCGTGTGTGCTTGGGGAAAGACTTTGCGATGCTTCAGATGAAGTTGGTAGCAGCAGGGCTCCTAACCCAATTCACATTTTCTGTCCCTGAAAATTTCAAGCCAACCTATGCCTTGAGTTTGACCATGCCCATCAAGAACGGCTTGCCTGTGAGAGTTCATCCACGGGCACAGAAATAGGATTTTGTGAGGATTATCTGAAGCAGATCCAAATGTGATCAATGGAGTAAAAAAAGACCTTGATATGAGGTGATGTCGGTATGACAAAGAGTCTCCTGCTCATGATGGAGTTGGGCATTCCATGGCTGAACACCAGGCTTGTACACATTTTGCCCTCCCATCTAAGTTTATTGGGTGTGACTCATGCTGCTTCAGAGTTTGTGCAAGATCTAATGTATCCACCTTGGTTCAACCACATTCGAGGTGAATAAGTTTGTATCACCTTGCAAATTTTAATTCCCATTGCCACCTTAAACTCCTTCCAACATAAATCATCCATTATGTTTGTATTATCATGCCACAATTTTGATGGAATGAAATATAACTAGATACACTTGCAAACAAAGTTGTGCCATGGCAGGACTGTTTTTACATATCCAAGGATCATGAAATTAAGATTATCTTGCACACTTCTGAACCAAAATTGAACTCCTATGTGTAGGTAAGGCCCCTGAACAGGGGTGTTACCAGAGTTTGGGCTATGCTCAGCTCCCACCTCTTATGGGCCTGAACTCTTGAATGCCCCTGTCCAAGGCTTTGAACAGCCCACATATTTGGTTTAAATAAATGTGTATTATCCCCCAACATATGGATGTCCTTGCAATGGGCTATATTTGCAAAGAACACTCGGTTGTGATACATTTGAACGTCCCACATGTTGGTTTAAATACAGTTCTTCTCCACAAAAAATCTGGATGTCTTTCCAATGGGCTAGCTATCCTGACCCCTTTAGAAACATAAGGTAGCTGTATGAAGCATATTTTGGAACACCTATACACACAAGGAGGCATGAATGAGAGTTGTACCAGTATATCTAGTTGAAACTGGGTATAGAATATAGGTATGAATAGATGTATTTTGGAACATACCCATCAAGTATGAACTCTCTTGTGTGCTTATGTCATACTTGTATTGGGATGAGTATGAACTTAGGGTTTGCAGCTGTGATACTAGAGCAGTCTGGTCTGGAGCAATTGCGGTATTGCATTGTGAGTGATACCATTACTCAGGCTCCCAGGTGGTGATGGAGCTAAGTAAGAGTATGGCAATGGCCTCAGGCATCTAGACTTCATTTGCAAATGTTTCAAATTTGATTGTGTTGGTTGTGTTTTGTGTGCCTAAGTCCTTGCTTACTGACGTTTCTGAAATTGTATGAATTGACCTCAAATATAATCCCAATGCTCATATACCCAAAAAGTGAATTCCAAAGATTGTAACACCTGTATCATATTCACATTAATAAAAATATTCATACCAGATTCATATCCTACCAGATTATATATGTAAGAAGACCTATTCCAACCTAGCATGTAAAATGGGTTGGATCCTTGATACCAAGGCCAGTGTCCATATTGAAAAATGAATACAAGGTACCACACTGGTTTGAACCTTGAACCCTAAAACCACTCTCAGCTGTTCACCTTGGCTATCTTCCCTGGCAGCACATCAGGTACTCTGGTTTGAACTTTGAACCTAGCACAAAAAGGAGCCTACATAGGAGCTGCTCCAAGCTCTTGAACTGGAGCTTCTCCATGGCATCATATGAATGTTTAAAGCTCTGAAATATTTTCCATTAGACCATAACCATACTCGACTTTGCCCACTCGCACTGCAGAAAGTGCATGTCCAGGGCTCCTTGGAAATTGGTTATAAACGGTAACCGGCTCAAGGCCACCAGTTACTGAACAAAATACTGTGGCTCACCGATATCCACTAACCAGCAGCCTCTCATCAGTTCCCTAGTCCGTAGGGGGGTTGTCATTTTTAGCAACAAAGGTTGTACGCGCACACAATTGGTGGTGTACACACCCCTGTTATGCGGGTCGAAGTTATACTTTAACATGCATCTCATACACTTTCTTTTCTTTTAGTTTTCATTGAGGCACTCTCCTCTTACAGAGACGTTGTGGAACTCCTTCTGGATGGGTATATACTATAGAGGGTAGAGAATCAAAAAAAAGGTAAGCTTAATGAACAAGTTTGTAAGTCTAGGTGTAAGTTTTGCTCTTTTTGAAGTTTAGGAGAAGATTCCTGGTCCTTTCAGATGTGAGATGGTAGGCCGAGAGAGGTCGAACATCTGGAAAGGCCTGCTTCTATACGGAACCTTGACATGCTTGAAGAACCGGTCCAAATTTTGAAGAAACCCCACCAGACTGGCAAGGTCTTTCCCAAAAAAAAAAAAATAATAAAATCCTGTTCTCAAGAAAATTGAGGTTGGTAACCATCCCCAAAATACAAAGGAAAAAAATGGCCCAGTCTTTTACAGTTGGGTCAGGTGGGGTGAGATAATGTCATTAGATGGAAATAATGGGAGAGGGAGGGTTGATTATTTAATTTTTTAATCTCTTCAAAGGGGTTTCTCAGTATAAATAAAGGGTTGGGTTTTTTTTTTTTTTTTCTTCCAAAGAGTTGTTTCTTGGAAGGGGTTTTTCTCAACAAATGAGGTGAAGTGACGATTTTCTTCCAAAATAAATCTTTTTGTACAAGATGCAATTGTTTTCTTGGTACCAAGCATCTAAGCAAGCCGGTCACTAAATCAGTAAGTAAATACGTGAGTAGGTCAGTAAGTGGGTAGGTTAGGTAGGTCAGGAGAAAGAGAATGCCAAACATTACAAAGTAAAATAAAGAGATAATTTTTTTGAAAGCAAGTGCAAAAGGAAAAACCTATAAGTAGGCATAATATCCCTCCAACTCCTATGCCTTTGTGACATGCGTAGTTTTGAACTTCCAACTCCGACACATTGGGATGTACATAGGTTTGGTTCATGATAAATTTTGGCTCATGCTTTACGATAGTGAGGCACATTCCCAAAATGCGGGGCCAGACTTGGCTATCGCTTCAGTGCTTTACCCTACACAAAATGTGAGTCCATGTTACTGACCATGATATTTTGCATGCAGCCTAGGACAAAGCTTACTACAAATGTTTGTTTTGAAGTTCGGCAAATGTTGCATCTAGTCAAATTATTTCTCCTTGTTGCATTAGTCATGCGGCACAATTTTATAATTTTTCCACATCTCACAATAGATGTGCAATACAAAACAAACTATAACAACTGCAGGAGCCCTATTCACACTTGCATTGAAAATTTCAAAATTTCCAACCAAGTTCTCAAAGACCAAAAAACAATTTCAATTATCACCTTCTTAGAATTCAAACTGTTATCAATTTCTTTATCTATATTATTTAGATCACGAAACTTTCAATTCATTTGTAAATAAGTACATATGAGATAAGCAAATGAGATAAAGAGTCATCTTCATGCTTTGAACAATTGCTTTAGGCTCTTGCAAAATTTGTTAAATCTTCAACTCTTTGTATAATTTGAAAGTTTTAAATCAAACCCCATCAGAAACTCCTTTAGGTTATCCAACATGAACATTTAAAAATTTAAAAATTGCATTATATATAATTTATATAATAATGTTATGAAATTTTTTTCCCATCATAGTAATCTAACATTGTAAAAGTGTAATTTTTACTTGGCATTTCAACTAATGGTATGTGAGTACCATCAATAGTACCACATATGTTTGATAAACCTATGAACTTTTAAAAATTGATTAATGATCCTTAGTAAATGTTTTTTTTAAAGGTGTGGTTATGCGTTTTGTTCAAAAGTTTATCTTTGTCATAAAGGATAACATGAATAAAATCTATATATTTTTGAATAGTAGATGCACCAACATCAAACCTATTTCACATATGTTTAAAACTAAACCCATGAACCACAACACAACTACAAGAGTCATCTTAATTTCTAGTTGTGGTTTCACTAGGTTAAAACATTCTGATTTCAAAATGGAGATAGCTCTTCAACCAAATTATTGAAAACATCAAAAGACGTTGTATAATGCATCAGTATTTTCTATCCTTCATCTCTAGTGTTGTATGTCATACAATGGTCTCAACATTTTCGCAATGAGTTTTTTTGTTCGGGTTCAATACAAAACGTGTGGAAAAAAAAGTAATATTAATTTGAAACAAAGCAAAGGAAATTGGATTCACATCAAAAACATGAAGATGCACCCTAATACAAAAACTTTGTAATTCTCTAATATAATTGAAAATAACAATCAAATCAATATAACTTTTCCAATGAAAATTGGATCCATATTGAAAATGTATTTTTAAAACCCTAAAACAACCCCATAAATACAATCATCACAAATAAAACCCAAATTAAGACAATTTCACACTAAAATAAGAATGCAAACATGTGTTATGAAAATCTTTTAAATATATGTTTGAAAAAAAAAAAAAAAAAACATTAACATTAACATTAACAACAACAACAAAAAAAAAACATCCCCTCTAAATTTAAACGCTCAATATGTTTGAAATTTGTGAAATTGTTTTGAAAACTTTCTTCTCTCTACAAGCAACAATCTCTAAAGGCAACATTAAATTTAAAAATGCATAGTGAAAAAAAATTACCCACCCAAGACATATATTTAGGTGGTTTTGTTGCGAGTGGTTGGCAACAATCTCTGAAGGGAACACTATATTAAAAAATACATAGTTCAAAAATTTTTTTTTTAATTTAAAAAAAATAAAAAACCCCCAAGACAAATGTAGGTGGTTTTGTTGGGACCCACCCCACTCTTGATCGCTGTCTAATCAAGAGTCTCATCCTCGTGCGACCAGGGTAGATGTAATTTTCATTTGGTCTCACATTTCGAGGAATGCTCACCAGATGTTTCTTAGAAACACCCGGTGAGCATTCCTCGAAATTTATTTTTGCGACCTTCAGGCTGGTTTGAAGTTTGGACTTGCCATATAACGGGGTAAAGTGTAGAGCCATTACGCGGCGATGAGCGGCTTGTTTATTTTCTCCGCTTCCGTTTCGTAATAGATCGTGTTCGGCGCGTCTCTTTCTTGTCGATTTTTTTCTGGCGGACCGCCCAAGACTTGGAGAGCCGGCTTTGTCTCCTTCTTCGAGCAGATCACATAACCCAAGTAATAAGGTTTGAATCCTCTTTACAAAGCATTTTGCTTTTCATTCCTGCGTTCCTGAATCTGAACCTCAATTTGTGATAGCAGCCTCTCTCATTGCTGTCATGTTGTGCTCTCCAACTTTCTTTCAGATTGGACTCGTAGCTTGGAATTTTGTTATTTCCGGCTTTTTCCCTTCGCCAAAATATATGCTACATGGTTATGTAGCTTAGGTTGTTCGGCGAACGGCTACCTTGTGCTTCAAGATTGAGCTTTAGAATTCTCCCATGTCTCCGGTAAATTTGAGAATACACAACAGTAGAACGTGTGTTGCATAATTGTGCTGGTTGTCACCGTGAATTCGGCGTGAGATATTTGGAAGCGCCACCAATTTATTCCGAGTTTTTGAGAGTCGTTTCTGATTCCGACACTGGACCTTTTAGGCACTCGAGCGTTGCCATCGAGATTCTAGTCCGTCTCTTCGATTTCTTTTTAAAACTTTGAGATGCTGGTGAGAGGAGAAAGACAATTGTATGTCTGCGCTCTTGTCAACTGTAAACAGCTAAGTTCCTGTTGTTTGCCTCACAGCAGAATATCTCCAATTTTTTGTTTGCAAGCTGCTCTTGTCTTCTTGGAAATCCACTTTTTACCACTTATGGTCTGTTTGTTCTCGTGTATAACAAACACAAGCTTCAGAAAGCTCCATAAACTTTCCTCAGAAAACATTCATATTATGCATTTGGTAGTATTCTTACATCTGCACATCTGCACATGCTCAATGGATTTATATGACAAAATTATCCTTATGTTATTCGTTCCTGTGGAGCACTTTACAGTCATGGATTTATAACCAGCTGCTCTAGCCCTGAACATGTACATGTTCCTCAGATTTTGTAAAAGGGAACCAGTTGTGGACTCTTCCATTGTTCTCGTTCTGTTTCTCTCTGCTATCACGGTGCACCCTAAATGTCTATATAACTCTTGCTCAGCCACCACAGTAAACAGCAACCTTAGGTGCTCTTTCAGAGTTCTCTTTCTTGAAAATTTCTGTTGCCTTGCAGTCTATCCTCACTGTCCAGTCTCTTCGGCCTTTCTTCTTTGAACCACATACCTGCTCTCAGCACCTTGTAGTATTAACATAGCAATTGTTTTCTGCTCATCAGGTTACCTGAGTTTTAATGAACCAAGACTTTGGAATTTGATGATCTCCAACATCACTTTTTGGAGAAACTTCTCAAGGTTTTGGTGAAATGTCAACGCAAGAGCATGAGATTGCCAATTTGTTTCTGAAGAAGGCCCCCCAATTGCAGACTTTGGTGATAACATTTTTCGCAGTTATTGTTGTCACTCTTGTCTACATATGGTGGCATCATCCCCTGTATGGAAAGAACAAAGGGTCCAAGGTGTACCCAATCATTGGCAGTTTTATTCAGCAGCAATGGCACAGAGACAGAAGGTATGACTATATGACAGATCACATGAAGAACCAACCCAACATGACAATCCGGACTGTTTGGCCCGGTGGCTTGTGTAGTCACATCACAGCAAACCCTGAGAATGTGGAGTACATCTTGAAGACCAATTTTGAGAATTACGCAAAAGGAATTATCATGAGACGCAATTTCAGTGATCTTCTTGGAGAAGGGATTTTCAATGCAAATGGAGATGAGTGGAAAGTACAACGAAAAGTTGCAAGCCATGAATTTACTTCAAAGTCACTTCGGAACTTCATGCATGGAACAATTCAAGCAGAGCTCAATCATCGACTTGTGCCCCTGCTTCGAAAAATTTGCAATGAAGGAGCTTCAATTGATCTCCAAGACCTTTTCATGCGATTTGCGTTTGATAGCATTTGCAAACTGGGGTTTGGAGTTGATCCTGCATGCTTGGAATTTTCACTTCCAAATGTGAAGTTTGCTCAAGCATTTGACATAGCAACATCACTCACTTCAGCTCGGCTCATGAACTTTCCATTCATCTTAAGGCTTCAACGGGCTCTTAATGTTGGCGGTGAAAGAAAGCTTCGTGAAGCTGTGCGTCAGATTGATGATTTTGCTCTTTCTGTGATCCAGACCAGGAGGAAACAATTAATGGAAATTGCTTCTGGAAGGACCAGATTGGAAAGTTTGGAAGATCAACATATGGACCTTTTGTCACGATTCATGGGCCTCCCTGCACAAGAAAAGGAAAGGAGTGTTGAAGATGAGGACAAGAACCAGAAGCAGGAAGCCTTCTCTGATCGCTTCTTGCGGGACATTGTGATAAGTTTCATCCTAGCAGGAAGGGATACCACCTCTGCAGGTTTATTCACAACATCAATTTTGTCCTCTTTTGGTTTCTTCAGACTAGAACTTGGTTCAGTAACTTATGATTTGGTGCTTAACATTTGTTTGGATTTGTTTTACAGGCCTATCATGGTTCTTTTGGTTGCTCTCATGCAACCGTCATGTTGAAGGCACAATTCGTACTGAGATTGCGAAAATAATAAAGTTCAGAGTTCATGTTGACAGCAAGGAGGGAAGAGACAATCCTAGCACTTCATTCACTTATGAGGAGCTAAAGCAAATGCATTACTTGCATGCAGCTGTGACAGAATCTCTCAGGCTGTATCCCCCAGTTCCGCTTGATGGAAAGATGGCCCTAGAAGATGATGTGCTGCCAGATGGAACCCATATCCCTAAGAGGACAGGTGTGGCGTATCATCCATACGCAATGGGAAGAATGGAAAAACTGTGGGGGGCTGATTGCCTGGAGTTCAAACCAGAAAGATGGCTGAAAGATGGAGTTTTTGTTCCAGAGAGCCCATATAAGTTTGCTGTGTTTCAAGCAGGCCCTCGTGTGTGCTTGGGGAAAGACTTTGCAATGCTTCAAATGAAGTTGGTAGCAGCAGGGCTCCTAACCCAATTCACATTTTCTGTCCCTGAAAATTTCAAGCCAACCTATGCCTTGAGTTTGACCATGCCCATCAAGAATGGCTTGCCTGTAAGAGTTCACCCTTTGACATAGAAATGATTTGTAAAGTTTACAGCATGAAATCTCTTACTTATGGATCATTGATGAGGTACAAGGATTGAGAAATGTGTGTACTGCACAGAACTAGAATTCCTCTTAGAAATCCCACAACATAACCAGGATTTCATAAATGAGTACCATTTTTTTCTGGCAATCACTGGAATCTGTTTTTGAATTGAGCTTTAAATTCCTTTTCAACCAGAATATCACCATCTCTCATGGATTTTATCTTACTCTGGGGTTTTTGTCATATGGAAAATTCCCTTTGAAGACAGAGATCCTGACTCTGTTCAAAACACCATTTGGTTTCAGGGAGCCAGCTACCCCAGGTTTTTTGTGATTAGTTTTACGGGTGTCCTGCAAAAGATCAAGAAATCAACTGATCAAGAGGAACATGGTCAATGGTGCTGTAGCGAGATGTTACAACATTGTGCCTAGATATTCTGGAAACTTCAGAAAGTGAAATGCCAATTCGTTCACTCTAAAAAGTCCCAAAATAAAAGAAATCAATGTATCACCCAGCATAAAATTTAGATGCTGGAAACCCAGGCAGAAATGTCAGATGTAAGTACTTAGGACATTGGGCTGTTGGCAAAAACCTCAAATTCTGAACCTCAACTGAATACAGATATCTCTGTTTACCAACAATACATCAAATTTACATCAGATTTCTACTGTTGTACTACTGTTGTAGCAGTGAAACATCAGTGTGTTAAGTACACTAGTGGTTTGGGAGGATGCATGGAAATGTGCATTATTCCTCTAGAAGAAAACCAGCTTTGTGACTGGAGAATTTCATCCAGTGCAGATGTTATGGTACAGCAGAAAATAAGAACAAAAATCTCTAGAAACAGAATTGTTACCTTACATAGGAAAACCAGTGATAAATGGGTTTGTCAAACTGGGCTTTCTTCAAACTCTCCATGTACCCCTTCAGAATGCAGAACTTGTTGGAGGCCTGAATACAATCACCACAAACTGATCTGTGCATAAGACATAACCTCTTGCTGTGATCACTCCCTAATCTGTCCAAGCCCCTCCAAACTTAGAGAGCAACACATTGATATGAGCTTAGCTTAGCATGAAGGAGCTGCAGGAAAAACAGATCTAGGGGGGCTCCTGTGCAAAAGTGCATCTTTGCATGTAAATATTGAGTCCTGGAAGAATGCAAATCTACCAGAATCTGAGGAATATATCACAAACTGCAGAGTTTGAGGTTCAAGGCAAAAAGTTTAAGAATTCTTGTGGTGTCATAGCCTTGGGACAAACACTCTTTTAAAAGCTGTGAGTGCTGTTGCATGGAGTGGTTCAACATGAAGACCACAGACCAAGGGAATAAGATGGCCAAGGCTTGCAGTCAAATTTGGCAGGAAATCTGTTGGCAAGAGCTTGAAAAGAAAGAATTTAGTTCTTTTGTATCATATGCCATGAGATCACCCAAGCCAGTAAGCTCTGAATATGTGCAACAAAGGCCATAATTGTCAGGTTCGTCACCAGCGGTGACTGCAGCACTCAAATAAGGTTGATTAGGACCTTTGCTCTCTTCTCTTCCAATTCCATCTGCAGCAACCAGCTGGGCAGCACTCAAAGAAGGTTGATCAGGAACTTTTTTCTCTTCTCTTTCCATTCCATCTGCAGCAACTGTCTGGGCAGCACCATACTTGTTACTGTAAATCACATAAGGTCCCACCAACTCTGGACAACATCTCCAGCTTCTTGCAGACTGAACAGCTAAGAACTTCCTTATCTACAGATAGTCTTTTGTTGGTGTCAGCAGATGACCAGGTCCTCAGACTCTACATTGTACAACTGGACAGGTAAGAACTTCCCCATCCATAGATACTCTTTTGTTCATGGCAGTGGATGTCCAGGTGCTCCAACCCTATCATTGTACAACTGGTGAACCACAGACCTCACCACAATCTCTTTAACCTTTGCATGTCATTTAGGATTGCTTGCCATTCAGACCACCAGACTCTTGAGAAGACAAAACTTTCAATTGGTTTTCCAAATCTCTCCAACTAGTGCAGTCATTGGAACTAGCTGGGCAGTATCTGGTTGTAAGAAAGGGTGCTGCAAGAGTTCCAACTTCCAGTATGCTCAACTGATTCTGATAATTCCATGTCAAACATGATGTCCTGATGCCAGGGGTTGGAAAATGGAGGAAAGTCTATCTTGTGATTTGGATTTGTGATGGACTTTATTTTAGCATTGAATCTGAGGTCAGCAAATGGTAGCTGTCCATACACCATTTGGTAAAAGATGCAGCCAAGTGACCACATGTCAGAGGTTTGGCTCGGTTGTGTTGTTGAAGAATGTCTCTGATGGCATGTAGTTCACTGTGCCCATCTGCAAAAGATTTATGTTTACTGTTAATAGGAGAAGCACAAGCTACATGCATGGTAGGCAATAACCTCAGGTCAACTTGACAATTTCATTCTTAATTTCATATGAATGATGTACAGGTGAGATTCACACACTATGTTGGTTGTATAATTTTGGATTACTTTTGCAGTACCAAAGTGTATGAGCTTCAGTCCACTTTTCACAAGCAAGAAGTTAGCAAGCTTTAGGTCTGAATGCACAATGTGTTCCTCATGGATTG
Source organism: Sphagnum tenellum (assembly GCA_963921925.1). NCBI lineage: Eukaryota > Viridiplantae > Streptophyta > Sphagnopsida > Sphagnales > Sphagnaceae > Sphagnum > Sphagnum tenellum. The sequence goes on along the minus strand of OY998143.1, from coordinate 12,832,245 downwards.
TCTTGACAGCCTCCAATGTATGCTGTAGCAAACCACTGACAGGAATGCTTGAATTCTACAGTGAGAACCAGAACTACACAGAGAACATGAGCAACAAGGTCTACTTAAGTGAAAAACTTGCAAAGGATAAGTGAAAAGCTTAGAGATTCATGTACCAGCCAGAAAAGTCAGAGCCAGGCAGTTTCTTCTGGGTTCTCTGCACCCAACTTCCATTTCCCATTGCCTTATTTGTTGCACTTCACAGAAAGCATGTTTGCCAAGTCAAAACACCCCATACTCCAGCACCATAAAGATGATGAAGGCATCTTCTCTTATGTCATCCCCCTGATAATTCCTTCTATCTAGAACCTGCTTGTTTGTAACCTGCACACGCATGGACAAAGGTTGAGCTCCCAGATTTTTAACCAGATTAACAAAAACAGTTCTATCCAAAAGAAGAAGACGAATGACTTAGATGCCCTACGTGTGAACATCCTTGAAGGAACTGATCCTGCTCTTCATTGCATATTAGACCAAAGAGCTGTGTGAAATCGATCAGCTGTATGATGTGGTGCTTCCCTTTCAAGCACTGGAGGTACTCTATTTCTTCCCAATCTTATTATGCCTCCTTCCATTGCCCCACACTATGTTTCCAGTCTGTGTTTGAAACTTTTGCTTTTATTGAGGGAATGGAAGGAGCTTCCTTTACACTTTTCACATGTTCCACATTCTCTGACTGAAACACAGTTTGCCTTCAAAGAATATACATTATCTGGCGTTTTTAGCAATCACAATCATATCATAGTTGTTTTTATATAGACTTGTGATCTATCATTGGAGAGGTATCGAAAAAAATAATTACAACTTTGTCATTGAAAACGCCTCAATCAAAACTCATATGAAAAAATTATATTCACACAAAGTTTCAAACATAATTGTTCCCTGAGAGCATAGCCCAAAAACATGATTACTTGGACAGTTTAAAAGTGAGAAACTGTAAATTAAATATCTCCACCTGGCCAATCATTATGGTCAGCCAATCAAAAAAAGTAAGTTCCTTTTACTGGCTCTTTTGGAGGTCATTGTATAGTGGCCATATGTACAGGCCCCAATTGTGTAGATTGCTGTAAATGCAAAATTGTGTGGGGAGGCCATTTCACTCTCCTGTAGGTGGAGATGCTCGACTATCTGGGCACCTTGTTCATTCTTGCTTCTTCATACAAGTCTTGTTTGCAATCTAATAATGTTCTTCATTTTCTTCTTGTTCATGGAGTTACTTGTGCCCTTTTCAGCCTTTCACATGCATCTTTCTAAAGTTGGCACTAGTTTCATTGTTCATTTGGACATCTTAATTTGGGGTGCATAGACATGAATAATCCAGAGTTTAAATTGCCAAAGTTTCAAAAATGGCAACTAATTCTCATCAATCCGTTTGGACAATGCATACTATCATCCACTATTGGCAACTAATGTCAGTTAATAAATCTCTATGATGGTTTTTTGTCGTGAGAGAAACCTATGTCATTAGAGAAATCTGGGTTCTTACTGGCTGAAGAAGATGACATTCTTGTATCTTTCACTATAGGAGTTGTCAAAGAAAGAGTTATAAAACCAGCTCTGCAGATACTTTTGATTCTAGGTTGCCATCAATTTTCTTTCAAAGTTTTTCAGAATTTACAGGTATTTAATCTTTCATGGAAGCAGAATATGTGCATGTTACCACAGCTCAATGTAACAAACATGGGTTCTAAGGACCTTTCAGCATGTTATCACTGGGCAATTGCAATGGAGGCTCAAGAGTAGAGACTTGTCTAGAATGCTCCAGTGCTCAATTGTCAGGGGGTTTGATTCCAGTACCGCAGCTTGCCATCTCTGAATCAATTTGCAATGGCAAGGAGGGATGAATACCAAGAACAATACTTTTCTCCATGCAAAATTTTAGAAGCTCAGATATTCTGACTTGCAGCAGGGCTTCTCCAATGATAAATAGAAAATGTGTGTGTCTCTGGTCAGTCCCAAAGGACATGGTGTTTTAGATGAGGATTCTAAGAAAAAGTGCTGGCTGGTCTCACAACCATTTGGAACTGAAACAACAAGTCCAAACATGATTGTTGCTGAACATTCACTATGGATTTTTCACCAACCTCATGATAGCAGTGAGACATAATGGAAATGTGGAACATGGAATTTTTTTTTCAATTACAGGGAGCATTCGCTAGTCACAAGAAGCACAGTGTTGGGAACCACTCAGTACTAAAGCATATTTTTCTTTGAATTCAATGCCTGTGATCCCTAGTCCTCATCCAAGTCCAATAGACATTGTTATCCCCATTTGTGCCCAAGAGTTTGGTTTATGGTTTCCTTTGGGTTCCCCTGAGGAAGGATTGTGAAATCGACAGTAGCAGAGCTTGAAAAAGTTCAGCAACCAATTTCTTGAAGTTGCTGGCCTGAAGCTGAAATATGCAGATTGCTCAACAGGTAAGAGCATCCTTTGATCAGGTGCTTGCCATAGAAATTTGGTCCAATTCTATTGAAACTTTCTGAGAGTATGGTAGCTTGGAACATTGTGAGGATATGATGGCTTTTGAATCAACATGTCTAGCTATCTAATCACAAGATATGAGTTGGTGAAGGCTAGGTGCAGGGATTGAGCTTCTGACCCAGCATGCTCACCACAACAGCTTTCAGTACCCTTCACAGAGTTGCAACTGGGTGTGATGTAATAATGGTCATGGCAAGAAAATTGCAGTCTCAACAGTGAGAGATGTGTTTTGGAGTCAAATAGCCCAATCCAATTCTCCAGTAGACAAGGAACTCAGTATACACAAGCAGAATCAAATACAAGAAGGTTTGATAAGGCTATGGATTTGAGAGGACCAACCCTTGCAACTTCAGGGACCAGGTAGCAGGAAGTGAAGCTTTGTACCTGCAGCTTGCTGAATGTCTCTAAAATGCCAATACTCTCAAGCTTACATCCTTATTGTTTAAGCTAGTGTACTATTCCTATCAGCATTACATAGTCTTTTTTCTATTATTACTCCAGCAATCAGTCTGTCACATGCATACCATGCTACCAATCCACACCATGTAATATCTGCACCCTAGCAAGTAATGAGGACCCAAGCAAAGGTTGATTCTTACTGATCATGTCACTCTCACTTTGCTTCTACCTGAGGCTGTCATAATCATTCTTAGATCCATCATATGGCTCTGGGGAAATCTCCATTTTGAATATAGGATCAAGTGTGAGCAGCTTATTGGTTGCCGCTGCTGATAGCCTTGAGTGTGCCAGTGGAACCAGTCATGTTGGCAGGTCCATTGTTTCACATGAAGACTGTATGGATTGGTAATTTATGGTGCAAAAGCCACAATTGTTATGGGGATTGGGGATGAACTGGGTAAAGCCTTTTCTAGCTGTAGGTCCAGAACTCTGTCAAATTCAGATTTGGGGGATTTGGTGTGGTATCTATATTCTATTTCTCATCTGTCACTTCTCTTTTGACTGGTGCCAACATTCAGATCTATGGTTTGCCTTCAAAAGTTTTGCAAAAGGACATGTTTAACTCTCATATAGGGTGTCAGAATCATGGTGTTAGTGGATGATTGTCCTGGGCATCTTGAAACTCCAAGATCTTAGACTTTCAGATTTGGAACACCCAGGTTTAATTCCATCAGATGCTGCATATGGAGACTAAATTTACAACACTCAAATCTTCTGAGATGCCCATGAAACCACTGTGTTTCTTGCTGCACTTTTCTTGTGCTGGTGTAACAGGTTCTCACCAGTTGTAGTAGGCAAGTACTTGTGCACTTGCACTCCCATGCAAAGGCACATTGGAGTCATGAAACATTCTGGCAGACTCAATGTTTGCAGAATCTTTGGAAGTGTTTGTGAAATCCTGGATTAAGTGGTCATTCCTGGAATTTTGTCAAATCCTTCAGCAATTCATGTCTATATGTTCAGGAAATTAACTTTTAATTGGTCTCTCTTGATTCTGCAGCTTTCAGGCAGCAATCAATTTGGCAAAGGAAGGTGATTCAACCTAAATTCATATGCATTTTGGTGACATATATGGTGTTCACTTGATACATAGAGGATAAGAGGAATCTGAATTTTTTTGTAATCCTTGTGCAATGGTTATTTGAACACAAGGGAAGGAAATATCTAGTATTGAAGGTGCAGAATGACCATTAACACACCCATATCTGCTCCCAAGGTTCTTTACTGGTTCTGCACCCCAAAGTTTTAGGAAATCCTGTTGAGTTCTCAACAGTTGGTGTCCATGTCAGGGTTTTCTGTAGCAGCAACCATTCTTGTAAGCTTTTTCAGCAAAGTAAATTTTCCATATTTCTTATGATGGAAAGATCCTCTAACATTCATCACAAAGGCCTCCTTTCTTCTCTCCGTTTTCTTTCCTGTTTCACAATATTTGGACCCACACCCAGAAGTGATGGAGTCATGGGATGTTACAGTAGGTGGTCAATGCCATATGTGTTGCTATTGCAGGTTCCTGAACATGCTTTGTGACTAATGCTGCAGTTCAAACTTCAAACAGCTCATCAATTCTGTTTTGTGGTCTGGTTTCCTCTTTTCTTGAGGGTACTAGGGTTTCCTCTTTTTCATGGTTGCTGATGGGCTCTGGTTTTTCAGTTAGATGTGAAATCTCCAGTTCCTTATTATCAGGGTCAGCTCCATATTTATTTCAGGTTGCCTGAAATTGTCAGTATTGAGAGATTTTCAGTACTGGGCTTATGAAGATTCTTCTGACTGATATATTTGTTTAACCTTTGGATCCTGGAGTTTGGAGTTCCAATAGACTCTCCCAAGCTCTATAATGCTGAATAATGTCCATAATCTAAACCATTAATGACATCCAATGCTTCGATGTCATTTTCTCTACAGTTCTCTTTGGGTCAGATTCTCTAACAATTTCTGGAGCTGGATTGAAATTATCAACAATTGGTGCAGTTGGGATGGAGGGAGCAGCAATGGAGGCCCCACAGCACCTGGTCAAGCAGTTCTCTTAATGGTCCATCTCCATGCAGCATAATTGGGCCTGGCAGGGTGCCCACATAGTGTTCACAGGCTCATCAAAATTTGCTGCTTTATGCATTTGGTGAATTCATAGTCCTGATTGTTCTCATGAATTTGTGGCAAACCCGTATGCTGGATTACATGTGGAAAACATGATTGCCGGTGGTGCTGACAATTGTGTCTTGTTTGTGGCTTATTTTGTAGGCAGTGTTTCTACCACATGAAGGTCATCCCGGTACCGTGGTGACCTCGAGGGGAACCATATAGTCTTAAAACTTTCACCTCAGCAATTGAGGATGAGCATGTTAATATCCACCACAGATTTGTGGCAATTATCTCAGCATGCAAGACAGGAAAAGGCACTTATGCTGCACTTATTATAGCATGAAGGTCATGCAGGTGCCATGTGGGCCTTGAGTGGGCATCATAATCTCACATTTTTCTCCTCAGCAAATGAGGATGGGGATGTTAATGTCCCACAGATTGGTGGCAATTTGCAAGACAGGAGAATGCACATAAATCAATGTAACCCACTTGACACTGCCAGCATGTAGTTTTGGGGGCAATGACATGCTGGCAGTGTCAAGTGGGTTACATTGACTTATGTGTATGATGTAACTTCCATTGCACTACGGTGCCCTTCATTTTGGAACCCCTTGTGAGAGGCCCACCACAAGAAGCAGCTAAGCTAAACACATTCATGAGGGAACCACTATTCTCTCTAAGACTCAAGATCAGGTATGACGATTATTTCTGCAATTCAGTAAACCAATGATGCTGTCATCACAAATTACATTGGAAGTGTGTTCTGCTTTCTTCATGCAGGTGGATCCCATCTTTGTGCTTATCAATAACGTACATTGCGTGTCTGTTCCATTTCTTGGGTACCTGGGTGGATCCCAGCTTTATGATTAATAACAAATTACAATGTAGGCGTAGCTAAATATGCTCCTTCCTCTATAATTGTTATGGCAATTCCCATAGCTGGCAAACATGGCTTACATACACAATTCAAGAGAATAAATATGTTGGAAATACGTGCAGTGCACGTCAATGGACCAACTTGTCAAAATATGGTATGTCATTCACTGGCCGGGAGACCATTGTGAAATGTAGTGCAAACTACTGAGTCTTTACAAATCTTTAAGCTTATGCCAAGAGAATCAGGAGTTGGACTGATGGACCTGTACTCTCTTGCATTTGATAAACAGTTCAGCTTCTGGTTCACTGAATTGTCAATTGAATGGATCAAAATTTGCTTGATGCATTCTGCCAGAATAATTTATCTATAACCATGCCAACAAAAGTCACAGGTGTGCAAAATGGAGTACTCTTGCCTTGCTGCTATTCTGGAGAGAAAAACAACCTAGCATCTGACATGGAGGTAAATTCTTTCATTACAAATGTGCAAGGAGGGAGTGGGAGTGGGTGTTGGTTTCAGCGAATCATAATCATCTTATCGTTGAAAAGAAACAAGAAAAGATGACGTTGTTGGGCCTTATGAAGACCAGCTGATCAACTATTGTCACTACTGAAGAAATACAAGATCTGTGTGCAGGATGGGCAACTGGGTTGCTGCAGCTCACAGCTGAAGAAATACAACAACCAATGTCATTGTCTGCACACCAGCAGTTTGACTGAGTCATATGCATCACAAAACCAAGCAGCCTATGACATGGTCAACTGCCCAGAAAAACATGCCTGAGACTAAGATCAAAAGAGGCCATACTAAGGTATATCGTGCCAAGTTGGTAAGGCAATACCAGACAATGACAAACTGGCCCACTGGTCCCAGTTCCACATGCAAAGTATTTTCTGAGCTTGAGGAAACCTGCAGAGAAACAGGAAAGGATCCACATGTCCCAGCACCTCCCAGTTTCCTAATGCACAGCATCTCTAAGCAGTAAGAAATGCCCACTAGCTGCCATCTACCTGAGTAACAATCTACAACACCATCACCCTTATGCGGGGCTTGCTGTATCCAACCCTCCTCTCATGCTCTTTCTCTCTGCTACCCATCAATGATGGCAGCTTCTCATAGTGGTCAACAATGGGGCATTTAGAGTGATGTCACTTGCATGTTTCAGGGGTTTTCTACTCCACACATGGATGGCTTTACCATGTTAGGGCTTGATGTACAATCACCTTCTTGGCATGAATGGGTTCATTTTGGTCCATGTAATAGAGGTTGTTTTGATTGTCATTGAGTGGGACATGAGATATTGGATAGTACATCTTATAGTTGTGAATTTTCATCTCAATAACCTCTCTAACCTCTTCAAAAGAATTGACACTAAAGCTTTATGGAAAAAATGTGATCAAGAACCTTTTTCCCCTAGTGTTGCCAAGGGTGCATCCTTGAGCCTTTTCTAGAAGTTTTCTTTATGTGTTCCAACCACAGTCATACTATGAAAAAGTCACCCATCCCAAGCTTTATTATCAGCTTGTAGTGTTTAGTTTCGAAGTGTAGGAAGGATTCTTTGTGGCCACCTTAGCAATGCCACACCACAACTCATCAATGATAATTTGGAGGTAATATCCAAATTTATAATTACAAACCAAGTGTTTCCTATGTCATGCAAAAATTACAAGGTTTTAATCACATAAACAAATGAATGGCATAGCAATTGATGTGAAATTATTTTTCCAGATGATGAAGTGATATGCGATTATATAACTTGCAAGTCACATGACAATCATGGAAAATAGGCTAAATTAGATCTGGTGAACAAATATGGGTTGACATAAGGATGTATTTTTTTTATCTTCAACAAATCTCACCAATATATTGACATGAAGGCTTGTCATGTGAACGAAACACGGTTTTACATGACAACTTTGAGCATGGTCAAGGTCATGTGTGTGCCAACCAAGGCTTACTATTGAGTAGCTACAATTGACAATACAATCCACACTACAATCAATTTCATAATAGTGCACATAACAACCATTCTTAGCTCAAAACTAGTTAGTCTTTATCCTCAAGTGAACTTGTTCAAATCAAAACTAGTATACACTATCTACATAGTATGTACTACAAACCAATAGCATAGTGTGATGTATGATGTAAAGGGTGATTCATATTAGGTGATTTGTTATAAGGACCCCAAAGTTCAATTTTTTTCTTTTACGATGGGCATCATTGATTGGCCCATTACTACAAAAAAAAACATTAATCAAGCTTTCTACAGATTGTAGTCTCCTTCTTTGGGTGGGAACATGGTAAGCAACACACTGGGAACTTGGGGAGCATGTCAATAAAAACTTGATGGGAACACATTGGGAACAACAAAATCCCAAAAAAGTTGAACACTCCTCACCCTCCCAAAGACGAAAAAGCTTGGGCCCCTTGGGTGCCCAAGCTAATCGGCAAGGCACCAATTTTGGGACATACAATCTTGTAGGGTTGGAATAAATAAATAAATGGGGAATCGTCTTTTCAACTTAAGCTTGAAAAGTAGAATGTTTGTCACCTCTACTATCCAAAATCTATTTACATAAATTCGACCTATAAATTAAAAACTTGGTAGCCAATCTTCGTATGCTTAGCAAGGAAAACTCTAGGACCAACAATAATTTTTTTTAAACCACTTTTTGGTCCAGTTATTGTGAGCATTTGAAATAAATCAACATTTCTAATTTCTAATTTTTACCAGTGTTGGGAGGGTATTAAAAATTACATCAAATACTCATCAGGTATCAGGCAGGTTTATCAGAGTTGATAACCATAGTTACCTAAAAATTCAAATACCCAATTCTGATATATAATCATGATTCTCAAATTTTCTCAAAAAAGTCAAATAACCACCACCTAGACAACCTTCGGTTCTTTGTCAATTCTTTCATAAGACCCCATGGTTGTTGGAGAATTTTTGAAATAACTGGAATCAAAGGTTCTTTGATTTTGATTTTTTTTCAAATACCCGGGAACGGACAGGCTTTTTTTATTCTGATTTATTTCCAAATACCCTCATCCCAACACGGGTTTCTACTTTTTACCCTTACACTACAACAGATAACTAACTCCAAACTCGACCATGTGATATTGAATGTTGAAATTCATTTCCCTTTTCTTTAGTTTACCATTTCAGACCGACGAACACGAGCCTTTTAACCCAGTTTTTCCATGATCGATTAGCTTGACTTCAAGTCCACAAAAGTGGTCGGTATTCCCCTTGATGCACTATTGAACATAGTAAACTTCTGACCCTGCACCCATTCTCGTACCATGGTAGAACCTAGAAACCCTAAAATTCATCCAAATTGCTTCTCAATATTATACATATCCCCATGTTTAGACTAAATGTTCAGCGTCTCTCTAAGTCCAAATCTTAAAAAATTATTGGGCTTCATTCACTTGGCCATTACTATGCCTCACTCAAGAAGGTGATGTTACCTGTGTGGGTCCTTATTCACCCTGGCCCCTACCATGAAACTGCAAATTTGGGCATTTCAACTTACATGGGGCTCACCTCATTGGAGACCCAAATTTCTTCTTCTAAATGTCTTAACCCATACCTACCTACCTATTGGATAGGCTAATGTCAGGGGCATCAGATTAGGATGATCGGTAATGTAAGTTCCCCTACTATCGCACAACGCACTGTAATATGTTTCCAAAATAGTCGGTAATGTAAGTCCCATACTATTGCACAATGCACTCTAATATGTTTCCAAAATAGTCGGTAATGTAAGTCCCCTACTATTGCACAATGCACTCTAATATGTTTCCATTGGATGAAAAATCCCATTACAAGAAAAAGGGTTTTTCCACACAAAAGTTGTGGCTCATGACAATTATGTGAAGTAAACAGTACGGTTTCTTCCATTACAATGTACAATATGTGACATTTATTGTGACATATACCACGCAAAAATTGCAACTTGACATTAAGAGATGACATGTTTTCCAGCTCATGACACTAGTGTGAAATAAAAATTGTGTGATTTCATTGAATACAATGAATAATATGTGACATTTATTGTGGCATTTGCTTCACCGAAACTTCAACTTCACACTAAGTAATGGCACATATTATGACTTGTGTGTGAAATATAATGTGTAATTTCTTACATTACAATGTGCACTACTTGTCGAATTGCAATTGTTGTGTACCATATGCCACAATAAACGTCACATACTTCACATTGTAATGGACAAAACCACACAATTTACTTCACACAAATGGCTATAAATATGTGCCATTACCTTAAGGTCAAATTGCAATTTTTGTATATGACAATCAATTTCATATATTATACATTGTAATGGAGGAAACCACACAATTTACTTCACACAAGTGTCATGAGCCGCAACTATTTGTGTGATAAAAGTCACTTTCTCTTGTTCAACTAAGCCTCCCTTTACACAAGGAGTGATGGCCAATGTTCAACTCAAATATGTACCATCCACACTGGTTGCAAAGGTTAACATCAAATTTCAAGTTATTAAAAATTCAACAAGGATGCAATCAAAATTAAATTGCTGAAATTTGCTGGGAGCTTAGGGCATAAACTTGATAATAAGTCACTACTGGAGACTTGAAGCTCTTGTGGAAGCATGAATGAATGGTTTTTTTAATTATTCGCATCTCATACAACTTTGGCAGAAAGTACTTATTATTCTTACATGTATTGCTATTTGTGAGAAGGGCTTTTTCGAAACAAAATACAATCTAGAATCACTTGTGAACTTCCTTGAAGTTGGATACTTTAGATGCTTTGATAAGAGTTTCATTTTGCAACATTGAGATGAACAATATGAACTGAAGGCCAATCTTCAAGGTGTGGAAGAACTTGAAAATTTGTAAAATTCTTATATTAAAATAATTGCCAAAGTCATAAATTTAAATTTTATTTTCAAAAAAAAAAATTGGATGTGAAATGAAAAAAATGTGTGAACATATCATTTGTGTTGAATATCAACTTCCTACCAACTTACTTAAGTTACTTTCACCAAGTTATAATTATTTGAGAAATTTGTATTACATGCACATAGTTTTGGTGGAACTGTAAAATATGTTAACTAAGTTTACTTAAATATCTTTAATTAACTTGAATGTGGAACATCTCAATCCATGAAATGATGAAATGGTGACCTTGTGCATGTGCATACACTTTTAGGGTAAGCAACATTGCATGGGGGTGTTCACATCTTATTTTTAAAATAAGCGAGAGCTTCCGAATGGATCATAAGTTTGTAGCAACATCTACATGATCCATCATCCTAAGGTTGAGTGAAAAGCTGGAGGTACAAATCATTGTTTTTATGGTCTTCATTCTCTCATCAATCAATCAATCGGTGTCAATTTCCAACAATTTGCATGGCAATTTCTGCAAAACTCTCCATCAAAGTGAAAGTCAGAATAAAACGTTCGCATGTCATCAAAAGAAATGCACTACCTTGTCCAAAAAATCAACACTGATGCAGCACCGATTGTCAGTTCAACTTGACTAAAATAATTTGGGGCGCTTTTCTTGGTGCGTGCTACCATGTGCTATCTTCTTTCCCACCTTTCTTCGCTGAAGGCAATAGGTTGAACTCTTGACTTGGTGATAAAAGCTTGTTTTCAGCTTGATGACAGACAACTTGGTTGTAGCATTACCAACGGTACCGACAAATTTTGTTTGGCCATTTTTTCCCAGTCTACTACAGTTGAAGGATTCCTATACATTAGGTATTTTACACAAGGACTGGATGCCAAGGTTGAACTTAAATGGAGTGATCCTATTGGTGCACACACTGAAATTAATATCCCAAGGGCTTTACACAATTAAACTAAAATCTGTTAATTTATGACTGTTTTTGGGTGGCCCCCTCCTGGCCCCAAGGGTCAAAAAAGGATATCTAAGCTTCTATTAATTAGGGAGGGGATGCACTACAGTTAGTTAGTTTTCTCGAAAAAAATTTAATTATTTATATTCCTTTCAAAAGGAGCATTTGATTGATCCATTACCAATATTTTGGGAACATGGTGCACTCCCCCAGCATAGAAGCCTGTATATATGCTCTCCCCCCCCCCCCCCTTCTCACCCCGCCCAATTGAAGCATGCTTTGTCATGCTTCCCTTTGTCCTGAAATGAACTCCCCAACCTCGCTGTTTCATCTCTATCGATTTCCTTCTCTTGTTCGTCTCTCTCCATTTTGGCCCCATCTTTATTTTGTCTCTCTATTTTTGTCTTTTATAATGATAACAAAGAATGAAATGTATGCTTCCACAATTGGAGGATGCCAAATAACCCCCCCTTATGAACTGATGGATCTGGAGTGCCAATGCCTTATCCACACCAGTGTTGGGCGGTTCTCACTAATTTTAGAGAACTATCGGTAGAGAACTATCGGTACCGGTTCTTTAAGGCCATGTGTGAGGATCATCTCGGTTCCTACTTTTCTTAAATAGGGAGCTTACAAGAACCCTTCCAGGTATCAGATTTTTTTCAAGGACATAAATCCGGTTCTCAAGCTTGGTGGTTCTCAGCAATTTGAATACAGCCAGTATTTTTTTGGCTGGTTTTCACAAGCTGGATCTGAAATTTTTCAATTTTGTTTTTTGGAAATTCTATTTTTTAATATTACATATATGTATAGACAAAATAATAGACTTTGAAGATAGTCTCCTACATCCTTATTAATAGTAAACTTAATTTTTCATGCGAGCAAAGGTTTCAAACTTACCTTCTCCTAGTGCACCCAATGTCCATCTTTGCACCCCCATTGTTTGTTATCAAAATAATAATAAAAATGTGTGTCCACCTTGGCACCATTGGTGTTCCTCATGTGCTTTTCAACACCTTCAACCTTCTGTATTATTATCCTTCCTAACAACCTGTATCATGACATCCCTCAAACTAGAATGTCCCATTTCAATCTAAATTTGTATGAGTATTTTCATCATGTTTGTAAGGATGGGTGTTATCAAATTTTGAACTTGCAAGTGAAATGAGTTTTGCCACCTTCTAATTGGATCAAATCATCACAAGGCTGTACATTATATAAAGGAAACAAACAAAACACGAAGCATTTGTTCATACCATGAATATCTTGAATGTCACAAATGGAATTTGCCACCTTCTAATTGGATCAAATCATCACAAAGGTGTACATTATGTAAAGGAGACAAACAAAACACAAAACAGTTGTTCATACCACGAATATCTTCAATGTCACAAATGGTGAATGGAAAGCCTCAAGATGACATTTACTAAAACAATACTGTGGCATAATTCAATTGCCCAATTCACTATGCAATCTTAACTTAGTGAAATTCATTTAACTTCAACTTCAATTAATGTCTTCATTAGTTGTTTAAAAGTTCATTTTACAAGGAAAATGTATTTTGAAACAAAAGTCATTTCCTTCTCTTTTTTTTGAAATTTATTTATTTTATCAAGTTTTAATCATTAAAGAAAATCTATTCAATTTGCAAATTACACCCATAACAAAAATATTTTTTATAATGACTACAAGATTACATTGTAGAATGTCAATTAAGAAAATTATATGTGGGGTTTTACTTGATTGCAACATGGAGTAAATCAAATGAAGGATAGTATAAGAACGTAAGTTGTATAAGATTGAAAGTTGTAGTTATATTCTAGAGGATGGCAAGTAGGCAACACCTATTATGGCTATACCACTTACGATTTACTGATTTTTAGTCAGATGCATCCTTTAAAACATTTTTTAAAATTGCACAATCTGACCAATTGTACTATGAGCTAACCTCCAAAAAGTGTTAGGTGTGTAAATATAGGAGAAGAGCCTATACCTAAGTCCTTTTCCTACGTAAAACAAAGCTGAGATTTTTTCACTTTTTAGAAAGAGTGACAGGCTAGATGGTGCCTTCCGCTGGTCAGAAGATCCCATTACAACCTGGTTGGTACCTTCCACCGCAAAAGGTCCCACTTGCTGAAAACAGGTTTCTTTACACACGAAATGGCGCTAAAAATATAAAGGGAAAAGTCCATGCAATGCTTTCTGTGTTCAAAAATGTTCATGTCAACATGAATCATGTGCGAATACCTTTATACTAAGGAGATAGGATTCAAATTGACATAAATTCCAAAGATGAGAAATTTTAGTATTCAAGTTGGCACAAGCATGAGTCCCAACATAATGACATGCACAAGAAATAGAACCCCTTTCCAAATGTCTTGAAACATTAAAACACAAACCAGCTCCAATGGTGTTAAGTATGTGGTCCTACACAAAGAATTTTGCAGGACGTGTAATAATCATATATCATATTGGATGGGTCCAATGAGAAAATGCACATCTTCCAAGGCTTGAAAAAGCTTTGGAAAAGTTTAACAACTAGGATTTGACTACTATTTCATGTTTCAAATTGGGTAGATAGTTTGATTGTTCTAGGTGGGCTGCGGTTATTAGTCTCCCACCTATTTGTAATCTAAATTTTAGTTTTATTGGTGGAGTTGGAAAAAAGCAAAGAAAACCAAACAACAATACGCAAACCTCTAAGATACTAACAAGTAAATTTACAAAGGCATTTATAATTTATGAGTGCATTTACAAAGGGCATTTACAAAAACGAAGTGCAATGTGAAATTAGAATGCAAGTTAAAATATTAAAGTTGATTTCAAGAAAAGAATAATCATGTAACCAAATAATGAAAAACAACAAAACTTTTGAATGAAAAAACTTATCTTTTCTTTCCTAAGATGCACCTCATGCTCCAAGCTCCAAAACCTACACATGGCAAGAGGGGGGAAGTACATCACTTCAACAAGCAACAAATTGAGGCAAGGAATGACAAACAATAACAAACAACATCACAAGGGAAGGTGAACTGAGTATTTAAAATAACAATACAAGGTGAAGAATGACAAATCATTGTGAGCAACAACGCAAAGCAAAGGTTACACATTGCATTGAACAACAATAGAGCAAGGCAAAAAAAACAAACCATAACTAATAGTAATAACACAAAGCAACAAACCATAATAAGTAGTAGCATGGTAAATCAAAGAGTGACAAACCACAACAATTAACGACAATGTAAGGTGATGGACCATAACAAGTAGTAACAACACAAAATGAAGAACAACAAACCACATTAAGTAGTAGCAATGCAATGTGACAAACCATAACAAGTAATAGTAGTGCAAGGTGATAAAGTAGAGCAAATAGGACCAATGCAAGGCAATGGATCACAATAAACATCAATAATGCAAGGTGACATACTACAACAAGGTGTAATGCAAGGTCATGGACCACAACAAGTAAAAGCAATGCAAGACAACAAACCATAGTGAATAGGAACAGCACAAGGTGATGGACCACAACAAGTAAGAGTAACACCAGGCAACAGACCATAATAAGCAACAACAATGCAAGGTGAACAACAATGCAAGGTGCAAAAAAATGCAAAATAAAAGAACAAGAAACAAAATACAATGAAAAACACAAGCTAACAAAGTTTTAAAACCTCTTGAATTTTATATCCCTTTCCTTTCATGGTTTTGCCTAGTGGAGGTGCCACCCTAGACCTTAAAACTTCTAACCTTAAACTTAATTCCAACCTATCCATTTTCCCTTCCAAACCTTGAGAGATGGATTTGGGTTTTCATGTGAAAACCCATTCAATTTTTATTTTATTTTTTTTTAAATCTGGTTTCAGTTCTCATAATCATTTCTCATAATCAATTCTCACATGGGTGAAATGTTTAAAATTGATTTTCAACTTGGTTTTCACCCAAAATGAGAATAGTTGATTTGAATGTGAAAACTGAACTGAGAACCCATCTGAAAATCAAATCACCCAATGTGAACCGCCCAACATTGCTCCACACTATGCATGCAATGGAAAACATAAAATGCCCCATCAAACTTGGCAACCATGTGAAAAGAAACACTACCATATAATTATCTCTAAATTCATGCCATTGGAGGGGGGGAGCTAGAAAGGCAAGTTTTGGCATAATAATGCATCAAACCTTTCACTGGGAATGAAATCTTACAAAACAAAATAACAAATAACCAAATTCATTTTTTCACCAATTTTGGTGGTAAACTAGTTTCATCCTGTTTTTCCTTTTTCTTAAGCGCCACCACATCGGCTACATATATTTTCACTGCTCCTACTTATACAACTATTATACTTTGAACCTTGTGCATTAAATGTTAAGATTTCGCATTTCATACTGAAATTTAATAAAATTCCCTTACTTTGTGGATGCCATTAAATGAGGGGATAAAGGGTGAAAGTAGAGGGTTAAAGTGATCTAGCAGCCACCAATGCACTAGTTGGCCGTTCTATCCACTGGATGGGCTGCATTTTTTCATTTGGTGTCAAATGGGGTTCATCATAGTCCATTTTTTTCGTTGCTAACCACTATACTTTTCTTTTTTGTTTGTTCTTGGTTATTTTTTCCCTAGACTTGACCTCACACTCAGCTACCCTACTCACCTTCCTACTTTCATAAGTATTGTAGCAACCTTGGTACTTTATTAATTATCCCTTTTTGCCATAACTACCTTAATAATTAGTTATCATACTGACCTAACTATTATATTAACTACTTACCCTACTAACTTAGCTACCATGTTAACTACATACCCTACTAATTTAACTTCCCTACTAACCTAACCATTGTATTACCTATTTACCTACTGACTTAATTACATTACTATTTAGCAACCCCATATACACAACCACCCAATTGACATAAATATTCTATTATAATTCCGCTGAGTCCTTACTGAATGGTCCTCCACTCAGTAACTTTGTGGACAGGGGCCTGGGAGAGTGGGAGTGGCTGGGGCCTGGGAGCACCAAAATTAACAAAGACTATATTATAATTCCGCTCATGGTCCTCCAAAATGGCCCCTATCCGTTGTCACACAACACAACGATGTTTTTATCACTGAAACTCGTTTTACACAACACGGGCCCGTTTTGATATCGGAGTGCGGTTTCACACAACACGGTCGAGTTCTGATCTCTAGGTCTTTTTTGATATGACATGGCTGGTTTGCACTTTGCACATCCAGGTCCGTTTCACACAATACAACGGTTTTTGACATTGGGATCCCGTTTCACACGTCATGGCAGGGCAGGGGGGGCACGGCACGGCAAGGGGCACAGCAGGGCAGGGGGCACAGTAGGGCAGGGGGCACAACAGGGCGGCCAAACAGGGCAGGGCAGGGTCTGTCTATCCATCCGTCTGTCTGTCTTGCAAGGCAAGGCAGGGGGCAAGGCAAGGCAGGCAGGGCAGGGGCCAAATAAAGAGTAAAAGATAAGAAAAAATAAAACTTATAAAACATCAGAGTGGCCGAAGGTCACGCGCACCCACGAGGGACTTCACAGTGGCCTTCGACCACGGGCACCCACTTGTATTCTACAAACATAGTCACATTATAAGGTAACTTGTTTCTTACATACTAACTTACTTATCTACCTAACTACTTTGCTAGTGTAATTTTCTTCCTACCTACTAACTTGCCTACCTACATGCCTACCTACTCCAATAACCTATCTACCTTACTCCTTAAACTTCCTTTCTACTTACTAACTTGCTTACTAACCCAACCACTTACCTATGCACCCACCTTCATACCTACCATTATGTTCACTTTCCTACCTAGTTTTTTACATAACCAAATACTTAATTAATTACCTATTCACTTTTCCTACCCCCCTATCCCCTTAATCTTACTTGTTAATTTCTTAAGGTTCACCCTAGTTCATGGATGATGAACATAGGTCCCCATATGTAGGTATTACAAATAATTTATAGTGGAAAAATGTTATAATTGTAGTCATTTTGGTTTAGTTAATGCATATTCAACTAAATTTTGTTTACCTAATTTACTTATGGAATGGATATTACAATATATCTTTTCATGTAATTGTTATAAGTATTTCTATTGGATTATGTTTAGGTTTAAGGTTGGGACACATAAATTAGTTAATAAATTTTTCACAAATCTATAATAATTAACCTAAACTAGGCTAAATTTGGGGGGGGAATTTTAGGGGTTAAGCATATGTGAAGTAATACAATTTCATTATATATCTTTTTCAAAGAAAGTGGAAAATTTTAATTAGGAAAGATCACACAAAAGTAAAAGACATATATTTTATTGTTGTTTTTACAAAATTTATTAGATTATTTTTGAAGATTAAGGTTTTTTTTTGGTTAATAAAATTTTGTAGTTAAAATTTTGGTTTTTAAATTGTTTCCTTTTTTTAATAATTTTTTTCATTATGTACTTTGTATAGTTTTTTGGGTTTATGGCATATATCAATAAAACATTTTATTGTTAAAGTTTGTACAGTTAAGGTTGTTATAGGGTTTATGGCAAAATATCATTTGGATTTTTAGGGTTATGCCTTATGATTTAATGTTTAGGAATTTATTTAATATATATCAAGACTTAAGATTTATATTTTAGACTTTGCTCATTGTATTGATTTTTTATCTTATCATTTGTTGAAATTTATAATTATGAATCTCCTTTGTTTCCATATATTCCATAGTTGTTAAAGTTCGATATTTGTTAACCCACTTTTGTTTAAATGTAATACCAGTATCATATTGTGATAATTCATTAACCATGAAACATAAAAATATTTTTTACATATTTGATTCTCCACCAATACATCATGAAATTCATTTTTCAAAATTATTTAGTCACCTTACAATATGATTTAACATATATAAAAATGAACATAATGCAAAATTGATCACATTGATGATATAAGGGGTTAGGGTTTAATGTAAAAATTTACTACTTAATGTTAAAATTATGGTTTAGGTTTAGAATTTGGGACATATTAATTAATTAATTAATTAATTAATTTTTACAAGTCTATAATAATTAAAATAAATCTAAGGTGCATTTTGGGTGGAATTTTTAAAGCTTAAACATTTGTAAAACAATGCAATGTCATTTAATATTTTTTTAAACAAAATGAAAGAACTTAACCTGGAAATATTACCAAATGGTAAGATACATACCTTCTTTTGTGTTTTGTTACAAATTTTATTTAATTATTCAAAAATTAAGGCCAAATTTATAGTTGGTGAAAATAAATACATGTGAGAGTATTACAAAATTATATGAATACTTAGTCCTAAATGAAATACACATATTCAATCATTTTGATATAACCCATAGGTAATTTAAATAACTTAAGGTGCAGACCCAACCCCAAATGCAATACCCACATGTATAGTCATTTCAAAATAAATATAACCAGTATGTAGTTTGAATGGCCTTTTAATGAAAATCAAAGCCTATATATAATACTTGCATGCAAGTTCATTTTGAAATAATCTATAGGTGATTTAGACAACCTTAAGTGAAAAATCAACCTTAAATACAATATCCACATGTAACGTCACTTCAAAATAAGTGGTTTGATACCCAAAATATGTTTATTTATATAGCTAAATTAATTTTATGACAATTAATATCATGAATAATTATTTAAAATAATGATCTGAATAATTTATCAACATAAAAAATCTAATTAAGATAATAAATTAAATATCAATTATTGATTTGATTTTTTAATCTAAAGTTTAATAATAAATAATTAAAGTTCAACGAAATAAGTAGTTAATTAATATGAAGAAATAAATGATTGTTTACATACGATAATAAATCATTTACATTATTTAAAATATTTTTATAGTAATTCCTTAATTATTACATTATTTGTTGATATTTAGATTAGATTATTATTTCATATGAATCTCATAAATATTACAATGGAAACCTATATGCAGGTATTGCAATGGATGTAAAAAAAACCAACAACTATTTACAAGACCTATATGCAAGCATTACAACGGATGTAAAAAAAAATCAACAACTTTTTATGAGACCTATATGAGGGTATTATATATTTGAAATATCCTTATGAAAGTATAACAAAAAGAATGTAGATATTAAACAATGTTCATTTTGATTTTTGTTAAAACTTAACAAATTAATGTTACTTATTTATATGTGCCTATTTAAGTTTTGATTCTTACATCTAAAATACTAAAATTTATGAAAAAAAAGACATATATAATTAACCATACACCCATCAAACAAGTGTGACGATAGAAAAAATATTATATTAATAAAAAAAGTACAAATATGAATGGATCAAAAAATGCTAAAGACCCCAATGAAAAAAAAAAGGTTCTCTATAATATCAAAGCACCAAAGGTTAGCCCATTTGTCAACTTTTCATTACAAAAGCACCTTGTCTACCTTTTTTTAAAAAAATGTCTACCTTTAAAAAGAATTGGCCCCATGTTTTCATGAATATTTCTTCGATTTCGTCGGTAAGGCTAGAAATTTAGGGACGAGACAATTTAGGGACGAGACAATCATCCAACACTAAACTAAACCAAACCAAATTAAATTGGACGAACAGAGTCGAACTGTCGGTACTCAACACCAACAACTTCTTGACAGATAAGAATCGGTAAGTGGATGAAAGTTGGAGGGCGACAGGGCGGGAGGCGAATGAGTTTTTGGTGAGAATCGATTCTTGCTCTCGCCACACAGGTCAAGCGGAGCTTGTTCGTGCTCTTTGGAGAGCGCTTAAGAATGCAGAGTGGCATGCTAATTTTCAGCAATTTCTTGTATCAGAGGAGCTCGGATGTTGTATCTAGGATTAGCTTGTTTGGAGTATGAGCTAAATTCTCTATCTCAAGAAGTTTTTTTTGCTTTTTTTGGGTTTTTTTTCCCCTCCCCTTTCTTCTGTATCTTGTTGCTGTTATTTCGGTTTCTTGGCTGGTTCAGTTGTACACTTGCTTGCCGTTGAAGTTATGTCGCGAGTTCCGGGGAATGTCACTCCATGTTTGGAATTCTTGGAAAAGGAGATCCTGGAAAGGGAGCGAATGATGTGTGGCGACTTTCGCGACTTCCAAGACCTTCTTGATAATTTGAAGTCGTCTGGGCATTCTCAATGCACTACTGTGTGGACCAAGGATAGTGTGGCTTACCGATGCCGCACCTGCCAGGTCAACGATGCTAGGTCAGTATTTGAGTGCGCTTTGCTATTATCCTCTTCATATTTGTTTTGCTTGTTGTTGCTTGTCGCTTGTTTCGTGTAGTTTTGATTTCTTCTACTAGTGTTCCCCGTTGCTTGTGACTCCCAAGGTGATGTTCATTTTGAAAATTGTTCTCGGACTACGGGAATTGGGAATTATGTTGAAGTCAATTATGCTTCCCCGTTTAGACTGCACCTAATAATTCAACGATCTGGCAAATTGCTTGATAAGAACGAAGGAAAGATATCCCGTTCTCTTGCTTGTGTTTCTCTTGCTTAACCAACTTTCGGAATCCGTCGCCACTCTTTTTGCCCGCTCCTCGACAATTTAAGCGGGACGGGAATCCCTATCCTTTCCCTCGGACATGATAGAAAGTTTAAGGAAGAATTTGCACAGATAGATAGGACATTATTGCTTAATTCACATGAATTCGGATATGAAAGTTTGATTCTAGGGTTTTCATTTCTGCTTTCTACAGCAATTGCTACACCTTGTGTCAGGACTATAATTTCCTTGACCTTATAGATCTAGAAGCGGTCTTTTTTATATACCTGGCGCTGGAACTTGAATTGCCATGACCTTGTGGACTTGACAAGTCCAACTGGTTATAATGGAAGCTTACTAAATCTCTGGAATCAACTCCAGCTAACTAGTGACAAAATCGTGACTTCCACAGACTAGTGGATTTCTCAAGCTCAATGTATCCTGTTGAAAACATTGTTAGTATGTAAGAAGATTATGGTTCACTGAAGTAAAAATAAGAATCAAGCATCACAGAAGAGTTGCTCCACCCTCAACAGCATTGACTACCCAACAATCATATTGCAGATAGACTGACACATGTTTGTCTCTTGCATGACTTCAGTGGTGTGTACCTCTCATGTAGGCTTTTGTTAGTACTTCCATCTTTTGGTCATTTCATGATATAAAATTGGTGGAGGGCCACATACTAAAGCATGATTAGTGCATTTGACTAGAATGATAAGCTATCTTAGTTGAACACATGTTGGGAATATTTAGTCTGAGTTGTGTTGGGGGCACTTGTGACCACACGATTTGAATTTGTGCTTTTGAGTCATCAAGCAATGTTCCTATACAAGAGGTATCTTGTAGGGATCTTTGTACTTGAGGAATTTCCTTAGGTGGAGATTTCAATAAATTACTTTGAAAACTTTGACTCACTTGTTGTCATTGAGCACCTTGTTCAACCCACAAATAATGTGAGAAGGAAAGTTCTTTGTACTTCCATGAAAACGTATAATATTTTGTGAGTTGATTGAAGTCCATACATGGATAGTTCAAGTCTTGTGATCACATTGTGACTGATGGTCTGACAAATTTGTGAGCCATTCTCACAAGGTTATGACTATGTTATGTTATCTTCAAGTGTTGTTCGGGAGTTTTCTCTGCGAATTCTTAAATTAGTCTTGTAAACACATTCCAAAACCTCCAAAGCATTAGCAAGCTGCTGGAGCTTACTCAAAATTAATCACAACTTATGTTCACAGCTTGTCATGCACCATGATCAATCTACACCTTGCTGTGGTGTAATCAAATGTGGGGCAAGCTAGAGACCATTTTGTTTTATACATCTTATCAAATTAGCTTCATTGAAGGTTGAAGTCTTCTGGATCATCTTGTTTTATGATTATTGTAGCCAAATTTTTTTGTGTCTAGGATTCTTCCTTGAATGAAAATCCTTCTTGTCGCAAGCATTTGGGTATTACTTGAACCTGAGGGTTGGCTAAGATCATGAAAGAACATATGTTTTGACCATGCAATTCAAGTGGAGTATGCTAGTTGAAAGCTAGAGTCTTGCAAAACATACTTAGTATGTAAACTTGCTAGCCAAAATTGGTTTAAGTTGGAACCTTTTCCTTGGAAAGAGGTCCTTGTTGGTGTACCATGTAAGCACTTGAGTAGTGCCCTTGATTGAGGGTGATCTTAACAATATTGTGAGATTTCTGAAGTGGACTTGTTGGATAGGATTGGATAATTGAGCAATTTGGAAAGTCCAATTTTAGTCAAAACTTGCATACATATTGTCCAAGTCAACAAAATTTTCAGTTGTAATGAAAATTGCATGCTCATTGTTACCTTGGATGTTTGTGTGACTTCTACATAGAATCTTCAGCAAATTTACTTCCAAGTAGTTAATTTGTCTGGACATGTTGTAATATAAAATTTAACTTGTACCATACATGGCAATATGCAAATTTCAGAAACTCCAACCAAGACTGACAGTTTGCTTTTAGAATTACTTTCGATACAAGGGAACAACTAATAGATAGCAACTCATCTAGTAATTTGACTCCATATAATTGAATGATATAGCATGAAACACTAATAATCTGATCTTCAATTTGAGAATTGAACAATTTACTAACATCCAATTTTTTTTGTTTTTGGATAAACAATGAGTTGTTTCTTGTTAGTAGTGAGATATCTTGAGACACTGTAGGTAAGGGATCCATTAAAAAGCTAGATCCAATTTCAGACCTCCATATATTGTTTTTGATGACTTGAACTAAAATTTGGTGCATAAAACATAACTTTGGTAGTAGCAGTTCCTCAATGGGTGTTAATATTGGATGAAGGAGGGTTCATGAGGTCTTTAATCCTTGATTTGTCAACTTGTTTATTGTGGGCCATCAAGGAGGCGCTTTACTTCACTGTAATGGTTTTGGATGTACAGGGTGTAGGAGGACCCAACAACTACCCTATAAGTAGGTGTCTGTATGCCTTAGATGTGTGCATGTATAGGGACAAGCTAGAATAAAATAAACTGCACCTTAACAAGCTTGTTGCTGCTTGAATGAGGATGCTATTGACTGTTTTAGCTGTGTCTTCCTGAGTGCTAGGCAACATTATGTTGTTCCTTCCAGTAATTTGACAGAACTCAGGATATTTGTAGAATGGTTAGCTGGAAATTTTGGATGCATTATTATATGCTTATCTACACTCACTATTGAGAAACTGAGGAAGTTAACGGGGAGTCATGGCAGCCCATCACTGCAATTCATGATGAAAGTGATGGTCTGACAGTGTGGGTGACACTCATAAGGTCATGACCAGACTCGTTCTTGCTGTGTTTGTGTTGGTTTTGCTGAAGCTGACAAAGTGGTTGCCTTCAAAGTCTTAGCGAGATTTCTCTACAAACTACAAAGATACTGTTTGGATGCATTTTGTAGTGAAATTGTTCTCTAGTTGATGCAAAGCAAGCTGAGTTTTTTCTCCTTGTTCAACTTAACAAAATTATTGTATGGTGGGTGGCAGTGCAATATGTGAAAGATGTTATCATCAGGGTGATCATCAGTGGCATGACTTTGGTAACTTCTCCAAGAAATTGGCTCTTGTGTGAAAGAGTCACTCTTGGAACTATTGTTGAAGACAATGCATTAAAGTGGAATACCAAAAGAATATGTGATTTTTGGATTGCCAACTGACTCTCATAGAAATAACTGGGAAGAGTTTCTCTAGGTCTAGTACACGTATAAGCTTGTAATATAAATAAGAGGTCTTTTCATCTACAGTTCTCAAGGTTGTGTTTTTGGTTGTAGTCATGTACAACAGTGACTCTGGAGGATGTTGTGATTGTGGTGATAAAGATGCATGGAAAGAGGAAGGGTATGTTCAATCCCATGGCTTACTACTAGATATGGGACAATCAATACTTGGGCCACTTTTAGAAATATTGATGTGATAATTGGCATGATTCTTTTGCTTCAAGAGTTGTTACCAAGGCCTATGCTCTTATGAGATTGAACATTAGTTCTTCAGACACCATTCGGCGTCTTTAGAATAGATTTGGAACTGCCAAATCCTGTTCTTCATGGACAGGGAGTGGATTGCAGTAATTCTCACGGGACTCCTGTTCACTGTTAATTTATTTACCAGTTGGAAGTTCTTTGGCACCTCAATTCAACTGTATATCTCTTGCAATTGCTGAAGGCTGTCTGAGGTTTGAGTGTGTATAACATTGACTTGCTTGTGAAGTCCTGCAGGTTCTGCACAACACATCGACTCTCAAACCAGAAAAAGGGTCATGTCCCATTCCATCTTTTTGTGCCAGCCAGAGAGACAGGTGACAAATAATCTCTTATTCAGGAGATATGGCATGTGCTCTGTAGCATGGATTTATATCTTCTTTAGTTTAACCTCTAGAGACACATTTATGTCTTAGCCATTCTTCCAGAGTCTTTCCAGGATAGCCTGTTCTACAATGCACTATATATCATTGCAGGAGTCTGTGGTGGAAAGTGAGATCAAGGGTGGGGTTAACTGGTAATTAACAATTTCACTGCTGATGATTCTGGGACTCTTTTTGAAGTATGTGTTTTTTAGTGGCTTTCAGTTTGCTGGGCTCTGAGAATGCTCTCAATTTGGGTGCACAAAATTTGGGAGGAAAGGATTAAAGATCCAAAAGCCTCTGTGGAGGATAAAATTCAGGCAGCCAAACTGTACATTGATTGGTTACAAAAGGTGAGCTGGATAGCATCATGACTTTTTTTGTTTTGTGATGTCTATTTGAAACATTCTTTTTTTGTTCTGCTGCATTCTGTTAGGTCATGAGGTTTATGCACAGAAATGAAAGAGAGTGTGAAATCACTCTTTATCTCCTAATTTTGTGGGACTTGTGCCAGGTGTGTTCTGTGGATGCCCTTCGTAACCTCCTATCTGTGTTTGTGACAAGGAAATTTATTTTTGACATTTCATTTGATGTAGACACAGTGAGCCCCTTGACCAAATCGGTGAGCCCCTTGACCAAATTGTTGAGACAGAGGCTTTCTTTCATGAGTATAAAACTTTCCTTTGCTAGTCAATACATGAGAGTGCCTACATCTCTGCACATCTAATGAGGGATCCAATTCACTAGTTTTCTAGCCCAACCAGTGCCCCTTATTGGCAATGAATTTGTTTTGTCTTGTTCAGGTGCAGAGGGTAGCAAACTCTCCACTGAAAATTTTACTCAAGACAATTCAGAGCATGCCAGAGGCACTTACAGAAGGGGTGATGTCTTTGTCTAACCAACCTTGACTCTCTTACACTGGGTGCAACTCATTTACATTCGGCATTCACCATCACCTGCAAACAGGAACTAGGTCCACTGTGGTTTGAAGAATTAGCCTTCTTGCTGGTTTCACTTTTAGGTTTGACTGTTTCTTGAAAGTCTTTGTTGTAAGTGACCTGAAGCTGTAGGTGTATGCTACCTGTCTGAGATATCCTGGAGCCTTCAGAACCAGTGGATCTGCATTTGACCATGGAGGCTATGCTGATGTCTCACTTCATGACACATTCTGTTAGTCTCTGGTGCATTCTGAATTTCTTTTGTGCGGGTGTGCAGGAAACAACCCTCTTCTTGCAGATGCTATACAATGGATGGTTTAAAAGGGAGTTCACACAAGAACTAATGCTCCACTATTCTGATATGGTGATTGATGTTGCTCAAAAAATTCATGATTATGGTCATCATGCAGATTTCATAAGAGACTGCAAAGCCCTTGATTCTACCCTAGACCGAGGTGTGTAGCAACTAATCAGTCACTACTGTTCAAGTGCCACCCATGGTTATCTTCTGTTTGATGCTTGTTTAATTCTAGTTGTTTCTTTAGTCCACCATTTTCTCCATGTCTTGCCTTTGAGTTGCTGGGTCAAAGCACCAAGCAGGGCTTGCATACTTGACATGCTCCTGACTCTGATAAATGATAAAGTGGGTTGTGGCCCTCTGAGGTAGACACAGTATGTCACATGGTGACCTTTGAATGCAGAAAGTACTGTGGGTGAGAAACCTGTAACCTGGTGCTGGAATTATGTAGAGCCCACCTCCTAATGCAGGCAGTAACTACAGTGTAGGGAAGAGTCCCTTGTCACCAGCATCAGCTAGTGTCAAAGTGTTTAATCTTTTTCTTTTGGTGATCAGGTGGTTTCCATATATTCATGACAGTATTGGTTTTTGTGAGGAGAAAGTAGAGAGTTGCAGACATGTAAAATGTCTGAGCTTTGTTTTTATGTATGCTCCTGCAAATTTTCATCTTCCACTCTTTCTTCTGCTTCCTTCTGTGCTTTGTCTTCCAATCACCCGTACTTCTTCATTAATTTGCAGTCAGGGTCTGTGTGTTGTTCCAACAGTGATGGTGCAATTGTTCAATGTCCCAAAGATTGCGCTTATAGAGGAGCAGCACTTGCTTGAGAACTTTATCTCTGTTTTCAAAAGAGTCCTGGAAATTTGCCTTGTGAGGTATCCACTAAGACTTTTGTCACTGAGTGTATTGGCATCAGGTCTGTCTATCTGCTAACTGAAAAGTTTATTGCATGTACTCAATGCTAAATTATGGAAAACATTCAGTAGTGGCTTGATGCTTTTAGCAGCAGCTTGACACTTACCATAATATCTGTAATCAAATATAGTTGTTGTGTTATCTTGTTCACAATTTGCACCCATCCAGTGATAAAACTCAGAGCTGAACTATTCACATTTGTGAGTTCTATTGTCTACAAAACATTTTGTCTCTAAAACAAATACATGTAGTCTGTATTAGGCTGTACAATGCACAAGGAACAAAGTTCTAATGTTTTGTAGACTGTGCATATTTGTGAGTTCTATTGAAAATTTTGTAGACTTCAGCCAACCTTTGCTCCTCCCTGTGCACAAAAGCTTGTCTACATCCTCCTTTAAATTGATATTTACAGGACTTTCTGTTTCTCAGGGGCACTGCCACTGTCGATGTGAAGCATGAAGCCATAAGACAAAAGGTTTCTTCTCAACAATCTCAGTGCATTTCCAATGACTGAATGGTGAAAATATAGATTCAGCAATTGTTGAAACAAACAACCAGGAATTGATCTAGTTCAGACTTCTTATCTGGGCTTCAAAACTGGTTTTGTAGGTGTACTTGAGACCTCAAGGAGATTTACGCTTGATTGTCTCTCATCCACATGTAGCAGTTTATGTTCTTAGTGAGCGGTTAGACGTGTTTGAGATGATTCTTCAGGTGGTTGCATATCTGCAGGTTTGTAAGCATTGCTACTTTCATAGAGTTTGCCAAGGGTCAGTACTGTATAAATTGTTTGGAATTGTATTGTATGCCATTTGGTTCCTGAAGTTTCTCATCAGAATTGAGTGCACCGAAGATATTCAGCTTGTAATGTGTTCATGTGCATGCACATCTTTGCTATGCTTGGTGTTCATGACCAGTTTAGAGGTCTTCAAAGGCAGCAAGGTGCTACCTTCTGTTGCATCAATGACCAAAAAGGCTGAACCTTTACAGCTATGGGTACTAAGGACCTCTGCCACATGGTGTCACCTTTTGTCACACAAAAGCTACTCAGGTCACTGAGACTATTTGGGTTTTGATGATGCAGTGGATGAATCCATACTCCAAGAATAGTTTGGTTGATTTTGAGAATGACGATGCATGGACATTCGCCATCCAACTAGAGGTCTGCTCATTCCATAGTTTTTGAGGTTTCTCTGATCTATTAGTGTTTCAAGAGGTCTGGGGATCAACACACTGTGATTTCTTAATTTTTGTGCAATGTGCAGATGAACACAATGGCCGTCGTATTTCAGATAATTGCACGCTGCTATTCTACTGCTGATACTGATGAGACTGTGAAACAAATGTTGGTGTCAGCTGGAAATTGTACTGTGAAGAGTTTGCGTCACTACCTATCAAAGGCAAGATTTTCTGATCCAATTGAGCATGTGTGAACTTCAGGATGAGATTTAGTGTCCTCTGATAAAGATGAGCTAGGAGAATCATTGATTTTTCCTTGCCTTCTGCAGCTTGTGCTTGTAGCATAAACACAAGGTTGGTAATTGTTTTAAAGTAGGTGTCTTAGATTGAAACTGATGATGTGTGGTTGCTGTCGCTGGACATGCAGAAATTGGCTTTCACATCAATGTCACTCCATATTCCACTTCACAGGGTCTTGAGTGCCATACTCTCAAAGCTTGTCCTATTCACTTGGGATGATGACAATGAGGGCTTTCTCTCCGATTTGCAAACTGATTATACTGAAGAGGAGGTATGACCTTCATGGCAATTTTCACTTTTTGATAAGTAAAGGTCCTGAAACAACAGAAACAAGGAGGGTCTGAATATTGCTCTCATTTGTCTTAAAGTTTCACATTGTGAATTATCTACCTTAGGTATTGGCAGCAAATTTAGATATTTGCAAAATCTGCAGCTTTGCAATATACAGCCTAATAGCAACAGCCATGGGTAGTGGTGGGGAAGTACAGGTTACATTTCCATCAATTTTCAGTTGTGGTGGTTAATTTCGATCTATTGTCTGATTACTGGACAGGTGCTGGATTTACTGGATCTTCCATTGTGTATTGCAGCATGGATGGTACAGGTAGATGTTCATCTCTCTCTCATGAATGTTAAAAATATTTTATTTGTCGGTTGTTGCATTCTATTGAGACTGCAAACCACAGTTTTTGGAAATAGTAACATGGGAATGGCAAAATCCAACATCATTACATGTCCCTCATGAACAGTTTTGAATGTCCAGTTTCTCAGAGATGATTTTGTTTTTGGGCCAATTTGTCTTAACTAAGGTGTTTACTCTTGGATAGATTCGAGCACAGCAATGGGAGGATGTGTCCGAGGATTTCTACCGCCTGGAGTTGATCTACCGTGGTAGTTTCTGGCATGACCAGTGAGTGTACAGCTCTATACATGTCCCACATCTGCTGTTCTCATGTTTATGTTGTCTGTATTGCAGGCTTTCTGTTGTTTATTCTTTTCACAGAGGGTTTTGCTATTGGATTTACATCTGGACAGAACTCTCTGAGTGATGGAGCTCTAGTGCTCCTTGTGTATGATGTTTTGCATAGCATAGCTGGACTGCTGTAGTCTTTAGAGCAAGGTCTGAGGAAATAGTGCTGTGTCTATATTCACTGGGGATATATCCGATTGCAGGTCATGGGATATGGATCTTCTGCTGCTTCAGTTTTGTGCTGTTGCTAAAGAGAAGATGGAACATGCTATTGTTTTGCGAATGGCAGATCGCTTTCATGTACAGTTATGCAACCCAAGCAAGAACCTTTCTTTACCAATCTGTTTGGAGAAGGAAGCATGAATGAGTGCCATGTGATCCTTGGAGTTCAAGGTTCCTGTATCAAAATGTTATTTTTGGGGTATGACCTAAAAGAAGCAGAATAGGAAACAATTTATCCTTCTCATCCGCATCCTCTGTCATTTGCTTGACATGGATGCCCAGACATCATGACCCCTTACCAGTTAGTTATCTTCATTCTCTGCTGATAGTTCACTAAAATCACAGAACAGCTGTGCGTGCCTAGGTGGTGCTGCAAATGTCTTGTGTATGACCTTTTCTAATTGTGTTATCTGAATAATTCTCGGTTGACAATGAAAATGCCCAATTCACAACATTAAATAATAGTGTTAAACCCCAGGACCTGCTAACCAATCAAAAGGAGGTGCATTGGTCATCTACCTGTATAATGTGTTCACATTGGTAGACATTACTGGGATCCCTTAACATGTGACATTGGTATGTGTGGGCTTTAGCTGCTTTTTGGATATTCTTAACAGAAATGTTGGCTAGGTGACATAGAAGGTCAATGTCTTCATCTGAGTTGGCATGCAGACAACTAGTTAACACTTTCTCTTTTGTCTTCTGGGGACAGCTGCAAGAACTAGTAACCTCTCCTGCAGCTCATGATAGGATGTCTTATTTCTCACCTTCATACATTCAAGACTTTCTGCGCTTAATATTGCTGGTGAGTCTCCTTGCTGAATGGAATTTCAAAGTCCCTGATGTCGCTTGGATCATTAAAAAAACAGATTACTCTCTTATGAAACCTTAGCAGCAATAAGTGCTGCCTCTGGATTTTTAAAATTCCTTTTTTGTAAACATTGTCATGCCTCTCATCATGGACATCCCCTCACTGTATTGTCTTTGTAGGTTGTTCGTGACCGCCGCAACACTGGAATGAATGAGGTGAAGATGCCATCTGTGGATGTTTTCCTTTTTTGTGGTTAGGACATTATTGGAAGGGGTTCTCTTGTGCTGACCTTTTTAACACAATGTAACAGTTGGATGCTTTACGATACAACGTTATCCAATGGTTGTGTGTGCGTGATCAAACCTATTCCCAGGTAGGAATGAAGATTATTTCTCCCTAGGAACTTGGTACAGCTCTTGAAGCACAGAATTTCTTCTATGGTGGTAGTTGCCTTCACCTCTATTCCATATTGGCTCAATCTATTCTGGCTGTGCATGGAAGTACTGTTCTGGTGTAGTTAGTGTTGCATAAAACCTGAATCTTCTTGTTGACAATATGTATTTGTGTGTGTGAGTATCAGCTCTGCCGAGCACTGAGTGCCATTCCTCTGGATCATCGGAATATATCCGATACACTAGTGAATGTGGCACAATTTCATCAACCCCAGGTTGTTACTTCTTGAAGCTGGTTGTTGTATATTTCTTCTGCAGGTGAATTGTGAGGGTGTGGGGGCCTAGGTTGCCTTGCTATCATGTTTTATGAGTGTCATGTGGTTCAACAAGTATTTTGGTACTTGGTCTTTGTGGTGTCTTAAACCTGTTGCCTCCTTGAACTGTATACAGAATCTCAGTGTACTTAGTAATAGTCCAAGTCCATTTTGCTAAGCCTCAAGTAAATGGATGAGGTTTTCATATGTGTGTGACATGTGTTTCACACTCTGGTCTTTTGGATTAAGCCCTAACGTGTGCTTATTTGCCGTAGAAGGTCTATGGGTCCAGATGGGATTTGTGTTTAGCAACTCGAAAATGTACAGCAGTGTTGGTCTTTGCAGAGCTGCTGAACACAGGATTGTGGCAGGTTCAGGAGCAGGGCTACTATCAGTTAAAGCCTGAGCTATGGAAAGAATTTGATCCCTTGTTTGCCCATTTCTATCTAAGTGAACTGGAGGAAGCTCAGGTATGCAGATTCACAGTGGTTTCCACATCTTGTAGGCTTTATGATGGGATGTTTGGATGGTGGAGGTGACTTTATATCTTGAAACCATCGGAAAGAGTGGACACTTGACAAGGTTGCATATCATGATAACAGCTGATGTTGGAACATCTCTTGAATATTCTGACTGTAACAGGAAAGAGCTGTACATGTTGGGAAGCTACAGCATTACTGGCGCATAGGTTTGCCACGTGAGGCAGCACCACCATACAATCGCCTTACTAATCTCCTCCATACTCAGGTTGTCCTGTCCTCTCTGATAAAAGCACACCTTTGATGCAGCCATGCTGCAAATATTGTTATCCTTGACTCAAGATATCCTTGTTTTCAAATTCTTCCTCTCCAAACCTACTCCTAACCTGATATGGAGATCAATTGGTGGTGTGACAGGCATGCCATCAGCTTCTTTGGAATGTGTTGAATCATGTTACATTTCTTGTCAAGAAAGAGAAAAGTGCAACAGCTGGCGAGACACTTGGTGTAACTGCTTTACAGATGATGGAGATAGCTGTGTATGTATTGCTGTTCTAGTGTGCCACGAGTTCTCCTGTTCAATCATTGCTGTATCTTGACTCTTCAACTAATTATTGTGCTACACAGTGAGAAAGCCCTGTCTGGAGTTGTTGCATGCTCAGCGTGAGAACTTTTGCAAGTGATATTTTCTGAACAGTGAGCATGATAGAGCACCTGTTCTCATTATGTTGATCACTGAAAACATGTGTAGAAGTGACAAACATCAGTTGGAAGGTGATGTGCTTTCTGGTCAGAGCAACACAAGATTTGCTCTATTCTAAAGCACCAGATAAGTGTTGCAGGCAGGATCGACTGCAGTTTCAACCACCATCTGCAGCTCCACAACCATGTGGGTTCCATCCCAATGATATTCTTGTGAACATCAAAACAAGACCAGAAAAATTTCTGGTTGACTTGAGTGCCTGGAAACCAGAATCTTCAAGCATGTATGACTTGCTACAGGAGTTGCAAAGTTTGAACAATGCCCACCGTAAGGCTTGCCATATCATCACCTTATATGTTCTTTCCCCACAACACTTTTGATGTCTGCAAGACATAAGTAATGTGCTATATGGTGAGTGACTAGCAGAACATTTGACAAACTTTCAATTATGGGGTCAGGTTTGGCAGATTATGCTCAACACATAATTCAGCTTTTGCATTCATTGTTCCCAACATATTTTGGGGCTGAACAGAGACATTCAAAGGTCTACAATCCTCCTCAACGTCAGGTATGCTAAGCATTATGTGATAGTCATAGGATGTGAAATTACAGGCTCATTAGGAATGTGGCAAGACTTCTTCAAGATTTGTGTCTGTGCACTGAGGTCTGCTCACAGCTGGATCTTTGATTGAGAGGTTAGGAGAAATATGTAGATTCACCACTGGTTGGCATTTACTTGAGGCTGCTCTTTGGCCATTTGGTTCTGCTTCTTTGCTGTTCAGTGAAAATTTGGAATTTGGGCGATACTCTGCCAAATTGTACAAGAATTCAGCATTTCAGAATTGTGCCAACTTGTCTCTTCTTATGTCAAAGTGTACGAGTCATAGAGCATTCAGAGAAGAGACCAACCGGTATGAATAACTGTGACCTTGTAATTATGTACCAATCTGGTGGCATTCTGGTGGTACTTTGTCACTGTCCTGACAGCTTAGTCACTAGATTGATATAAGGTTATTCATGCACAACCTGTGTAATCTGGTATCAATCTAGTGATTAGATGTCAGTACCATTGAGACAGAATATACACACCTGACATCCCTGTAGGTGAAGTTTTTTGCAAGCTGCTTAGTGGTATTCTTGTTCCAGTCTGACTGTTGCATGAACCCTTGTTTTTATAGGTACAAGATGATATTGCAGAGGATGCATGGCAGAGGCTGAAAAAAGAAAGACAAGCTGCCATCTTGGCAAGAATGTCAGCACAGTGAGTTGTCACCTTGCAAGTCTATTTTTAACAGTATATTGCTAACTATAAGCTGCTTATGCATGGTGCTTAGCCCCTTCCTTTACCCATGGCATGTTAGGTTCTAAATTGTTTCTCATATCACCTGCTGCTCCACTGAATGTCCACTGAGTTTCTGTGCTGTTTTGCATTAGGCAAAAGGCTTTTCTGGACCAGCATGATGATCAAGAGGATGATGAAGATCAACAGGGACATCATGACGCTAGTCCAACAGAAGGGTCTCGTAGAGGTAGATTGGCAGGAGATAGTTTTGAGCGGATATCAGGAAGTGCACCAGCTTTGATGCCTGATCATAAAGGCAAGTTTGCAATCATGGAGTCAACACTTACAGTCCAGGAATGTGCACTGTGCAGGACAAAGGTACTCAACCTGTTTGGCATCTTTGCTGATCTATAACTCTTCCAGAGATTGTTTCACTGTTGAGTCTGAAGATGTTCTGCTTAAATAATTAAGTTTTCACCTGGGGGCTAAAGAGGAATTTGCCACATTTTCTGAGAGGGTTATTTCCCATTGTTAGTGTCACTATGTTGTCCTTCCTATTGTTATCTATGCACTTTCTGGTCATGGTCATGTTTCCACAAATGCTTGGTCTGAACATTATTGGAAACAACTTGAAAACAAGCAAGAAATGAAAGCTTTAACAATTGTATTAACTAAAGAAGATTACAAAGGTTGTATGCTTCAAATGCTACAATCATAAAACTATGGCTTGCAACAACTAATCAGAGCTTGAAAGTTTTACGTGCACCCAAAAACCAAACAAAAAATCAAAGACAACTCATAAACACTCCATTATATACTATCTATTAACCCTAAAGTAGCCGCCACTTAACCTTAACCTAGCCGCCGCCTAACCCTAACCCTAGCCGCCACCAAACCTTAACCCTAGCTGCCGCCAAACCCTAAGTAGTCTCCACTTCTAAACCTTAACCTAACTACTACAAGGATGTGAATACTATTCATCCTTTTGATGAATGTTTAAAACCCTAAACCCTAAACCCTAAACCCTAACCCTAAACCTAAACCCTAAACCCTAAACCCCTTTAACACATTCATCAACGTTGGGACTTAGAAACGAATAGTATTTCTAACAAACATTACTATGGAGTTTTGCGTCTTGATTTCTTGGAACGCAGTTGCTGATGTGAAAGCTTCTATGACATCCTCTCTTCATATCTCACTCTGAAATTGTGTTCTATGGGCAGTGTGACAGTAGTGACTCTCCAGCAGGATCTATTGCCTTCATGCAGCGTTACAACATGCCAATGCAGCTGTCAAATAGAGCACATGAGGTGAAAGTTTGGGAGGCTGAAACTTTTGCCAAGTGCAATAATACTGAACAACTTATCACGCTCATTCAGCCGCAGAAAACTGTTTTGGAGGTGAAGGGGTGCTCCCTGGACTATCATCCAACTGAGCATGTTGCCTGCTGTGGGCATCAGGTAATTACTTGCATTCATGTTTGTGGTGGGAGATATGGTGCTCTTATGACACACACTCTCAAGTGTTCTGGAGACATGAAGCTCACATGCTTGTGTAAGTGTTGGACATGATTGCAGATGCATCAGGCTTGCTTTGTGAGTTACCATTCATCTCTTGTTCAACGGCACTATCTTGGCAGCAGTTATGAAGGTGTTTGCCAAGCCTTATGCAACTGATGTCTTCTTGGTAGTTTGATGCACATGCAATGGCGTGTTGAGGTTGCAGGGGAAAGGCCTGCCTGGATGTTGAGTTTAAATGTTGAACTGTAGATTTGATTGTATTGAACCAAATTCAAATACCTGACCTGGCTTGGAGCTGAGGGTGTCATGATTTGTCAGGAGAAGGCATTATAGACCTTAATAATGGTGAATTTTGGTGCCCAATCTGCCGTCGCCTGGCCAATGTGCTGCTCCCTGTTGTGGAGGTGTCAAGTCTTCAAAGGATGCTACAGGTTCAAGTAGGAGACACAAAGGAGAACCACACTTGGGAACAACTCTGGGATCCACCAGCAAATTTGTCAACAGCAATTGATGATTTTGCTGTACAGGTATATCCAGCCTCTTGTTGTAGAAAGAATCACTTATTCTGGGAGTATGTAAGTTTCTTCCAACTGTTAATATGGAACTGTAATTTTGGGTAACAAGTTTACAATAGTGGACTTTGCTGAATTATTGTGATTGACATCCATTAATGAATTAACCCTCTGGCTTTTTGTCCTCTTTATGTCAAGCAGACTATACGGGTTAGAACAAGATTCTCAACTGTCATAGAAGCCACACACATGTCCAGTTGCCAGGTACATTTGCTGGACTGGTGATCACTGAAGTTAATCTTGATACAGGTATCATATTCAATTTATTTGTGATTGATAGTGGCCATGCCCTCACATAGTGAACTAGGAACGCCACTCCTAACATGTGCATCATTTGATATCTTCAGGTGCTCTGGGAACTTCTTGCTGGGAACATAGTGCATTTCGAAGTGGAGACAAGGGAGGAGACAAATGAAGTTGGATCCTCATCATCAGCCCCTGTCCAGCTCAGGAATGAATGGGGAGGGGAACCTGCCCACTTGACAGCTCTACAAGAGTTGGGGAAGTTGGCCATGGTGTCCAACACAAGTAATGAAGGTGAAGTGCCTGTTCAGGTTGTTAGGTCAATGTTTGTAAGTTTAATTGCCTAGTTAGCTGATGAGTGCAATTATATGAGCAGGAATCTGCATGCTCTGAAGCAAAAATGTCTATTCCTCTGCAGTGTGAGGTCTCAAGTAGTGCTTTCTGAATTTGGTGCTGTTTTGATACTTGCAGATAGAGTAAGGCACATGAAATCGAATAATATTGAGCATCTGAGGCAAAAGCTGGGCTCATTGTGTGAGAATAAGGAGCAAGTAGATGTACCTGGGTCCTTCAACCTGATTTCTGCAAATGTATTGCCAAAACTTGAAGAAATTCTTCAGGGACTGTTTCCTTCTCATGAGCTAGACAACAATCGTGTGGACAGTAAAGGAGACATGAAGAACCAAGAGAGTTCTGAACATGGAAGAAATTCTTCAGCTTCAATTGGGAATAGGTTAAGAACAGATCATGTAGCCTTGCATCAGATTGAAGAAAGTCAAGAGAAAGCTCCTTGGAGGGGGCCAGCCCCAATGCCAGAGTTTGCAGGTGGAAGGGGTATGCCAAATCCTAATTGCCAACCATTGGTTGGTGACACTCCACCCAAGGTACTCAGCAAGCACCAGTCATTTCAAACCAGTTCTGTCAAACATACATCAACACACCATTTGGAAGGGTACAGGTACCCAACATCCAACATTATTGATGGTGATTTGCTTGAAGTGGACCCATTTGCAATTCTGACACATTTGCTGCTAAGTGTGAGTACTTTCTTTGCAATCCTTTTCTGTTTATAATGAAAAATTCAGTCTGTCACTTAATGAGCTCAGGTAAACTGAATGGTTGCTAAATAAGATCTCTCTGACATTTCTCTCATCTCCAGGCTTTTCAAGGGTGCCTCAGTCGATCCCAGATTCTCTGTATGGTGAAGTTTTCGTATATTCTTTCCATCATTCAAACATTGATAGCCCTTTCAAGGCTGGAGATTAAAACATCTTTGGAAGCAGAGAACGTCAAATTGGTGATTCAAAGTGCCTCCCTTCCCTTCGTGCGTCGAGCAGCTTTGCTGGTCTCTCTTTCTCCTTTTGTTTTCTGTTGAGCTCATGTTGGGTACTTTTCCAATTTCTTCATGCTGCAGAGTCTAGCAAGGAGCTTTGCAGAACCAAACATTTCAGATTACCTGGTGCTATTTAAAAATATCTGTTGGTTGGTCCAGCTTGCAAATTCTATATTGGGCTCTGGTGCAGGTGCAACTCACCACATGCTATGAGTTGGATGGGATGCATTATGACTCAGGTTTGCATTTGATTTCAAAGCTCTTGTTGATTGAAAATCAGAGTGAAAGTTGGTTTGCAACTGCAACATAGGTTCAGAGTTCTCTATATTGCAAGTTATAATTCACCTTTCTCACAATGTCATCATTGCAAAATGTGTCTGCAGGAAGAAAGTTGATGGATGCTGCATACTTGGAGGAATCTCTGGAACTTCAAGATATTTGGGACGTTATTGTAATTAGCCAAGGTATGAATGTGGTTTATAGCACATCATAATTGTCTGCAATGTGGTCAGATGGTTTCTGTTGTATGATAAATTTTGTGAATGTTTTCTCTCATTCTGTTTTGAGAAGTATGTTGTGCAATCTGCTGGGGATCCACTACTGACAACTCAAGGTTTCAAGCTCATTGAGAGTCTGTGTCTTGATGACGTTTTGCAGTAGGTGTGAATAAGCAAGTAGCAGCATTTAAACAGCATCAACAGACATCCAATGTGAGTGAAGTGTTAATAGCTACTGGGGGGAATCAGTCACTGCCTCAATGTTCTGGAGTTAAATAATTTTCTGCTTTACAGGCATCTTGAACAAAGCAAGTGGAGGCACTCAAATATTCTTGGCTATGGGTTTCTCTTCTAATGCTCACTCATTGATTCAGCAGGGGTTACCAGATATCCAACCATGTCTTTACAAAGTTCCAAAGGGGTTGTATCTCATGAAACTTCCTCTGCTTTATCAGGTTAGTGTTCGCTGTACTGTCCATTTCTTCATGAACAGATGCTGTGTTATAGACCAGT
Source organism: Sphagnum tenellum (assembly GCA_963921925.1). Lineage (NCBI taxonomy): Eukaryota > Viridiplantae > Streptophyta > Sphagnopsida > Sphagnales > Sphagnaceae > Sphagnum > Sphagnum tenellum. The sequence goes on along the minus strand of OY998143.1, from coordinate 12,793,605 downwards.
AAGCTTGGCTGGGATGGAATGGAACAAGTAACAGATTGGAACAGGCTGCAATCAAAATCATGACAACTAATGACTTTACCTCAGGGACTGCTATGAGATGGGTAGTGATTTGCCCTTGAAGCCCATTAATTGCATAGTTATCTAGGCCTATCAGAATTTTGAGCTGGTTTTTGGTGCGGTGGTTGGTCAGGAGCTGTTATGGCAGAGCAGTCAGAAAAACCGTCAATCCTCTGGAAAAGTACCTGAGTAAGTCCTGTCATGCTTAAGACAAAGATGGTTGGCTTAGAGTTCTGGGTTCGCTGAAATTGTTAACCATTTGTTCCATCCTACTTCACAAATTGAAATAAAAGTCATCTTAAGCCCCTTCTGTTGTCGTTTTCTGCAAGAACTTTTGGTTATTTTTTATCTATGTCTTACGAGAAAGATCGAGTCATTGGTGACCTGGAATCCCTTCTGTCTTTGTGCAGTGAAGCAGCATTATGCTTGATATGTGGAAATTATTTTCGTTGTGAAATGGAGTATTACTATGGGAAAAGTGGAGAGTGCTCAAGACATGCAGATGAAGGTGGTGTTTCTAAATTGCTTGCACCCTAAGTTGAAATTTGAGTACATAGGACTCTTGTGGAGTGCTAACGTGGTAGTTCACATTGTCCATCCATGGGCTGAGTATAATGAACTATGGAGATCTAGTCAGCAATGTTGAATGCTCTAGATTGCTGACTGTTTTGGTGACTCAGAGCTGTACTTTTGCTGCATTATGTTAAGCCTTGATCAAAATCACTCTGCCATGATAGCTGGAACTTGTAGATGTGAGGCCCAATTGACCTAAGTGGGCATTGTCTTTACTATGAGATTGGTACAATATAAATTCAGGCTATTGCAGTAACCTTTTTCAAAATTGATTGCAAGCTGACCTAGGTGATTCCAAGATCTGGGTGTGTCAGTTGGGTTGAGAGCCAACTGTCTCAACTTGCTGTTTTGCTGACCATGGTTACATTAGGACAGTGATAAGATGAACCCTTCATCTTATTAGTCAAAGTTGGGAAAGATTTAAAGTATGTGCACTCTTGCCACTATCTTTGTAGATGACTTTGATCACCCTTACTGCAGAGTATGCTTGCATTGGCATCTTCTTACTTATGCGGTCAACAGAAGTTCTTCTTATGCGAGGAAATCGGGCCTGCAATCTTCCCTCCCTCTACTTGGATCAACATGGTGAGGTCAGTTTCTTCATCAACTTCTGACCAGGCTTAGGATTAATGCTATCTTGAGATACACTAGTGATTTAGGTTGAGATGCACCCTGCAGCTTTGTTATCTGTGTTGAATCCTAGACTATCAGTAATGGCATGTCAATATTGCTTTTACTTGAATAGTCACAAACTCTGTGAACACATGTTTCAATACATGAGTTGTACTGAGTTTCATTTTCCACTTGGATGGGACACATGTTGCACGACATCTACTCTACTTGACATTGAACTTGGTTTTTTTATACGGATCCAACTATTTTCTGTGTTCCTGATACTGAGAAAAACTTGCAGGAAGACTATGCTCTGCAGCGTAACCAAAAGCTGTACTTGAGTGAACTCCGCCTGAACAAGGTAAGGGGTGCAGTTTACTTTCTTCAAAAGGTACCTTGCATCAAGGATGTTTGGAGTGGTAGTTTTGTGATTTGTTCATGCACTTGCCTTGGTTCCTTTTCTGGCAATTAAACTGTCTTTCTATTCACAGCTCTGCTTTTCCCTTCAATTGAAGCAGATTTGGCTCCTTTTTATTTGCTACTGTGTGTGTATGCTGAGAGAACTGGTTTGGTATCTTGGGTAGGAACATAATCTGGTGTACCTTGTTGCAATCAGTCACGCATTCTCTGAGTGGATTGTGGGTGCACAGGTGAGGTGGTTATGGTTGACTGCAGGGTTTGATTTTGACACACGTATTCTCCATACATCTCATATCAGGGAATTCTTTACTTGTTTTCCCACCCTATCAGAAACTCATGATCAATCAACTATTCTTGCTGCAGATGCCACTTACTATCATGAAGAAGGTATGTACTATATACTATGTAAATTTGTTTGAAGGCTGAGATATGCAAGTGTCTTTCATAGCCATGTAGATTAAGCTTTCTATGGTAAATGTGGTGCAGACCATTGCTCAAGACAGGTCTAGAAGTGTAAGTTTTCTGGTGTGGGTGAGCAGGCTTGTCAGCTGATAATTAACACTATTCCATAGACCTTTAAATAGTTCCCTCTCTTAAATCAGTAGGGTTGTGCAAATTTTATGCATGTAGCTGCTATGGGTTATCAAGTGATTTGTCATGCATACATGACAACATTCTGTTGGATAGCCTAGCATCTGTCCTACTAAGTGAACAGGGTCTCTTCCAGTGGCTTTGCCATAGGCTTGTTCCTATCATATTATGTCAACAGAAAACAACTGACTGAAATGAGGTTGCTTGGTTCATGACTGAACAGAGTGTGGTGCATGTTGTCCTTGTTCCTGTTGAAATGGCTGCAGGAATGAAAGACCAGGAAGGTCAAGAGAAACAAAAAGGTCCAAGAAGACTGTGATTGCCATCTTTTAGCCACTTGGTGTTCAGCTGAGGCCATGCAAGAGGCAAGCTATCTTTGTGTTCCTATACTTCAGAATTGCATCCACTTAAAATTGGCAAATTTCTCTGTCCCTTAATTTTTCTACTTTGGTTTATCTTGTTGGGCTGCATTTGCAAGCAGACTTGATGTGCTACCCACAGAAGAGGCCTAAAGAGTGATGGTTCTTTAGTCAATATTTTTTTGTTTAAAATTGATTCTACGATCATGTGCTGTAATCTTTTGGTTTCCATATTCATACTTAAAATTGTTGAAATTAGCATAGAAGCAGAATCACTCCACACAAAAAACCACCTTTAAATTTAACCTCTTTTTTCAATGAGAAGATGGAAACTAAAAAGATATTAAGAAACCATAATCCCAAGGTATCAGCCAAACTGAGTCATAATTGGGTTTGAAAAACATCAAGCCATTTGTGCAACCAGACGGATGCACGCTTCATCATGGCATGTGTTTCACATTAAAAGAATAATTTCTTTCACCATTGACTTGAAATAATATCACATAACAAATAGTGTCCTATGTGTCTCGTATATTCAATGTTAGAGAAACATGAAACCAGGTAGTTTATTATAGATGGTAATGTATTTGTAACAATCTTCAATTAAGCCATAGGAAGTCAATCGCATGAACCCAAGTCTTGTACCACTGTCATCATAAAATAAACACCCAAGCTGTATGGTTTTGTGGGCTTTTTCTTGAGAAGGTAAATTCATGATGATTTTTTCAACAATTTCTTCTATCTCTAGCTGATTATCATTGAGATTTTTAGACTAGGATATGATGATACAAAAGATGGAATAATGAAATGAAAATTTAAAAAGTCTAAAATTTCATAGTTTTATGTTTAAAAAATTGTAAATTTATTAAATGTGTACATATATCTAACTGGATTTTTACAATTACATTCTCAAAAGCATAGAATTTTTATATGAATAGCAGTAAAAGACAATGAGTAACAGCTAAAAAGTACTTGGCCTTTTTTTAATAACTAATTATGGTTTATAGACCATTTTTTTTTAAATTTTTAAACATAATCATGTAACTATAATTTCCCAAATCTATGGTTCATTTTGTAAAATGTGTGTAGCAAAGCCCACATGTTTTCTCCATCTTGTTAGTGAAGGTAGATTTGAAAGGCTAAAATGCAAGCTAATCAATCAATTAGAGCACCATGGGCCATGCATTTTGGTGTCAAAACACATTATTAGATTTTTCTTGAATGTGCAGGTGGATGGATTATAACCAAAAAAGAGAAGGTCCACAAAACATCTACTTTTCACATAACCCTACTCATGTTATAAGGTCAGTAACTCATCTCCTATCAAGTAGGCAATATTATAACAATCCAATTTTGAGTCCCATAACTTTTGATCCTCCATTACCGAACGGTTCTTAGTTAAGATGCACACCATCAACCTATCCTAAATCTATTCTTATCAAGCATGCAATATTACAACAGTCCAATTTTGGGTCCCATAACTTCTGATCCTCCATTATCGGACGATTCTTGATAAGATGCACACCATCAACCTATCTTAAATTTGCTACAATAGTAGTTTGTAATTGTTGTTAGGGACAACAACATTCTTGTATTGTGAACGCAAAATGTTAGTAGGGTTTGGCTTGAAGTCAAATCTCTCAATGTTCATTCGGTTTATGGTGAGCTACTAATTCCCCTCTCCCCCTTCTATAAGAATTCTATGAGAAGTATGGATCTATGAATGCTTGTTGTAATTTCTTCCATCCTATTTCTCTCTTTCTCACATTTTGCCTAGTCCCAAGGATACCCACAAAGAGGTTTTTGGTTCCCACTCAGGTGTTATGAACTACCCATTGGATAATTTGAGCAAGGTCTCCCCCAAACCCCTATAGATGCAATTTTCTATATGCTTTTAATTCTATAGCTCAAACCACCTTTAGGCGTCATCAGCCTTCAACATCAACCCTTGATGAGTCCTAATCCTAACCAAAACACAAAGTTGGCCATCATATAGTCATTGGCATAGCGGAGAAAAACACAACTATCTATCTTGCAAGCTCACTCTTACCACCAAAAATTGCACTTCCTTCTACTTGCCAACCTGCCTCTTTCTCTTTCCAATCTCAACTCTTATCTTCATCCAACCTCTTGTTCTTCCCATCTTCCTTACATGCATGAATTGTGCTTGGCCATCCATCTTCAATCGCCACCCTGTCTCACATAACACACAAGCAACAAACCTTCCAACTCACAACCACTAATAAACAAATGAAAAGATAAACCTCGTCGTCTGCATGAAGAAAGTTGACAGCAGTTCAACACCTAAACCCTAAAACAAATATAACTTTCAAATTATAAAAACCTAAAAAAACTCCTTGTCCAATCACATATGTAACCCCTCCCTTCCTTAAAAAGTTGAATCCCTCCACTTTTTTAGTCTTGTAGAATGTGATAGATTTGTAGATCCTTGCCGAACCTTTCCCACTTTTTCCCATCAACATCCTAAATGATGCATATTTTGTTGCCTTTTCAAAATCAAAGATTTCCAATTCCATCTACATGTGCTACAAACTAGTATGGACCTTCCCAGTTGGAAGTCAAAGCCTTCTTCTTTCGTGGCTTCTTCATCTTAACCATTGTATGTCCAACAACCAACCCTTCAAAAGTTTGTTTTCCTCTTTTGGTAGCATAGGTTTTATTTTGTTTGTGTTGTTCATGTTCTACATTGAGCATAACATTATCATGGATGCTTGCGATCAACTTCATCTTCTACATAAATTGTTTTGAAATAATTTTTGCATCAACAGTGTCATCAACCACAACAATCAAAGAATGTAAGTAGTTATCAGCCTTAAGGCGTGGTGTGTGCCCAATCAATATCATAAAAGGGGAAAACTTAGTGTCGGCCCGAATGCCACATCTGTATCCAAACATAACCTTTACTAGTTGCTCATCGCAATAGTTGGCATTTTTTAACATTGCAGATAACACCGTTATGCCATGCTTCATAGTTTTGATCAAACGCTCAGCCATCCCATTGCACTGTGGCCATTGGGGGTGCTCTATGTTGATGGTGAATTCCATAGTCCGTAAACATGACATCAAACTCTACTACCCACTCTCTTCCATTATTAGTCAATACAAACTTGGGAACCCCATATCTACAGATTATGTCATCTTCTAAGAACATGGCTGCAGTCTTAGCACCATTATTAGCAACTCACACCATTTAGAGTAATGGTCAACGACCACCAAAATATACTTGTTTCATGACTTGGTTTCAGGCAATGGTCCTGCAATGTCCATAGCAATCCTATGAAACAAATCACAAATAGGTATACTCTTCAACTCTTCATCTTCAAAGCATATACTCCCCATCTTTCTCACCATCTAGCATTGTTGGCATATCTTTACAATAGTCCTCACATCCTTTGTCCTATTATGCCAAAAGTATCTTCTATAGATTTCAACCAATGTCCTTTCTTTTCTAAATGCCCTAGGTCTTTATGCATTTGGATTACTAGTCCCATGCGGTCTTCTGGCCTTGGCACAAACAACCCTTTGAAGTAAAGTGGTTGATCCTCCCAGTGATAATTCAATATCCTCTTCTTTACTTTTTTATCTTCAGAATCAACAATGTTTGGTATTGTTCCTTCCTGCAATAAATTCATGCAAGTTACATCTTTCCATATATCATTATTTCTTGTGTTTGTCCAACACTTCTCTTCTTCATCAAAATCTATAGAAATCATATCATGTTCACCAGATTCAAACAATTTTTGGGTTGCCAATACAAGCTCCAATTGCTGATGTTTGTCATGGTAATGAGGTCTCTTTCTCTTCAGTGCCAGTCTTACATCATTGTCTTACAAAATCTCACACCCTCTGTATCTTCTACCTCATGTGGAACAAGCTCCTTGGGTTGGTCTTCCTCTAATATAACATCAACCATATAAAGTTGATGGCTTCTAGCATAATGCCATTGTTTAATGCCAAAACAACATTCATGATGTTGTAAAAGCCCCTTGTCCTTTCTCATGAAATCGAACCATTTTGTTTCTTTACCAATCTAAACAAAAAGAATCTCCCTTTCTTCCTTAAGTGTGTCAATTTGTATATTTCCAATATCGTGGATTCTTCACTTAAGTCATCATCATCCGTGGTTGGTCCAACTGGATTCCTACTCAGAGCATCAACATTCATATGTCTGAGCCTTGGTCGATGTACTATCTTGAAACTGAAATCCTACAACATGTCAATCCACCTACCTCTCTTACCATGTGCATTTGACATTGTTGCTAACCATTCAAGTGGTTTGTGATTTGTTTGCAAAATGAAATGATTTCTATGTAAGTACTGCCTGAAAATGCATGATGCCCCATATTAATGTGTAGCATTCCCCTTCCATGGGGTGGAATTTTCTTATGCTTTTGTCAAACTTTTACTAGCATAGACCACTGCTTTCTCAAATTTGCCCTCCTTCTATGACAATATAGCTCCAACACCTTTGGGTGACTAGTCAACATCCAGACAAAAGGGTCTCTTGAAATTAGGTCGTATGAATACAAGAGCATCAACCAATGTTGCCTTTAGCGCTTAAAATGCATGTTGACAACCCACATCCCACACAAAGTCAACATCTCTTTTGGTCAACTCAAATAATGGAACTACCAATTGTGAATAGCCTCGGACATAATTCTAATAATACCTTGTTAAACCCAAGAATGACCTAATGTTTGTGACCATCTTTAAATCTAGAAAATGCAGAACTACTTCAATTTTGCCGAGATCTAGTCTTGTGCTTTCCTTACTAACCACATGGCCCATAAATGTAATATTCTTTGCAACAAAACAACATTTGTTTGGGTTCAATTTTAGGTTTACTTCCCTAAGCTTGTAAGAAACTACATCCAAATGTTGAAGATGTTCCTCCCAACTTTCGTTGTGCATTGAGATCATCAACAAATAATTTCAGGAATTTGCTTCCCAAGTCCTTAAAAACCTTTGACACAATTATAGTAAAAGTGTTGGTTGCATTCTTAAAATCAAATGGTATGAACGTCCAATCATACAATCCAATTTTAGTGATCAATGTTGTTTTCTTCATATCTTTTGGAGTCATTCGAATTTGCTAGAAACCTGACTCCAAATCTAATGCAGTAAACCAAGATGATTTGCCTAGCTAGTTAATCACTTCAACTACAATGTGGCATTGGGAATGAATTCCAACGAGTCTATGAGTTGAGTGGTCGATAGTCTCCACAAAAACGCCTATTCCCATCCTTCTTCATTGGTAAAATGATGCGACATGCATACTCAGAGTGTTGGGCTTCATTTTGCCCAAATCCACCAAAACATTTATTTGTGTTTTCACTTCTACTTCTTCCTAATAGTATTATCGACTAAGGGATACTTTGCAAGATGGAAACCTTTGTGTATCCACAGATTGCTCTCTAATAATGCAACAGTCTAATTCACCTTTGTTCCATGCAAAAAAATCTTGGTAACACTTCAAAACCTTCCAAAGTTGTTGTTTCTCTTTATCCAAGCTAGTGTCAACCCTAATTTGTTAGCAAATCTCCCACCATCTCATGCTCATCTCATCATGATTAGATGATGTTAACTACTCAATGGAGCTACAGTCAAGGTTGCCACCTTTTGTTTGGTCAACTTGTAGTAATATTGGAATTTTTACACAGTGCATGGATTCATACATGGCCATAGTAATGACATTCTTCATTTTGCACTTTAAAATTCGCGAATTTACGTGGTAAAACACCTTGTCAAAACATTCTTCGGCACGAATGTTTATCAAATGTTCACTGGTTGATCTATAAAATTATTTAAAAGTCGTGCTTCTTTGGGCTTCCATAACATTCCTGCACCAAGAATGTCATAACTATGTACATGGCCTATCTACTTTACTCTACATTAGACACCCATCTCAACCAATCTACGTAGTCATCTGCATTTATTATTTCTTCTTCCATTAACCCGTCAACTTATTCTTGTAATACCTTGTGCATTCTTTCAAACGCACAAGGTAAACTCGCGAACGTCTTCCAAAACTCAGTGGAGTGGAACCAACATCTTTCCACATCTAGATGGTTAAGATACGCAGACACTTGCTCCAAGGCCTTCTTCGATTTCCACCGAATAGGAAAAAAGAGGACCCTCCTACGCGAGCTTGAAACCAAGGAAGGCATAGTCTCAGGTCAAAGCGACCTCGCATTGTACGTCACGAGCTTCTATTCCAACCTATATGCTTCGGACTTGCTAGCCCCTGGCACGGCGGAAGCGCAAATGATTTGCTAGAAGAGCATCCCGGCCAAGGTCACGCAAGCTATGAACGAGAGGCTGACTAGAGACCTCTCCCTTAAGGATGTTGTCAAAGCCATCAAAGCCCTCCCCAAAGGGAAAGCTCTAGGGCACGACAGGGTGCCCATGGAATTCTTCCAAGAATTCGAAAAAGAGGTAGTGCCGACGCTGCTTTTCGCCTTCTCGGCGATGCTCAGAACCGCCGCGACCTCGGCCCACATCAACAAGGGGCTGATCACTCTCATCCCAAAATCAGGGGACCGAGCCAGAGTAAACAACTGGAGGCCCATTACCCTTTTGGGCAGCATATGTAAGGTACTTGCAAAGGCCCTTGCTCGCAGGATTTAGACCGACCTCGCGGAGATCATCCGAGCCAATCAACGGGCTTCGTGGAGGGCAGGAGCATCCTTGACAACGTGTTCATGGCTCAAGAAGGCTTAGGCTGGGCAGAAGAAAGTAACTGGGACCTGGTTCTTCGAGAAAGCATTCGATAGGATCGAATGGGGTTTTCTTTTCAAGGCCCTGGGCAAACTGGGCTTTAGCCCCACTTGGGTCCGCTGGGTTGCATCCCTATATCGGGATGCCACATCCGCCATCAAAGTAAATGGGGTAACCAGCCCTGATTTCCAACTCACCAGGTTTGTAAGGCAAGGATGCCCATTAGCACCTTACTTATTCATTCTCGCTACCGATGTCCTTGAGTACATGCTGGCCGACCCCAACCATGGGGTCGAAGGCCTCTCCCTTCCCAAAGGCGGTCTGATCAGGGACTAGACCTTCGCCGATGACACAGCTTTCTACTTGAAGAGCACCCCGGCCAACTTGGACAAGGCGTAGGAGGTCCTTAAGATATTTTGCCACGCGTCCGGAGCCAAAGTCAACTGGCACAAATCGGCCGCCATCTGGGCCAGCCAAAGAGAAAAGCCCTGGGAGTGGGGGGAAGATGAAGGGCTAAAGTGGATCCCGAAAGGGAAAGGCACAAGGTACCTTGGGGTTCAGGTTAGGTTCCACTAACCATCTGAGGCGAACTTTGACGCAATGATGTTTGCCTTCAAGGGCAAGCTCATCAATTGGAGCAGCAACAAGCTTTCGCTTGTGGGAAGGATCCTGGTGGCGAACCAGGTCCTTCTCGCGTCTATCTGGTACCTGGCCGCATGCTGGAATCCGGACCCTAGGATGCATAGTAGTGACATACAAAATACGAATATTTTTCGAAGGTGCTCAAAAAGAAATATTTTCAAGTATTTTTAAAAAAGCATTATAAAAATACAAAGGCTTGAAAATTGGCCTTTATATTAAATATTTTAAAGTGTTTTTTTAAAAGCCCAAAAATACGTAAAATACGCGTATGTTTGAATCGAATTGAGAGTATGTCACTACTATGCCAGCATGTGCAGCCCAAGTCAGGGGACTCATTAGGAACTTTATATGGGGGGGCAAGGAGGCACCTACACGCGCCAAGGTCAGGTGGGACACCTTGGCGCTCCCAACCTCCCAAGGAGGTCTCGGCGTCACCGACCCCAAAGCCTAGTTAGAGGCTTTGCTGGCCAAACTTTTCATAAGGGGCTTAGCGCCCAACGTAGAGCCCTGGAAAGAGCTCGTGCGACACAACGCCGAGTAGACGAAGCTCCCCGTCTACGACAAAGGCCCCTCTAACCCCGACCTGAATTGGCTCCTCACCGTACCCAAGCTCAAGAGGCTCAAATGCTCTATGTGGAAGAACATTGTTGGCGCTTGGTTGAATGTGAGGCCTGGGCTAATCAAATCCGATCCGACCAACTCAGACGAAGTCCTAAGGCAACTTCTATTTGGCAACCCATCAATCCTTAGCTCCAGAGGTATCTCGCTAGGAGTGGGGGGAGTGAGCGAAGGCAACGCCCTCACGTAGTCCGGATGCTCCCGAGTCAAAGGCATATGGAACGAGGCAACCAAAGATTGGAAGGTGTTCACGGACTTGGGAATGAAACATCACCCCGCCAACAGGCTGAGCAAGGGGACGATCACGTCGAGCATCCCATGGCGCCCGGATGAACATGAATACCACTTTCGCGAAGGCGATTGGATTGCAAATCTAACACCCAGAAGAGGTAGCCCACTCGACTGGGTCTACCTTGTCCTTGAGCCAGCCGGAGCAACCGCCTCAATGCTGGAATTTCAAAAGATCACGCCAGGAGGCCGCATCCAAGCGACGACCAATCAAGCCATCAAAATATCCACCGTCAAGCACCGCCTAGTCAGAGTGCTCTCCCAAGAGAGACCCGGGGTGACTCTCAAGGTCGCCCGAGAACCTCCAGCACAAGGCAAGGCGCCTTTTCTATACTGGATTTTCGACGAAGGCTTCATACTCGATCTACTTTGGGACCCCGGAAAATGGCACTGGCAATCAACCCCGCCCCTAGGCGACGCCCCCTCTATGGGTACACTGCGAAGAGGGGCTACACCAACATTCGCAAATCGAACCACACGTCCAGCATGAAGACCTTCCTTCACGACCTCAACCTCAGAAACACCTCCATCACTCAAATGACGACCAGACTCTGGCACAACGCCCACCCACGGAAGGTGGGCACCCTCATCTTGCTGGTTCTCAACAAAGGCCTTCCGGTTGGGTCATGGCTCCAACAAATAGGCCTTCCCTCACAATGCAAAGTATGTAACTCTCATGCGGAGGAGACCCCTCGACACTGCCTCCTGGATTGTCCCATGGCGCAACGCACCAAGGAAGCTTTCAAAAGAATCTGAACTCAATGGCACGCGCTTCACGATCCGGTGATTACTTGGCCCTTCGCGCTGCTAGGCAAGGCGGCAATCGAGCAAGAGGATGATCCCTCGGGGCTCCTCGCATACCACACCGGTGGTTTTACCTACCCCAGATAGGCTTTAGACATCTTGCGTAGTTTCATTGTTTATTGCCTCTGGATTAAAAGATGTAGAAAACACTTTGATGACAAGTACTCCTTCAAAGCGGTTCTCACCCAGGCCTGGGTGGACACCGTTGAGGTTGGCATGGCCTCTTCGAAGGCCATTAGATCTCAACAGCCCACCAAGAACCCGGACATTCAAGCTCGCATCGAGTTAGACTTCAGAAATGAATGGCTTCATATGAACATTTTGGGGACGGATAATGCCACCATTCGGTGGCATTTCCTCCCCCCCCTGTATTTTCTTCCTTTATCTAATGATTGATGGGGTTGCTGCCTCCCTCCCCGCATGGGGTTCCTCACAAAGAAAGCTTTACAAATATTTTGTGCTACTAATGAGTGTGATAGTGATTATAAAGAATGATGTTTTTTACTAAAATGAATGGTTACCAAAAATTGTGTGACACAAACTAGAATGTGATTAAAATGGGGGTGATTATAAAAGGGGTTTATTATACTTCTTGCGACATGAAGGCTTTGGAACATAATTTATTCTCTTATCCCTTTGTGACCCCCTTTGGGTTTTTGCATTCATGACTTGGACTTGGGTCGTCTTTCTTTGTTCACCTTTATTGGGCGTTTTGTTTAATGAAATTTATCATGGTTTCATCATCATATATTTAATAGAAGTAGACCTAATGTAAAACTTATTTTGTAGTTGTCATAAGCTATTTGAAAAATCAAAAAAAGTATAAAAGACTTTTGCCCATCAAAAGAAAGAGCATGTCAAAGAATTGTAATAAAAAATAAATTACCAATGACACACTAAATGAGGGCCAAGTGTGAACTAGCACTTACAATGATACCTTCACCTTCTTGAATGAAGCATCTTAGAGATTACATTTTGAGAAATGTTAAATTTGAACTTAAAGACCTTGATTTAGTGTACTAGTATTTATAATAGCTTAAAATCTACCTATAAAAAGTAAAGGATTTTTAGTTTATATCATCATATCATTGTAGTGATTTAGTTAAGGCTCTAAATGAGGCAATGAATAAATTTTTAAAGGGTTGTTACAATTTGTGAATTTTTTAATAACAAAAATGCCATAAAAGTCAAAATGCTAATGAGCTCCATGGACATTGGAAACCTTGATATGAATGTCATTATATGGTATAAAGTTGAAGAATATGTATTCAATGTAGCCTTTTTGTTATTGGTAAATTTTGGCATGTTGTGAACTTTTGAATGATTTTTTGATACAAGTTTAGTGATTTAAAATTTTGTAAAATTTTGAAAAAACTTTTTAATTCACCAAATTTTTATACATGGTTCAAGTAGGTAGCCGAAAATGTATAAAGTTGTTTGGTTTGTTTCCTTTCATATTTTATTAATAGCCAAACTTTGTTATATTAGCTTATGGATGATCACACAATGATGACACAAATCAAAAAACAAAAATTGATCGAAAAGCAATGTTTGAAATGTGATGCAACATGAAAAATTAAACAATTATTAATTTGGATTGATTCTAAGAAATTTTAACTTTTCTTTGATTCCTTCTAATTTAATATGTTTTGGTGTTTACATTTTTGTGAATGGTCAAAATTTTGTCCACTTTTCATGCGCAAAGCAAAATGAAACTTTAGTTGTCACAAAAGAAATGGATAAACCTTTCAAAATATGCCACTACTTCAAAGGTCAAAATGCAAATTTGTCATTTGTAGCACCACTTGACATACTTCTTTTTTTATTAAAACACATCATTGGATTTTTCCTGATTTTGATAAAGTTTTGATAGAGATTTTTAAGTGATTCATTACTCACCAAACAAATGATCAACTCAAGGTTTAAAATTGTATAGGAGTTGGTTCACCGAAACAGATCAAAGAAGGAGGGTGTAAAGTCTAGAAAAAACTTTATCTTTTCACACCAAAAAAAAAATGCCACCAAAAATGAAATTTGCACCTCTCAAATCCCTAGCAAAATGTTTTCAAACTTTATGCAACATTGAAATATAAAACTTCTTTTGTATTGAAATATTTTGACATCTAAAATTTTGTGAATATTTTGAAAGCTCTCAATCAACATGGCTACAATCATAACAATGTTAAAGTTGATGAAGGTCTCAATGGAAAAACAATGTTCATTTGTTAGGCCGAATGTTTCATTGAAATAAACTAACATAAATGGAAGCCACCTATATGAACACTAACATGCCATGTTTAAGCAATGAATACTTGTGATTATCTTTTAACCTTGAAGGGTTAAGTGACAAGTCACATCCCTATGATCATAGGGGAAAAAGCTTGGGGATTGTAGGAAAGAAAATATCAAATTGAATTAGTCCAAAATGCTACATCCCCTAACTGTATACATAGAAAATTTTGTATCAAATTAAAATAAAAAATTATATAATTACGAAATAAAAAATTTAGTAAAAAATAATATTTAACTTTGAAGTTGCACTTACTTATCCAAATCCAAAAACAAAATCAACTTGCTTACTTAAAAACTTGCCCTTTTTTTCATTTGAATGATTTTCCTCAATTCTACTTTTGAGCCATATTTAGCAAAAGACTAGTTCCAATGTTAAATTTAAAATTAAGTTATTGATCACAATCCTTTAAACATAACCCTATAAAAATGAACATTGTGACACCAAAAGTGAACCACTCAACCATGCATTCACCTATTGGCATGGTGAGAGGGTTACAAAAGCTTTTTGACTCTATAATTCAAATAAAAAATTCCAATGTGCAATAGTTTGTAATGGAAGTTTGTAGAAGAAAAGTTTATATGGAAGATATACACATAAGATTTTTGGTACAAAAGCAAGCAACTAGTTTTTTTTTGGGTCTATATTTTGGTATGACAATAGTGATCAATTCAAAGAATTTGTAGAAAAGCTACCTTATAGGTTGTTAACTCCATGACTATCAGTTGGTGTCATAAATGCCCCAAAAGTCTAGAATAACAAAACTATCCATAAAGTCACATGAACTAGACATGGGAAGCCCCAATGTCATTGAAATAGGGTGGATAACCCAAAACAAGGCATGAAATTTAAACAAGGCATTTTAATGGGGTATGGAACTAGGTTTTGGATCCAAAGTGAGGGTCAAATTAGTTCCATCCCTTGTTTGTGCCCATCAAGAAACTTTAACGAGTGTGAACAAGTACAACCCCGTGTGCATTTGAAGTTTCAAGCTCATGTGTGAACTTTCATGTTTGGTGTGTAAGGTTTGTGTTATGATTTTGAGTGTGAGTGTGAACTTTCATGCTCATGCGTGAGCTTTTGTGAACTTTAATAAATGTTAAAATTTTGTTGTCAAGTGTGAGTTGTTACAAAGGAAAGGAGCATGACGAATGTTTGATGAGAATGTGGAATGGCCTAGCCTTGAAATATGCCAAGTTAGAATATACACAATTTGAAATAGACATTTTGAATTCTTGTTTGTAGATGTGACATCCAATAGAACCCAAATATGAGAAGTTACAATTGTAATTTTGCTTGTCTATTTGACATTTTGTCATCCATACAAGATACAAACATCTGAAGTGTTTTCTGGTTTGCAATTTTCAAAGAGTTATGAATGTATGTATGTATGTTTTTACATTCAATTTATGTTGAACCATGAGAGGTTCCTTTTGGTAAATAGTTCATCATTAAATTTTTGGCACCATTGATGTATTTGTATTCATCTTAGGGTTTAGGGTTTAAAGTGTTTTTTGGGTTATAGATCAAGGACACCCATCTTTGTTTTTTCATGCAATTAAAGGTAATTACTTGAAGTTCATATTGTCTACAACTCATTCTTGGATTCTTGATACCATTGATGTTTTTATATTCGTTTAAGGACAACCATTTCAAGTGTTTTTTGATTTGTAATTAGATTTGAAATCCATTATAAGTACCCATGCTTTTGTGTTTTCATCAATTTAGTGCAACCATTTGAAGTTCTTATTGGTTTGCAACTCATTATGGAATTGTGGGTACTTATTATTCTCTTATATTCATTTGAAGGACAACCATTTCAAATGTTTTTTGGTTTGTGGATTTGGGATCCATTGTGGGTACCCATGCTTTCTTTTTTCATCAATTTAAGCTAACAACTTAAAGTTTTGTAGGGTTTTGTAAAAATTTAGTTACATTTTATGTTTTTAAATCCACCTTTAGGTCACCATTAATTGGAGATGTTTTCTAGTTTTGCAAAGCTCTAGGTAAGAATTGAAATACTCTCTTTGTGTTTGCAAATCCATTTTAGGCCACCATTTGATATGCTTTCTAGTTTGGCAAGTTTGGGTAAAAGTTTGAGCATTTTTAATGTTTGTAAATCCATCTTTAGGCCATCATTTGAGATGTTTTATAATTCTAGAAGGTTGAACAAGATTTTGGGTATCTTTTGTGTTTGTAATTTCATTTTCAAACCACCATTTGATATTATTTGGTTTTGCGAGTATTGGTAAGAATCTAGGTATCTTTTATGTTTGTAAATCTATCTTCATGCCACCACTTCAGATTTTTGGTTTATAGGACTAGGTAAAAATATGGGTACCTTTTATGTTTGTAAATCCATCTTCAAACCACCATTTGAGATTTTTTGATTTGCAAGACTTGGTAAGAATTTGGGTGCCTTTTATGTTTGTAAATCCATATTTAGGCCACCATTTGAAATATTTTATTTTTATAGGATTGGGAAAAATTGTGGCAACTCTATATAATTTATATTCATCTTGGGGGGCACCTGTTGATGTGTTTGTAGTCTACGACTATTGGAATCAATTATTTTAGTTATGTGGGTATGTATTCGAGCTTCGAGTAGCCACTTGACATTGGACAGGTTTTGTAGCTTTGTGAAACATTGTGATAACTTTACAAACATACATAGAAGTGTGTTTTTTGATTCATACATCTCATAAATATTGTGTGTTTGTAATCTAACAAGCATTGGAGGTCTAAAAGTGTGCATGTATGTGGTGTTATGTGTATGTCTAGTAGGTATGGCAAAGTTGCTAACTAATCTATATGCAAGACATGATTTCATTGATAATTGCCAAATGACACAAGTTCTTGGGAAGTAAGGAAAGGCACCAAGGAGGGATAAAGTGTAAAAAACCATTGTGGAATCTTTGTATTTAAATACATGGCCATAAGTTATCAAATTCACTATGCCTCATATTCCACTTGCAAAAAGAATGTGACAATTGATTCCATCAATAATGTGGAAATCAATCTACACTTATTACCAAATTGCCTACCTTGATTTTTCATTTGTGGAAGATACCTTGAAGGATTAGTTATAAGATGTTTTCAAGGAGCTAAAGATCAATAATTGTAACAATGAGAGATTCAATAAAATAGTCCTATAATAAGATGATGTTTTGGCATGACTCAAGACAACCAATAGTCATGCCACAAAAAATGTGCTCAAGAGGAGACATGATTTCATTGATGGGAAACACAATAATAGGTGGGTAGGATCTCTTATTATTCCTAGCTCTCCTTGCTCCATACAAGCAAATTACCTTAGCCCAACCATTATGCCATTTACTTTGCCAAATTCCAAATAGGCCAACCCCATTGAAAGGCCAATGCCAAAAGTGGAAGTGTTACATGCAACTTAAAATCAAGAGCCTTGCAACCATGGCATCTTGCTTCCAAATGAACTCCAAGATTCAAGATATATGCATTCCTAATTATAAATATGGATATCAACTATGAGCACAAGAATAAGTTGAGGATTTCCAACTTGAAGGTAGTTTAGGAATTAGGAATAATTTTAAAAGATGATTTCAAAACACAAGTTAGAACTTGTTTGGACATGTAGTTCGAAATCTTTGACCCATCCATGCTCTGTAAGATTAGGAAGATGGTCACCAATCATTTCATATTTGAGGTCCCTCTCCCTCCTATGTAGAAAGCTAGGGAGTAGGGTTGTAGATTGGAAGAGGTGATTAAACTCTGGTTTTGTGTTATCAAACCTTCTCATGAAAGTCTTCCATTTTCTCTTTCAAGCCACCAATATCCCACTCCACTTGCACTTGATATCCAACATGTGTTTTGTTGTATCTTCGTATGGCATTTAAGTCTAAATTGGGAGCTAATACTCCTATTTCCCAATCTTTTGCATTATGAATATTTTTTCTCCCATATACTTTGAATAGGAACTAATTTAATCATCCTTATGAATAAAATATTGGCACTAGTCCGTGTAAAATGTGGAATGTTGAAAGATGCTAACATTGTAGTAAAAGTTTGAATACCTTGTATCTATGTAAATGAATAGGCTTATGTGGGTCAAAATTAATTATGTTCATAACATGGATTTTCTTCCACCCATTGAAACGAGATTTGTGAGCATGTCCCTCCAAGGTTTTGGGACCTCAACTAAAGTTCCATCAAGGAATCTTATGCATCTTGGTAATTCTTGCAAATAGGTGCCCAAGGTAACCTTTTCTTGGGCTAAAAGCATTTAATGCAAAATGAAATGTAAAGAACATCATCACACACATAATCATTGGGCCAATTCCACATGAAAATGTCATATCTTGTGACGTTGTCATGCTTCATGAACAAAAAATAATGTATAGAAGGCTTTGTTGAAAGCTTATGCTTTCCTAGGAACATTCCATGCTTCACATGTAGACTTAGCATGGGAGGTGATGATAGGCACCACAATGAATGTAAGCTTCTAAAACTTTGTGGTTGCAAAGTTTGTTAGGTTTTTGAACTGAGTGACAAAATTCTGCAACTGACCATATAGATTGTGAATGGAGCTCTCCCAAAGAATGGATTATAAAAAACACTCATCACTTACAGAAATGCACCTTCACCAACTTGTTCATATTGGGTATTGTGAGTCCCCAACACAAGTGTATGAGATTTGTGCATGAAGCATGAACAAAAAATCAACTAAATATGATCATCAATCCTGTCAAAGAATCAAATGGCTTTGAGGACATGGTGGAGACATCCATCTTCTACTATATGAGTTCCTATTAGAAAAAGCACATGGGATTTGTGCAGAAATTGGCAATGAGCCATGAAAAATAAAAAACTAGTAGCAAGCTTGACCAAGTCTAATGGAAAAATAATATGGAGGTTTGGTAATGGGGGATGGCAAATCCATCTTCTCCAAGCTCATGAACATTTTGTTAACACTCACCTCAACAGTGAACTGAACAGCAGGAGTGTGCAAGATAACCTGGTTTGGTCCTTCGACAATGTTGTTTGATATCTTCAGTCCTTGGAAATTTTGCCTCGCTTTTGTGCATCCAAGTCCATTCGAGCTGCTCTGGAGTTCATGTACTCATATCCAATGACATCAGGAATATGGGAGCTATCTTTGATCCGCAAGTACCAGCAGAGGTATGTGTTTTCGATTACTGGAAACCAAGGTGCAACAAGTATGTTGATGAGGAAGTACCATGCAGCTCCAAGAACGAGTCCTAAACAACCCCCGGCAATGACTTGAGCTGTGGTATGATACCCTAAGTAAACCCTAGAATACATCACAATGACAGCAAACGGCCACGGCAACAACGCGGTGAAAGCTTGCCTGAACTCATCAGCAAAATGCAGCTTGAGTACAGACAGCAGAGTGCAATAGACTGCGAAGAAACACATGTATTGAGAATGACTGGAAGGCCAACCATTGGAATCACACATCTCCAAAGCTTCACAAGTAGACGGGCGCAACTCTTGCACAAAGTCTTTGATCACTCGGTTGATTATTTCCGAAACAATCAGTCCTAGACCAAAAAAGAAAGCCTGCAGCTCTCGCCTGAAAATGAAGTGCGTAACAAAACCTCCGAGACCGATGAATACAGGCAGCAGCGACGCCCATGCCAATGCATGACCTAAGTCATCCCCCTTTCTGTACCTCACATGCGTCAATGTCACAGCCCTCAACACTATTGTTTGTGTCATCTCTGAAGCTACAATCTCTCTCTCTCTATCTCTCTTCTCTTCTACAATCTAAACACCCAATGCACAGCAACTTACACAATCCTTACACTCCAAAAAACTACAAACATAAAATCCAACCCACCCTTCACACCATCCCAAAATGAATTCTTGTCTTGGCTTGAGGGAGATTTCTTCAGATCTCAGTACTAAAATCTCTTCCAAAGCCAACCCTCAAAAAAAAAATTCTCTCCAGAAACACAAAATTCTTGTCCTTTTCAAAGGTAATGGGCCAATTTCTTCAGATCTCAAGGCTGCAAACTCACTCCCAAAAAAACAAAACAAACAAAAAGACAAAAAGAAAAAAAAGCCCAATCAAAAGATCCTCCAGAAACCCATCCATCAGAGTGGTGGTATACAATCGTTGAATGCACATTTGGATAACACAAACCTCAAAAAGCAAAGTGAGGATGATTAAGTTAATAATAATAGACTATCTACTCAAGCAAATTGGGGTTTTGTGACAAAACCTTGAAGCTCTCATTATGGCTCTTTGTTCCTGAGAAACTGATGAGAGAGACACTACTACTATGCAAAGCTTATTTGGTCCCATATATTCTCAGCAATGTACACTAGATGTTATTGTGAACTTCTTGTGATTATGAAATGTTTCATGATGTTCACAAAAAACTGAAAATGTTGTTTTAGATTCCATATTTGCAATCAACTAAAGAAATGGACAAACTCTTTGGATCAATCACAAGATTAAACATTTGTTTATATAATATCAAATCAAAATTCCACGATTCTATAAAGTTTTCATGAAATCGTTTTCATTTTCATTAATTTTAGAATATGAAAGGCAATCTCCACCTATTGAAAAAAAATATCGTGTATCTAGTACTCCAAGAAACTCATGAAACCATATCAAGTGCAAAAAGAAGATGAAATATATATGTAGGTTGCATTTTTATTCAATTTTGTGGTAAAATTTTAATGGATGAAATGAAACCACAATTGAACTATACTTCATGGATGTAATCAATATGTAGATGATAATTTTCTACATCAATTTTATTTCATCTTGAAATATCATCCACAAAAGTTATGAATCAAACCTCATCCATTCATCCATTTGAACTTTTGATATTCCTTGGATGTTCATTCACAAAATCTAGATGGGTTTCAATGGATGATGTAAAATTGGATAAATTATTCCAATGATGGAATAAAACTTTACGTCATACTCCATGGATGATACTTATTTTATTCTGAAACAACAAGAAATTTCATCCAATTGCTTCATTCATTCATTCATTCATTCATTATGAAATATTTCAGCTGGTTGGGCCATATTGCATGTATCTAACAATCAAGTCATTGCATTTGAACATAATCCATACATGGACTAGTGTTTTTTTTGACTCTGCAAGATATTAGTGAATCCATTATGTCCCCTAGTGATTAGGAACCACTTACTAAAGGATGAATTCACTAATAGTGAAATAGTGAATTCACCACATTTTATAATATTTTAAATTAATATAATATGTTTTATTTTATTTTATTTTTTCAAAATACCGTCTATTTAGGGTTAACAAATGCTCAACAAATAGTCTAAACCCATGCAATTTGAATATGATTGTTGGTAGTAAAAGTTTGGACCTTAGTCTCCAAAGAAATATTGCATTTGTCTTTGCCATTCAACTATCACTTTGCTTTGTAATAAAATCTGCAATAAATTGGATATATCATAATTACTCAAGTTCAAGTTTGTTTTACAGAACAAACTTTAAGATATATTGTCTTTCTCTCATATCTTGTTCAAATGAAACAAAGGAAAACTTATTCTTGAACTTTTTTCCAAAGGTTTACATAAATCATATATAATATAAAAACATACAAAATTTCAAACCATTCAAAACACAATAATTACAAATTTCATTGTTTAATAACATCTCACAAAATAGTTCTTCATGAGAAAATATGATTCAACAAGCTGCAACATTTGTTTATGCAAAAAAGTTTATAAAAAACATAATTTTTAAAAAATCATTTCTCTTAATTAATTTTAAATTGATACTAATGTTTCATATTAAATTATAAAATAACTAATAGTATGTCAACAAGTAATATTATATTATATTTTAGTCTTAATATTTTGTAAATATATTGATCATTACATGTTAAGTATTAAAATATAATCTATGAACAATGTATGTTATATATATATATATATATATACACTATATTAACATACAAAGGATATATTTAGACATAATTTTAATGCAAGATATAAATGAAATTATTAGTTTGTACAAAAAAATTAAAAACTTATTTGAATAATACAAAATTTTAACCTTAGTAAATTCCCTTATTGAATTGCTTATACTAGACATGGACATGAATGGCGCAAGAATATGGTCACCTAGTTCACTTTTAGGTTAAATGGTGCAATGAAATGGTGGCCTATAGTGACCTAATTCATTTGGAAGGCCTCATAATGAATTGAATACTTGAACAAAGCCTCACTTTTGTAGTAACGCCTACACATCATTAAGTTTAAATCTAGGGCCTTTTGTGATCCCAATCTCAAGGACAAGGCTATACTAGGCTATACTAGTGAGCCATCATCACCCCTAGGGTGTTTAACATACATTTTTACTAAGGGTAATCATGTGGAGATGTATCTAGTACACCTATTGGCAACCATATGGTGTCAATGTTTTTATTTGATTTTGGGTCTACTTATTTTTTGGTCTTGGGAATGAATAAGTAGACCCAAGTTTTTATAAGTTTTTATTCATTCCCAAGGCCAAGACCTCATTAAAACAATGTAAAACATGAATTGGATTCAGTACAAAGACCAACTTGATGATCAAGGACTTTCTAACAGTACCAAGAGCAGAGCAAGAGGCCGTGTGGTTTGAGAGATCTCAACAACATGACAAACAAACAAACAACCTGCCTTCTTTCATAGATAGATTGCCTTACTTGATGGAATATGCACTATAGAATGTCGTACTTCGAGAGGTACTGAACTTTCTTGTGTGAGCTTTGTCTCTTTTGGCATAACTTGATAAGCAACAATGAACTCATACTTTTCACCAATGTCATTTTATTGGCTTTGCCTTGAGGGAAGAGAACTCATGTATGTATATATTCATGCTTCTTATAAATTAGTTGATGGGTGTGATCAAAGTTTTTTTTTTTTTCCCTTTCTTTTTGTCTTTTTTGGCAAGGAGTAATCACATTGATTGACCCATCACAAAATTGTTTTTGAAACATTGAGCACTCCCCCAATAGAAGCACACCTTTGGTTTCCCCCATCATTATCATTTATATACACAAAAGTTCAATCTTGGCCAAAAGCATACGAGATAAAATAAAAGTGTGGTGCTATTGGGAACATTTTGGGGAACAGATTGAAGACTTGATAGGAACCTTTGGGAACTTGATTGAAAAAGGAAAAATCCGTCCCTCGAAAATTCGTGCGACAAAAGAATCCAACAACTCCCTTTTTTTTTTTCTTCACCAACTGGCAAAATTTTGCCCCAACAAAACACACACACACATTGGTCCAAATGTCACCAAAAAATTTTCTGAAATTAGGGGATTTTAATCAGAAAAATGGGAAAATTTCTACGGAACATTCCCTTTTAAAATTTTGATTGTTCTCATTTTGACAAAATTTCACACCAAGAAAAACAATAAACTATGCCATAGACTTGTATTTCCCCACTCCACATTTTGCCCAATAATAATCGTGTCGAGTTATTCAAACTTTACATTTTACTTTCAAACTATTTTTTAAATTATTAGTATTTTATTAATTCAGGTACTTGGATTTAATTGCAAGAATGGGCCTAATTACTCCATAGTCCATGGATTCCAAGAGGAATAAGATGGTTTAATTTAATGAATATAAATTTTTTAAAATTAAATTAATTATTAATTATTAATATTCTTATTTTTATTTTTAAACAAGAAGTTTCCCAGTTCCTTTCTTTGATCCTGAGGAATAGCAAAATCCTTAGCCAAACTAGCATGATACTAGGTACCTATCATAGGTCAAACCTAGGTTCATAGCCCTAGGTTTGACCTGTCGCACCTGACAGCCTTCACGTAACCCGTCTTGCCACGGCAGTGTGCTTCGCAAGAGCCTCTCTTCTCTCTCTTGCGAATGCGCAGGGATTTCTTCACAAAATTGCCCCCCAGCAGCTTCTTTCTCGACGCTTCTGGAATTCCTATGTATTTGGTGAGCTGAATTTGTAGTCTATCGAAGTCAATGTGCCGAGAAAAATCGGAGTTTTTCTTCCCGAGCAAAAAATTCTCGAGAGATTTTATAAGCTGCTGAAGTACTGGGCACAGATCGAGGAGGGGTTGACGAGATCCGCGAGCTGCATGCAGCACGCAACCGCCACAGCCCTTTCGCTCCTTCTCCCAACTCCAAATTTGGGTGGCGGGTTCGTATTCTCCCCCGCAATTGTCGTTTGCAAGATCGATCTTTTGAAAATTTTTGTGCCGGTGGGGGAGAGGGAAAAGAAAGGTGTTGGGTGAGGAGTGTGGGGGTGGTTTGTGAGTACTTCTCTGGGGATTATTGTTTGTGCCCAATTCCTGATCTTACTATTGGCATCCAAGCTTTGGAACTTGGGTTTTTGTCTAAGAAAATCTGCATGCGAGGCTATGTGTTTTTTTTTTCCCCCTGCAGGTGTGATTCACTCTTGTTTCAGAAATTGGGTTTGGTTTCTAGCTACATTCTGAAAGACATGTGGAGGTGTTTTGTTCAAGAGTTGGACTGTATTTAGATCCAAGCTTTCGGGATGGGAGATTATGTGATCTGAGATCCAGCTTGGCACAGTTGCAGGCCTTTCTTTTGTACAAGCATTATTGTTCTAGGCCTGTTTTGCATCAAGGATTGATTTGTTTGCAAGCAACCTCACCCTGCTAACAAGGCGAAGAGAGTTTTTTTAGTCAATGATTTGTCACAGAGGAGGCTGAAGACCTGTTTGGAGATATGACAAACTCTTGAGTTCATCAACTTAGCTCTTCTTCTATGTGGGGTTTCAGGTGTTGAGAAGCAGAGATTGCATTATCACACTACTGTGGAATTTCTGGGTTTTGTTTAACAGCATCAAACCATCACCAAGTAAGTGAATTGCTTGACATCCACACTGGACCACCGTCTTTGAGAAGTTATTATATGTTTGCATTAGATGCAGACTTTTCTTGCTTCTCATGCATAAGCTGATAAGTGAAAGATGCAAGCATGAACATTCAGGGTTTTGTTCTTATCATCAATCAACCATCTGCTTATGAGCCAATCTTGGTTATACAACTGAGACACAATTTTTGCATACTGATGTGCTCAATAGAAATTCCTGCTCATCTTGTAGTTGGGGCCAGGTTTTTTTTTCCCACTTTTGTGGTGTAGCCACACTGGACATCTGTTCAAGAGTTGGACTATATTTTTGCATTTGAGCAAAGTTTTGCACAAAAGAAATTGGCTGGTTGGGGCATCAGCAATTCTGAAGAGATTCTTGACTGTCTCTACCAGCTGGTAAAGGATTTGCAGTGAGGCCAGGGACAGTCATGCTTGGTTATAGGATGAAAGCCTTTCCATTATACGACCGTAATGGCTCTGTGTCATCTCTCTCATCTGTGTGTTGCTTTTGTTTCAGAATGCCTGCAGGGCAGTGGTTAGGGTGGCATCATCACAGTGGAGAGGAGAAGGTTTTAGAGGGTGTTGACAATTCTGGGAAGGTAGATCTGGATGATGAAGCATGGGTGCCAACAGAGCTCATGCAGGAGCCATCAGTGTTGGAAGTGACTCAGGCTAAAGGCTCCTTTTGTGAAATTGATGTCCACTTTTCAGTTCCTTTGGATCCTGATGGAGTTTATGACATTCTCACAGATCCCAACAATCACCGCGTGTTCAAGAATATCAAGGTTTTCTCCTTTTTGCCAACTGAGTTTTAACAACAGTTCAAGATTGTTGTGCAAGCTAAATACTGCAGAATTTCTCATTGGTGAAGATGATTTGGTTATTTACATTTTTCAAATCACAACTGGATGGTGGGTTGGTAGGAGGTGACATACCGCAAAGTTCTGGAGAATGATGGGAACCGGCTATTGGTGGAGCTGGAGCAGTTGGGTCGCTGGCAATTTCTGGTTTTCTCAGGGTCATTTTCATCACGTGTGATTATTGAACAAAACCAACGAGAACACTCAGTGAGTGTGAACAGTTATGAAAGTTGTAGGTTAAGATTGCTGGGCATCTACATACAAACTTACAACCTTAACCTAGTAGTTCAACTACAACCTTAACTTGGTTTCAGTGGCTTCATACTTAGGCCTATGTAGGTTGTGAGGTGCCTGTACAAGCTACTCTTGGTGATGTAAAACAATTGAAGAGTTGAATAGTGGTGTGGCAAGTGAGTGCTGAATTCATTTGTTCTTCTGTGTACTGCAGGTGTTTTTTGATTTGGCGAGACAAGGGGTTATGAGGAAGTTTTCAGGTTCTTGGAAGCTTGAGCCCCTACAAGGTGCAGACTCTGATTCAAAACCTCAAGCTACAGGAACTGAAAACAGTGATGTTGACAAAACCTCAGATCCCACGATGACTGGAACCTGGGTTCACTTTCATCAAGTTCTTGAACCTGCCTTGATGCCACCATGGCCTCTAAAAGGTTACCTTAGGAGAGTTACAGAGAAGATCATTCGTGAGATGTTAGGTGACCTTCAAAGGGAGTGTTTGCGATTGTCAGACTTCAAGAAGTTGTCTCTAGTCAAAACCTGAATATTTTCTCTTAAAGAGCCAAGCATGGGAGACAAGCAACATATATACCCATTGAAAGTCTAACTCTCGTCTTTTGAAATCAACTTCACCAGATCATCCTAGAATTGCATGTCAAAGTTCCATGGTTGTAGGCCTGAATCTGGAGAAATTCTGGGAGAGGTTTCCTGATGGGTTTAGGGTTTAGGGTTGCTCCAAGGAACTCTGTGTTCCTCATCTTGTCAGCAGCCTTGATCACTTATACAATCACCGGGGGAAGTAGGCTGGCTGACCCCTAAAAGAAATACACATTTGTAGAACTGGTCAACAAAGACGAGGTAAGTTTGTCACCTGTATGTGGGCGAACCTTCAAGTCTACTACAATCGTGCATGTGTTGACATTTGTTATCGTGATTATTTTTTGATGACAAGAGACTTTTGCAATAATGTGGTAGATGTGTGATTTGGAAGCAATTTTTGACTCCTGGTGCAATGCAAAGCAGAACCAAAATATGAGAATCAAGTCATACCACCCTTCTTAATTTAGCAGCAGTGCAACAATTTTGAAGAATCAAATCCCTTCAAAGGAATCAAACCTGAGAAGAGAAGCCGCATCTTGGGGGTTGTAGTGTAGCACATATCCAATGGATATTTCTACAAAGCACATATTAAAATCGATATTTGTAAGACAGATGCTTGCATGAACACAATAGATGATGCCAAGTCAGATACCCGAATAACGTTAACACTCCAAACAGGTGAAAAGCAGCAAAAGCATAATGTTCAAATAGATGCATACATAACGTTCATAATAAGATGTCAGAGATTTCCTAGTGTAGTCGAAGGGCACCTTAGTATTCATGCTTGGTCAAATGGAAGTTTATGAGATTTTTCTTGCAAATGGATGACCGATGTTGTTTTCTTTAGGTTGAAAGGAAGGTTGGTTGGAGAGTCTGATTATGCACCCTTTCAATAGACATATCTTGCTTTTAAGGCGTAATGTAACTAGGCCTTCAATGTCCCCTTCAATGGCATGTAGCCCTTCTAGTGAAAGGCAAATCATTGTGGAACCCTTTCAACATGTGAAGGGCAACTTCTATTTTCAATCCTTGAATGTGAAGTGCACTTGTTTTTTAAAAAAAAAACTTTACATAATTTGATAAGAATATCATAAGAGTGAACACAATTGATGTTTATATGCACATTATCGTTGGTGGGACTTACATAAATGTTATTGGATTGAGAGAGAATATGCATTAAAGTTATGCTGAAAATAATTGTGTCTTTGGGCCCCTCTTTCATTATCAAATATTTTTTCGTCTTTAAATGTTGGTTATGTGCAAAAGAAAGCAAACTCAAGACAAAGAGAAGCAACTTTCTCATAAAGGAGGGTGAAAAACAATAGTTTTTTTCATGAAAGAGTATTTATTGCATAACATTCATAGCAATCATAACAAAAATCAAAGCAAAATCAAAACTCAAATTCAAACTCATTTTATCACCAACCTAGGGGAGAAAAGGAATTTCAAAGTTATGTTTATTACCGATGTTTATTTTTATTTTTGTTTTTAGGTGTTGAATTCACCTTAAAATCACCTTCTTATTAAGAAAATTGTTTTTTTCACCTTGAGTTCTTTTCCTTTTATAGATGCCTTAATTGTATGGAAAGTTATAAATAGCCTAGGGTCTTTAAAGGCATGTAATTTTAACAATATGTGATTGGGTTATTTTTATGTGATTTGATGGTGACAAATTTTTTGGTAGAAATTTAAGCCAAAATTAAACAAAGTTTAGATGAATAAAAGTGTGATTAGGTGATTCACTTTTGACATTTTGAAACTTTACATCTTACATTAGCTAAAATTCTTACAATTATAATTACTATCATATTGTGAATACTATAATTATTTCTTATGCTTTTGATCAAAAGTATTGGTAGACCACTTTTAAAATATCCTTACACATGTGATTGGTTTAAAAATTGATGTGAAAGTTTGAATATTTGAATGTGAAATGGACTATAAATGACATAATGACAAAAAATATGTCATTTTCAAATTTTTAAAATCAAATTTTCTTGTATTGGAAAAGTTTCAATGCATTTTATTTTTTGATTCCTCATTTGATGGTGGTCTATTTTTTTCTTTTTCTTTTGACATTACAATGACATACTTTTTGAATGCACATTTTCCATTTATTTGCGTAACAAACTTAATGTTATCATTTCAAAAGTCCATTATGAATCCACTTTTTTTAAAAGATTGATCCATATGTTTTAATATGATTCCAATTAAACTCTACTTCAACATGGACAATTAAAATTTTGATAGTGTTAATGTTGAGCATGACTTTAAATTTTAAGTTGATTTATAATCCACAAAAATTGAAATTGCAATAGTTCAAATAATCTCCTAACTATGCTTTCACCTATGTGTTCATTTTTATATTACAACAAAGGTTGTAGAATGCCAAAAAATTAATTCAAATGATACAAATATAGATGTGTTTGAAGAAATTAGCCATTTTCTACATTCAATATTTTGAAAAGATAACCAAAATCTTCAATGTAAAATATTGGGGATTTGCACCTATAAGATTATTATTTTGGTGATTTATTTCTTGAAAGTAACACTAGGTGAGGAATTTAATGAAGTTTTGAAACGGAACTCTTTTTCTCTATCATCAAAAGTCAAAAAATACATTCAAGCATTGAAGAAGTGTATTAGTGAAAGAGAATGTGACTTGTGAACACATTTCAACAATAATTCAAATAGGATAGCAAAAAACACATATGCAAAAAATAGGAACAACTTGAAAATATTATTAAGTGCATGAATTTGGGAGCTTGAAAGATCTTGAACAACACACACACCAAATAACCAAGTCAAAAAAGGGCATTACAACAAGAAATGTAACTCCTCTTCCTCTTCAAGATTTTCTGATTGAAACTTTTTTTAAATGTTGATTTTTTCTTTCTAAATTATTGGAAAACATTTTCAACTATAAAACAATTTTTTCATCTAATATGTTCTTCCTAAAGTATTATTTGCACGGGCAATTTTTCCACATGGATGTGGAAGAGTTATTTTAAATGATTCATTAGTGTGTCGTGGAATGATTGTTTTGTTTACTAAAAATTAATCCCTAAGGTTTAAAGTGATCAATAATTGTTAATACAAAAGTGAAAAAACATATTTGAACAATAGACATTATCTTTTTAGGATCTCTTTCCTCTCCTACATATAAATATTAATGGTGATGTATTTGCTATTACACCTAAATTAGTTTGGTTTATATCTTTTCTCTTTCCTTTGTCTTTTGTATCATGGTATCAAAGAAGGTCATTCAGAATAATTGAGAAAAACATTATGCATTTTGATAAAATACACAAAATGAAAAAATCTTTATGAATAAAAACAAATTTATCAATCGTGTTGCATCATAAAGTGAAATAATAAAGACATCCCCAAATTTGATGGTTCATATTTCAATGTATGGAAACATTGATTATCATTTATCATAAGAATATAAAAATTTATGACTATTGCAAATGGCTCGAAAAAGAAACATGCAACATCCAGCATAATGGGTCTTCAACCATTCCCTTATTAAGAAGGTAAACATTGTTGAATGAAAAACATAGATTTATTGACAACATTTATCATCACCAACTGCCTTTATAATATAGTGGGAATTCATATTCAATCATCTTATACTTTTGATGAAGTGTGGGATATTTATGTAGGTTCTATGAGACAAAAAATGTTGTCATTAGAATGCACTTGAAAGATAAATTGCAAAGCTTAAAAATGAAAGAAATAGTGTAACAAACATATTCGTTCATTTTGAATGACATTTTCAAAAATAATTAGCTTCAATAGGAAGCTTGATTGATGAGAATAATGTAATTTTATCATTGATGCATAACATGCCCAATAGCTAGAAATGTTTTTTTATCAATCTTGAGAAGATAAACAAATTGACTCAATAATTATGGATTTTTCTCAAGAATAAACCTTGATGAAGGATCTTCATTTTGGTAATGACAATTCAAAGGCTCTTTTTGCAAGAAATATACATATGTCATTCCAAAAGAAGTTATATGTTTTATATGACCTTACAAAAAGATTGAGGAAATATGAATGAAAATTTTAATAAACCATATAATCATAATTATTTTTTATTGCGAGACTATAATATGTTATTAAAAAGTGTCATACAAATGAATTGTTGATGAAAAGGTTAATACAAGATAAGGAAATTCAGTTGATGAAAACAACATATTATGTGCTATAATAATGTTAATTACCAAGGGGAAGGACCCCACATGGCATATTGACACTCATTCATACAAACCTTGGTAAAAAGGTCATTTTTTTATTTGGGTGATGATACTTCACATTGCATTGAAAGACAAGGAGATGTATCCATTGTTTTATTCAATGGTCAAGATAAGACCATACTAGATGTACTTAGTGTTCATGGTCTCATGAAAAAAAAATATTTGTAAAAAAATTAGATGAAGTTGGAGGTGAAATCAAGTCTAGAAGACATATTTTAATATCACCAATTATAATGGCAAATTATATGTCCAAAAATGAGTTTTATGAACTTCATGCCACATCACAAAATCATGTTAAATGTTGTTACCATACCAACAACAATTCACTTGTATAAAACAATTTTATGGCACAAGCACCCTAGGGCTTATTAATCATGCATGAATGCACCAAATGTATATATTATATGTTTAAAAGGAAAACAACATTATGAAACTTTTTGAAAAGAAGGTGTCACTGATTTTTATGTCATAAGTCTAAGACCCTTGCAAAATCCAAACAATTAGTTGAAAATTAAACTGATAATGAAATCAAGGTGTTAAAAGTGAACAATGAAGGTGAGCATAAGTCAAATGAATTCACAAAAGTTTACTAAGAAACTAACATACAAATACAATTCATAATTTTTGACACCCCACAACAAAATGGGGTGGTAGAAAGATGAAGTCAAACATTAATATGGAAACAATCTTAACTTCATCGAGTGACTACTAATTATCACAAATATTTTAAGGCAAAACATTTACATGTGACAACATGTTTACAAAATCAAATTCTGACAAATGTTGTTTTATCAAATGAAACTCCTTATCAATTATGGAATGGACATATTAAACCCAAATTTTCAAATTGACATGTGTTTGGTTGTTAGACCTTTGTATCATTCCTAAAGGTCAAAAAACTAAAACCCCCACATACAATTAAGTGTATTTTTCTTGACTATAATAATGAAACAAAAGGTATACACTTATGAATAAATCTAATAAAAGAATAATTATTTCAAAAGATGTTGTTTTTATTAAATTAATACAAGGCCAAGAATGTTTGTTAATGAAACAATGTAATTTGTTTTCTTTTGTTTTTTATGTTGAGATCTCCCAAACCACAACATTTCATGTTGCAACTTTTAATATCTTTGGAAAGCTCTTGATGAGTAGGGGTGCATCAACTTGGTTTGAAATTGTTTGGAATTATAATGTGGAAGCTATTGATTATTGAACCACTTTTCTCAATGAAAATTAGTAAAATATTGAAATTGAAAAATATATTGGGATTTGGGGGCATTATTTGTGTTCTTGGAAAGCCCTTGGTGAATCTGATTTAATAGAGTTTATTTCACAATTTTCAAAACTAAGGCGTGAAAGATATTGATGTTTGCTTTTGTTGCTAGAAATTCAAACAAATTGTAAAAATTGGGTTTCAAAGGAAAAATCAGTTGAGCCCTCAATGTGTTCACACTTGGGCCAATGACACAAGCTACCCCAATAAGTTATTAAACCCACAAATGGGTACTTTCAATCATTTTTTTAAAAAAATATCCTAAGGGTAAATATAAAACCCAATAGATTAATTGAATTTATGTTGGGATGACATTTGTTAGAACATCCTAATTATCATCACAAAACATTGATTATTCAAATGCTAGTGTCATTGGAACCCACTTCATTTCACTAAACATTGATTAAAAAATTGCATCATTGTGGCAAATTGCCATCACTAAGAAAAAATAAAACTTGGAACTATATATCATTACTCCCTATTAAACAAACAATAGGACGTTGGTGGATCCTTAAAATCAAGACCAATTTTGATGGATCAATTGATAAAAATAAAGCTCATTTTGGTTGCCAAATGTTATTCACAAATTGAAGGGATTGACCATAGGGGGATTTTTTCTTTGATGGTTGAGCTTAATTCAATAAGAGTCAAGTCAACATTCTAGAAAGCTACATCAATTTAATGTTTTTTATGGCTCAATTGGAAAATTTCAAATATTGGAAAACCCCACAAAACGTTTTTTTTTGGCAAACCCTTGAAAGCCTTCTGGCTTTAAACAATTCACCTAGGATGTGGTATCAAAGGTTTTTTTTTTTTTTTTTATTCATCAAGGTTTCAAAAGAAGTGATGTCAATGTTAATGTTTATATTAAACACTTGAAAGATGATTTCA
This sequence comes from Sphagnum tenellum, assembly GCA_963921925.1. Taxonomy (NCBI): domain Eukaryota; kingdom Viridiplantae; phylum Streptophyta; class Sphagnopsida; order Sphagnales; family Sphagnaceae; genus Sphagnum; species Sphagnum tenellum. The sequence goes on along the minus strand of OY998143.1, from coordinate 12,760,638 downwards.
TGATCCTTGTTGTATTTGAGATGGTTGCTCATGCTATGAACAACCAACTTCATTTAATATTTGAAATGAAGAATTTTTTTTGGAATGTCACATCAAGGGGATTACACTATAGTTACTTGGACTCCAAGTGTCGTGAAACAAGGGATGTGTCACACTATGCCCTTGCCATTTACATAAAAAAATATCTTAAGGCGGAAGAAGAATTATGGAAATTCAAATATTTCACCATGAAAAATATTCTTAAAAAAAATCCTCCACAAGAAACCAAAATCCTCCAAGATATCATAACTTTATAACTAGTCTCAAGTTTCAACACAACACAAGCTAAAATATCATCTTTCAAAAATCCTCATATAAAAATGGACCTATTAACTAGGGCCCAATATCCCTTAAGCTACTATATTCTATAATGAATCTAAACACAATATCCTTGCCTACCAAGGCAAGTCCAATAAACAATAAGGTTTTTAAAGAATATTTTTATCAAAATATCTTCAATAAGTGGTTCAAAAATACAACATACAATATTCTAACACGAAATCTACCCCTTTCAATATTGGCCTTGCTTTAATGAAATATTTTTGCCTAAATATTGATGAAAACATTCTGTTATAAAGATATGCCTTATTATCAAGCAATAAGTTCTTTCATGCATGTTGTCGTCAATTCAAGACTAGATGGATTCTTTTGGTTCAGACTTTGGTTTAATGTTTTTTTCAAATATAGGTCTTTTACATTGACAAACTTCAAAACATGTCATGAACTTTTTTAAAAAGCTCCCTTGGAATCAACATAAATATCTTGTTGTAATGAAGGATATATATCACATGGTTACACAAATGTTGATTGGGCAAGAGGTTGGGATACCTGTCACTCCACCTTAAGCAATTATTTTATTCTTATGAATGGTGTCATTTCTTGATCAATTTTTTACGAAATGATTTATACATTGTTTTGTCAAATACTAAATCAAAATAGTTGGCCCTAACCAAAGTTGCCATGTTGAAGCAACTTGGTTTCGCCATTTATTCAATGATATTGGATGTCTTCAAAAGGAACCCACTATAATTATGTTGATAATAAATGTGCTGTCACATTATTAAAAAATCTTAAGTTTCATGCTTATAATAAGCTAAAATAAGCACACTGATATTCAATACCATTATGTACATGAACACATTGAATTAGGTTACATTCAACTTGAATATATCCTTTATGGTAGCAAATATTTTCATTAAAAGTTTATGTTGGGCCAAACACCATATTGACATGAAATTACTTGGGTATATTCCTCTTTCAAACACATTGGAAGACAAGTGAAATAATGAGGACAACAATCATAGTGTTTTTGCCCATGTTATGATGACATAGTTTCACACAACTCAAGTTGAGTATGATAAAAAACTATACCTTTCAAGATTTTGTCATCATGTTTAATCTCAAACATCTTCATTATATGACAAACCATGGTTAAGAAACAAGATAAAAAAATACAAATATTGTGGTACCTTGGCATCTTTAACATACATTATATTATTTCTAGAAGTGTTGACATTTTCATAAACTAATTTCCCCAAAAACAAATTGTGAAAAAAATGAAAAATATTTGGAAATATTTGGAAATGTTTTTTTTTCAAAATGGAATATTCAAAATTAATTATTATTTGGTAGACATGTGCCAAACTTGCCAACGCACTATGATACTCAAACATATTTTTATAAATTGTTTTAAAGCTCTTCATGTTGGGACATCAATACATGCTCATACTTATGCCAATTCAAAATCAATCTTTTAAAAAAAGGATACATAATGATAGTTTGAAAAATGGCCCAAAACTTTCACAATTAAGACATTTATGAGATATATGCATTTGAAAGTGTAGAAAGTAAATAAAATATTTCACAAATTTTAAGCAAAATAAGTGATGTATGAGATACCATTTGTTCTCGTATGGTTAATGGAGGATTCAACTCATCTCAACAAGTTCTAATGTCAATTTCACATAACAATGATTACACTCATACAAAAAGAAAAACAAGAAGACCAATACCAAGCTACATAATTAAAAACTTTGTAGGTAGAAATTAAACCTCGTGTTTTAAGGGGTGATGTTGCCAAACATTAATCCCTAGGGTTGAAAGTGATCAATAATTGATAGGTAAAAAAATGACATAGTCCCAACATACATTATCTTTTTGGGATCTCTTTCCTTTTCCACATATACACATTGGTGATGTACTTCTATTACACACGGACTAATGATTTAATTATTTATCCTTTCCTTTGTATTTTGTATTGATTTTTTTTTTGCTTTTCCCAAAATCCAAATGAATTTTCCTAAACATCAAGAACAAACTTATGTTTTAGATTCACTCAAACTAATGAACAATGCTTTGTTGTGTCAATGTATTCTATAGGTATTGAACCAAATACGTTGTTTGTAATTGAAGTTGGAAAAACACAAAAGAAGTCAAGATGGGACTTTTGTTGCATTGATGCATTTTGCAAATATTTTATTGAGCTAACACATTTGATGATGAGAAATTTGGACAAAGTTTTGTAATGTAATTGTTTGCATGCTCAAACTACTTAAAAATTGGTAAGACATTATCTTGGATTAATGAGATGGTAAAGTTTTTTAGACTAAAAGTCTATAGTTATATTAAAAAAATTTGGTTAAAAGATAAAATATTATAAAAAAACCAAAATGTTGAATTTAAAAAAAAAAACCAAAACCATATTTTAATTTTTTAAAGAATTATTTTAAAATTTTGAATATTTCAATATCCAAAATTGTAATTTTTAAAATACTCAAATAATGTTAGCCCAACATTGATCTCAACCTAGATATTCAAAAACCTTGTACCAAGGATGTCAATTATCAATAAGGTATTGTTAGACCACCATATTCCAATGACAATGATTCATTATAATTGGGTTTAACTAGAACAACTCTAGGTTCCATAAGTCATAGTCATCACTTGGACAATTCCAAATTGGAATATGTTCAACACATTTTTTTAATAAACAAGCATGGAAAAACATTTTTTAGTTTTGTCTTTTTTTAATTTGTTTTTGCAACACCATATTCAAGCATAGATTTTCAATATCTTTTCCACCAATTTGCTTCACATTTCTCTTCAATTGAATTGAAATTGAATTTCCATTCAATTGTTGCATTAGAATCGAATTTAAATTTGCAAGTGGAATTCAATTGAATTCAATATATTTGAAATCAATTTAGGAATTTGAATTCAGTTCAATTTACATGTAATTTCATTCAAAATGAAAGTTACTTTCCACATTGAAATCAATACATTTTTTTCATCAATAGATTAATTGATCATCGTTCTAATAACACATTGAAGTAGCATAAAGCCCAAGTGGGTTAGTAATGTAAATATCATAAGGATATTGCAAGGTTATACCAATCTAGGGCCATTTTTTTGATATTACACCCACTTATAACATTTTCATGACAATACATTGAACACACCTTTAGCAACTTGGTGTTGTCAAGGATGAAATCGCTAGTGTTACATTCCATTGCAATAATTACATCACAAAGAAAATTCTAACTTGATTAGTTGAGCCCCACAAATTGCCAACAATGCACAAAGTATTATTGTCACCAAAATGCTTGGTATAGTGCAAAAGATTTTTAAAATTAAAAAAAAAAAATTACTTGTGTTTGTGCTTGTGGTTACAACTCCAACTTTTATTCTACAAGATGATAAAAACATTGTAGAGGCACTCAATGAACTTCAACCCTATTTGTACCAAAGTAAAGTTCAAGAGTTTTCTTTTTCCTTCACAAGTCTACCCCATTATTTGGTGAGGACATAATTTTGACTATTAATTCAATATGGGAATTTAAACTTTTAATGTTTCTTAAAAACACCTTCGAACAAAAATGTATAGATTAGTTTGATTTTGTTGTTAGATTTAAAGGGAAGCATCTATTGACATGTTGATTTAAAATCACAAGCCAACTCAAAATCCCAACATCACTATAGTCATCACCTTGTCAAATAGATGTTTAAGCAACACTACACCCCCCTTAGAAACTCCATTCCAACTTAGCAAAAATGAAATAAGATTAATTATGGAATCAACCACATTTTTGTTCATCATTTGGTTTAAATAATTAGTTGTTGCAACTAGGATATATGAAAAACCTTCAATTTCATTTATTGTCTTGGGAATGTAAAAGACTTTTGAACTTGTAATTCATGTTATTGCTAGTGAACTTTCCAACAAGCTAAAATGTTTTTAGCTTTTCAATGAGATCATTAATGAGCTTTATGTTGTTGAAGTGGGGCATGAAGTTGTTGCAACGACATTTGTTTGGCTACAACTTGCAAATTCCATAACAATTTTTGAATTTGCAAAAACAATTTATGGATTTACAACAAAGATGTTATTACCAATAGTTTACATAAAAGGTCTCATAAAAATACTCCACCAAAACTTGTGCACAATACCTACACATTTTCCCAAAAGTTGTAGAAAGTGGTCAAGGTGACCTTCATTTGCATTGGCACATTCACCTCTTTTTTTATATATAGTAAAACTTATATTTTTGTTAGAAAATGTTAATTTTGGAGGTGTTTAGATGAGGGTGTAGGACCAAGACAAATCAAATTGTGATTGAGTTTACATGGCATCATTTTGGAAGGAAAAACAATAGGTTTGAACCAATAAAAAGAACTTAAGAAGAATTCATGGTTTAAAGAACCAAAGTGTAAACTAGGGTCCAAGGTTGTTCATTGTTTTGTTTTGCCCTTGTTGCTCAAATTTTATGAGAATGAAAGACATGTTATGGATTGAGGACATTGTTGATGTACATTAGGTCCTTCATTTTTGACCAATTCTAAAATTGATATAGTTGGTTTTGTGGATCATGGCAAGCATGTTGTTAAAAGGAGTGCATTTTCAGCCTTTCTCAAATGCACAAAATGGAGGTGAAACAAAAGGTTGGGGGGGGGGGCCGGAGAAAGTGAAGGGTTGAAATGCCCATTTTCACATATGGAAGGGGATTTGGATGTACAAGAAATCCTTAAACCGGTTCCCATTTCAAAAAAGAAAGCACCAAAAAAAAAGACAATAATATTGAAAGATGAAAATGAAAAAATGAAAAAGCTAGAAAAAATTGGGTGGATAATAAAATATCACACCTCATTGTTCCAAGAAAAGAAATGAAACTTGAAAATTGGGTATTGGACTCTTGAAATTAGACCCCAAGCCTTTTAGACACACTCATTGTACCTTAAATGTTTTTTTTTTTTATAAATTTTTTATGTGAAGAAGAAGGGTCCAATTCAATTCAAATTGGTCCCTACGGTCCTTAGACCCTTGTCTAAAGTGGCCCTAAGGAAATTGGAGCAAAGTCTTTGGGGGGGGGGAGATGTGGGTCCAATTGAAGGTAATAATAAATAATTAGAGTCTCCCAAAAAGCCTTCAAGAAGCTTCCTTCATGTTCTTCTCTTATGTTCTATTACAAAAGCATTCACTAGAAAAGCTCCAAGCAACTTTGATAGACATTTCTGGGAAATTTCAACGTATTAGTACCCCTTCTTCTTCCTTGGGTGGTGGGGTGGGGTGGGTGGCTTTTTGTGTTTTTGTTGGTCTTACTTGAGTAAAGTTTCTCCCTTTTCCTTTAAAATTAATAAAAAAACCAGAAAACCTTCCCAAAAAAAAATCAGCCACCAAGACAAGACAAGTTGAGCCACAAACTAGGCTCCCACCCAAAAACGTTTTAAAAAAAAATAAAAAATAAAATAAAAGTCCCCCAAGTTCGCTAATTACTGAAAAAAAATAATTCTTTTTTCAAAAATAAAATAAACTAAAATAATAATAAAGTATTATATAAAAAAGGTTCACCAACTACTTAAGGAACTTGTCAACAATTGCAAACGTATTATTATTGTAGCATCATAGCCACCTACCACCCAAACAAATCATTCAAAAGGTGCCATTTATTTCTTCTACATACGTTATGGTGGTTAAAGAAAACGTACATCCATCAAAACATACGGATACGTATAGAAGTACCCTAACCTCAGGACGTGCTATGGTAAGGTATTCTAAACATCGTATAGATACACAAAACAAAAACCCCTATCACAACACGATGTATGTGTGTATTTCCGTACGTATGTATGTAGGATGAAAAAATTCGGATGAAATATACATATGAAAAATCCTTCATATGCGTGTATATATGGTATGAGATGTAAGTAGAATACTCATACGTATACGTAAATGTAGTATACATATCGTATATTTCTACTCTACCAACGCCGGTAGCCGTCCTCTTTGACCTTTGGACAATTGAAAAATAGGTGGGGGGGGGGGGGAGAAGGGGGGGTGGGAGAAAAGGAAAAGAAAGTGAAAAATGAGAAAAAAGAGAAGGAGAAAACAATGGATAAAACACAAGAGAAAAGGGCACATAAAGAAAAAACAGGAAAGAAACTTCCGACGAAGACGGTGTGCCCACGGAAAAGGGGGTGGAAGGGGGCGGGGGGGCGGGGGGGGGGGGGTTTCTAGTACTTTCGGATGTGTAGCCAATGAGGACGCAGTTTCATGGAGTTCGACCAATCAGGAAGCGTAAATCCGAGTTTTGTGCACCGGCCACAAACAGCCGGTTGCAGTTATTAACGACGACTTCAAAATCGGAGTCCAAGTTTTGGTTTTGCCCGTTTCCAGTGTGAAAATCGCAAGAGCGGATTAGGGTTACGTGAGCGAGCGAGCGAGCACACGAGGAGTGACTGAGTGAGTGCGTGAGTGAGTGCGTGTGTTCGTTCTTTTGTTGTTTGCGTTTGTGTTGCGTTCTTGTGCGCTTTCCGTTTTCGAGAGTTTCGTTTCTGAGCTTCTGCAGCGATGGCGTCTCCGGCCGAAGTTGAGCCGTCATCATCAGAGCCGTAAGTTTTGCTTCTCTTCTCTGTTTAATTGCGTCTCTTGCTCTTCTTTGTTCTCTTTCTCGTCTTCGGCTTCGCTAGGGTTGGTTGCATGGGAAAATCATGGCGCGTTTTTGTTCTTCTCTTCTGTCGCTGCTTTTTTTTTTTTTTTTTTTCTTCTGTTCATGTTGAATTTCTTGCTTTTGTTCTGCTTGAGATGGGGGATTTTCGAAAGAGACAGAGACAGAGATGTAGTTTTCTCGGATCGTGTTTGTGATTATGACATGTCTGTCTTTCATGATACGTAGGGTTGCGTGATAGAGAGCTTTTTACTGGATTTTCGTGCTCTGTTGTTGCTGATGCTTCAACCTGTCTGCCTCTTCTTCTGTGGTCGAGAGATGTCAGCGTGTTGTTTTCGGATTTTAAAAAGTGTTCGTACCTTCTTGTCGGTGCAGGAAGCCAGCGGCGAAGAAAGATTTCTCGACAGCAATCTTGGAACGGAAGAAAGCTCCGAATCGTCTGATTGTGGACGAAGCTGTAAACGATGACAACTCCGTTGTTGCTCTCAATATGGAAACAATGGAGAAGTTGCAGTTGTTTCGTGGTGATACGGTGCTCATCAAGGTGTCTCTTCCCCCCCCAACATGCATAGAGACCATGCTATATGAGGTTTGGGCAGAAGGTGCAGGCTATAGGGGTTGCCTTTCTAGCAGTTTCTAACAGTTTATCTGAAAATTGGCAGGGCAAGAAGAGGAAGGATACAGTATGCATAGTTTTGGCTGATGACACTTGCGATGAACCAAAGATTCGGATGAACAAGGTTGTTAGAGCAAATCTGCGTGTCCGTCTTGGTGATGTAGTTTCAGTACACCAGTGTGCTGATGTGAAGTATGGCAAGCGCATTCATGTCCTCCCCTTTGATGACTCCATTGAGGGTGTGACGGGCAACCTTTTTGATGCATATTTGAAGCGTATGTTTCTGTTTCCCTCCCATGTAACTTGTTTATTGGCGTGTTATCTTGATGTTGATCTGACCTTTTTGAAAGTAAAATTTGTCTATGTATTACTGTATGCTGTTTATCATCACACCAATTTGTTGTTGGGTTGTTCTTGTGTGACTTTTGATTGTGATGGCCTAAACTTGCATTGCAGCCTATTTCATGGAGGCATACAGACCTGTTCGCAAGGGTGACCTGTTTCTTGTTCGTGGAGGAATGAGGAGTGTTGAGTTCAAGGTGGTTGAGACAGACCCTGCAGAGTACTGTATTGTGGCACCAGACACAGAGATCTTTTGTGAGGGCGAGCCTCTAAGGTTGGTTATCCTTTGTTATTTTATGAGCTGTCCAAGGACTTTTTTGGAAGCCCTCTCTTTTTGTCATTCTATCTTGGGTTCCTCAAGGTTCTGAAGTAGGAAAAAGACTTCCAGGGCCATGCTCAGATAGGTGGTGATACTTTTGGATGGAATGGCCCTGATTTCTTTTGACACAGGATACGAAATAGGGTATGGTATTTAAGATTTGGTCATCTTTCTCAGGCATTTGAAAAAGAAGAGGTTCATTGTTGTAAACAATTATGATTGTGGTGAGCAGTCTTGGTGTGTCAGTCTTTGTTAAGGCATAGGGGTTGCAACAGAGAGGACATGTACAGAATCTTGATCCTTGTAACAGGAGACTGATATGCTGGTATTTGTGATATGTTTGTAGACGAGAGGATGAGGAGAGGCTAGACGAAGTGGGCTATGATGATGTGGGTGGTGTTCGGAAGCAAATGGCACAAATCCGTGAACTTGTGGAGCTTCCACTCCGGCATCCACAGCTCTTCAAGTCAATTGGTGTAAAGCCACCAAAAGGTATCCTTCTCTTCGGACCTCCAGGGTCAGGAAAAACACTGATTGCAAGGGCAGTTGCCAACGAAACAGGCGCCTTCTTCTTCCTCATCAATGGTCCGGAAATCATGTCAAAGTTGGCTGGAGAGAGTGAAAGCAATTTGAGGAAGGCTTTTGAGGAGGCAGAGAAGAATGCACCATCAATAATCTTCATCGATGAAATTGACTCTATTGCACCCAAGAGGTACAGTCACACTGTTTCTGCAGGGATTTCTACCTTAAGAAGATATTGAATGTTGAAGACAAACATACTGTGTGCAGGCCTGATATGGTGGTGCTTATATCTTGTACAGGGAGAAGACACAGGGGGAGGTAGAGCGGCGTATTGTGTCACAGCTGTTGACACTTATGGATGGTTTGAAGTCTCGTGCACATGTCATTGTCATGGGGGCCACTAATCGCCCCAACAGTATTGATCCTGCTCTCCGCCGCTTTGGCCGCTTTGATCGTGAGATTGATATTGGAGTTCCTGATGAGGTTGGAAGACTTGAGGTCATCCGCATCCACACCAAAAATATGAAGCTTTCTGAAGATGTAAGTTCTTACACAACTAGACTGATCTATTTCTAAACGATTGTTTGAGCTCTGTGGTTCCTCTAGTTCCCCAGCTAGTGACTTGCTGGTTGTTGTGTTTCTGCAAATGCTGCAGGTGGACTTGGAGAAAATAGCCCACAACACTCATGGATTTGTGGGTGCCGATTTAGCAGCACTCTGCACTGAGGCAGCTCTTCAGTGCATTCGTGAGAAAATGGATGTAATTGATTTGGAAGATGAGACAATTGATGCAGAAGTACTCAATTCTATGTCTGTGACCAATGAGCATTTCCAGACTGCCTTGGGTATCAGCAATCCCTCTGCCCTGCGTGAGACAGTTGTGGAGGTGCCCAATGTCAGTTGGTCAGACATTGGGGGTCTTGAGAATGTCAAGCGTGAGCTTCAAGAGGTATTTCCACAGTGTCTCTCTACCTGCTGCTGATCTTTATTTGTGAATGTATGACGTGTAACTACATGCTTTTAAATTCCAATTTGTTCCAAAGAAAGTTTATAGACTGAAAATAGATTGGTCTTATAAGCTCATAGTCAAGTCAAGCTAAGAGCAAGATTTAACAACTCTCTCATCTGGAATTCTTGCTTGTGATAGACGGTGCAATACCCTGTGGAGCATCCTGAAAAGTTTGAGAAATTTGGAATGTCACCATCAAAGGGTGTCCTGTTCTATGGACCACCTGGGTGTGGAAAAACACTGCTGGCCAAGGCCATTGCCAATGAATGCCAGGCAAATTTCATCAGTGTGAAAGGGCCTGAGCTTCTCACCATGTGGTTTGGTGAGAGTGAGGCTAATGTGCGGGATGTATTTGACAAGGCACGGCAGTCAGCGCCTTGTGTCCTCTTTTTTGATGAACTTGATTCCATAGCCAATCAGGTGAGTTTCCTCTTTATATCTGCTTCTCAGAAATGCCTTTAGTATTGACCACGCATGAATGTGAGTTTCTCCATTGCAAGCTCTGTGAATTTCCTCCCATATCTCCACTGTTGAAACACCTCTTTGTGAATTTTCTTGGAGCAAACATTATGGGTTCATCCAGTCCCTGTTCTGCTTCATGGTTCTCCAATTGCCTTCATATAATTCCTCCTCTCTTCTTTCTTTTGGCAGCGTGGCAGCAGCCAAGGTGATGCAGGCGGAGCTGCAGACCGGGTTCTGAATCAGCTGCTAACAGAGATGGATGGAATGAATGCAAAGAAGACTGTATTCATTATTGGAGCTACGAACAGACCTGATATCATTGACTCTGCACTTCTTCGACCTGGGCGTCTGGATCAACTGATTTACATTCCATTGCCTGATGAGGCTTCACGGCTCAAAGTTTTTCAGGCTGCACTCCGGAAATCCCCTATTGCAAAGGAGGTGGACCTGGAAGCCCTTGCTAGATATACTCAAGGTTTCAGTGGTGCTGATATAACAGAAATTTGCCAGCGTGCTTGCAAGTATGCCATCCGTGAAAACATTGAGAAGGTAAATGACAAGTTGTAACTGCTTCCCACCTTTGAGATTTCTGAGATTGAAAACTTGAAATTTTCTGTGAAGAGACTAAAGTATTGCCATCAGATTCCTGATGTGCTTCTGGTCGGCACAGTATTCTGACCACAGTGCAGGGAATTGACATGCAGAATGTCATGTCCTTGTAAAACTGTGAAGTCGCAGAATATTTCTATTTCTATATCTATAACCAGATTCTTATCGTGGGTAGTGGACTTTTGGGCTCACACTTGGGCCATTGTATTTTTTCTTGAACATAGTTGATGTCCTAGAGCACGGAAGATAGAGCAGTCATGTTCTGATGTTTGGTTCTTCTGTTTGAGGACTTCTGTTTCAACATGTGTATGCAGGATATTGAGAGGGAAAAGAGATTGGCAGAGAATCCGGAAGCAATGGAGGAGGATGAAGTTGAAGAAGTGGCTCAGATTAAAGCCAGTCACTTTGAGGAAGCTATGAAATTTGCCCGTCGTAGTGTTAGTGATGCGGATATCCGCAAGTACCAGGCCTTTGCCCAAACATTGCAGCAATCCCGTGGATTTGGCTCAGAGTTTCGCTTCCCTGATCGTCCTGCAGTAGCTACAGGAGTGCCATCAGGGGTGGAAGCAGGAGCCTTTGTGGCAAACACGGACGATGATGATTTGTACAACTAGATGATTTTCTGGCTGTCACTTCATTGCTTTTGCCTTGTTCTTGGGGTTCAACTGTCGCCTTTTGTATAGAAAATTTATTCACACAGTTCTTCTCCAAAGAATGGATATTGTGGAAGGAAACAACTTTCCGTAACTTAGTGTCTTTGTCCTCTCTTTGGCATTGCAATTTGGCATGTGTACTCTCTCCCTAGACTAGGGTTAAACCAGGTCCCACTACTGACCAGCCACAGTGGAACTGTTGCTGTGTCATGGAAAAGGAACCTGTGTGATATTGCGTGTAATTGTTTCTGTTGATCATCTAAATCTTCTGATGCCCAGTTACAAGCAGAACTCTCTCAATGAAGTAGATCATTGACCTAAACCCCTTCATGGAATCCTCCCTTGTCTTCATGGTTGATCTCAGGCATCTGACCCTATAGTTCTCAATTCTTTTCCTTTTACTTTTTGGTTTATTTCCTTGTCTCAGGTGTGTGCTCTCTCACCTAGTCTCAGCATAGAAAGTGGCAGTTTCAGATATGGAATCTGCTAGATGAGAAGCAGTTTTGCAGTGGAACCTGAACCCTAAGACTGTTATATCTGAAATTGAAACAGGAGGCCAGATTTGGGCCAGATGCAGGATTCAAAATTGAATTTTGTTTGAAATGGATCTCATTCATAAGATTTGAACCTGGGAGAGGTGGGAAGAGCAGGAGAGACAACAGGGTGTTGTTTGTGTTTTCCTGCAGATCTCTGTGGAGATTGCTTCAGGGTTTGGAATCAATAGTAACATGGGAAGCAGGTTTTATGTACAGATGGCTGTCATGAGATATTGCATCTGCCCACGGGGTTTACAGCTATCTTCAATAATGCATTGGATGCCTCCACTATTGCAAAGAGGTTTTTGCATCCCCCTTCCTCTCTTGCCCTTTTCCTCTTTTATTATCTCTCCAAGTTCTCTGTTTCTGACTTAATCTCTTGTTAAGAGTTTTTGATTTGTTCCTTACTATAGTCTTTGTTCTTATAGACAATGTATTGGGATCTATGTGCTGTCTATTTAGCAGGTTTGTACCTCTTTTTGTACAAGTTTGACTTATTGAAGCATTTTGAAGTCCAACACCCACACTGTTGTGCTTTGGAGCTTCCTTGTGGAGTTCTTTTTTTCTGTCCCAGACTGTCCAGACTTCAATAGTTGTATGTACTTTTGGCAGTGGCATATAAACATCTTTTGAGTTCAGATTGTACTTCTGATGGCTTCTCTTCTACATTCTTCATTAACCAAAGTCCTAGAGGTTTTTTGTGTGATATCTTTGATAGATGTACTCAACCGGTGGTATCTTTAGTATGCAGGTATTGTCTCTCATCCATTCCAGTATCTTTTTACTGCTAATCCGGTTGGTATCAATAGTTAGTTCTACAGGTTATTGAGACTTTGTAGTTCTAAAGTTTTCTTGGTTTCTGAGATGGTCAGCCTTGTTGTCCTTGTGAAGGAAAGAGCGTACCCTCTAAAGATCTCTTAAAGAGGACTAGAGGTTTGTTAATACAGAAAATTGTCTTTCTGGAATTTTAGTATTCAGTGTTTTCTAAGTGATTTTGTATAACTTTTTCTAAGTCCACATGGAATTTGTTCATCTTCTCCCTTTTGTTTGCTATATTCTATATTTTCCTCATGTGCCTTCTCCTTCTCTTTTGTTGTTTCCCTGTGTTTTTCCCTTTTCTTGGTGTGGGGTGCTAGCCATCATGGCTGAGTCTTCCTGGTGCTTCCAGATTTGCAACAGAAACTCTCTACACAGGCTTGTGGTTCCACTGGCTTATTAACCCATTAATATTAAGTTTTAATTAGCTGTGTCTCTTGAGTGCTAGCCAACGTCATCATTTTGGGCAGATTATCTACACCCATCAAGCGGTGCTGATGACACCAGTGGGTAGTCATCGCAACTCATCACTGTTATAGACATTTTAATCTAGATGTTAGCTTTCATATTTTTCTTGTTGTTTGGACCCAGCTGGGTGTGTTTCTTTTACTTAGAAGGAATGTTTTTTTTGCCTGGTTCTGGTTACCTTCAAACCTATGGAGATTTCTTGATACCCATCAGAGGTAATTCTTTATGGGTTTATTCTATAACATTTGAGCTTTCAACCAATGTTTTATATGTTTGGTCTTCTGGGAGCTGCTGATGTAGTCAGTAGGGAGTCATAGCATCTACTCACTGGCATTCATGAGGAAGGTCCTGGTTTGATTCTTATTGTATTTGTGTCAGTTTTGAAAGAACTAGTGCAACAATTACCCCCAAACTGTTGTCATAGATTCTTCTCTGCTACCTCATAGATTGTATGCGGTCCAAGTTTTTATGGCTTTCTTTCTTTTCTAGGAAGTGGTTAGAGCTCATGGATGTATGTTAATAGAAAATGGAAGAGAGCCATCTCTCCTTGAATGGGGCTTTGAAGTTTCTGTTTCTGAAGGTAGGATTGAGGAAAAATGGATACTTGAGTTTGAATATGTGAACTCAGTCATGTACCATTGAGCCAGGTACTGGAAAGAGGTACTGGAAGAGAACCATCTGGAATGTTATGCTTCCAGTACCTTGCTCAATGCTACCAGGAAGCTATACATTACAGATTCTAATATTCTAATTGTCTTTCCAGGAAGTAATATTTCACTTTGGGTGTGGAAGGGTGCAAAGAAGGAAGCTGCAGCAAAGATAGGTGGGATTCTGGAGTACAACTTTCATGACTCTGATAAACAGCATATACATTTTGGAGCTCAGTTGGAGCATGCATTCTGTTAATAATACTGTGCTTCAGCATTTTGCAAGTTAACAAAATTTGGGCTGATTGAATTTTTTTGCACTGACCATCAACCAACTGAATGTTGAAGTCACACCATCTTGTACATGGATGCATGTCTTTTGATGCTCTTAGAGCAGAAGTTGAAGTCTTTCCAATGGAGTGAAAAACCAAGACGAATTGAAATATCAGTGGCGGAGGGAAAATTGATGAACTGGCATTGATTCCATACTGCAGTCTCTCTAGAGTTAAAACTGGCATGAAAATTGCAAGAAAATCTAGAACTACAATGCAGGTTAATCAACTGATGCTTTGATTTCATGATTGCTCTCACAGATACTTTCTTTATTTGCGCATAAAACTAATTTATGAAGAATATAGGACATAAACTAAATAACAGAGCAATAAACTATAATAATGGCACACGGCTCACTACCAATGACAAAAAATTTCACAAGTTCTTTGATTAAGAGAGTTTCAAATGGGTAGTTTGCGGTCCAAAGATTTTCTGGAACTTTTCCATACTGAGAATTGACATTGAAATATTGGTTTCACTGCTTCACTCATCCCCCAAAAACAATTTATGATCCTAATTTATATACAGTTTGGAGTTCACTCTTGCAACTCCAGAATGCAATTATGGAGGAATTGTGTTTTTGACCCAGATATTGATCTTCTATCATAGCTCCAGACACAATGGCAAGTAGCTCCAGACACAGGTTTTATCAAATTCAATAGCCTGCATATACAGAGATTGGGCACCAATTCTTGATACCAAGAACCCTTGGGAGGATGAATGTGGGCCAACATTGACATCACACCCTAAATCTGTAGGGTGAGATGTCAGAGTGGTCCAGTGCAAAACTGCCCTAATGCTTCGAGTAATCTTGTAGGACTAAAATGGAATGCATATAAATGCTTTCTCATTCAGTGACAGTTGTAATATCTATTGAGGCTGATATACAAGAAAGGTTGGATTGCAGCAGTAACGAGCAGCAAACGCTTGACCATCTGATGTGGGTTGTGAGAAAGCACACTGAGAAGTCTCAAGTGTTAACCCAAACAAAAATGTTTTCCTGCAAATTGTACCATAAGAACAGCATCAGCTTTGATATCCAAGAAAGCATGGGTCATATTCTAGGAAGAAACTACAGTCTAGACAAGAAAGGGGAATGCAAGACATCAGCATGCAATTGAACAGAAAACAGAAAGCTTGTCGATACAATACAGAGTTGATAAGACTCTTTTGTGAGGATGAGCGTTTGATGTAGCACCTCATGGCATCCAGAAGCTGGGAAGCAATGCCTTTTCGTCTCTCTGAACCTGAAACCCAAATCCCTCTTACTCCACAGACAGCAGGGACAGCTGTCTTACTGCAAAGAACCACTCTTCCCATGCCTTGTTGATCTGCAACTCGTCTCCGTTTCTTGTGAACTTCCCTTGTAAACTTCCAGTTCCCGAAAGTCAGCTTGCTTGAACTAGTTTTGTTCTCCCTCACAGATTTTCCAACCCCAAGTTCTGTGCCACCCTCAGAGATGGCACTCTGGTCTTTGCATGAAGGACTAATTTCCATCACAGGCAGGGGAAGACTACTGGATCTTACTCTATGATCAGTACTGTCTAGTTCATCAGTATTTGTCTTTATTGCTACATCCAAGGCCTGTACAAGCTGTTGTGAATTAGAACTTTGAGCAATGTTGTCCTGGTGAGTGGCCACAATAGGAAAGGCATTGCTGATACGCTCACACAAAATACAGCCCACAATCTTTTTTGATGCTGATATGAAAAGATAGACCTGCTTGAACAAGCAACACAAATCCATAACACATCACCAAAGAATGATCCATACTGCCAATTACAAAAATACATAAGGAAGAGGAACATCTGTCCTGGCAATCCAGAATACAGTTGATGGGAAAAGCCACACCCACAAACATCGCATTTGCCCAATTGCTTTTATCATCATCATCATCTCCCTTGCTCCATATTTGGTTCAGGGGTGGTGCAGTATGACACATAACATAGAAAAAATAAATCAAGAGTGAACTCTCCATGTTTAGAATTAGCACCTTGCAGTGTTGTTGCCATAACCAACCTGGCACCAAGCCCATCTCCTGCTCCATTATTCTAACAACCTCCATTACCTGGACACACAAGCCACACACATACATTAATATTTCCACCCAGGCACAATGTCTAACAATGGAAACCTGTATAAAACTTGTGCTACAGGCATAAGCATACAGGTATCTTCATTTTGGATTTGGCAGTTACTTCAAAAGGATCAAGGAGTTGAGAAGCCAGAGAGGATTGTAGAAACAGAACCTTGTAGAGATGGCGAGGGGGATCACCCGGCACAACATAAATGATTCTGTCACCCTTGCTAGAGATCTTGGCAGCAACTCTCTCGTGCTGCCATCCCTGTAGCACAGACACTCCCCCAAATACATTCAGAATCAGGATCAGTGAAAATGATGACCACCAGAATTGTGGTTATACTGTGCCTGTGATGAAAAATGTGGCAAGATAGCGGCAATGTGTAAAAGACACATATGCCACAGTGCAGTGGCAATTCAAACAAGAGAAAAAGAAGATTTTACCCTGAACTGAATGCCTTGCAGTTGACTTCTGTGGAAGGATGCATGGAGCTTCTCATCTGTCTCTTCTCCACGTGCATAAACAAGTCCACATGAAGGACAAGTTGAGCATGAAAAATCTCTTTGGCCTAGATCTAGAAAATACTGCCCAAGTGGACGATTGGGTGCCACTGTTCTCTTGGATAATCCTGATGAGCTCTTCCACATTGTGGAGAGTTCATGTAACCAATTGCTTTTGGAAGCAGAGAGCTCAAGGACAGGTTGTGGGCTTTCTTCTTCTTCATATGTCCCCCTTGTCTCTGTTGTATGGGAATCCAAAACCCTACGGGAGTATTGATCATCACATGTGCAAACAACAAAGAATGTGTAAGAAATTGAATGAACAGATCCAAAGAGGAGGAGGAAACCCATTCTTGATACATGGGTATACATGTGTTTCTGTATTCAACAACGGTTCTGTGCTCAACCACACCTCAGATCCTCAGCTGTTTTTCTTACACCAACATCATGGCTTTCAATGCCCACTCCTTCCTCCCCCAAGATTCACCAGACCCAAACCCTAAAATCTTCTCTTCAGCAATCAGATGCAAAGCCACAAAGAGAACTCAAACGAGCAAGAAAGATTCAGAAACCCTAGTAGCAACATACAGTTCGTCCTCCCGAATCTTGGGCGGTTTAAAGGTTTTCTCCCTTGAAAGCTTCCCAAGGTTCACAGGTGCGCAACGAACACAGAAGCTAGCTAGAAGAAAGAGCTCCTGGAATATCACAGACTGAGAGAGATCTTTCATGAAACGCAGGGAGAAGCATCAGAAACAACAGAAAAGAGAGAGGTCCAGGAAAGAGAAAAAAGAAAGTACGGCATCCTCGTCGTTGCACTGATGCCAGTCCTTCGTCGCTTGTAGGTTATCAAGACGGCATTTGCTCCTGGAGAGCAGCAGGCATTCCTGGAAGAAACTTCAGAAGCGTCACCTTCAATATCCATACCCCCAACTCCCCCAGTAAGAACTTCTTGAGCTCCACGCAGCAGCCAGCCAGAGAGCGATGGAGGAAGAAGAAGAAGAATCCTGAAGGAGGTTCAAGCTATGGTGCGAGAGAAAATTCGGGCACAAGAAAGAAAGAGGAGGAATTAGGGTCGGAGATCTGTGCAAAAAAAGCGATGATTCCTCTTACGAGAGAACAGTTGAAGAAGAAGCTCTGGGGAGAAATGCATAGACGTGGGAAGGAAGGGTCTCTATGTGAGAACTCCCGCGAGAAGAAAAACCTTGCGACATCAACAACATGATGCCGCAAATCTTGCGTGTCCAACAACATCGAGGAATTCACATCTTCTTCGCAAGAAAGCAAAAGAAAATGGAGTTGTTGGGTTTTCTAGAAAGATAGAAGGTTACCCACCAAAAAGCTTTCAGATATGAAGTCTGCCGCCAATTTCTGTTCCAAGAAATTTGAACCCAAGATCCGTCCGCGATTCCGGAATCCGTCCGGTTCTACATCCGGATTCCGTCTTCTGATAACCTCCGGATATGGATCGAATCCGCGCGAATCTCCGAAAGATTCTAGGTAGATTCCTAGTACCTACAAGCTCCGCTCCAAAACCCATGGATCTATGCTCGAAAGAAACTGGGAGATTATTTTAGATCGAAACTTGGGTGCTTTGCGAAAAGGATATACAAACTGTGAAGAAAAAGAAGAGGATGATGATGATGATGATGATGCTACAGAAGAGGTTAGTGCTCTTTGAATCTGTGAAGAAGGAGCAGGAGGAGGAGGAGGAGTTTGATTACAGCAAGCTTGCTTTGGGTGAGCTTCTTTCACAAAACACACCCATGTGAGGGTGTTGACAAACTGTATTGCAATAGAGAGGAATTGTACAGACCTCTGTTCTTGTATGCAAGCAGTAGTGAATAGAGGATAGAGGAGGATATCAGGGCATACAATCTGCTCGAAAACTGATGCAAAATCCTCTCCTCTCCTCACCAGGTCCTCTCCAAGAAATTTGTCCAGGTGAGAGCCCTAGGAAGCAGCCATTGCAAAGAAAAGCTCATGTTTAGCAAAAGGGATGCTCCTCAAAAGCTTGTTCCCGCAGCTCTCAACTGTCAAAACATGTCAGATAGAGATCCAAATGAGGAAGTTGGCATCTTATTGCTGCCAAAGAGCTCTTCCACCCTCTACAAGAAGTGAGTATCATCAAGTGGGCTCCCTTTGCAATTGTCAGAGCTCCAGCTTGACACCAGCAGGTTGATTTGGCTTCTTCCACCAATGAGTTTCTCTGACTTGCAATATACATGTAAGTTTTCTATTGTTTTGAGTTGCAAGTGTGATTCATTTAGGTCAACCTGATTGCTGACATATCTTGAGAAGACACTTCACTACAGTGGTTGTATGCTGTTGTCTTTCCATCAAGTAAGCTCTCAGAGCTATCAGTTCATATTGTGATGTTGCTTTCTTGATACCTAAAATGTTGCATCTCAATGTGGACAGACATTAACAAGCCTTTTTGCTTCATCTTCTCCTCAAAAGATCATGCTCTTCAAAGGTTCTTTAGGTTATTTTCTCTCATCTTCCTCTTTCCATGTTTGGTTCTTTCCTGATTTTCCCTTCTCTTTTGCATTCCCCTTCCTTCTTGGTTCCCTCAGTCAACTCCTTCTCTTTTCATACATGTTGAGCATCATGGCTGAGTCTTCCTATTTCATTTTATGTTGTCAGATTTGGAAACTGCATAATCCTAGTATTGGGTCATCTTTCCATCTTATTCAGGGTTGCTTTAAATCTCCAAGTATGCAGAAGTTGTCAATACTCATGAAGATATTAATCCAGTTTCTAAACTATTGGCTACATAGGCACACATTGTGCATGTGTTCATGTGTGCAAGTGTATGTTGTCCTCAATGCCCAACATACAGATGTGGTCTATCCATGAGAGTAAAATTCCTAAGATTCCAAGCAAATCACTCACTCACCATGTTGCTCTTTGATTCCTTAGTTTCATATATGTTGTGTGCAGGCGGGTGTTCCCTTATCATTTGGTTCAGTTGCACATTGATTGTTCTCTGTACTTCTACTGCTCTGATCTCAATTCTGGCAAAGACCTAAGCACTATTGAAGAGGTACGTTTCCTTCAGACTATGAGGACAAAGTTGCAGGATGATGGGTGCAATAGATGTGAGACACTGATACCAATCAAACTGAAATGTACTTGCTTGCCTTAGCAATCTA
The DNA here is from genome assembly GCA_963921925.1 of Sphagnum tenellum. Taxonomy (NCBI): domain Eukaryota; kingdom Viridiplantae; phylum Streptophyta; class Sphagnopsida; order Sphagnales; family Sphagnaceae; genus Sphagnum; species Sphagnum tenellum. The sequence continues at coordinate 12,740,593 of OY998143.1, read as the reverse complement.
TTCCTGCTATTGCAAGGTTTGCTATCCAAGATGCTCAGAATGGGTGCACACTCTCAGGTGCAAAAAAGGCCAAACATGTTGCGGGATCAAGGAGGTTTCTTTTTGGCCACACCATACCTACCACATTGTCAAATGAAGTGTAAAGTTGAATATAAGTTTTAAGATGAAAGAATCAAAAAACTAGTTCAAAAGAAAGAAAGAAACTCATTCCTTGAACTTCACGTAAAGTCTTTGTGATTGTCACTAACCTCTTGTTCAATAGAATGCATAGCCTTGTACAAAGAAGAGACAAACTAAATGAAAACAATTAGATTGTATTCAAATTGAATTGCAAATTCATAGAACACTAACTATAAGTAGTTTCCAATTTCCTTTGACACTATCAATTACATTGTTCCTACAATAGGATTGTTCTTCAACATTTTCAACACCTTGTTTCAATTGAGTGTTGGTTGATGCATCTAAAAGCCATTAGTATAAGCCATTAGTATGCAAAGGGATATTGTTGATCCTTAGAAATGCTTGCATAGGATGCATGTATTAACCATACTAGAATTTGATGCTTCATTATTCACACATGTGCATCGAGGGTAATGTCTGATTATTGCATTATACATTGCATTTTATGCTAATGATCATTTTGTCTGAATTTGATGCATGTCATCTAATCTTGGATTCTAGGAATTTCTTTGTAATCGGCTTTGTAATACAATGGTTTTTTTTCAGGGCAAAATTTGACCTTTTTTGTCTTGGAAAATCAGATTTTGACATGTAAAAAACATTCTTCATGAAATTCACAATATTTCAAGAGAAGAAAAAGTAACTTTTGGTCAAATTTCTACAACGGGTTCTAGTAGGTACCCAATATGATCTTTAAAAAAAATTGCTTTCCTTTCATTTCCTGTTTATAGCCAAATAACTAGGTTCTAAATGAGATCATGTGGCATTTTATTGGTAATTATGCTTGCCATGTGGATTGCCATGTGGACCAAAATTGAGTGTCACGCAAACATTTTGTGTTGTGGTCAACACTTTATTGCCACATCATCAACCTATCACACCCCTAGGTCTTATACTTGTGTAGGGACAAGCGAGTGTGCATGCACTTTAGTGTGCACACTTGGATGCAAAGTTGTGCACCTTGAATAACAACTTTTTGCTATTATGATGGGTACCATAATATAATGGTAGCTTCAACACATGTTTGTTGAATAATTACTAAATAAAAACTTTCCATGTTAAAATTAAAAATTTAATGTTGAAATGTTGAATATTCCAAAATAATTTGTCTTTGGAAAAAAAATGTTTTTTTTCTGAAAATTTCAACATGTCTGCAAATAATATAATTAGTGTTGAATCTACCAAGGTATTATGGTATTCAAATCAAGTTGGTTGTTGTGACAATCTTAAAATAATGAAGCCATATTCCATTTGTTCCAAGGATTTTGAAGATATTTTGTATTGATATTAGGGTTGCTAGAACTTAGAAGAGATGTTTGAAGGCTAGGGATGTCCTTGAACAATAGTTTCCTACAGCCTTATTAGTAGTAAACTTAAATTTAAATTTACCCCTTTCATGTGAGCAAAGGTTTCAAATTTACCTTAACCTAGTGCACCCAATGTCCATCTTTGCACCCCCATTGTTTGTTGTCAAAATAATAATAATAATTTGAGTCCACCTTGGCACCTTTGGTGTTCCTCACTGTGCTCTTGAACACCTTCACCCTTCCATATTATCCTTCCTAACAACCTCTATCATGACATCCCTCAAACTAGAATGTCCCATTTCAGTCTAAATTTTTATGAGTATTTTCATCATGTTTGTAAGGATGGGTGTTATCGAAATTTGAACTTGCAAGTGGAATGAGTTTTGCCACCTTCTAATTAGATCAAATCATCACAAAGTTGTACCTTATGTCAAGGAAACAAACAAAATACAAAGCAGTTGTTCATACCATGAATATCTTGAATGTCACAAATGGTGAATGGACAATCTCAAGATTACATTTACTAAAACAGTATTGTGGCATAATTCAATCACCCCATTCACTATGCAATCTTAACTTAGTGAAATTCATTTAACTTCAACTTCAATTAATGTCTTCATTAGTAAAAAAAAGTTCATTTTACAAGGAAAATGTATTCTGAAACAGAAGTCATTTGCCAAAAAAAAAATTGATTTTTTTTTAAATCACCCCTTAATCATACAAAAAAGTCTATTCAATCTGCAAATTGCACCCATAACGAAAACATTTTTTATAATGATTACATGGTTACATTGTAGAATGCCAATTAAGAAAGTTATATGTGGGGTTTTACTTGATTGCAACATGGAGTAAATCAAATGAAGGATAGTATAAGATCAGAAGTTGTAGTTATATTCTGGAGGATGGCAAGTAGGCAACACCTATTATGGCTATACCACTTAGGATTTACTGATTTTTAGTCACATTCATCCTTGACAACATTTTTAAAATTTGCACAATCTGACCAATTGTACTATGAGTTGAGCCCCAAAAAATGTTAGGTGTTTAAGTATAGGAGAAGGGCCTGAGTACAAAACCTTCCGTGATTTGAGATTTGTGCCCGAGGTCAGTAGGCCAAGGGAACAGGTCGAAAATCGTGGAAGGGCCTATACTCAGGTCCTTTTCCTCCGTAAAGTAGAGCTGGGATTTTTTCACATTTTAGAAATAGTGACATGCTGGCTGGTACCTTCTGCTGGTCAGAAGATCCCAGTACAACCTGGCTGGTACCTTCCACCGCAAAAGGTCCCACTTGCCGAAAATAAGTTTCTTCAGGCAGGTAACCGAGCTAAAAATACAAAGGAAAAAGTCCGGGCAATGCATTCTGTGTTCAAAAATGTTCATGTCAACATGACTCATGTGCAAATACCCTTATACTAAGGAGTTAGGATTCAAATTGACATTAAATTCTAAAGATGAGAACTTTAGTATTCAAGTTGGCACAAATCATGAGTCCCAACAAAATTACATGCTTAAAAAATGGAATCCCCTTCCAAATGTCTTGAAATGTTAAAACACAAACCAGCTCCAATGGTGTTTAGTATGTGGTCCTACATGAAGAATTTTGCAGGACTTGTAGTAGTCATATGTCATATTGGATGGGTCCAATGAAAAAATGCACATCTTCCAAGGCTTGAAAAAGCTTTGGAAGAGTTTAATAACTAGGATTTGACTACTATACCATGTTTCTAATTGGGTAGATTGTTTGATTGTTCAAGGTGGGCTGCGATTATTAGTCTCCCACCTATTTGTAATTTAAATTAAAATTAAAATTTTATCGGTGGAGTTGGAAAAAAGTAAAATAACTAAAACTTGGATGTGAAAATTATTTTTGTCAGTCAAATATTGAGCACCATTGGAAATGTTTTAAAAGTCCTCTAAAACTTAATTGATTTAATCGTGCAACCCATTTTGTATCTATATAGGTAACCTTTTTCATAAAACACTATATCAAGAGTTTGATTTAAACATGATTTCTTTCTTGAACTTCTTTTTTAATTTTTTGGGACACTTTGGGACACATTTTTGTCTTAATTTCAAATATTTTTTATAAATTAAGTCTCAAGTTCTGTAAGGCATGTGAACTTGATTACTTGTAAAAAAAATTTAGGATTTTCCAATGATGCAAAAAAAAAAAAAACACTTATTATAAATAAATTTCGATCATTCGATCTAACTTTAAACATTTTGAATTCTGAGGTATTTCAATTTCCAATGTGGGGATTTGGAGTTTTGTGAATGGTTCACCTTGATTCCAATATAGTTAATCCTTTGTTTAGATGAATGTTGCTCACTCTTTCACCCTTGTAAAGTTCTTCATAGGAGGACAAATAAGGCAATTGCCAAATGATTGAATAAAAAAACTTGTATTAGCTACTAACAATCAGTAATTTTTCTTGACATATATTATTACTAGTGGGTACCCGATAATTGTTTCAACCAATTAATAACTGTGATATTGTATGATGCATATTAGCCAAATTTGAGAGGTGATTTTTGTCAAGGGTTGAAAGAAGCATTATATCACCTCCAAGCCTTTCTGCTTGGCAGTTAGGGAAAATACTATATACACTGGCAAAATACTATGAAAGCAACACTACAGCTTAAAGCTGCCTATCCTTCCTTAGTTTCTATTACACTCAAGATTACCTGCAAGATTACTGTATATTGGAACCCTTAACACTTCACTGGACAGGTATAGTTGGCACATTCATACTGAAGTTCTGCAAAGCTTCAAGACCCTAAACAACATGACTGAAAACATAGCAGACCTTTCTCACAACCTCAGGAGTCGAACCTCTACTGAAGCCCATCTGAAAGCTTCAAATAATAGACAAATCTCTCGTACCAGTAGAGAACCTACTTGGAAAGCATCCCAGCAAGGATGTCTAGTCTGCCATTGAAAGATGATCCTTAAGCTCATTGGGTATCTTAGAAATCTATGCTTGCATTACTACCAGTTGGCTTCAATGCTGGGGTATTGTTGAACTTGCTGTAATTTCCAATCTCCTTGAAGAGCTGAGGATAATGATGTTTGCAGTAAAGTCACCCTTCAAGGGCTGCATAATTGGAGGGGCTGATTGTGCAACCACCATGGATACATTTGAAACAGTTCTTATGATATGGGAGACCTTCCACACTTGTCTGTGGCACAGATAACCCACATTGGTTCCACACTTTCAGCTAAACAATAATTCTTGAAAATAGAAGACCTTCATGCCTAAGAACTTGCATTATACCAATCATCACACCAGTTGGAAACTACTTCAGGTACTAAGAAAAAGGGCCCTCAAACTAGAATTCCCCCTTTCTATTTCAGAAAACCTTGAGAACTTTCTGATTCAATTGGATTGGCTTGGAACTCAAAAGCATCCAACAAAACAACATGCACAAAACTCCAAGCATGTTTCCATGACAGTATCCATGGTAACACAATTTGGGCTTTTTAGCTTGTTTACAAGTAAACCAGTGCATTAGACTCCCTTCTGTGTGTGTACTTACTTTCAAGTACACCAAAAAGGAGCTGCCAAAATAAATTTCAACTGCATTGTGTGGGATGGGACTTCAGGGGGAGAGCTGGGAAATCAGATACAGTTGCAATGCTAAAATCTTCCGCTTACACACTGAAAGTCAAAATTGGCATCATACCATGGAGATGAGTCAATTTTGGTATCCACATTTAGAAGAGAACCTTATGATCTTTCAGACTGTATCTCCTCAATGAATGTTGAACAATGTTCACCCCTAAACACACCCCACTTGCAACTCAAAAAGGGGGCCCTGACCCTGTGCCTCCTTTGGCCACATACCCAGGCTGTCATAAATTTCAATAGCGGTGAAAGATTCCCTTTTGAACAAGGGGTCAAGGTCACTTTCCACCAAAAGTGGGCCACTATCATATCTGATGAGTCAAAACTACCTACTGGCCATCACAAAACTCATTCCAAAGAATTCACTATCTGATTTCAGATTGAATGATTAATCTGGACTGAGGCTGACAATGTCCATGAATTTTCCTTTAGGTTGCAAGGACATCAACTATTGGATCTCTTGCTATATCCTGACTACAGAAGGTTTTATAGGCCATGTAGCACAAGAAAGATCCCAACTTCATGTAGTACATGAAATACATGAATTAAGGTCTGTGCAGCATATTCATGAAAGACCTCACATTCTATTGATCTAAAGACATGTCAATTGGGAAGCATTCAGGAGATCACACCTCTGCCTTGTTAGATGGAAGCTTCTTCAGTGCTATTCCACATACAATCAAAAATGTGTTAGCTCAAAAACCCCACAATGTTTCATATTGCAAATCTGCTCCACCTATTCAAATGTTCTGATTGCTAGTCTAAAGTGGGATAATTTTCATTTCCTGGATTCAACACCTCTTGCACTATCGTTACTGCTTGATTCCTTTGCTGCTGAATCTCAGTGTCTGCCTCCTCCCCAGACTCGAATTTCTCCCATAACACTTTTGCCCCTCTTGCATTTCTGTGCTCCAAAGTCGAACACATTCTTCAATTTGTCTTGATGCAACCTTGGCAATCTTTCTACTAGTAAAAAAAGCCAAAAAAGAACTCGTAATGCATGTTCCTGCATTCCCGCTTCAAGACTGCATACAAACAAAGAAGAACAGCATTTTTGGTCAGATTCTTCACCCTCTTTTTCCTCTTCTTCTCGCGCAAGAATTCGTGACAAAAGAAACCCAAGTCCAAGTCCAAACAACTGTCGAGGAGGAAAAAAGCCTTCTAACGTCCACTAAGAAAACATACGCGGCCACAAGAACAAATGCTCCCTAGAAACTTCTTCCGCCTTCCTATACAACAATTGCACCATACAGATCTCGGTTCTCATCATCCAGTGTCCGATCTACAAACGACATAGAACAAATACAGTCTTTATGTGCGCAAAAGACAGCAAAAAAACACCTAAGAATGCAACCAAAAACCTCTTGCAAAAACCTTGAAATCGGATTGGAAGAGTAGTCTTGCAAGGCCCCCAAGATAAAAACGTTGCCAAAACTCCGTGTATGTTCTTGCTGTCGATCTGCGACCACAGACTACAACACATTCAATCGCACTCTTCAAAACTCCATTGTCCCCGCCAAGGACTCCAAACGCGTTGCCACAACTCTATCTCCTTGTCTCTATTCTTGACCTTCCTCTCTCTCTCTCTCTCTCTTTTGTCTGTGTTCTTGCTGTCAATCTGCGACCTCAACGCATTCAATCGCACTCTTCGAACCCATTATAACCGCACCGGACTCCAAATACATTGCTACAGCTACCTAGCAGCTGCTGCCACAACACTTACATCGTGGGAGAGGAAGAGGAGGAGCAGGAGGAGCAGTTGTCGAAAGCAGTTGCAAAGAGGTCGCCCGTTGCTTCACTGGTCTCTCCTTTCCCCCCACCCTCCAAAACCTCCATCACGGACGCAGGGACTTAGTGAATTAATATATAGGATTTCAAATTAACAGGTCCAAATACCCCACTCGGAGTCAATGGGCTTTTAGCAAACAATTTCAATGTGATGGAAAAATCAGTTTCAGTAGTGTTAAATGTAGAAAAGGTTTTTGGAAATTCTTTTGCAAAAGTCAGAATATTTTCAGGAAAAAATTAAATGTTGCCATATGTAGACAATGAGTTCATGGGTGCCACTAAAATAATTAGGTGCCTAAAACATTTGTACTTTGATGGCTGACCTCTAACCAAATTTGGCTCATTTTTCTTTCAAATGATCATTAATTCATATACTTGACAAAATTGAGAAAGAACTCTATTAGGAATATTTTACGAATTTAAATTGTTATAATCAATATAAAAGAACATTATGTATTTTTCTTTTGTAATGGAACTAAATTATAGGGACCTTGTTTTGCCTATATTAGGTTCAAATTTAAAATTTTGAAGAAAATTAGGGTTGGTTCTAAAAATGTTTTTGACCCAATTTTTTTTTGAATTTGTCCTTCAAATAACTATTTATCATTGAACATCAATGACAAATATGATATATAATTTTGAGAATTATTTATTGTTTAACATTAGTATAAGTATAATATGTAAATAGGAGCAATAGTATAAACAATCAGTGATAATGGATCAAACCAAGACTTTTTTCAAATTTGGTGGAATAGCCATCATCCACATGAGGATTGAGCCAAATTTGGCTAGAGGTTAAATGGGAAAATAGAATCCAATTTTGTTTTGTTGACCTCTAAAACTATATTGTTTAATAAATATGGCAATTTCAATGTTTGTTTTCCTCAAAATGTGGCAACTTTGGTGCATGCTTTTTGATGGATTGTTTGACTTAGAGTTTTTCTTTTAGCAAAATTTCATACCATTGTGACAAACAAAAAAAAAGTGCCAAGAGTACATAGCAAAAGGGATGCTCTTCAAAAGCTTGTTCCCGCAGCTCTCAACTGTCTTGCCCACTCCAATCCCACTCCTACAACCTTGCTCATGCATTTTGCTGATTCAAAGAAAAACTCATAGGCATCTGTCGTCTTGTCTTGTCTTCCAACCACCTTGATTGAGTTTCCTCCATTCTGTGAATCTAGAAGTTGTTGGGAAGTCATAATGACCTTGTCAAATACTTCAGTGATTCGCAAGACCATGCTATGTTTTGCAAACTTAGAAATTGCTTGGCTTTGCAAGGTACCAACACCGACATCTCCACCACCTCCCCCTCCTCCTCCTTTAGGGCCCTCCTATTTTTTCGCCTCCCCTTTTGACTCCTGACAAGTTACAACAACCCGTATTTCTGTTAGGGCAACACCAAGATACCTCCCATTTCCTAGAAAGGTTGTACTCCTTCACGTTGATCTATGTGATCTACGACCTATGTACCAGACAGAAAGGCAATTTCCCTATGACTTGAGGGATCCCATTCAGATCCCACAGCTGGAGAATGGAATGCATTGAATTGGGATATGACAACAATTGTAGATCTAACAGTTGCAGAACTATATGCCTTTGTGTTTGATTGCTAGGTAAAATCATGTTATAACATAGATATTCAAATCGAGTTGCAATTAAAATGCATCAAGTTGAAACCTAAAACCAATCAAGACTCAACAACATGCAAACTACTTGAGTGGTGGTAGGACCTGGTTGTTCTCCATGAAGACAGACAATGATAGAACATTACAACCAATTGTCAGGAGGTGAGGCTATGAATGCTGAACTTGCTATTGGTGAGTGATGGAAATCTACCTCCTTCTTTGTGTCTTTAATTCCCTCCTTTACTAGGCTAGATAGTTGTGAAAGAGCTACCAACATAGATGATGCATGGTTGCAATGTGAACAACTTTCAATCATTATTACAGAAACATGATTTTTATGCCCCTAGCATCGAAACTAAATTGACCATAGAATCAAGGTTAGTTGTATGGAATGACTAACTATGTTTATTTTGATTAATCCAAAAGTACAATATGTTGATACGACTAAATTAAACTAATTTGACTAGAGCAACTAAAACATGTCATGCACATTTGCAATGTGGACTTTGATGTGTCACATGTGATTCAAATTTTTCATCATCAACATTACATACCATGTGCAATATGTAACTTGAAAGTTATTAGATTTATTACTAGCTATTATTGGTTAATGTTATACACACATAATATACATTTGTTGAAAGTAATATATTGACATTAAATAAAATTTGAATTAAAAAATTCAATGTAGTTATGAAATTAAAAACTCTTAGAATGGTATCTAATAATTCATAATTATGTTCACTATGAGATTAAATTCATTAGGAGACTACAGTTTTACAACATTTTAATTTTTAAAAATTATTTATTTAAATTCTTAATTAATGATTTTTTTGACATTTGAAATTAATGGAAGAATACACAATTATATGGAATAATGACATCAAGGAGAAAACAAGATGGTTAAGGAAAATTATATTCAATAATTTTTTTGACCCATGTCGAAATATTTTAAATTGATATTTTATGTTTTAACATATGGAATCAAAATATTAAAAATTTGAATATTAGGCATCATGAAAGACACTAGATTTGAACTTAAAACAAAATTTGATATTAAAATATAATTTAATTACTTTTGAAAATTTGACATCACATTAAAAATCTATTTAATGTAGATCTTTATATACCTCTGAATGCTTTACAATATCATCACATGAAAATGTGATTCAATGGTGAAAGTCTTAGAAAAACTTTTACCATAGTTGCAATGTAGCAACCAAGTGTAAACTTTTGAAGGTAAAAAAAATTAATCACAAATAACTTGATTACTGAATTTTTTTATGCAAAAAGAATGTATAGATTTTGAAGGTAGTTGTCATTTGAAAGTTTTAGAATCCAAATTCTTAAATGAAATTTCTTTACCATAGTTGGAATATAACAAGTTAGCACAAGCTCATGAAGGCAATAACATGGTCAGTGACGAGTAACTTGACTATTGAAAAATATTATAAAAAAAATGCATAGATTTTGAATAATAATTGTAGTTTGAAGGTTTTAGAATTTAGAAACTCAAATAAAAATTCTTTCTTTGCCAAGTCAAAGAGTGAGCTCCTCCTCATAATATCTCTAGACCTTCATACCTTAGGATAATTTGTTGTTGAAATACCCAAACCATCATGGTTAGGATCATTTTTGAAGTTTGAAACCCTTTAGGTAGATGACTCTTTATTCGAATTCAATAATGTGGAACAATCTTTCAATGTTGTCCCCATTTTCATTCTTCAAGAAATTGTGAAGCAAGCAAACAAGTTAGGGATAAAAAAACATATATATGACTTTTGAAGTAGTTCCCCAAAGGTTGTTTTCAAAATTCCAAACATATTTTCAATTACAAAACACCCTTGTTTGTGTTTTTTGTTGTAAAAAAAAAATTCATAATGCAAAATGATTCTATGATGGTATGATTTTTTTAAAAAATGGTGTCATGATCCAAAAAAAAAATGTTAACCTTTGTTAGCAAACAAGTGAGGTCAAATGCCATCTTTAAGACCTCTATTCACATCAATAAGCCACAAAATTGAACATGTTTATTGTTCATGTGTTCACAAGATTTTTGAATTATTGACATTACTTGACAAACCTACAGAAAATCAATAAACCTTTTCTTACAATCCACTGCAAGTCATCAACTGTAAAATATTCTCTTGTTTTGAAGTTAAAGTAATCTTTTTGAAATTAGAAAATCTTTGAAATAAAAACATAAATGCCATTGATTGCACCTTGATTTGATCCAACTACATTGTTATTTTAAAAGTTTAACATCATAGATTGCATTTTAGCTCATGTTGGTTACATTTTCAATGTTTTTAGGGTGATGTTCATTGCAATAACAAATTCATGCAACAACATATAAATAATGGAATTTTTTATTGCAAACATTTTGTTGTAAATAAGGAAATTGACATCATTTGTAAACTTATAGCTAGAACAACCATCACAAAATTATAGGCTTTATTGATTTTTATGCATAACAAAAAAATTGTTGGGTTCATTTGAATTATGTGCAAAATATTTTATTTCATAGGTTTGTATTGTTTAAACATGAATGTCATGCATTATTTAAACACGAAAGTTGTGTGCACAACTTTCATATATAAACAACAAAAATAAGCATATAACATTCATGTTTAAACAATATGAATAGGCATATGACATTTGTGTTTAAACAATGCACACAACATTGATGTGCAAACAATACAAGTAGATGAATGATATCTGTGTCTATTCCATACAAACCTATAAAAAATGAATTTTTGCATAATAATTATTGCCAAATTGTGATCCATGAAGTTTGTGATGAACATACTTTGATCTCAATAAAAATGACATTCAATAATTAGTGTTTTGTTTCTAAAAGTAAGCTTTGATTGTCGACAATCTTGAAAAGTTAGGATGGACTTGGACATATAAAAATTCTCCACCTTCAATCATTTTCATTACTCGATAAATACAAATTAAAAAAATTAGGTTGTGCCTCTTAGCTTCACCTAGTCACTTAAATATTGTGATAAAAAATGAAACATAGGAAAGGATTACAAATCATACAACTAGAAAAAAGAAAATCAACATGTTTTCTTAAGCAACATTTGGATTCACAAAGGAAGGATTCATGTAAAGAAAAAATGATTGCAAAGGGGAATTAAATGTTTCATCAACAAGGTGCAATAACATGCAACCCATTATGAGAAAATCTTTGTTTCTTTTTCATCCATGGATTGCAATAATTAAACAATTTTTTAAAAACAAAGAATGTAGAAAAGATAAAAGTTGAGGATAGGTCTTTGGCACAAGTCAAAACAGCCTCTAGCAACAACTTTAAACTTCAAAAGGGAAAAACAAAAGTTAAACTAACTTCTTTGTAAAAAAATAGCTCTAATGAAAATCATTTGAATCACATAGGTTTAATGAAAAATCTTTCATTATCCATGAGTTTAGAACAAAAAGTTTAGTTACAACTAATTGCCTTGTAAGTAAGAAAGAAAAATTGAACATTCAGCTTCACGTCAAAAACAAAAAAGCGAAAAAAAAGGAAGTGTGAAAACCTTTTTTGTAGGAAGAAGCTTGAAGGCAAGATGGAGGAAACATGCAACAAAAAAATCGTCCTTCATTGCTGATTTGATAACAAAACAACCTAGTGACCACCCACTTTCCTTGCAAGCAAGAATACAAAACTGAACCTTCAAGTCAACAACAAAAAAAGCAAAAAAGAAAGGAAGTGTAGAAAACTTTTTTGTAGGAAGAAGCTCAAAGTTGAAAGGAAGCACACAACAAAAAAAACTACCCCTTTGTCACCAGCTTGACAACAAAACAAAGGTGATAGCCAATTTCCTCATAAGCAACACAATCTAAATTGGAAGATGTCACAAAGTAGCATCAACACAATTGTAGCAATGCATCAATATGGAAGGAATGCAACTTTGAAGGAGTCATAGGCATAATGTGTTGAAGAGCTTTGGAGAGATGATGTTGAAAATGAACATCAAAGGAAAAGAAGGTAGAACACATTGAAGAAGATGACGGAGAGATGATGTAGGAAACAAAACAGACAGGGAGAACTAGATACAATCATGGGAGAGGTTTGAGATGGAAAAAGTTCATGATGTTCATGTTGCATACCCATTACACATGGCATACTTTCAACCTTCACCACTAATGCAAATGTGAATATGATTGTTGTTAGCTAGGTGTAGTACACTTTCATGAGTGCTAACTACGACCATTGCAAATTTTAGTGTGAGCAAACTCCTCTGTTACGGATGTCTAGAACCCACACACAAGTACACTCTTGCATGCCTTACATGGCCCTTAATTAGGTGTCATTGCAATGGCTTTTATGCCAAACTAAACAACTTAACAATCAAACAGTTAAGAAGAGGAAACCCATGTCATGGATTCGCACAATCCTTGGGTTGTTTGAAGGATAGAATAGAACAAATTACTTAGAACAAATTGTTCTCGGCAGGAAATTGAAATTGATCAGAAATCAAGCTTTTTGTTTTGATTGCCAAATGTGAGAAAGGTTTGCAATTGCTCCCACATTGAGAGAATACAATTGAGCATGAGCTTCTCAAGATAGCATATCATCTAGAGTTTACTGACAGTAGTAAATGTGCTGATCAAAAGGCATAATAAATATCTATCTAATATTTTGAATCAAATAGAATAACCCGCCAAATATTGCAATTATTTCTGCAATAACAAATGTTGCAGAATGTTGCTAATATACATACAAAATTGTCCAGAAATATGGGACCAAATTTCATGAATAGAAGAATCCTCTTAAATGCTCTCACGCTTAATTGTGAGAAAGATCCACCATCTCGTACTCATGGGAGATTGTGAGTGGTGTATCTTTGGAGACAGGACGCTCAGGTGAGAAAAGCTCCAAATTGCAACTGCAAGGACCCCAGTGAATTAAACATGCATCTACTTCATCCACCTTGAACCTGTTGATCAATGACAAATCAGTCTCGGTGTCGTGCAGCATCCATTCACCTATCATCACAACCCAAACAAACAAACACTCACATCAACCTTTAGCATTTTTCCTCAATACCACAGATTGAACAATCCAAAACCTAGTGGAAAAATTATGGGTCCATCTACTTCAAGATATAGGCTACTACATTTTCATTCATGAAAGTATTGGAAAAATTCTACAGCCCAATTGTTAATGGACTTAAGAAATCTCAGATTCAAGACTAACTACATTCTCGGGCACAAAAGAACTTCCAAACCCAAGTTGGACAACAGAAGTAAAACTCAAAGAGCAAGACTTCAGCTTTTACCATTAGGCCTTTCTGAGCCACGCAACCACAATTCCTGACAATCTGTGTTTGGACTGATTTCATGAGACGTTCCATCAATGGCTGTGTACTTGATCACTGTTGCCATGGGATGATCGAGTTTGAACACTGGGTGAATCCTCAAACACACCAACCTGCAATGCCACAAATCATCACCCCATAAGTCCATTTCAAATGAAAAAGTTGGCAAACTGAATTCCTTCCAGGAACCAATCTCTTTGTAATGTTACTCTGAGGATGAACAGTTGAAACATGACAGCAGCTTCTGTGGTAACAAATCATCAATTCAGCTCAATCAATCAGCTAGTGATTATAATCAGTACCCACAACACTCAGTTGTATTGAGGATCATTAACTAACAATCGCTTGAGTCTTTTTTGTTGGCTCAAGAACTGTAAACCATTGCAGGACATTGGATGTTGTATAAAGAATTCCAGAAAAGAGAATACTTCAACTAAAACTTGAGTCTTTGTTAGGTCATAAACCCTGGACTGTTGCAGGACATTGGATATCGTATAGAAAATCCAGAAAAAGAGTATTCTCTTGGTTCTATATAGTTTGGAGAATTGGTAGTCAAAAGTGAGAGAGAACTGTTACCGGGAAAATCCACCAGAGCCTGCACCCACTGATTTTGCTACAATCTTTGATGAAATTTGAACTGTATCCGGGGAATTTTGTGGTAGTATGATTTCACGGAACAAGGCAAGACCGCCACTGATGTCACCCTCTAAACAGAGAGCATCTTGCCCTTCCATTTGAGACATCTCTCGCCTAGCAGAGAAAACAGAACCCAATTTGAAATTGGATTTAGGGTCTAAGGGTTTAGGACACACAATTACAAAAGCATCAAGGACCCAAACACCAACCAACTTCAGGTGTATCCTATTGTGTCAATGCAAAATTGATACACCAGCAGTACACACTCCAACTGGTGGCAAAGGGCATAAAACTCCAACCTTTGTGTAGTGAAACAAGACAAAAGAAACTCACTTGGAGATTTTGTATTCCTCAGTACAACCAGCAGACCGGAATTCTGTTCCACTATATTCTTCATAACCGCTTGACTCCAACCTCCCCTCAAGCCACTCATAACCTGAGAACATAATTGTTGCCACCATGTCCAATGTTGCTTCACAAGTCAACAAACAGTTTTGAAAAAGTTCTAAACCCTAAAACCCAAACTGCACAATTCTCATCCCATCTTTTTTTTTCACTCAGAAACCTCCCAATTTCACCATTTCAGTGTTGTGAAAAACCTCACTAATGAATTATTGACTCCTGTCTTGTACCCCAAAAATGTAATTTGCAAATCTCAAGCATAAAAGAATGAGAAGAAACTGAGCATTCAAATGGACTATACATGGATCAAAGGGAAATTGCAGTGTATATATGAAGCTGCAAACCTGAGGGTTTATGGACCATAGAGATGATCCGGCCGCCAATCCAAGGAATGACTTTCAGCAAGACATTGCCTTGATCTAAGTCTATCGGAACTTTCACAACTCCTGTCCCTTTCAATGCTTCCTGCTCCTCCACTTCATCTTTCAACTCTCCTGCTGTTTCTGCAAGAGATCCATCACAACAAAAACTCTTCACTAAAATTTTCTCATCCTCTCTATCTTCCAACCTTCCCAAGTCCTTGATTCTTTGTTCTTTGTTGGAACGAGAACGCACAAGAACCCATAAGCACCCACAAGCACCCCTAAACTAAAATCCAGGACCCAACAAAGAGCATGCTGTCCAATACCAATTAGATGACTTGCAGAGAGCAATGAACCTCAAAAAACACCAATCGACACCTGATGGACACTCAAGATGGTGTAATTGGTGTACCCAGATTTAAGATTTCTTGCTTGCGACCAGCCTCAATGAGGTCAAGTATCTCAGCAGCAGTGGGGAACCTTACTCTTACTTCTTCACCATCCACCCCCTTCCCTTCAACCTGCAACCCAACACAGACTTTCCAGTCAAATGAATGATCCCATTCTATTCCCTTTCGAAAAAAATCCAAGACATGTAGCACCCATCACATGATGCTATACACAAGAATCAACATTAGGCAACAAGCATATAAGAAGGCTAAAAATCGATAAGACAGCAGCTGCTTTGGACAAACTCATATCTATGAAATTGCAGAGAAATCTTGACAATAGCAAAACAATTTGAAGGTAAAATTGACAGTGCAGACCTCAGCAACATCACCAACTAACAAGCGAACAATAAGGGAGCGATTACGCCTTTTCCATTTCCCATCTACACTTGCCACTTTCAATACGACTTCTCCTCCGCCCTCAGTTATTCCAGTGTGAGCAGGGATGAGCTCTGCTTCATAATGTGTGTGCAAGAACTCGCCTTTCTGGAATGAAAAGCCTTCCTCGTCATCCTCGTAGACATCACCCTTTGCCTTCCCTTTTCTCATAAAAACACACAAAAGACATGTTCAAGTCATTGGCATCAGAATACGGATTTCCTGTTCTACAAGCTGGTTTTTACCCAAGACAACAACACCGAGATATAAAGAAAAAAGGTGGAAAAGAGGCATACCATATTGGTCAAGGACAACTATAAGTGTCAATGGATCATCAACTCCAGTCCTCTCGCCAACATAGTGCGCCACAGGACCCGTTGCTAAAATAGATCCACCCTTCAGATACAGAAGGGGAAGCTCCTGCAAAGTGTCACCACGCACAAAAGGAATTATGATTCTGAGAACCCAAAACCACATTTGCTAAAAAAACTACAAAACTGTAGAAGAAAAGAAATCACTTCTATGAATTTCAGCAAGGCTCAGAAATTCCAGAACTTACTGGGCTGTCATCATTGAAGCTGAAGCGATGCCAAATACCGTTGGGGAGAATAGGAGCCTTCATTTGTGCATGTTTTTTTGGTGTCAGACTGCATCATCACCATGAAAAACACACAATCTCAATCCCAGTCCTGTATTTTGTTAACAGAGATCTGTCAACTGACATACACCCTCCTCATGAAAGTTACGGACTGAACACAAACTCCTCTCAGTGGGTGCGAACACAAGAAGGATTTTGGGTTTTAGCATCTTGACTGCTATAGTCTTACCATGCAGATACAAGAAGAGGTCCCAGCAGGAAACTATCTTCTATCTTCCGAAGCTTGGGATCCTTTGGATCTGCATACGAAACCAAATTACAGATTCAGTTTTTGACACCATTTCTCACCACCTCATTTTTGTTCAAACTTCCTTACAGCATTCAGCTGAGGAAGTTATCTTTCAAATGAAAAAGTCCTCTCTTTTGATGGTATATGTAAGAGACTAGAGGAATATTCCTGCTTGTGCATGTTGTAGCATCCTTTTCCTAAAACCAAATTATTAATAATAAAAAAAATTTTTAAAAGAGAAAAGCAAAAAAGCTTCTTTTTTCTCACTCAACAGGCTATGTCATGCAAGGCCTGATCTTTACCAGCAAAGAACAGGGGTGCCATGACTGGAAGGCCTGTGCTATGTGCTCTGTGGAAGAGAGTATAAAAATGTGGCAAAAGGCGATACCGTCTGTACAATGCCTTGCGGCAAATCTCCTCCACCTGAAAACCATCACACAACATACAATTTTATAATGTTTCCCTGCAGTGATGGATTGCACATTGGTTTAAGGTCAGGATTGCAGACTCAAAGAATGTCTGTTTTGATTGATTGATTTCCCTCATTTCATGTTCCAATCCCGATAGTTGAAAGAACCCACATGGATTCAGAGAGTAATGAATGGTCTTTTGAGGCAAACCTCTGGTCCAAATGACCATGGCTCCTGATCAGAAGTTGCCTTCTCAGAATGACCTCGGGAAAATGGCATCATGGATCCTATTCCCATCCACCTTGCAAATAGTTTGGGAGTGGCATTTCCCGCAAAACCCCCAATGTCAGGACCTGCAAATGGTTGCCCACTTAATCCCTGCAAAACCAAAGTGAAAAAAACCCAAGATCAATGCTTTGTGCAAAAACAAACATATGCCTTTTGCAACAGCACAACAATCTCCAACAGGCCAATTTCTGAAAGAAAATTACACACATAATTTGTACCAATCCATTCAGGATAACCTAATAAGAGAAGATACCAAATTAATGGCCATCGGAATGCTCATTTTCAAGTGATCCCAAGTTGCAAGATTGTCGCCAGTCCATGTGGCTGCATATCGATGACTCCCAAGGGACCCAGCTCGTGTCAAGACAAATGGTCTTTTATTGGGATTTGCAAGCAACATCCCCTCAAACGTAGACCTTGCCTGCAACATACCATATACCTGCCAACAAACACACACACACACCCAGCAAAGAAATTTTGAACCATGATCCATGAATGTGCTGCAGTTACAATCCACTAAGACACCAGAAAGAAAAATGATAAAAAGGATTGCAGAGTGCACATTGTGGTAGTAAGAGTGCGATTGAGGGCCACCCAGGTCTTCATCTCCTTGGTGTATATTTGACTCTGGCATTGTCTTTGATACTGTCTGTTCATCACCCACACGCAGCAGCCCTCTTTTCTATCACAACATTGGCACAGACCACATGCAGCAAAACCTGACAATCTACAGCCATACATAGAGAGAAAATAAGCGATTTTGTGCTGATATGCCATATTTCTGGAGATGGACACAATCAGAAGAGATGTGCTTGTGGGTAATGGGATTAAAGTCTGTGTCACCTTGAACACTGCAGGTTCATTCATATCATTCCAGATTCCATCAATATCATTGCCAACAAACTCTTTCACCAATTCTGCCCACCATGTCCGCACTTTCGACTGTGTAAAATCTGGGAACACAACTGGTCCTGGCCAACATTCACCTGCAGACGAAAAAAAGAGACGAGAAAGAGATTGCCCACAGGAGGTCAATGCACACAAACTTGAACAAAACTGAAAAGCTAAGGATTTCGTTGCACTTGGTATAGATCTGTATATTACTGCTGCTAGCAGCCAACATAATAATACCCATCAATGAAATCTTGAGCACAATGGAAAAAAATTCAAGAGTGGTGAGAGAGACCATACCAACATAAGGCTTTCCATCAGCAGTCTGAACCCACACATCCTTTTCACATCCAGTATCATAGGCTTCATAGCCTTCTTTCTCCTCGTACTTGATGCCTGGGTCCAGCATCCATACTCCCTTGAAACCACTGTCATGGAGCGTCTGTGCAAGTGCCTTTCCATCTGGGAAATTTTCCTGGACATGAATATTCATTCAGGACACCCCAACCCAAAAAAAAAACTATCCACAATACCAACAAACTATCAATGAGATCCATATTACATCTGTACAGTCTCCAATGATCTACACCCGTGTTCCCAACAAACTCAAATTGCCTAAGTGTCACTGGAATTCTTACAGGGTGAAATGTGAAGCACCGAAAGTTGTCCATGTAATCAATATCCATCCATATCACATCACAAGGAATCTTCTTCTCCCGGAAAGTCTTTGCAATCTGGAAATTTTTTTTTTGGAAAAAACATAACCATTATGTTCTCCACACTCCACACTGCCTGCCCACAACTCTCTGACCTAAGGAATCAAAGAAACTATTATTCTAATCTAGGAGAGCTATAACAATCACATTTTCAAACTAAGAAAAGGCTAGAAGAGAGGCAGTACTGGGTACTGATACGAGCAGCCAAAACCCACCTGCCACTTTCACATAAGCAACAAAAATCATGTTGGAACCGAACAAACTCAGACTGACCTCAACAACTCGTGCAGCAGGTTCATAGCTCCACCGACACTGATGATATCCCAATGCCCACTTGGGTGGCAATGGAATTGTTCCTGCAACTCCCCCAGCAATCCTCCCATCAAGAACTAAATCCCTTTTGCAAACCTAAGCCCTAAACCTAAGACTTCATCCACACCATGATCGCCACGTTCCTCAAACCTCAAACTCTACCCATTATGATCTGATGATTTCAGCATGATAAGCAGCTGGTAAGTAAGAAAGTCTTCATCTTGAGCATTGGAGCAATAATCGGCAGAACAGAATCATAGCAAATTGCATGGCAAAAAGGTACCAATGGCATGTCCCAATGCAGTTGAAAGTGAGTCTGGTGAAGGAAATGGTCCAAATGTGAGGACAGGGAAGGACAGCACTGCTGCAAATCTTATTGTTGAGCTTTTTCGCAAATCCACCTGCAAATTATTGAGCTTTCAGGATCAGTCCTGGCCAGTATGTTCCCGAACACAGTTGCTGATGTATGTGTCAAGAACAATTCTCCATCCGTCTAACACTAATGAAACAGTGCCACCACCCAAGAAATTCACCTCACAGCGACATGATGTATCTGCAAGCACTCCAAAGGCTTCTCCATTTGGAAGGATGGCAAAGACCCAGGGATGTGACTGATACAGTGACGTTGTGTTCTCGTTATAGCCCCATGCATCCGTATTCCATGTGAATATCTGTACACCCGAAAGTGTAGCAACGTAAGCCATATCTCTTGTGAAACACTTATGCTAGCCTCTTCTATTCTTGCCTTGAAACATCACAAATTTTTTTTTTTGGGGGAGGATAAATGCAACAAAAAGCTTACCCTTTTGCCAGTGCGCTCTAATGCTCCACCAACTTCCCCTGTCCCATAGAATGATGTGCCTGATGGCAGCTGCAACAATAAAGATGAAACCGACAACCATGGTTGCATCATAAATGTAGAGAAGCTCAAACCTCTCAGATCATGCCTTGTATTTCTTCTCACAACTTTGATGTTGCACATGATGATCATGTGGCTGAACATGTTGGTAAGCTTTATGGGATTTGGAGATCCAAACAGGGTGTTTTTGACTCATACCCACATTCAACAAAATTGAAATGCTTACAGTGAATGCTCCCAAATTTTATTTTTCTCAAGTGGGGTTCCAGTTGTTTTGTCATAGTTCTTTACCTTAAACAACACAGTCTGCTGTCCATTATTGGACACAAACTCAGGAACAAAAGTTGGATCTTTTGTCAAACTGCTGGAATCGCCACCAAAAAAGGGTACTTCCCGAAGCTTTGGATCTGCAAAAGAAAGAGAAGGTGCTGCTTGACTCTTTGCAGTTGCAGATGCATCGAACCGGTATACCCCAGCTTGCAATATTGGCATACAGGCCATGTCCATCTTCAGTGAAGAAGAAGAACCAAAACCGCTTGCTTCTCCTCCTCTGTCTTGGTGAATTTCCTCAGTGAATTGTTCAGCAGGCCTGCTTGCTCCAAATGAGCTCCTGCTTCCTTGACTCAGTGGTGCTGGTGCTGCTGGTATTATTATGCTCCATCTCTCATGTCTTTCAAGAGCAGAATCTGGAACAAAAAATGCATTTAGCTGAAGCAGACAAAACCAAAGAATTAGAGTCAGAAGAAAAAAGATGCAACCTCATTGCTAATTCTTATAGTAAAAAGACCTGAATCAAAACATGACATTGAATCTCTCTCCCAGGATCAAAGCCATTCAAGAGAATTTCTGTGCCAGAATCAAACCAATTCAAGAGAATTCCTGACCAAAACTCTCTGCCAGAATCAACCCCATTCAAGAAAATCCCTGACAATCTCTCTGCCAGAATCAAACCCATTATAGAGAATTCCTGACCAAATCTAGCAGCTGGAATCATCAAGCCATTGGGAATTCCCAAGTGCCACCTTGATAGCAACCAATGCCACAAGTACCCACCAATGGATGCATGCAACCCATGGAAACCTCAGGATACAGAAACTGGATATTGGGTCCCTGCCTTTCACCATGGCAAGAATCTTTCTTCTCTGAAAGGAACAATGCAAGTGCAAATTGCAGAAACCTTGAAAGACCTCACCAAAAAGGCTCCAAAAACACCCAAAAAATTCGACCAAGAATGAGTTTAGCTGTGTGTTGGCCCGACTCTACAATACAATACAATACAATTCTTCTTCAAGCTGTACCGGAGCTACTAACCTACTGTGGGTGGGTGGGGGATTATCTTCTTCAAAGAATAGGTCATGCCCCAGAGGAGCTTAAGCTTAGCTCTTGTTGTTCTTCAGTTTCTTCCACTAGAATTGAAGATCGGAAACTTTCCCAAGTTCAGCAAAGAACCAATGGGGCTTTCTGTAATCTCAATGACTGGCAAGTAGCTTTGAAAGCTACAACACACCAACCAGGAGAAATGGTGGATCGATTGCAACTCACCCACCCGCTGCTCCTACATCCACTAGCTAGCTAATCCGCGAAGCACACAGTGAGAGGCAGAGAGATAAGGAACACCATCATCCCCACCTGCCACAGCAGCGGCAACAGAATGAAGCCGTGAAGGAAAGCGGTTGATATCCTTCCCAAGCGACACCGCCCTTGCAATTCCTAGAGAAGGAGCCGCTCCAGTACTCCGCAAATTCCCACTCTCCTTATAACTTCCTCTCTGTCTCCTCACTTCCACATTTCCTCCCAGCTTCTTTCTCTTAGCACGAAAGGAAGCGAGCCCAGAGGAAGAACTAGACAAAGAAGAAGACACACCCAGAAACAAAGTGGCAGAATCCAACAATCGGCCACCACACAAGAGCTTGGGCGGAGCAGAAAAAACAGCAGCGGTAGAGCTATTCCACAGTACCAAGTGGTGGTGGTAATTATTGCTGCTACTGCTGCCACTGAGCAGTCCTCGCAGTCCTCCACTGATGATCATTTCATTGAAACGAGAAAGGACGCAAACAGACCGAATCCCAAGGAACCCAACAAAAAAAAAGAAAAACGAAAAATCCCTGAAGATAATCGATCATCGATCTTGCTGTGACACAGCAATCGAGAAAATGATTACGCTGGGTCTCTGATGACACAGTCAGACGTCGATCGAGAAACTCAGGCCGCGAACGAGCGCTCAGTCCTCGAGTACTGAGCCTCCTTAAGCGACGCTCGTCCCGAGAGAGACGACGAAGTCCCACCGGGTGTACTTGGGCGCTAGGAATCGCGATTCCGCCACGGAATGTGGGTGTAATCTGGTGGCGGAATGGTGATTCTGAACCGGAATCTGAGTGTCGTCTTGTGGTGGAATGGCGATTCAGGCCCTGGAATCTGGGTGTCCTCTTGTGGGGGGGGGGGGGAGTGGCGATTCTGGATCGGAATCTGGGTGTACTCTTGTGGTGGAATGGCGATTCCGGTCCCCAATCACACTCTTAGGGTTCAATATTCACACTATTTCAATATTTGAACCCCATGGCTCTAAAGAGAACCATGCAACCTAAATTACATAAATTTAAGGGTGCATTAATAATTTTTTTTGTTATTCCTATTCTCAAATTATGTAATTTAATTACCCTAAAGAGAATTACATAATTTGAGAATAGGAATAACAAAAAATTTACATGTATTCAAATTAATAACCATCTTTTATATTCAAACTAAGGTTGTTGAAAGCCATTTCTTTCAATTCTTTTTGGGGAGAAGGGGACGGGAGAGGAGGGAGTGTCATATATCTTTCATATATGCTTTACATAAGTGAAATTATATAGCCTACTAAAACCAAGGACAAGTTGAAGGCCAAAAGCTCACAACAAAAATAATTTCAAAGGGGTGTGTCACACTATGGCCTTGCCATTTACCATTAAAAAAAAGTATCTTAAGGCAAAAGAAGAAGAATTATGGAAACTCAAATATTTCATCATGGCAAAAATATAATCTTCAAAAAATCCTCTAAAATGAAACCAAAATCCTTCAAGATATTATTATGACTCTATAATAACTAATCTCAAGTTTCTACACAAGCCAAAATATCATCTTTTATTAAAAAAATCATCATATAAAACAAATAGACCTATTATTATTTATTACCTAGTAGGGGCCAAAATCCCTTAAGCTACTATATACTCTATAATGAATCTAAACATGATATCCTTGCCTTGGTAGGCAAAGCCAACAAAGTGGAACAAAGGGCCCCCCCCCACATTTCCATCATGGGTTCAAGACAAACCAACATGAGTCCCATGTGTATCCTATGTAGTGGGCCATTTCAACAACCTACCTACTAAAGGAGTCATCTAGATGTGTGTACCTTGGGTCACAACTTGTGAGGACCAAGTAACCATCTCTTCCTTGCTTGAATGCAAAGGAATAATGCAAAGGAACTTCCTAATAAAATGGAGACAATAGCCCTAGAAGTTCAATAGCCATTTTAGTCATGCTTAGTTCACAAACCAAAGAGCTTCCTTTCTTTTTCAATATGACATATTTGGCAAAACTGTGGATAATAAATGGCCATTGAATTGTGGATCAATAAGTTTCTTCACAATTCAATGACCCTTTATCATCCATGGTTATGCCAAATATGTCATGTCTTCTTTGTTGGCCTTGCCCTACCAAGGCAAGGATATTGTGTTTAGATTCATTATAGAGTATAGTAGCTTAAGGGATTTTGACCCCTAGGTAGTAGGTCTTTTTTTGTATGAGGTTTTTTGAAAAATGATATTGTGGCTTGTGTTAAGACATGAGATTAGTTATAGAGTTATGATGTCTTGAAGGACTTTGGTTTCTTTTAAGAGGATTTTTTTGGAAAACCACATTTCTGCATGGTGAAATATTTGAGTTTTCTTAGTTCTTCTTTTGCCTTAAGATACTTTTTTAATATAAAAGGCAAGGCCTTGATCTAGTTATTTCAATGATGGTATCGTATGTGCTTAGTACTTACTTTCCTTTTGTTGGTGCTTGGGAATGTTGCTTGCACAAGTTGTTGCTCTAGTTGCTTGTTTGCGTGTTACTACACTATCATAAGTTGGGGTTTTACTTCCAAGTTCAGAATTCTTTTGTGGCAATGAGGCATCTTTCATTGGGTCATCACAGAAAAGTTCTGAAACTTTATAGACTCCCTGATATTGAAATGTTCACTCTACACATACAAGTCCCAATATTCAGTCACCTAGAAAGGTTCCAACCGCCATGAGGACAATGCTGGGCAAAAAGCATATGAGAGAAAAGTGAGTTGCTATTGAGAACATGTTGAGGAACATATTGGGTACCTGGGGAATATTGTTGAGAACCCATTGTGAACTTGATGGGAACACATTGTGAATCACAATACTCCAAAAAATCCAACACTTTGCCCACCCTTCCCGGACGACAAAATCTGGTCTTTGCGTGTATATGCTGTAATTCCTTATTGGCCTCAGTGGAAACAAGTAGTGTCCATTGAAATTGTTGTTGGAGGCAAGCTGTGGAAATGAACACTGAAGCTACAGTCTCAAGCCACAGGATCTCTGAACTTCTCTGTTTCTCTTACACTCTAGTTTACATACACTAGTAAAACACAAGGGGAGAGTGTACTCCCTCAAACGGTGGAATTGCATTGTTGTTAACCTTGACTGCCAGGTATATAGAATATGAATCACTGGGAAAACATGATGTGTTAATACAAGGAGTTGGGAGTGAAGATTGATCAGTTACAGCCAGGCTTCTCCACAGTTAGCGTTGGCTGCTGGCAATGCATCATCCATATTACATACCACCATACTTGCCTGGGAATATAAAAAACTCCATCAGCAGCCAACCACCAAAATCCATCCAAACATCCAGGCCTATGCCTGCACAACCCCACCACATATATATCCTCCTCAGTTGCAAATCTAAGCTTTGCTGAAATCAGTTTCTGCAGAAAGTGATCTCCACCACAAGTCACCTGAGCAAATCCAGAAATTCCCTTGAACTATTTGACTAATAGTTGAAATGGTCTTATCATTAGCTGCCATGCCTGTTCATGTGCTCATTGTAAACCCAATTATTCCTTGATCTGGGGTTATAACCAAAGTTGATGTTTTCATCCATAAACCTCTACCAGATGTTAAAGAGAATGCTTTAGAAAAAACTGTGGGATATGCCAAATTGTCAGAAATTAACTCACTGGGAGGTGGATCCAGCTGCTTCTCATCTGCAATGGAACCTGGCAGTGGTGATGCACACACACCTCAGATGCCACTTGTGCACCATCCAACACAGCATTCTCCACAGGTTCCTCCATTCCTTTAGTCTGCCTGCAGTCTGCATAAACAACACATGCCCTGTATCTCAAGGGATCCATTCTACATGCCTACTAGACCTCTGTTTTCTCATTCTTTTGTCCTCTTCTATCTCCAGTCTCTCAGAACAATCACAGAGTGGATCAGTGTCACTGAATGGATGAAACAAATTCACAGTCTCCATACAACTGTCCCCTTCTAACATACAAGCCATGAGCGGATTACATTCTATTGTTGAGAACAGCTGTGATTGAAGCAAGAGTGGCAAGAGTTGAATCAGAAACTGTAGCCATTACACGAAAGCTCATGATCATGCACAGACAAAACACCTTTATTCAAATCTTCACACTATAAAATCATGAATGAACTGGCATATTGCCAATTGGCTGTAAAGAATCAGATTTCTAGACATAAAAGAGGGTGCACTCCTGATTACCAATAATAAAATGCTTCTGAGAAATGAAGGAAGAATGACACCATACTCATCTGGCTTGTGGCCATGGAGCGGGCACCCAATTTGGATGGAGCCAGCTAGTTAGACAGTGACTGAGAGAGAGACATTCTCAGAAGTGTTCATCTCTCTGGGGTTTGCCAACAATCTCTTTGAAGCTGTCCCTCAAAAGAGTGTGTGTGTCACTGTTTGGCAGTGTCAGCAGGGTAGAATCCTGATCACTTTCTGATTCAACCATCTCTGTGCCTTCCCCAAACTCATGCTCCTCTCCATGCTGAAACTGAGCTGTGGTGTCCATCACACTTACCTGAAGACCTTCTGGCAACAAACAGTTGCATGCATAGCCTATCCTAGCAAGGCGATTAACCCACCCAGGAATCGACTTCCCTGTCAACCGTTGACAGAGATCATCTGTGAAATGGTTGCAATTTTTTGCAATCAGGTGATATGTATCACCATAGTACTCATCAGCACATTGCTCGATGAAGCTTCGAAACTCCAAGGGACTTAGATCAGTTGTTCCAAGAGGAAAAGATGAGCGGAATGTGAACCCAGGACATCGTCTTGGTTCAACTTCAAAAACTCCACTTGAGGGATAATCATGGGCACCGAATGCATACTCTGCACCATGAGCTTCAATCCCAGAATGGAAGATTCCAAGGCCGATCCAGTAGACATATCCATTGATGGGGGTAAGGTCATAGACATTCAGATATAAAGGTACTTGACAGTTAGTGTTAGAGCCTGCTGAGCTTGCATTCCCCGCCCTCATCTTCAAATGGCCCTTTTAAGTCTTCTTCTCAGAAAAGGTACAGAGGGATTACTAATACCATACTTCGCCTTCTTTAAACTGAAAATCCTCAACAGAAACCTCAAATCAGAGTAGCAAACTGTCTGAAAACCCCCGTTTGCACCTCTTGTGTAAATGAAGTCCCTTTCCTTTCACAATCTTACTTGAGCCTGCACTCATCACACTCTCTGATACAATCAAAAGGGAGCCAGCATGAGTCTAGCACAGCACCTTCAGAGACACAGAGAGAGAGAAAGGGGGGGGGGGGGACAAAAAAACCATGTAGGGTTTGTGTCGAATTACCACAAAAAGAGCTCCAGATAGGCAAAGAAAGGAGATCAAGATTCGAGCGCCAACCAGAAAGGAAAAGAAGAAGAAATAACAGCAAAGTCTTCTTAGGTTATTGTACTCGCAAAACTTTGAGAATCGAAAGTCACATTGTTCCTCGTCGACGTCGTCGTCCTCTGCCTCCCTCCTCACAACAAGAACATTTAAAGCTCTTCAGTTCTTTGCCATGTCTTGAGCTTTTTTTCCTTTTGAGCGAGAATAATGGAACCCTTTTGGAGAAAAAGACAAATAAGGCAAAGGTGAAGAAGACGAGGACGATGAGGATGCCGAAGAGAAAGGCGCAACGAGTGATGACGAGGAAGACGAGGACGACGATGCCCCAAAAAACACACAAGCGAGAGAGAGGGGGGGAGAGCTTCACGCCGGAATGAAATTATGTACTAGCAGACGAGCTCTTCGTGGATGAATGAAATATCAGGAAACCAGCCGTTGATGGATGATCTGTTTCCAAAACGCCAAGCGAAGTGAGAGAGAGATTCACTGCGCTCTTTTGGGTGGGAATGAAATTATGGACTAGCAGATTAGCTCTTCGTGGATGAACTAAATATCACGACACCAGCCCTTGATGGATGATCTCTTTCCAAAACGCCAAGTGAGTGCGAGAGAGAGAGATTCACTGCGCACTTTTTTGGGGGGATGAAATTATGGACTAGCAGACTAGCTCTTCATGGATGAACGAGATATCAGGACACCAGATGTTGATGGATGATCTCTTTCCAAAACACAGAAGCGAGTGAGAGAGAGAGATTCGCTCCGCTCTTTTGGGGGGAATGAAATTATGCACTAGCAGACTAGCTCTTCATGGATGAACGAGATATCCTGACACCTGCTATTGATGGATGATCTCTTTCCAAAACACAGACAAGCGATAGAGCGAGAGAGAGCTTCATTCACACACATTTTGTTCTACGAGATTCCCTCTTCATGAATGAATGAAATAAGATGACATCTGCTATTGATGGATGATATCTTTACAAAACACAAAAGCGAGTGATCTTCAATGTGCACTTATGGGGAATGAAAGTATGTACTAGCAGACGACCTTTTCATGGATGAATAAAACTGTTGATGGGTGATCTCTTTGTTCCACGAATGAAACTCGTTATATAGTGGCATAACCCATGAAAGAAAAATTGGATAGTGTAGGGGTAAAGTTATGGCCGAGATGCCAGCGGGAAAATTATATACTAACAGGCTACCTCTTCATGGATGAATGAAATATCACGACACCTGCTGTGGATGGATGATCTCTTTCCAGGGGATGAAAACTCCATATGAAGAAAACAATCAAAATCGTACAAGGTAGGACCCGGTGAAGCTACCTTTGTGGTCCGACCAATGACCATTATGTGCCATAATTGACACTTGAGAGAGATTCCGGCACCAAGCAGCAGCAGCTAGTGGGAGTGAAGACGAGAGCCGTCTAATCGATGACCATTTTCTGACAATAATTGGCACTCTTCCGGGAGAGATTCTGCAACCGGGCATCAAGCAGTTGTGAGTCAGGTCTAACCAAAGGCCATTATGTAACGTAATCGGCACGAGAGAGAGAGAGAGATTCCATCACTAAGTAGGGGGGTTGTGATGTAGTTTACACACTGGAAAGATTCCACCACAGAATTACGAAATTTGTGGAGTAAACATTACACCTCATAATGGTTTAGGTGTCCAATTCATTATGTGCCTTAATGTCGTTGCAGAACGCCTCTCATGTCGGCAGGATTTGTGAGAGTTGTTTGTCAGGAATCGATGTTCAATCGGATGTCAAGCTCTCGTGCAGCATGCGATCGGAAATTCATCAGAATGCTCGTTTTGGTAATCGTGATTGAGTCTTTGGTGATGGTTGTTCCGACAGGATTGATCTTCGTCTGGCACCACGGATCTGCAAAGTTCCCGCTCTGCTCCATGAGCACTTGCTTTAACTTCTCGCGGTGTAACTGCAAGGAGCAGCTTCTGGTGTATAGCTACAATGACCCAGCGCCCTTGAACCCACCCACTTACTTCCGCGGATTTCCGGATTCTCAATTGCAAACTTCCGATCCCGAGAAAGCTTGCCTCTTCTTCGTCTACTCGGACACGGAAAGCAACGAGAATGCGTGGTGGTGGCAAAAACCGCATCTCCAGACTCTTCCCTTTTGGAACAATGGAATGAACCATGTGATCATCACGTTTGCCGACAAATGGTCGAAGACAAATCCACCAGCAGAGAGCATCGGAATGGCGTCAATCATGAGCACGGAGCTCCATCACACCGCCTACAGAAGAGGCTTCGACATCTCCATTCCTCTGCCGCGACTGCAACAGCAATTACCGCCGGAACTCGCGAGCGTGAAGCCCTTCCAGAGAAAGTACTTCGCCACCTTCAAAGGAACTCGCTACTTGTCTCGGGAAGGCGCATTTCGGAGCAACGAAGCTTTCAGAGGCATGCACAACGGGAAGGATGTCATAGTCGCGACTACTTGCCGGCAGGAAACCAACGACAAGCTTGTGCGATGGCAACCGTGGAAGGCAACTGGTTGCGAAGAAGATCAAGGAGTGTACGATAGCTACGATTTCGTGGATCTTCTCAACTCCACTTTCGCCTTCGTGCCTGCGGGTCGCTCTCCTGCTTCCTACCGTTTTCTGGAAGTTCTCAGCGCCGGTGCCATTCCAATTCTCATCGCTGACGACTACGTACGACCGTTCGAGAGTCTGATTCAATGGGAGCGCTGCTTGTTGCAATTCTCCACCCATGATCTCCACCGCATACTACCCACTCTTCGTTCTCTTGCCAAGGAGGGCGTCGTTGACAGACAATGTTACTGTCAGCAGGTGTTTGCGAGCTTCCTCCAAGACGACTCCACTCTGGTCAGGTCTGTTATACTCTCACTCCAACAACGCATGAGATCATGAGCGACGACATCTCTCCCAACACTTCCCCTCTCGAAGATGCAGCTGGAGAAAAGCATTTCTGATTGTAGACTTTCTTCCTTCCTTCCTTCTTTCCTTCCTTCCTTGAATGAGTTCACACATTATTCTAGGTGACGTCTATATATGGGGATGCATTACCAGATCATGAGGTCCTTGAGCTTGGCGCCGAACTCACGATCTAAGCTACTCACGAGTTCCCATGTTTGCAAAAGAAGTTTGACCCAAGAAGGGTTTTCTAGTCAGCCACCAGGTTCTATGATAAAATCTGGAATGATCAGAGCGCCAATGAACTCCTCCTAGCTAGTGAACTCTAGTAGTTTAGCACCAATTGCTGTGTCACCAGGATGATGATGATGATGATATTTCAGAACTGCCTTCTTAAGGCATTTCTGAGGGGTTTTCTGGGGCGTGTGATTCTCGTTGCTGATGAAAACTTGGAACACTGATTTTGGACACTACTTCATTCTCATTGCCGATGATCACTTCGACACTGATTTTTGGACTCCAATTCATTCCCAGAGCTTTTTCTAGAGCTTGGGTACATACACATACATGGAAGAAGGCACCAGCTTTTAGATATCAAAAGTATCACAACTAATGTAGTTCATATTGCATCATATTTAAACTTATTTATTTAATTTTAGTACAATAGACTCTAAGTTCATCATTAACATAACCTTTTTAAAGTAAAATTTTGAGGTCGAGATAGGGACACATAGATTAAAGTTCATTCTACATAAATTATATAGAGCTCTAAAAACTTGTTAATGTTGATCTTTGGTCGTGATATTCATGATATCTTAATCTTTCAACATTTGATACAAATTGTTTTTTAGTCATAACTTTCATCACATACAAGAAAACCCAAAATTTAAATGTTGATAGGTTGTTGTTTGGAATTCATAAAATGTGTTACTTATTTAGCAATTTTTTTTGAGATAATCACATTAGCTTGTTATTTTTGTAAACATTTTTGAAACAATAAAAAATTTGATGCTCACAAATTTGAGCACATTTAGAACATTGTGAAATGAAGTAGGTGTTCAAATTGAATGTTTGAGTAATTTGAACACATTGTTCCCAATAGCCTAACAAAAATGAATTGTTCAAATGTGGTAATCATGACATCTTGTTCTTTTCACATTTAATTGCAAAATAAGCTTAATAATCATATTTACCGTGACACTTGAAAAATATGGTTCATACACCTATTTCATAAGAGTGGGAAGGATCTTACATCAATATTTGATTTATCATAATCTTAAGGAATAGTTTTGAGTTCACTTTTATTTCTATTTGCAAGGATTTGATAATTTTGTTTTTAGTGTATTTTTGTCATGACCTTAGCCTTAGGTTCACACCTAAAACAAGGGCATGGCAAAGTGCGAGTCAAAAGTGTAACTCAAGAGTCACATTCACATTCTTGCGAGTGTAAGAGAGTCTGAAGGAATGAGCCCACACGCCCTCAAATGGACTTTCACTTTGGGAGTTAGAACCCCTTTGAAGTCCTGAATGTTTAGAAAATGATTTTAGGGGTCAAAATTCAGTGGATTGAAGTGTTTTCTATCATTGGAAAAGCTCTTAAAACGTAGATTTCTAAAATGGGTTTGCATGACCCATGTATTTATAACACAAGTTCTAGTTGAAAGAAAGGTCAAAAATCAAAGTGTTAATTTGATTTCCAACCATTAAACTCAAGAGTTGCTCTAATTTAAGTGCGTGGAGGTGGTGTGCAACATATCGTTGAAAAGCTCTTGATAAGAGTTAGAACTTTGGTTTAGGCCTCATTTCAATTGAAAGTCTGCATAAAATATTATGGGCCTCCAAAGTGGTAAGAATCCAAATTTCAAAAATTTCGAAACTTTCAACTTAGAAGTCCTAAGAAAAATGACATTTGGGTGCAACCCCCATGACTAGTCACAAAAAATATTATTAGGGGGAAGGTGGTCACTTCCCCCAAGTTTGAGTTGTGGTGAGTTTTACGAATCCATGTATGTTTGTGGTTTGTTTATGTAACAAAAATGCTCCAACTATGCATTAACCAACTTGTTGCTTAGTTTATGCATGTTCATATGAATAATTGACCCACTTGTCATTCATCTTAATCCCCATTTCGGAGTTCTAGCATTTTTTTTTATCCCTGAAATGCTACAAGTTGAAGAGTGTACCTCAATTCCTTTTTCTTTCA
The DNA here is from genome assembly GCA_963921925.1 of Sphagnum tenellum. Taxonomy (NCBI): domain Eukaryota; kingdom Viridiplantae; phylum Streptophyta; class Sphagnopsida; order Sphagnales; family Sphagnaceae; genus Sphagnum; species Sphagnum tenellum. The sequence goes on along the minus strand of OY998143.1, from coordinate 12,708,115 downwards.
TTGTTTTCATTTTTGAATTCACATTTGAATCTTTCAAGGAATTTGGGGGTGCATCAATTTAGATGTCAAGTTATGGGGTGTAATTTTTTTGTTTTTTGGACAAGTGTTTTTTTTGGCGGTAAAATTCACTTTAATATCCTTTCCACCTCTTTTCTTCACTTACTCGGTCTTATTATCATTGCGATTCCACAAGTTTTAGTTTGTAATTATTATGTATAAGAGAAGGTAATGTTGTTACACAAAAAAAAATTCTCCACAATGATGGCTAATCATTCACCAATAATATGTTTTCAAAAATAATTTTTTTAAAAAATAAAAATTTAGGGCGTTGTTTAAAAACTGAAGTTGGGTGTTCTAAAAAATAGAAAATTAAAATTTTTTTGGCCTTTAATTTTTACAAAATATATATTTTATAAATGTATGGTGTGTCAAACCCAGTAAAATAAGGATGATGATGTTGAAGGTTATGTCAAATTAAATTCTAACTATCTTTTGAAATATAATTTATTTGTTTGTAATAATTCATTAATTTTTTCCATTTGATCTATCCACTTTTATGCGATTGGCTTTATAGGTTTAAAATTACCATGTTGAAATAGGTTAGTTTTAAAATTTAAGACCTATTTATAATTACGCAAATAGGTCCAAATTTAATATTTGGGTATTAAAGTGTTTAAGTTTTGTTGACTCCAGTAACTTTGTGATCGTGACACATAGACCCATAACAAAATTAGGGTTTGGTCTTAGCATAGTGCCTTAGCAGAAGACTTATTGGAAATTTTTTTGCCTTTTTTCTTTTGTTTCATTTAATATTGTGTGATAAGTTTTGTAGATTTAGGATTGCTTTGTAACATTAGGTATTTTTTTAAAAAATGGGACTCATGTTCATAATAGACTTACTACCACATGCACCAAACATGTCATGTCCTCTAATTCATCTCATCTCATCAAACCGCATAGTTCCCTTTATCCATTCGCCTCATCATGTGACACCACCCAACCTATCCTCCACCTCATCCCCCATGTAAACCACAAACCACCCACTAGTTATCCTTCTAATTTTAACAAATCAGACACCACCTACTAGTGCCCCTTACCAGGCCCCAACCTTTCATGCAAATGAAGGGTCCCAACCTTACACTTTTTCAAACCCCTTTGATCATGCATAGTTAGGACTTTTTCCTTTTCCCATTTTCTTGGTCTCTATAGTTGGCCTTGATCATACCCTTCAACCTACCATAATTTTTTCAACATGCCTTCAATTTCCACCTAAAGTATCATGTCCCACTTGTGGGCACCAATTTACTAATCAAAATATAGTTCATCAACGTTTTTGTCAAATATCTAATTCATCCAATCTAAACCCTTGTGATCATCCAAACCCAATCCTTCCTTTATTTTCATTCCATCTACATCAGTTTGGACTTGGGTTTGAACATTAGATGTTTTTGGGTCCTTTCATTTAGGCATTTATCGTCCTTGTCTATATAATTGCATCCGCACCACTCTATGGCATGATGTACAAGTGACATTTGGTTTTCCATTGGATAAAATAACAAAATATTTGTACAATGTGGCAACTTGACACTTCCTCTTCTTACTACCCCAATAGTGTTTTGTTTTGCTTCCTCGTGGTAAGGCAATAAGCAATAGGGAAATTCGAATTTGACTCAAGTGCTTTCTAACATGTAGGAAAATTTGCAAAAGGAAATTTTTTTGTGGGCCCAAGTTTTTTTGGCCAATTCGAATTCCATCCCTTTTCCCCAACATGATTTTCCAACTCACAAATGTTTGTTCCACAATTTGACCCTTGGCCCTGTAAGGAAATACTCTTAGGTAGCTCATGTTTTGGCATCATTTTTTCTTACACCCACGTCTTCGAACACTACCTCTGCTCTCATCACATTACACCTCGAATTAAATAGCTACTTTTCAATTTTTTTCGAAGGCTATGAGCCAAACCAAAACCTTGAGCTCTCTTCCAATTCCTTTAAGTTGGCATTCCAATGCATGTTGCATTTATCAACAAATGGTCCTTCTAGGATTGTTTTTGAATATCTTCAAAATTGTTTTCACCCTAAAGATTCAATGAGTGGATTCCTTCAGTTGTTCAAATTTTGTTTTCATATTACATAGGGGCACATTCCACCCCAAATTGCACATGTCCTTGGAGTGCCTCGCCTTTTAACCATGACCAAGCCTTCAAATGGAGTTCATCCCATTATAGCGAGGGAAGCATTATATCAATTTACAAGTCACACTTAATGTCTTCAATTTCGTGAAACTTTTGCAACACAAATTTTCCCACATTAACTTGGAGTTGTGATTAAATTGGCCATGAAATAGTAATCCATGGCATTAAACGCACCTTGGACCTTCACCCTAATTGGGTTCTTCTTCAACTGAACGTAGCAAATGCCTTCAATTCAACATCAAGAAGGGTCATATTTCAAGAATTTCATGTAGCATGTTGATGAATTCCTAAGCTCCTTAATAGATTCAAATGTGAGTATGAAGTGAAGAAAATGAAAGAGTAAGGCGATGGGGCATGTTCCTTGGCTCGCAACATTTTGGGGGTAGAGGGGCATGTTAAAGCTCTAGGATGAGGAGTAGGAAGAGTGACAAGCATCAATTACTTACCCATACTTGCATAAACCAAACAACAAGTTGATTATTACGTAATTGGAGCACTTTGGTGCACGAACAAGCCACAGGCAAACACAAATTCACAAAATTCAACATGGCCCAGACTTAAGGGAAGCCATCACCTTCCCCCTTATAGTATATTTTTTGCTTGACCATAGGACAAACACCCAAATGTCATTTTGTCTCAGGATTCCCAAGTGGGAGTCTTGAAATTCTCATAGCTCAGATTCCCGCAACTTTGGGGGTGCATAACTTTGCGTGCAAACCTTCAATTGAGATGAGGTCTAAAGCAAAGTAGTAGCCTTCATTGAGAGCTTTCCAACGGTATGTCACACACCACTTGCACGCAAGGAAACTTTTAATGGTTGAGAGCCATAACTTGTGTTTGAAGTGTCCAGATGGGTCATACAAGCCCATTTTAAACATCTACATTCCAAATTTTTTTTAATGATATAAGTAACTTTTCTATCCAATGTGTTTTGACCCCTACAATCACTCTTTGAAGGTTCAAAGGTCCATCACGACTCCAACTCCCAAACTGGGAACTCATTTGGGAGAGTGAAGGTTCATTCCCTCACACTCTCCTATACTTTCGAGAACATGAGATGTGATTTTCGGGTTGGTTTTTTGGCCCACAACCTTACAAGTCCTTGCCTTGGTCACAAGCCCAAGGCTTTAGCCCATATTAATGCTTTATGTTCTAGAGCTAACCATTTTCCCTCTTGTTTATTTCCATCCATTGTAAATAACACTCACATCATAGGTCCCCCTTCAATTGTATCATCTGCTTATGAACATTTCTAGATGAAATTTCGTGCAATAGGTCTTTCCATCCAACCTTTAAAATGTGTTGCATTGTTTCCTTTTAACATGCCACCAAATTTCAACACTGCATCCCAATTAACCACCCCATCTGAAAAAATTAGAATCTTAAGGGTTTCGTTGGGCACTTTAACTTTCACATCATCCTTCATCAAAGAAGCCTTGCAAAATGATGCTCGACTTGTGGACTTTATCCCTAAAATGGGTGATGTTTAGACGGCCTTTGGAATTCTAACTTGTTTTGTGAAATGCCCATTCTATCTTTTACAACAAACACCTCCATCTTTCACCTTCATAGAGTCCTTTATTTCCTTTAATTCTTCCTTTCATAAAATGTTTCAAGGTTTTTTTATGTCTAGGATCCTTTGATAGCCTAGAAAGATTTTTAGCTCATAAAGAAACCTCCTTCCCAATAACTTTCGGTGGCATCGGGCTCATATCAACGTCCACCATCGCCCCAGTAGCATGTTTAGGTAGTTCGGCCCTTGTCGTTTCAATCATAGCTATTAGGTTTATGGTTGATCAATGTCCTTTCTTTCTTGAAGCCTTAGCGCAAATCAATAACACATTTCCTTTCCAACAACAACTCAAGGCAGCATGTGATCTTCTACCACCCCTAACATGTGCGTGTTTTCCTCCATTTAAATAACTCGTCGGGCAACAAATGGTTCAATTTCAAAACTCCATTTTGGAACGTCTACACCATCATACCTTTTCCAACATGCTTTTAAACAAGACATTTGAAGCTTATCATGCCCACATTTTATCATGTTGTGATCTATGGGTAGACGTTTGGCTTATTATTCGACTAATCTTCCCAACCTTTCAATTAACTTCCCTAGTTTTTTGCACAATATTTTGTACACAACTTGGATTATCACATCTCTCAATTGCAAGCATCCTTTGATGTGTGTGCACACATCCCATCAACCCTATGGGTATCCACATCACAAAGTGGGGACCCCTTTGTATTAGTGCTATTTAAGTGCTTTCACAATATTTTTACAAGATGTCCAAGGTTTAGTGCTTTGTTCGTGTAAAATAGGCATTGAAACAATTTAGATTGTATTGATTTAATTTTGGTATTGTTTCAATGATAATTGATGTAGCATCATATTTGCATTGTATTTATGTTGTTTGCCATGTTGTATTCACATTATGTCCATATTATAATGATATTGCATTAGTATTATGGTTGTATTGGATATGCATTTTTAGTTGTAAATGATATAATGTTGTTACAATATGGTTGCAAACTCTATTATTGTATTGATTCTATATTGTATTCATGTTGTCTATATTTTGTATTTATGTTGTACTCATAGATATTCAATATTGAGTCAATGTTGTATTCTTGTTGTTCATGTTATTGTATCTATGTTATGATCATACTTTCCAAACATTGTATTTGTATTGTTTGTGTGTTGTTAAAGGTAGGTGATGTAATGTTGCAACAAAGCAGTTGCAAATTGGATATTCAATAGTGAATCAATATTGTATTCATGTTTATTATGATGTTGTAAATGTGTTATAGTCTCACACTTTCTTTCATTTTTTTCGAGTTTTTTTGTGAGGACCCCACATTGATTGAGCAAAACATCACCACTTGTTTTAGAACATTGAGCAACTCCCCAAAAGGAGCAACCCCATTGCAAAACCAAAACAAATATGCTCCCCTAAACCCACCTTCAGGAATTGAACTTTGGCAAACCATATATGGGCTAGAACTGAGAAGCTATTGGGAACACCTGGGGAACAACATAACACAGTTTAGCGTAAGAAATAACACATTGGTACATATAAAAGCATTTGCTTAAAAAATTGCAAAAGAATGTCAACTCAATGTTAGTTAATTTACCCACTTCATTTGTACAAGTCACTGTAACAAAGAGGCAATGGACATTGGCTCATTGTGAATAGCAGCACTTGAGTAACAGACATTGCGCTTTGCTACTGCCTTATAGAAAGAAAACTATCCATTCAGATAGCTACACGTAGCTATCTTTCTGTAGTTAATAAAATCAGTTAATGAGACGAGTGTTAGATTAGACACATCCTCCAACTCCTGCGGGGATATGGAAAGGGAAATGGAACCAGATTCTAGTTGCAACCACCACCCCATCTATCTAGTTTGACCAATAATACTACTGAATCTGCGCTCGTCAAAGGAGTGCATTGGGGTTGTATTCTCAGAACCTTGCAAGCGAGGATGAAGGCGGCTGGTAGGAGGAGATGTGCCAGTCATTGTTATTGTTGCTTACTTGTAATCGGTTTCCTGAATCTTCCACATAAATTTGCTGTTGTGTTACAGACATGACAACTGGGGATAGAGGCTGCCGAAGGGCTGGTGCCTGCACTACCTTTTGCTGCTACTCCCCACGCCCAGCAGCAACAGTAGCTGCACTTCTCCCACCTATTTCAATTGCGCGCACACACACACACACCAGTCACACCACATTACTAACACCAATATCCAAGAATTGTCATTCATACTCTGGATACTCAGGAGATGCACAAGAATGCACCATTCATACTCAGGTTGGCATAACAGGATGTGGTGGCATTCATACTTAGGCTGGCCATCACTTATGAGCTTATTATTGTAGGAATTTTTGCAGTTCACACACGCAAGGTATCCAGATATAAGATAACAATGTTTACCTATAGAGGCGAGTCCAGCCATCTCATCCTTGTTGAGGGCCACATAGTTGAGGGCAGCTGCAGGTCGTGAACGTTCAGACTTCGTGTCCTTGCCCATTGACACACCCAAACGTGAATTTGTGATTACTCCATTTGGTCGTGAGAATTCAAGAGCCACTGGTTGCATTAAGGCAGTGCCCAATGAGAGCCGCCGGTTAGGTTGTGATGCTGTTGTTCCCCCAAGACTTGGACAAGATCCACCATAGGCCTTTTTGGAGCTGAGAGTTGTCTTGATGGGACTGGGCTTTGACCCAAACAGTGTCTCCTGCTCTGTTATCAGTTGCTCCTGGATCTTCTTCTAGTCCTGTAGTAAGTTTAAAGAAAACTTGCAAAAAATCAACTTGTTACCCAATTCCACATTGCAAGCAACAAGCTCCTTCCTGCAGTAGAATTAATTGGCTATAAACACTCTTGGAATGCAGTGTGGAATGTGGCATAGCTCCCATTGACTGACAATGTTAAGTAAGTGGTGAAACATGTGTTTCTTACCCTGAGTCTACGCTTCTCCTCATCTTTCTCTTGCCGGAGGTAGTTGTACTCATCCAGCATACACAACAATCTCACCTGCATGCAGATACTCAAATGTAAGAGACAAGAAAGCTACCAGGATGCATGTAAGCAAGTTATTATGCTAAGCAGTAGCTGGCTTCCATGAATAAATTAAGGTAGTAGAAAGGGAAGTGAGTATTAGGGAAAGAGATGCACCCCATCGAACATGAATGGAACACCCCTGTCATACTCCCAAGCCTATGTCTTCAAGATTAACATTTCCACCATAGCTGCGTCCAGCACAACCATAGACAGCACACAAATTCAGTGACCATGGCAGGATTCCAACATCTTCTTTGGCATGTCTTGACAAATGACAAGTTCTCTGTTGACCTGTGGGAAGATAATTGCCTAAAATGTCACTTTTATCAAGGTACCCAACTCAGGGACAGAGTCTCAAAATTCACAAACATACTCCCAAACATTTGTGAAACATTTTCTCCTTAATACTGTTGATGACAGATAGTGGCATGTGATATATACCAGGAAGTTTGTTGATTGCTGCCCGTGCATGTTCTGCACATTTTAGGTTTAGATGAGCACCTTTACTGGCAAACCTGTTTTCATCCTGCATATAAAATTCACAGGAAGCCAGAGGATTAAACACTGAGCAATTTTTCTTTCTCCTACTGCATCCTGGTGCTTGGGATGATGAGGACTATGCATTTACTTCAAGATGCAATCCCAGAGAACAACCAACCTCTTTGAACAAAGTATGAAGTTAATAGATTCCATTTGCCTTGGGAGAAAGACAAATTTGAGCATTTTTGTAACAAACCTTATTATAATCTTCAAGCCATCCCTCCTCTTCACAAGCTGACATCCACATTTCCATTTTCTCAATAATCTCTTTCCTGGTCAAAGCTTCTTGTTTTGCTTCATGATCTGCTTCTCCATCTGGCTCAGAAGTTGTGTAAGGTCTACAATGCCTACAACCAAGTAGATTCCTTAGGACCTCATTAGAGTGCCATTCAAAGCCAAGAGAACATCTTAAAACAGGTTATTGCTAATCCAAACAAATAACTGCTACTCCACCAAGGCGATGAGCTTCTTTTCTGTTGTATTGGCATCAGGCTCAATGTGTGCACATTTGCATATGTCCTCCAGTTCCAATCTCCTTTTCACCACAAGTTCGTTCATTATGCTGGCTTTCAGTGTGTCGAGTTTGTCAACTTCCATTTGAGCCTGCAATTCATCAAGAACAAAATGCATAACCAAATGGCTTTATTTTAGTGGACAAGGTTGAGATCAACACACTGCTGAGTACAGGAAACAAAATTCATGCGAACTGAATTACACAACAAAGAAAAAGTTAGACAGCAAAATTCGGTGTTATTTACCTGTGCAATGGTGTCTGATGAAAGGGTTCCAGGTATGGTAATCTCATCTTGAGTTGCTACAATATGGCTAGTGATGTGCTGGAGCAATTGTTGTTCTTCAATTGGTGTATGCATCAGGTTGCACAATTCTAAGAGCTTTGCACGAAGTTCTTGTAGCTGTCATGGCATAAGAGCACATCAGTAATCACCTACCCACTACCTCTCAACTACCCACCAAGTACTTAAATGATGCACGGGACATGGTAGTGGGCTCAGTATTATTTGTAACTAAAACATAAAGTTCAGTCTGTTGTGCAGCAGCAAAACACAGGATTCACTCTTACCTTTTGCAGCCGAACCTTTTTTTCCTCTTCAAGAGAATGGATGGTCTAGGCGAGTCCCTCAATTGTTACATTGCTTATGTTCTTGGTCTGCCCTGGTGTAGAGGAAACTAAACTAGGATGAACATCTGCAAGAATTTGAATGGAATCCATTCCCAGAACTGTAGAGAACCCATGCACCATTAAAAGATTGTAGGGATATCTCTTCTTTCTACTAAAAGATCCTTCCCCACTCCAACAAACAAAGATTCTAGAGCTCCAGCCTCTGGTGACTGACTACTGACTACTTACCCGTTGTTGGGTTTCCTTCTCTGTGGCTTCTACCAAACTCTCAGCTTTTAGGGCCTCCACTTCAAGCTCGTGAATCTCAATGGCTGCTTTTAAGGACTACTCAAGGTGCTCAATTCTTTGCTTTGCTTCATCAACATCATTCTCTTTGGAAGTTTCAACCACCTGGATACAACCCCTTTGTTCTGTCGTCATTGTTGTTGTTCCTCTTCCTCCCTGTCATTTTCTCACTCCATCAATTAGCAAAACGACCTGAAGTGTAAAAATAGAACATAAAGATATGTGTTCTCTTATAGAAATCTCTCACACACACACACACACACACACACAGAGTACCTTAAAGTCCTGTAGTAGTACGGTGAGAAATTTGACCTTCGTTTGCAACACTTCGACATTCTCCAATGCCGCTTCTGCAAGCCAACAAAACGTGGTTTTCAGGATCTTCAAAAGTCTTCTCATGCTCTTATACTATGAAGGTCGTACCTGGAAACTGAAAAGGAAAGAAAAGAAAAAGAAAAAGAGACATGTGTATTCTGGATTATAAACCTACCTAGTTTAAGCTTCGTAACAAACTCTTGTTGCTGCTGCAAACCGTGAGAAACTTTCAGCTTCGCATTCTCATATGTTTGTGCAGAAGCTTTCCTCTTATGCACTTGCATCGCTTGTTGCAAATTCACCCCAAAAAAAGAAAAGACAGAGAATGTAATCAGCGACAACCTCAACAAAATCTGATATCATAGGGAAACTATAGAACTCTATATCGAGAAGGGAAAAAAAAACCTCGTTGATACATAGCTTGCAAAGTAGACCGTGAAAGCACCCGGCGGGGGGGGCGGGGGGGGGGAACAAAAATACTTGTCGATGCATAGCATGTGAAGTAGATCGTGAAAACACGGAAAAAAAACACAAGACTTGTCGATACATAGCTTGTGAAATAGATAAGGGAAAAAAAGGAAGAAAACAAAACTTCTCACTACATAGATCGTGAAAACAACGGAAAAACAAGAAGGGCGTAATTATTATTTCATGCTATCTGGAAGAAGAAAACAGAAATTGTAAAAGAGCGTGCGATGTAGATAGAGAAACAAGGGAAAATAAGGACGCATTTATCTATTATTTTCATGCTTCTGTTTCGGAAAAAAACAGACATTTGTCGATACGAAGCTTGCGACGTAGATAGTGAAAACGAAGGAAAAATAAGGACGGAAATATCTATTATTTCGTGCTGCTACAAAACAGAAATTGTCGATACAGAGCTTGCGAAGAAGATAGTGGAAAACAAGGAAAAATAAGAAGTACGCAAGTATTATTGTTTCATTCTGTCTCGAAAGAAAACACAGATTGTAGATACATAGCTTACGAAGTAGATAATGAAAAAAATGGAAAAAGAACAACGACTCAAGTATTGTTATTTCATGTCGTCTCGAAACAAAATTAAAAACAAAACAGGAAAAAAAATTGTCGACACAGAGCTTGCGAAAATAGAAGTGAAAAGAACACCGACCGCAAAGAAGTCGTTCTCCATTTGCTGTTTGTCAAGGTCCCAGATATTCATGTGAATCTCGAGCTTTTGCTTCAGAATCTCATTCTCTTCTTGCAGGAATTCATTTTGAACGTTGTTTTTGTTGTTGTAACAGCGGTGTAACTCCGACTCCGCCATTTCTGAAATCCTGCTCCTATGTTCACAAATTACACCACATCAGAAGCGCTCAACCAGAACAACACTCTCAACGGAAGAGTTCGAGAGACACACACACACGAGAAGAGCAACAAGAGACGCCAGTGCGCGGAACTCAAGAATTTTATATAATTTATATGGAACAATATAAATGCAATTTTGTATTGATTTGCTATGAATCAATGTCAAAACAATGTTAGTAGTTGTTTCAACACTTATCAAATGCAAAATTTAATTTATATCGAATCAATGTTTGTTATTTGCCCATTTGATATTGCAACATTTCATAGGATTGTATTAATGTTGTGACAATGAGTACCATTGTTTTAACATTTTTAATATGTTGATTTTATGTGATATGCAACAACATTGAAAGTTCATTTTTATGAAGGTTGTAACAACGACAATTCAATAGCTAATCAATTTGTGTTGTTTCAACATTGATAAGATCTTATTCATTGAATGTGTGTTGAAAAAATGTAAATTATGTCAAAACAATCCCAATGCTAACTCAATACATATTGTTATGATGTCATCAACATATTGTATCAATTACCATATCAGTATTGAATATTCAACATATAGTCATTAATTTGATGACTTATTAATGTATGTTGTGCCAATGTTGGTCATATTTTTTTCATTGGACTATTATTGATAAGATGTCAAATATTTTAGTCTTATATCAATGTCATTTCAAGACATGTTGTTACAATGTCACCTTAACATCATATCAATGATTGTATCAACATTGAACGTTAAACATATTGTTAAGGTGTTGTAAAAACACTCGTACAAAGAGGGGGCAAGTTTGTGATGCACCTTTTATGTTGTGTTCATGGCAATGAACGCACTAGAACCCATGATGCAATTTGTGACACCTTTGCCACCATTGCACAAGATGTTGGTTTCCACTTGGGATAAGAACAATTACATGCGCTTCCTTCAACCACATTCAAATCTTTTTAGGGATGAGTCAACATTGTGCTTACCAAAAATGGCATTCACACTTTGGCCAACATTGTCATTGTTGACCCAACATGAACATATTTACTTCCCCAATTTTGCACAACTCAAGGATTTGTTGCATTGAACATAATTCAAGTCAAGGAAAGGACCTATCACAATTGACACCCCATTGATCAATTCCTCCCATTAGCAATTGAAGTATTTGATTATTCACACAAATATGCTAATGTGTTTTTACACGATTGTGTCAATGCCATTTGGAGCTTGAAGGGGAAAGAAGGCCTTCATCTTTCTACCTTGGTCACTTTTCTTCATCAAAAAGTTTTGATCACATTACAAAGGATGTAAACGTCTTCTATCTTGAGTTGGGTGATAGTTGTAAGCTTAACTACTTCATGACCCACGCCTTCAAGACACACCTCCCATCACCACGGCTAACTTATTGTAAGCCGTCGATTTTTGACATGTAAGTATGGCAAACCTGCCACAAGCAGTCAATTATGGACATACATAGATTCTCATAGCAATTTTCATCCAACTTGATGTCCTATCACTTCTCCTTTTTCCTTCATTTGACTCCTTTATACATTTCCCTATTCTACGATGTGTTTTTAAATAAAATTTACAAGCCTTTAATAATAAGATTGCAAACTTGGGTAAATTCATGTTCACACTTGATTCCACCTCATTGGGACACTTATTTCAATCAAGTTTATGACCTTGAATTTTACCCACCACTTAAATAGCATGTGCAAGATCCTTAAAATCTCCCCCTTTTCCTAGAAGGGATGAGCAAACAAATTATTCAAAAATAAATCCGACTTTTATTTGAAAAGACCGTAGAAAATAAAAATTGGATAATGTATAATTGGTTTATATACATAAATGAATTAACATGTAAATGATCAAATATTTGATTTTGTTTCATTTGGTTTGTCATATATCGTAGTACCTTGGTAGCTTCAACATTCATTCTATTATTTGCAGAGCATCAAAAAATTTCATTTTTTTTCTTTTTCACATAACATATTTGTGAATTGAAAATAGACAATGTTTTGAAATGTTTTGAAATATTCTATTTTTGACAATTTTTAAAATTAATTTCAATGACAATGAATCATCAAAGCTACCTTAAATAAATCGAAAGATGTCTTTTTGAATTTGTGTTTAGTCTTTCAAATTTTTTTCTCTCCAAAACTATATTCAAATATTCATGAGTAAATTTTCAATAGGTACCTTCTTCCATCAATTTCCCTGACCTAATCTGAACTGCATTTTCCTTCTTGGAAAGGGCGAAAAAAAAAAGAAAAAAGAAAGAAGAAAATTAAAATAATAATATTTAGATAAACTACCCGACTGGAATTTGGGGGTCAGTTTGTGTACTTGACATTACAGCCATGCGGAATGCACACATTGTTCAGAAGAAGAAGAAGAAGAAGAAGCCTCAAACCCTAAAATTGTTGCATTAGGGCTTGCGGTTTCTTCTCGGGCACAATTGGGTTTTTCTTTCGTGCATTTCTCTCTATTGTTTGACATGTAGCTCAATGCGGAAGCACGTTTTCAGAGTCTTGCTTATTGTCTGTTAGCTTGGTGTATTATATGGTTTCAGAGATTTTTCTTATTGTCTGTTGGCTCCTGTTTCAAGTATTTTCTGGGCATGATATGTGTGTTTTGTAATCTAGTACCTTTGAGCTGCAAATGGATTTAGTCTGTGGGATGGTGAAGCTCAACTCAAGGCCTTGATGAGGTTTTTCTATTTCCCGAAGATGAGGCAATCTGCCAATGGAATTTATTTTCTCTTTACACCTCTGAGCCTTTTAGGGAAACACTTCACCGCTCTTCCAACTTCATGTAACTGTGCGGGGGCTGGTGGCACCAGCCATCAACAATGGTCAGTTTTACAGGTTGTTGTGATTGAGGCTTTGTAGTTGTAAATTTTTTCTTTGGTCCTCAGATGGGTCAGTCTTATCATCCTTCCGAAGAATAAATAAGACTACCCTCTAATGACTCAGAGGGTTGCTCACTAAAGAGAAGTTTCCTTTTTCAGCATTTTTTGTCTTCTGAGTGATTTTGTGTAGAGTCCTGTAAGTGGGAAGGCTTTTGGAAGTCCACTTGGTCCTCATTTGCTTTTCACCTGTTGTCTGTTGTTCTGTGTTTTTCCTTCTTAATGCGTGTACTCTTTTTTTCAAGGTTTTTTTGGCATTCTTCTTTGATCGACACGGTCACTGACATTCCTGTGCTGTCACATTAAAGACAATCTTGTCTATGTTCTTGGTCATTTGGATTGTCTTGTTTGTTCTGGTCGCAGATGCATCAGGGAGGCATGACTTCCCTCCAGACCTGTCAGTACCTCTATCTCTGAAGTTACCATTGAGGGAAACCTTAATCTTGGTTTTCTATGCCGTATAAGCTTCCAGGAAGCGGTCCTTTTGGCTGAGTTGTATTCTTCTCTGTGAGCTTTTATTTTGCGTTCATGAGTTTTAGATGGTTGAGATGTCATGGAGAAGATTAACTGTGTGATTTGCATCTCTCGAGATGGGTTTTAGAATTGTGGGTCAAGCTTGTCGTTGATAGGAAGTGATGAAGAAAGAAACAGAAGATCAGTAGAAAGATTTCATTGGAGATGATGGTGATTTGTAAAAGGTCTGAGCAGGGGAGATGGTTGGAAAGGAACATGAGAGAGACGGGGGGTGGAGAGGCAGAGGCGGGATGAGATAAGAAGAAGAGTGCCCCGGTGTTTGCCAGAGATATGGCAATGCGCCCTCGCAAGCTCTTGCACATGAATCTGGTAGCAGAAAAGTGCACTTTTATTTTCTTTTTTAAAAAAAGTTTTCGGTAGGATGAAGAAAAAGGCGAAGACTGCCGGCTTGAAACCAAGTGTGCAGCCTAGACTTCTTCCTTACAGCAATCCACATCATCCTGAACTCTCTGTCTCTCTCCCATCCGTTTCCAGAGCTCCTTCCCGATCTCCATCACCTGTGGTGACGCCTCATCCTTGCACTGATCCTTGCATGTGATTCTTGTAGCTTTATTATTATTATTATTATTAGTTTGGGTTTCTTTTGGTTTGTTTCTTTTTCCTGCTGCCAGAGCTCAAGATTTAGGAGATGAGCTTTGTGGAAGAAGCATGGCCCTTAAGAGCGCCTTCCTTGGATGTGAAAGCATTGATGGAAGGGATTCGAGTCATAGCTGTGCAATATCCATGTCAACAAGCTCTGCAAAGGGTTTTTTTTTCTGAGCTTGTCTCCCAGCCTAGGGTGCAGCAGACCATTTTTTCCTCCATGTTCTGCCTTCCAGGCTGAGAGTACACTTTGATTTTGTTTTCAAAGCTCTGTGCTTTCTCTCTTGCTTGTGCTCTCTCTGTCTGTCTGTCTGTCTGTCTCCCTTGCACCCTATTCCAGATTCAATGGGGAAGAACAAGAGGGTTTAGGGTTTAGGGTAAGACCACGCTTTTATGTTTTCACCTAAATTAATTCAAAATCTTTTTTAAGAAATGCATATGATTGTTTTTATTTAATGTACATTTGTCCTAATGGTTTTAAAGTTAAAACCATTGACATGCATAAATTTTCAATCTAAAGTTCAACTTCCTTGTGTACACATAAAAGGTTGTGACACAATGTGTAATGTTTTTAGGATAGTTAGAAAGTCTTGGGTTCAAATCTTGTAATTATAATAATGGGTAAGTGATTCTAATTATTTGAGTTTTGATAAACTTACATAAGCATGAGAATCAACTTTTAAGATTTGCTTATAAGCTCCACAAGTATTAGGTCTAAGCCTTTATAATACCCAATTAGTTTTTAAATTGTCATGTTTCTTTTGGGTTTTGATAAACTTATACAAGCATGTGAACCAACTTTAAGGGTTCACTTGATAACTTCCATGAGTATTAGGTCTAAGCCTTTGTGATAACCAATTAATTTTCAAATTGTCGTGTTTCATTTGGGTTTTGATAAATTTATACCATCATGAGAACCAACTTTGAGGGTTTACTTGATAACCTCTATGAGTATTAGGTCTAAGCCTTTGTGATACCCAATTAATATTCAAATTGTTGTGTTTCACTGGGTTTTGATAAATTTATACCATCATGAGAACCAACTTTGAAGGTTTACTTGATAACTTCCATGAGTATTAGGTCTAAGCCTTTGTGATACCCAACTGGATTTCAAAGAGTCGTATCTCATTCAAAATGAGAGCTAAGTTTTTAATTAAATAACCAAATTACAAATAGACTTGAAATCTAGTGAATTTGACATTCGCCCAACATTAATAATAGCAACATTGTACAAGATCAAGTTGATATGGAAGTTTTTAAAAGTACCCAATACTAAGACCAAATTGATATCAATTTTTTTTAAGCCATCCAATATTGGGACTAGGTTTGTATGTTTAAACGTCAATACCAAACCAACATTGGTCAATATTAATGTTCACCAATTTTTTATTGGTTTTCAATCTAGTTGTTGGTAAAAGCTTAAACAATAATAATCTTTCTTTTGGGATCAAATTGTGCTATTAAATTATGATTGCAATGAAAAGTGTTTCTCTATGCAACATGAACCAAGGTTTCATTTCAAATACTTTTTGTTAAGTTGTGGGATCACACCATATTGTGTGTAACTATTATCACAACAACATAATGGAAAGAGATTTTACAATCCATCTTAGGGCCATTTTGTGTTAACCTTGCAAAACTTTATTTATAAACACACTGCAAATCCAAAAAATGTAGGAGGGAAGAAGAAAAATGAGAAGGATTAATTTATAAGATATGAAGCTAACATAAATTGGATGTCAAAATCTTTCCATTTCAATAAGCAATTGCATGTAAGAGGTCAACCATGGTAATGGGGGTGTGTTTTGATAAGGTGGAAATTGAGAAATAGTTAGGCTTATTGCTATTGCCCAACTTAAGATGGAGAATGTTTGTATCCTTTGTAATGTTATTGAAAAATTTTGACGAAAAAAATAACCAAGACAAAAGAAAAAAGGTCTTTTGATCTTTTAAAGTTTCACATGGCATTGGCACAATCATTTAAGGACACATCAGCTTGTTTGTTTAAACATGCAAACGTGCTTCAATTGTTAAAGGGAGGAATTGATCAATGGGGGTGTCGGTCACAATAACTCCTTTTTCCATTAGTTTGTTTTGATCACAAATTTTGCTCCCAACAACTTTCTATACATAGATTTCATCTAATTGCATTGGCAATCACCTCACAATTGTATAAGCCAAACACTGACTTTATGCTCACAATCACCTCATAGCTATACAAATGAAGCAATGACCAAATGCAAAGCTCCGCAAACCAAGTGAGTACAATCCAAGAATCATCATAGGTTGACACTTATCTTCCTTGTTTTTTAGATCATACGTTTTCATTAGTTCATTACAAAGCTCCTTATATATGAACTTAACCAAATGCATTTCAAATGTAGATGTGCAACCAAATCAGTTTTCAACTCAAGTTGAGAAATGCCATGATCAAAAGTCTAATAACTTAAAGAATCCATTTCAGAACCAAACTGCAGGCATATGATGGTATCAATTGTTGCTTTTATTAATTAGATATGGATTCTTTTTTTTCTTCTCTTTTTTTCTGTTTTTTATTTGCAATGGGCCCCGTTAATTGGCCCGTCACTACCAAAAAAATGAAAACTGAAACTCTAAAATCTCTGCAAAATAGAATTTTATATGTGAGGATGATCAGTGTCCTCTTGGAACCAGCTATACAGATGAGAAAGGGAGAACTTTGAGCACAACCCATATGGCATAAAATTGAGATTTCAAGAGAAGACCGAGAAGACCCAAAACCTAATTTAGTCTGATATACAAAAAAGAATCATATAAATTGAGATCAGGAGACAGACCTTGAACACTTTGCTCTTCAATAAAAAATTGAAAAGCACATATTGAAAGTTAGCTTGTGGAATGGACGCAGCAGCACTAAAGGAGAAAGAAGAGCAATTGGTCAACACTTCTCTGTCAATAAACAGACAGAGAAGACACTTTTCTCTCTTCCTGTAGAGCTTCTGTGGCTAATAGACCGCAGGATTTGCAGTCACCAGTGAAACCAAAAATCGTCATGTGTTCGCAGACTAATGAACCATGTAAACACAATATACAGAACACGTTGACAAAAGTGGGTGGGTATGAAGCAGCGAATCTTGATCTTCTAACCCATCAATAATTGTTGCAATGTTACAATTCAGGCAATGATCTGTCTATGAAGGGGACCTTCACTCTTCATGTTGACTGTCTCCTCTCCTAACTTGGCTGATGGTCCAAGAATTTTGTGCACTACATTTTTTGTGTTTTTTTGCTCAGACAAAACATATCAGCCGCTCAGTCACATCTTTATCATCCAAAAATGATGTAACTGTAACCACCTTTCAGTCCTACCAAGAATGTGTACTTACTTGACCCCTCCAATGGTGATGGAGCAAGGATAGTCATTGTATGTGGAATTGTAATCCCTATGGAAAAGCACAGGAAGCATTAGCAGTACAATGAGTGGGTACCACACAAATTGACACTCTTTTGCTTACTCTGAGTATTATCTATTCACAAAGCTTATTCGTCTTCAACCAGGTCAGAAGCACAGGGGATGCTCATCACCACCATCAATTGACTAAGGTTAGGTCATCATCATCCGGTGTTATCTCATCCTCATCTGTAAAGCAGTCTTCATCATCAGGTAAGCTCCCTTCATGCTTAGGCGGTCGTACAGTGATATTATTGTGATGTGGCATTTGCTCACTGATCACCGGCACACTGTAAGACTCATCCACAAAGTCAATGTGGTCAGGACGATCCAGTCGTGGGGTAGTTGCTGACGCATACACAATCATCTGCCATGGAATTGTCATCCCCTGCATCTTTGTCTCCCTCACAACCTCAACATGCAAGCCGGGACGCCGGGCCAATGCTTTAACCCCTTCCAAACTCACAGGGCAGTCTTGTACCCACAGATATTTCAACAATGGACACCCCTGTGCTAATGCCACCATACCTGTCCACACAGCATGAACATCAATAAAAAAAACTACCACAACTGTTTTGCTATCCTCCAGTATTGTCTAGAAATGGACAATCAAAACCCACTTCTGAGAGCTAGAAGAACAGAAATTCAGGGCGCTACATGAATGAACAACAAAGTGGTTCAAGCTACAGAACAAGCCACCAGATTTTATAGCTGTAGGAGGAGACTCACTTTTGTCAGTAAAAGTACAATGGAGAAGTTCCAGCTTGCAGAGCTGCAAGCATCCACGAGCTATGTATGAGAGGCTTTCACCACTTCCACTCCCACAGTTGGTCAGCGTGAGCATGTGAAGGTTGGCACCATACTCGCCAATATAGCGGATGCCTTCCTCTGTGACCACGACATTCGACAACCCAAATTTACTGCAGAAGCAAAGTGCCAGTCTGCGAACCTGGCGACACCCCTGCAGTAGCGCTCGAATGCCTTCATTTAATGTGTTGTCACCCTCCAGTTCGATTACCTGTCCGGTTTACATTTGAAACAACCAAAAATTCTCAGTCAAAAAGTAGAGACTAGACAACATGTGACAAAATCAAAGAGTTGCAAAGCTGTCCATCCAAGCATATAGATGTCAGGAATCCCCTACTTCTGCTGGAAATGCAAAAAGAACAGCAAAGGTTCCCCTCTCCACACTGCTGTGCTTTCTTAAGTTTGTGGCACACTCCAATATATTGTGTACGAATGAGTTGAAGGACACCCAATTGAACAGAGGGGAAGTTTCAGGAAGAAGAGAACACACCGGGTAAGATGCATGGTATTTTTGGACATGGCAGAGGCGGACATCAGTGAGCCTGGGGCAGCTTCGAGCAAGTATGGCCATCGCTTCACTATTCATGTCAGCAGAGTAGAAGATCAACTTTTCTAGCAAATGGCAGCCAATTGCCACACCAACCAGTCCATGCTGTGTTATGAAGCCAGCATCATTATGAAGCACCACCAGTCTCCTCATCATCTTGCATGACCTCCCAACTACTCTTAGCCCCTCATCACCAATGACATCTGTCACCTGGAAGAAGAAGACATTCAGAGGACACAGATAAGTGATGAGCTCAGCAAAACGGCAACCCACTACAAAGCAAGCAGTTTGTGAAAGGATCTGAAGGATTTGAAAGAACCAGGCAATTGAGATCCTTCAGAAACAATCTACACAAAAAAAGGTTTCTGAATAAATCTGAAGCAAGCTTGCATGAAAGTTTGAAAGGCAAAACCAACCCAATTTGAAAATCTAGACTAGGATTTACAAACCACAATCCTGGAACATAGAAAGAAGGGGAAAAAAAAACAGTAAAAAAACTTGATCTTGTCTCCCTGGAAACACAATACTAAGTGAAAGCCATTTCTTACCTTCAGATCGATGAGATTGGTGCAGCTGCTGATCAGGGTTGAGAGTTGTGTTTCGCCTAGTGAGGCATATGTGAGGTCAAGCTTTGTGAGGCGAGGAGCTATAGGCATGAGCATCATCATTGAGTCCTCATCCAAGTCCCACAGACCTGAAAGTTCAGTTAAACCCTTGCAACTACTAATGGCAGATGCTATTCCTTCACGAGTTTGCACATTCGATGAGTGAAGTCTGCAAACACAGGATGTTGTTAAATGACAAAAAGACCCACAAAGAGAAAATAAAATTACTAAACACAAGCACAAAAGAATAACAGAGAAGTTTTGTTCATGTGTGTATAATAATACTAAAGATGCACAAACAAGCAAGCAAGAGAGCATGTACATACCCAATTCCCAAGCTGTGCACATTAGTTGTACTACAAGCCTTTAGAAAGGGCAAGGTTTGGTCTACTTTCATGGACTCGCAGATGCGAAGTGTGTGACAGCGCGCAGCCAGGTCGAACAAAACCCTCATGTCCTCATCATCAATTTCAACAAGCGGCATGTCCAGAACCTGGAGTGATCTTGCTGTCTCTGCAAGCATCGACAGCCAATGGGATGATACCCCATCCTCCTGCTGCTGCACCTCTGACTCTGCAAAGCTCAAAACCCGCAACTTCCTGCAAGCATCACAAAGCTCAAAACCCTCAACTCCCTGCAAACTCCAAAACTGACTGGGTTGTGCAAAATCTTCATGTGGGTAGTTGTTCGTTTTGTGAAAAAGGGGGGATTTGGGTATGTGTGTTACCTGCAAGCTTGGGCAATGCTTTGAAGCCCCATGGTACTGAAACCACTACACTTCTCCAATTCCAGGATTTGCAGACTCTTCCCACATCCTTGGGCCAGAGTTTGGATGTCAGCATCAGAGACGGACATCCTCTTGAGCCTGAGCTGTGACAAAGAAGGGTAGCGTTGAGCAAACAAATCCACCCAGGGAGTGGCATATGCACCCCATTTCTGTGCATCCGGGATGAGAGAAAAGTCCACAACTCGCGGCTTGCCTTTCACGGAGAAGGCGATGGCATTCGGAAACCTGTTGGCCACGGATGTGGGCTTGACGGCGTAGCAACTGGAGATGAGCACCTTCTCTCGCGTGCGTGCTTCCAAGGTGTAGAACTGCTTGCATACCTGCGAAATTGCATTCCGATCCGCTGCTCGTTCTACGAAACAGAAAATTATCTCCCAAATCTCCTCTGGACATGCTAGAATGTTGCCGCTGAGAGGACTGTCGACACTGCAACATCTCTGTGATTTTCCCAAAGAACCCATTCTGTCTGTGCTCCCTTCTCCTCCCCTCAACCTCCTCGTCCTCGTCCTCGTCCTTCTCTTTGCTTTTCTTGTTTCAGGAAAACTCGTTTCTCAACTTAGGAACCACATTGGGTAGTTGTAGCTGGTGCCACAAAAACCATGACTGCTTACTTCTATGTACCTAGTATTATGATAGCCATTTCCATACCATCTCTTATGTCTTCTCATCGATAATGCCTCTCAAGCTGTTGTAGAAATCATCAAAACCGGCTTCTTCCCATTCGCAGTCTCTGGAGCTCCTCCTCCTCTGCCGTCCCAACCGCCACCCTGTCGTCATCTCTACAGTCTCAAGCGAACCCGGTTACGACTCATCCCAAACCTTCCTCGTCGACTCCAAATCCCACAAGGTGCAAAAACCCAGATAGCACCCACACACTCCCCAAATCCACCCAAAAAAAACATACACACAAACACACGCCCACAAATACACTCAGAAGAAGAGAGCTACCAAACAAATAGCAGCGAACGGCTTTCTCCTTCAGAAACCCCCTTCCGATTTCAAACTTGTACAAGGGAGGAGGAAGAAGAAGAAGAATCAAGCACACAAGGCAAAACACTACCACAACGACGACTCAAAGAGTAACCGAGAAAACCGACTTAACCCCCCACACCACTCCCCAAAAACAAAAAAAAAACACAAAAACTAAAACTAAAACAACAATCGATCTTGCTGCTTGCCACTCAAGTTGTCGATATTCTCTTTAAAACAACATCACTCACGCGATCTCTCCTTAGTCTGGTTCCTCGCACACGCGAAATTCCAACCACCACCAGCATCACCACCAGCACCACGGCGGCGACGACGACGACGACGACGAAGAAGACGGTCGAGTACGCGTACGAGTACGAGTACACTACAGTCACTAGTAACCCGCGTAATTTCCTTGCTCGCGTAAATATTCGAAACAAGCGCAAAAAGCGAAATTTCATTCATTTATTCATTTAATTATTGGGAGAATATTCCCCTTAATTAATTGTTGAGTCCAAATTGTTATTTATTTATTTATTTATTTATTTACTTAATACAATATTAAGCATAATTTAGCTCTCGGTTGAATTCACCACTAATAATTTAGAAATTAATTTTTTTTTAAATTTTTAAGAAAAAGTCAAAACTTGTTCATAAAACACCTCAAAAAAATATTGTATTTTCTCCAAATGCTTTTATTTTCCCTTTTTTTTCAATAAGTAGGGTGTTAAGATTTTTCATCTTTCCATCTCTTCTTTATCTCTCTCTCTCTCTCTCTATATATATATACATATATATAAATATTTAAATAAATATATATATATAAATACATATATGTGTATATACTGTGTAAAATGGAAGTGAAATTAGTGAGTTTTTTTTTTACTAACGTAAATAACCAATGTAATACTCCACGTGCTCCGCAGACCTATAGGGAAAGATGATTTGAAGAATAGAGCAGGTGCTATATAGGTACCTAGATAAAAATGGAAAGAAATTGAGAAGAAAAAGAAAAAGATGAAGGGAGGAAATAAAAAATAAATTTTACCCCCCCCCCCCCAATTACTTTGAAAGTTATAATACCCTTCTCTCTTGTAAATGTGTAAATTTTTTGGAATCCAACGGTTGGATTTGTAATCTCATTCATGGATGAGAAGATTGGACCCAAATTTCAATGGATGAGAAGAATGGACCAAGCTTTGAATATGTAGAAAATAATTTGTAAATGGGGGAAAAGACTATCTTTTTTTTTTGGTAATTTTATCTAGGATTAACCATTAGTTTATTTAACTAATTTATTGAGTGTAATAATTAGAAATGGGGCAAGTGATATATAGGTAAATAGAATGGAAAGAAATGGAAAATAAATAAATAAATGAAGGGAAAATAAATAAATAAAATTTAAAAAATTCAATAATTTAAAGTTTAGGGTGTTTGAAGTTTGTTTAGTGTTTGCTTGTAAATTAAGAACCCGATGGATGGATTTGCACGCACCATAGGTATCGTTTGTGATCTAATGCACTTGCCATTCGGGGTCCGAAAGGTGAACGGCTTGGCAATTTAACAAAGCGACATGCGACACCCCCCCCCCCCCGGCCCCCCCCCCCTCCCCCAAATGGTTTCTTCGAAGTACACCAACTTGCACCTTTTGGTCACCGTGACACAACAACTCGGTGGCAATCATCCTACCCGATGCAAAAGTAGTGTATAGAAGTATCGAACAAACGTCTTTACCCCAAAAAAAATAAAAATTGTATGTTACTAGCCTAATGTTGTAGGTCGGCCAAGTTGTGTGTGTATGGCCAAATTTTATTACCATTTTTTCTTCTTCTTTTTTTCCCCCTTGTTTTCTCTCTCTAAGGGGGCAAGTAGGGTGGTTGGAATTTTCATTTTTTAAATTTAAAACAATTGCAAGAAATATAACTTGAAGAGAAAAAGAATCATAGAAAATATCAAGCTTTTTATAGGTGGGCTAAGTAAGTAAGTAAGCTCTTATGTCAATACTACGTACTAGGGACCACTTTAGACACTCGATTAAGACCAAGAAAAATCCCCAAAATGAACAAATCAAATCCTATCAATTTAGACCTATTAACATTGGACATTAGACCAAGGGAAAAAAAAATTTAATTCCAAAAAAGCCACATAAGTTGCATAAAATTTGACACCAATTTCATCATTCCTAAAATCCAAAGAAATACTTATTTGTGTGTGTGTGTGTGCGTTTCAAGGACCAACAAAATTGGGTATGAAAAGGGACCAATTATAACAACAAAACACGAAAAAAAACGTTTGCTTAAATTGACATTTGGGCCGATTATTTGTGACCGTATGTAAACTCGTCCTTCAAATTTGGCCGTGATTTCATTGGTCTTCTTGGGGGTCGGATATCTAAAGACATTTTAATAAGAAATTATTAATCGGAGTTCTAGATTTTATCAGCTTGCTATGGCTCCGTGAATAAATTGTTTTTTTATAAATAGAGAGAGAGAGAGAGAGAGAGAATCCGTCCACACTCATGGATTTGGGGGGGAGGGGGGGGGGGTCCGTCTAATAGAACATGGTGAAAATGAATGACCGAAAATTGTGATCAGCAGCAGTTGTACTAGTACACTTCTTCGATTACCATAGTACACGGTGACGACACTTCGGCACGTGAAGGTTGAATAATTAACTAAATTTTGAAGTTCGATGTCAAAAATTTAATTAAATTGGAAGATTTGGTGTCAAAAAATTTAAGTAAATTGGAAGATTTGGTGTTGAGAGTTAATTTTGAATTTTTCAATAGATCTGTTTATTTTCTATTTTCCTAAACACAAAAAAAAATTGTTCTTTGGAAAAAGCAATTTGTATTTTTTCAAATTTTAAACAAATAATATAATTAGTGTGGAAGCTGTCAAGGTATGTACAATTGTTGTCTTTCTAAAAGGGGCGAGGGGAGGCGGGAGGAGGCCCCATGTTTCTTCGGCCCTCCCCCACCACCCCCAAACCCCACCAAAAGTTGAATTCTTTATTTTATCATTGTGAACCTTTTTTCTCTCTCTTTTCTCCAAAGGAGGGGAATAGAAAACTTTCTAGTCCACAAATTTTACTTTGCCTTTGTTTTTTGACGATTGTTTGCCCACTTTCGACAACAAATGTCACATTACATTTGGACTTGTAGACCCCCCCGCCACCGGCCCAACGTGACCTAACTCGCCCTTATGTTCGGACTCTTAGAACCCCAACCCAACACAACCTAACCCGACCATCACATTTGGAGTCGTAGACCCCCGACCCAACCAACGCAACCCAACCCAACCGAACCATTGGGAACAATAACTAACATTTTCCTTTGTATTTGGTGATGTCATGAGTTTGTCAGTTGTTAGTTCGCCCATGTGCTTAAACAATAATAATTGATGGAAGTGGCACAAGCTTATTGTGTGATGCCAAAGGTTAACAACCAAAACAATTCAAAGCCAAAATGATCAATTTACTCTATACTATTTATGTTTTCCTCTAAAGGGGTTGTTGGGTTGTTGGTGATGGACTTGCTTCAATAGTTCATCAAAGTCATTTTTAAAAAATCTATGGAGAGCACATTGGGAACTTGTAGGTGTGGATTTTACAAACATCAAGGGTTTACTATAAATCCCATGTGCAATGTGATCGATCACCTCCCCCCTCACCCCCACATCCTCCAAAGGCGTGGAAAAAAAGAACACCTTGACCTCTTGGGTGCATCCTCCGTCACCTCATTGGCCATGTAGTACATTTGTGTTTGTAACGGAGGTCATCACCCATTTTCGCCCCCGACTAATTAGCACATTTGCTTTCATAACGATGTTCAGCGCTCATTTTTGCCTCCAACTAATAATAATACATTTGTAGTCGTAATGATATTCGTCACCCATTTTCGCCTTGACCCAATATATCAACCCACGATTGATGGTGGGTACCCAAAATTTCTATCTTCATGACTAACAATGACCTATTTGAGTTGGGTTAAAGCATAATTGTCAAATGCATTGTTCGCACATGGATTGAATTAAAATTAAAATTTGAATGGACGGATCTTCAAATTTTCAACCCTCTCCAACACGAAGCTCCCTTCCTTTGAATTCACCCTCATCAAGATGTCGTTACGTTATTGGCCTAGAAATGGATGGAATAATTTACGGGGCTTTGCATGTTTCAATTTCTTGCAACGATCCAATTGTTTTGTTTGTTGGTAATGCACCTCATGAAACGACCAAAAGTTGCTTACATGTTAGCCCTAACTTGTGATTGTTCGTTGGTAAATGCGCCTCATGAAACTGCCAAAAGTTGCTTATATGTTAGCCCTAACTTGTGATCGTCATATGCATTACATAACAATGTGCAAATTGTGTAATATGAATTGGATGTCCTTCAAGCCGCCTTGTACTATTATCATTGAATCCCATTGCCCAAATACAACTAAGCGGAGGCCTATTTGTTGACGGTCTGGTCCCTTCCGGTCGAGCCGCCTTGTATTATCACATGGCCAAAACAAAATTGGAGATGGGATGATATATAAATAAAACCCTTCAGGTCTTAAATCACCCCCCTGTACGCTAAAGAGCTTTCGCTCCCGCTTTACCAAATACATCACATAGTAGAGTTATTTGTAAAGTCACCTTGTCTTCACCCTGTCTTTGGGCCTCCTTTCACCCCCAAACCTCTCTTCCAATGGTAGTAAAGTTATCAGTAAAGTCAGGAAAAGTCGACACCCGAAACCCAGTGTTTGGTCATATACGGGACGAGATTTCAAAATTTAAGCATCTTTCCATTATTTTCGCAACCTACTTGAACCAAACGTACGAAGCTAGCAATTTTTTTTTTAAAAATAAAAAATAAAAATTGGTGACTGAAAACCATCTAAAGCTCAACCATTTCCCAAAAAATAAAAAATAAAAAAATATTTTAAAATATTTAATTAGTTTCCATCAGGTGCCATAACTTATAACAATCCCTTTTTTTTTTTAATAAAAACGCTACTTGGTTCATAACAAACAATAATTAGATGATCATCTGCATGAGCTCATTGATAATGTACCCGGGTTCTTCGATATATGTTCTCATTTTTGTGTTGCCTGGTAATTTGTGAACAATAAAAGCCCCCCAAAAAACATTTTTTGGGCCCCCCAACTGCATTGGTTGCATGAAATTTTTATTTTTGAAATTGTTTGTCACCATTTTCAACCTGGGCTAATACCTTACCCTTTCCTGCAAGGGTGAGTACTCCGGTAAACGAGCACCCACTTTGGTACCTTCAGCTTTATTGGTGACACCTCTCGGTGGCCATATTAAGTTGCCCCGAAAAATTGTTAGATTTGAACTCGGAGACGTCGATTTAGTCTAAGCATGGGATATTTGTAATACCTAAAAATAATTTAATTGGATTTTGGAAAAAAAAATTTCCTCAGTAGACCCAGAATCTTAAGTTAAGGTTTTTCCTTTTTTCTTTTTCTATTTTCATAAATTTAATGTTATAAATTAATTTTAAGTAATTTTTCATGTACCGGGTGAAATTTCACACTATTGCAACCCCCCCCCCGCCCCCCCCTTTTTAAATAAAAAAAAATCCAGTGTAAAAGGTACAAAGGATTTCTTTTGGAAAAGAAAACACCAAAGTTGCCATATTTTGAGGGAAAAAATAAAAATAATTTGACTGGGAAGGAAGGAAGGTTGCCGAAACAAAGCAAGATTCTAAAACTTTTTTACTTTCCTAGTATGACCTCGAATGCACCACCTAGCTCACAAAATTGATGAAAATTATTATTTTTAATTTAAAATATACAATTTGAAAAGAAAAAGGACATGTAGGTCTTGAAGCACTAGAGATTGAACAAAGAAGAAGTAATTTTCAAATTTTTTTTGAAAAAAAACACATTTCTGGAAGAAAAAGTTGTAAAAAAAAACACATGTAACAATTTAAAACAGAAGGATGTTTTGTTATGATATCAGAGTGACGCTTCTTGTTTTTGTCTTGTTCGACGCTAGGCTTGCATCACTGCAAACAGTTGTCGAAGTGATGGGTCCATCCAGTTGCCTGCAGGTTTCCGTAACCTTTTTCACCAGGCCTGGCTAATCATCCACAAAGAGGGACTTAAAAGACCGTTCACACTTGGTATTTATTAGGGACTCTAGTGTTGAGTCCCCGTACACCATAATTACTAGTCATACAACGGTGCATTCACACTTGATATTAAGTCGGTGTTTAAATGAAAATCTAGGTGACATCCTAGGTGGCACACCCAATGATAAAATGGGTGATAGCGTAACATTTAAGTGAATATTAATTTAACATAAAAAATTTCATGGTAACTAGGTTTTAAGTCTTAAATGGCTAGCATGATGTTAGGGGACTCAACTCTAAAGTCCATAGAACACCAAGGGCAAATGCACCTTAAGACTTAAACTTACTTATGGTGAAGATTTTTGATTTTTTTTTTTTTAGTTTACGTTAAACCAATATTCACTTAACATTAAGCTATGATATCCATTTAACATTGGGTGCCACCTAGGATGCCACCTAGATTTTCATTTAAACATTGATTTTAACATCAAGTGTGAATGCACCATTAAATGATGCAATCCACACCCAATCAAAGTTACACTATTGCAGATCCAGCAAGGTATTCATTGCTCGCATCCAAGTTTTGAGTCACTACTAGCTTCCTTTTCCGACCCCACCACCCATACAACAGAAACTGAGAGAACCAGTTCACAAATGAACCAGGTTTCTATGGAACTACTAGTGGGTAACCCGTGGCTATGCCACTCCAGCGACCCCGAACGATCTGTTAAGCTCTATTGTCTGCTTGGTTGTTTTTTGATTCGTCTTCACACTACCAATCCAATCACAAAGCTTTGTTTTCATAGCAAAGGTCCCCCCTCAAGAGCAAACCCTGGCACCCATGTTGGTACCTCCACCTTTTTTGAGTGAGGCGTCTTAATGGTCATATTAAGCCGGAAAGATGTTAAATTTGAACTCGGAGACCCTGATTTTAGTCTTAGCCTGGACATTTTGGCTAAATCGAGCACCCATGTTGGGTACGTTTACCTTTTTTAAGTGAGGCCTCTAAGTGGTTACACCTACCTCTTAAGCCCCGGAAGATGTTAGATTTGTACTCCGGAGACCCTGGATTTAGTCTAAAGCATGGGACATTTACAAATAATTAAATGGATTTCGGGATTTTTACCATAGTACCGTAGCTGGCTGGTTCAGCCCAGGCTCTAACCCAACCCACCCACTTACCCACCCACCATTGGTTTTATTTTAAATTTTTTTTCCTTCTTTTCCGGGGAAAGAGAGGGAGAGGAGAGGAGAGGGGATGAAGTGAGGGTGAGGTGTTTTGGGGGGGCCGGGGGAGGGGGGTGTTTTTTCAAAAGCTTCCATTCTCGCTGACCCATGTCTGCAGAATCTGTGACGAACAGACAGACAGACACCACGTTTTCCTCTCACACAACCATCTGATTGGTCCAAATGGGGCCACAAATCAACGGGCTGTTGCTGCGGGCCACCAGCAGATCCAGTGGGCGGGTGTTTGCCCTGGCCGCCCTGCCCTGCCCTGTTTGTCACCACAGACAGACAAACACCACCATGTTTGCTTTAATATATAAAATTTTCTTCAATAAAATACTTGGGTGTGTTGTATTGATAACTCTTGAGTTAAGTTCTTGAGGCAAGCTGAGGATAATAGACAACAATATATTAAGGGGCTACCCACTTTACGAGTACATAGTATGCAATCTTACAAAGCAAAAGAAGGAGTCTAATACATGGTGGTACTCTAGTCCGTACTCACATTTTGAGAATGTATGTTGCCCCACCCATCGACTTTACCTATTGTAATGCATGAGGAAAACCATATAAGAAATTGAACATACATAAATCACCACGTATAGGAGGGGAATGGTGACAAGTGTTGATATATGTGAACGGATTCTACAATGCCTAGGATTTATGCAATATTTATCATATGTAATGTAGTTTGATGGATTCGACAATTCATATTGGGTAATTTTTAATGAGAAAACTATGTTATGTTTAAATCACATTGTGAGATCAGGATTAAAATGCCACATTAAAATTTGAGAATGACATATGGTGAGACATTTGAAATCACAACGTGATTTTTAAAAATAATGCACAATTTTTGGGGGCTCCTCTTGGGTCATGATTTATGATGCATTCACAATTTATGGGTGCTTTTACTTTACATGGAAGCTTGATGTTTTGAATGATCCTTTGTATGGTTGTTTTATGAAAGGACAATATAGGAAAATTTCATTAATTCTTCAATTCTTGTTAAATGATTTAATCAAATGTGCAAAGACAATGAACACACCTTTGGGGGGGAGGGGGGGGGGGGGGCCAAAATTTCCCCTTCCCCTCCCTCCACCTGCCAAAGTAGGAAAAACATTCACATGTTTTATTCATACTAATTCACATCATTGGATGCCTACAAATCATTTTCCTATGGTGTTTAACATGCCTTTAAAATTAAAAAAACATTGAGAGAGGATGGAAATTCGCTAGGATATGAAAATTTGTCACAAATAAAAACACGGATAAACAAATCTTGGAAGGGATCCGACAACCAACATGTATGAAAACTGTATTAAAAAAAGGGGTGTGTCACACTCTGGCCTTGCCATCTACATTTTTAAAAAAATATCTGAAGGCAAAAGAAAGAATTATGGAAACTCAAATATTTCTCCATGCCAAAATATAATCTTCAAAAAAAATCCCTCTAAAAGACACCAAAATCCTTCAAAATATCATAACTCTATAAAGAATCTCAAGTTACAACACAAGCCAAAATATCATCTTTCAAAAAATCCTCATATAAAAAAAATAGACCTACTACCTAGGGGTCAAAATCCATTAAGCTACTATAATAATACTCTATATAGTGAATCTAAAGACAACATCCTTGCCTTAGTAGGAAAGGTCAAAAAAAAAAAAAAAAAACTATTATATACAACATTATTGGGATTTGCTCGCAAGTGGGTACCTACTCTTGATTCTTCCCCCCATTTCCTCCTTTTAGTGGGGGCAAGTAGTCCACCTCTCCCTCACACAAGGTCACCACATTTCCAACACCCACTCACCTTCGTTTCAAGGATCAGGTGTGATTGATCAACAGGGGACATCTCCTCCAACACAAGTCCACCTTTCTCACAAATGAAGATGTAACTTGAATATTTGCACAAACAAGTGGCCAACTTGCACATTAGTGTAGCCAAGATCAAGGCTAGAATGAACTAGCACTCACCATGTAGGATTGGACGGTGTGTGGACAAGAAACATAGTTTTCATTGTGTTACTCTTCAAAATATAAGATTGTTGTCATCCACCGAAAGTACCATGGTAGCAAGCGCTGTTGGGGTGGGTATCAGAATTTTCTGATACCCATTGGTTTTGGTTTTCACTTATTAATTTTCTTAAACAATTATACATCAAGGCTAGTTATCAATATATTTTTTGAAATTTTTGAATGGGTGTTCTCACAAATTTAAAAACAACTGATTATCAATTTGGCAATTCTCACAAATCACTTATTACCAAAAATCATAACCAAAATTACAAATATATATTTATTTTCTTTAAAATTTAAAAAAAATCATAAGCAATAGAGTTTTCATAAACTAAAGAAAACAAAGCACCATAACACTCAAGTTTGGTCATACATGGGGTGAAATTTTCTTAAAACCTGGCAACAGTACACGGGCATTTAGAGGAGGTGAAACTCAGAAAACCATCAATTTTTGTGGTAAACTATGTTTCATCCTATCTTTCCTTTTTGCCTGAGCGCCTCCACCACTTCTGCTACATATATTTTCACTAATCCTACTTGTACAACTATTATAATTACTCTTGAATCTTGTGGGTTTAGGGTTTTTTTTTAAGTGTCTAATACTAGGATTAGGTTACCAACATTGGTTGATACTAGTGTTGACCCATTTCCAATTGGTTCTCAATCTCATTTGAGGTAAAGGTTTAGTAACAAGAGCAATCTTTTGTTGGAATTAGACTCGGCTGTCAGGTTAAAATTGCAATGAAAAGTGTTTGTCCATGCAACAAGAAACAAGGTTCCATTTAACTGACTTTTTTATAGGTGTTGAAATCACAATGTATTTGTGTATAAGTATTTTCACAACCACCTAATGGCAATAAGAAAAACCATGTATATAAAAAAAAAGCAGGGATGAGAATTTGTCCACACAAGAAATATAAGACCAATAAAAGCATGAGAACACATGTCACAAAAGAACATAACAATCAGGACACCACTAATACACTAATCATATAGAAGCTTGTAAATTAAAAAGGTGTCATATATCACAAATTGATTAGCGATGGAGGTGCAATGGTTGCAAAGTGTGGAAGAGATGAGTAATGCTTTTAAAGTGCAATAACACATTGAAAAATCACAATGGCCTATGCACATTAGAAGCTTATAAACAAAAATTGTTGATAATAAGGAATAAGCATACATGAACTAAAAAAGATCGCTATTGGTAGGCTCTAGTGGCTTAAACATAAGAAGTCCAAAAAAAGTCAAAATGAAAATGAAAACAACCATAATTTTGTATAATAAAATGAATAAAGTTGTGTCTTCATGCTCATTTTGCATATGATTGTGTTTTTTCATAAACGACAACTATCGTTACATACATTGTTGTGGACTATACTCACATTGTACCATATTCAAGGAGGTTGGATCAACTATAACAATGTCCACCAAAAAAACCCTATAGATATCAATGTTGGCATAATATATAAGGCATGCATATAGTATAACATCGTTATCCACACAATTAAAAGCAAGGATTATACAATGGTAACAACTGAGATTACCAAAGTACTAGGTTGACATGACTTGAAGTAATACTAACTTGGTAATGGTACTAGCCTGGAAGGAATCCAAGATAATACAAGGCACGGATGAAAGGTTTTTATATCAATTTCAATATCAAATATGTATTTGTTAAATAACAACCAAATATAAAGCTTGGACCAATACCAAGACCATGTTGGTATGAAAAGTTTTGAAAAGTACGCAATTTCCAAGACTAGGTTGGTATCAATTTTTTAAAAATTATCTCATATGGGGGACCAGGCTTGTATGTTCAAAAGTCAATAGCAAATCAACGTTTGTCAATATTAATGTTGGCCAGTTTCCGATTGGTTCTTGATTCAATTCTTGACACATGGTTCGACAACAAAAGTCGTTTGTTGGAATCAAATCATGTTATTAGATCATATTCACAATGAAAAGCGTTTGTACGGGCCACAAGGTTCTATTTTAGTGGCTTTCTGTTAGGTTATTGGGATCATAACACATTGTGTAATCGTTATCACAATAGTATAATGGAAAGAGATTTCATTATGTATCTTAAGGCCCTTTTTCATTAGTTTTGTTATGATCATAAATTTTGTTCCTAACAACTTTCCATAGGTTTGTTCCATCTAACAGTCAAGTATTGACCAAATGCAAAGAGTTGTGAGTACAATCTATGAATCATCATCAATCGACATTTGTTATCTTCCTTCTTGACGTGATACGTTCCCTTTAGTTCCTTGTGATGTTTTTCACGTATGAAATGTTCCCAACATTCGTAACATTAATGAACTTATTTATTTCAAACAACTCAATTACAGCTCTCGAATGGAAAGTGCTTGTCCATGTTACAAGAATTGGAGCTTTATTTTAGTTAGTGGCTTTCCATTAGAACAGATCCAGCAATGCTCAATACCGTAGTGCCTTGGCCATTTCAACACATGTATGTCGATTAATTAATTTATTTATTTTGAAAAACTCATTTCAACAAATGAAAGATTCCTAAATATTCATTTATTGTCTTTCACAATATTTTTTTATTTGAAAAAAAATAATTAAAAAAAAATTTCAACATTTCTGAAAGTAAAGTTACATCATATTTCTTACTCTTTTTTGGTAAGTGTTAAACTTTGCCCTTGACCAACCTCAAGAACATGTGTAAAAATGTTGGGCCAAAACCATTTTGCTAAGCCAAAAGGGCATCATTTTCTGGACAAAAATTGCTTCAAATTTTTTTTTAAAAAATGCATGTAAACTCAGACCTTGTGTGCTTACAAAATATTCACAAACTAAAATAAATTTGCATGAAAACATATGTCATGGGGGTCGTACATGTGACACAATGGATTTAGTCGAACAACTACGGCATTTTATAGTGTTTAAAAGAAACCAAAAAATAATTGGGCATTTTTTAAATGGTTACAAAGTGTAGGTGATGGTACACCCAAGATGCTAAATCCTTTTCTCTTTTTTTTTTTAAGAAAATTTTTATTTATTTATTTTATTAATAATGATTTTGTTTGATCCTTATCTCTTTGGAAACCATAGACTTGGCTGGTGGTCCATACCTACCTACCTACCGAGTTAGGCTCTTATATTTATTAAATAACCAAAAAATATATTAAACAAATAGATTTGATATTTTGGGTGAGAATAAACACGTAGTAGGTGTTTCCTTTCTTTTTTTTTACCAAATTAAGCAAATCAATTGAGGGCACGTGGAATCGGCACATTGGAGTTGAAGTTTTAAGGTGCACAACACATATATGTTAGCTTACGAAGCTCTAATATATGGCATCTTTGGCTTAAAAATATTTACACCCCCTCCCCCACCACCACAATTCTTCAATTTCGAGTGAACCATCGCACAATATAGGAGAGATGGCGTGTCTACAAGAAGCACACCTTAGGGTACATTATAAGGTTCTCAATTCACATCGTCCGTCTACAACCGCGTCATATTTGGCATGAATTGAGAGTGCCACGAAGAGGTGAACATTCATTTCAAAGTTTTGTCATCACAACGTACACCAAAATTGACCCCCTAAATGGGTCTCGGAAAGCCAAAGACACACCCAACAACAAGCGAACCCACTTGGTCCTTGGTCCGCCCCAATGTACAATCATGGGTTAAGCCAACCCACATGAGACACATGAGTTTTCCCATGAAGGGTGAAAATTAGACCAAGTTGGTTACTTTGTGAAAATCATACACACTTGTGATCTTCATACGTACCCTTTCTTCGTATACCAAAAAACGAAAAACAATTAAGCATGAGTGAGGGCTAATAATTTGTCTTTGTTGTTCATGTTGTGTAATGTAGTAGTAGTAGTAGTACCATGGCAAGTTCACCATTTCAATGTTGAATGATTATTATTTTATTTCAAAAAAAATCCACGTCAAAAACTAGAATGTTCCACAACATTTTAAATTTTTCTTTTATTTTCCTTCACAAAAATCTTGTTTTTTTAAAAATAAAAATTAAAAAAACTTTAAATTTTTTTTAAAATGATTAAATTTTCAGAAAAATTGAATTTTTGTATAATCACCTAGTAGTGTTGAAGGTGCCATTACGGTACTATGGGCATGTGGGGAGGGGGGGCCACCCAAAGCCGAGCATGGAATCACGGTGACACACAAATAAGCACACGTTACATGTGTTACCACTAAGGAGGTAGTCACCACCGTCACATTGAGGCGACACCATGTTTGTCATATGTTATGTACGTACTCGGTTGGTGCCAAAAATTTTGTCATTCTTGTCACCATTATTATGCTTTGCTTGTGCCACGGACTCGAACTTGAGATACTCCGTGTGTGTGATGTTGTTTTATTATCATTATTTTTTAAAATTATTTTTATCTAATTTTATAATTTTATAATTCTTATAAATTATATATTTTATCAATCCCGATCTGACAAAATCATAGCAAAAAAAATTTAGATTAGTGGGTCTTGGCTTCAGTCTCAGGCTTGGTTGCTAAGCTAACCAGAGTTGTGCTCTGGTCACTTCTTGAGACAATTATGAGCAGAATTTCCCTCTCACACACCGGAGTGGAAATTCTGCTTCATAAAAGCCCCGGCCTTCTAGTGTCAAAAGAAAAGAACATTCCGTTCCGAAGAGTGGAAGGGAAATTCTGCGCTATAATGCTCTGGCTGTCTAGTGTAAAAAATTATGTTCTGGTCGCTTTTGGAGGCAAATTATGAACAGAATTAGTTCCCTCTTGTGGACTGAAACAACAATTTTGCTTTATAAAAAGCCCGTGGTGGTCTCTCAAGTGTAAAAATATGCATTCAACTCGTCGTCTCAAGTGTGAAAATATGCATTCAACTTGGGTTTTGATGCATTGAATCTCAATTGGAAGGTAGAAATGATGCATTCTTAATTTAAGAGAGAGAGAGAGAGAAATAATATTAATTAATTAATTACTTAATTACTTTTCTTTTTATAAAAAAAACCTTAGTGTTTTTGCCTTTTGTTTCAAGGTTACTTACACACTTGCACATCCAAAAAGAGCAAAAAACAAACAAACAAACAAATTTCCAATAATCAAAATCCTTTGGAAAAAAGAAGGACCCCACAAAAATAATAACAATAAAATACCCCTTTTTGTTGTATGATTCATTTGGTATGAAATGCGTTTGAATATTTCAAATAATCAAGTCCTTTGGGTATGGAAAAAGGGACCAATCACATGTTGCAAACACACCAAAAAAAAATGGAGAAAATGAATATCTTGCATATTATCATCTTTCTGTTTTGGTTAGTTTTCTTTGTCAAAAAATTTTGACCATGTTGCAAAAGATGCAAGCATCTTCCATCTTAACTTGGGCAATAGTTGTAGGCCTCGCTACTTCTTGACTTTCATCCCTTTATGATACACCTCCCAACACCACAATTGATCTATTATATGCAATCGATTTTTGATATGAAGAAATACATCCAACCCATTAGAACTAACCTACTACAAATCATCAATTTTTGACATGGTAGTTTGAATTAACTTGATGTTCTATAAATTCTCCCTTTTCCTTTTTTTTTATTCCTTTGTACATTTAATAAATCTTCAATGTGTTTATAAATAATGGGTGTGTCACATTGTAAATTTGTCATTTGCATTAAAATATATATTAAGGTTAAAAAATTTATGGAAATTCAAATATTTCACCATGCAAAAAAATAATCTTCAAATAAATCTTCTAAAAAAAACAAAATGATTTCAAGACCTATCCTCAAGGTTTTCTAAATTATTTTAGGCTATTATTATTGTTGCCCGAGGTGACATCCTTAAATCGATGGTTTTAATGTTGGGGGCTAGGAGATTTTTGACAATGACAAAATACAATGAAGGTCTTCATCAAATTGTTGTAATTGAGGTGTTTCTTCAATTTATTAATCACTACATTATCCTATAGCTTTTAGGGCCATTTTAGGAAAACTTTCTTCCACTAGTTTAAAATATTGACCTCTAAAGGCTATGAAACCATCCCTTTTGGCATCAAAGTTTTCCTTGACCTACACCCTAATTGGGTCATGATGCAAATCAATGTTGAAAATGTTTTTAATAACATTTTTCAAACTACTATTTTTTAAAATTTGAAATGTTTAGGGACTTTTGGTGAACATTGTCCTTTTTGCCATGTTTTATGGTGTTCATTTTTTTCTTTACTACCAGCATGGGCAACATGAAAAAAAGGTCAGTGTTATTGGGTTTTCTTCAAACACGAAAGCATGGTGACCCCTTAAAAGGTTTTTTATTTGCTCTAGTTCATTATTGAGCAATCCTAAAAACCATTGCGCGAGCCCCCAGTTATGTTTTTCCATCTTTAACGGATAATACATGCATCGTGCACAAAATTGTCCTTACTTTTCAACACCTTTTGACCTAATTAGCCCTAGTTGGGCTTAAGGTTAAAATGTCGAAGTGTAAGCTTTAGAGTCCATCAAGGATCCCTTTAAACATAAAAATTTTTCAAGGTTGCACTTTCGTCATAGTTGGCTTATGCATTTTAGGTGTGACAATGGGTTCTTAGGATTTTATCACATTTTTTTATGAGGCCTTATCTTAAAACATGGTGCATATCGATGATCTTCCTTTTTTAGTGAACGCACAAGTTACATTAGGCATTTTTTCTTCATGTGTTGTCTGTCAACCTTCTTATCTCACTTGGACAATACCTCCTCCTTCTTCCTTTCTATTTTTTTTAGTGAATTTTGATAAGAAAATTATGCAAATATGTGGGGACATTATGGGTCCAAAGTCTTGGGAGTCTATTTAAGGTTCCTTAGTAAGGCATCAAGTTCGATTCCTAATATCTTTTGGTGGTACATGCCTTTTATCTATGGAGGTTTGTGACTCATTTGCTTTTATAGGGAGTTGGGTTTTGCTGGCTCTATATATGTGTTCTAGGTTTGATATTTTCAATAAACACATTTTGGAAGAGTATGTTTTTCAAGTTGAAAGGGGTCCGCACCTCTTTCAATCATGCCTTCATGTAGTTCGAGATAACCTTCTTCCCATAATTATAGAAATGCACCTTTCTTTTGAATGTTTAACAGTTACTGGTGTTCAAAGTTTACAAGCATCTTTGATGGACATTCATCACAACATATCCTTTAGGTTTATCTTGGAAGATGACTTGATTTTCTTTGCATTCAAAGTTCACATTTGCTTTTATTTGAGCAAGGGGGTGAAACTATGGTTGATTATTAAGCTATCTATTTGTTTGTTTTGCATTGCAAACTATATTTTCACCTTAATGTTACATTTTCATCTTGTTTTGATTCAACCTTTGACATTTAGTCTTTTCATGTGTGAGTGTGGACATGGGTTAAATGTATCTAGCACACAATTAACTCGTTGTTCATTCGAAGGTCAATAGATAACCACACATGACACCATTAGAGACATCATGTATGCCTTCACTTGAAAAAGTGGACAAACTATATGTATTATTATGGAAAGGGTAGTGGTACGCCCTCACATCAGGAGTTTTGTTACGAATTAATCATGACCCATGAAGACAAAGTTTTTGTTGCCAATGTGGTGGCTATTGACTTGACATGCAAAATGAAGGTTATGAATGTCATTAATCAACTAGCAGGTGTAATTGTGAAACTTAATACCATCCCTAAGATTCGCAAGTATAGAGAGCTTCATGAGGGGCACCATTTTATTCCAATGGCCACAAAGGTGCACGACACATGCAAGTGTGATATGGATCATTTCATCAAGGAGTGTGCTCATCTTTTCCACAATAAACAATTGAAAGGTAATTTCTCTTTGTTTTTTTGCATTTAGTTTTTTAAGTAACATTTTAATATTACTTTTCAACATGCTCAGGCCTTTGTTATAAAAAGGAAGATTACATTGGTGGGAGATGCTTCTTCAAAACCTCCTATTATTACCAAATTTCACAATTTGCATGTTGGCAACATTAAAACAGTTGTGTGGGTGAAATAGCTTCCTACCACAAAAAGGATTAGCTTTCTCCATTCTATTCCTATGGCTGCATGTCTTTTGGCCTTTTTTTGGCCTTCACTTTTGTCTTTTGTGCGATGGTTCTAACTAGCTTTTTCCCTTCTCTAGTTCATGATGGTTCTTTCTAATTATGGAGTTGCGCAATTTGAAGTTTTTACAAATGAGAGTTGTTTTTTTTTGCACTCATTGTTGGAGAGAAAAAAAAAGTTTGTTGCAAAGTGTATCAAACAAAGGATTCAAACTTGCAGCAAAAACACACACAAAAAAGTAGACAAGTCTTGCACTAGGGGGATGATATGAGGAAGTTTGATACTTTGCAATTGGGACATGGATGCACTTCACAGAAATCACAAAAATTGAAACAATTGAGTTTTGCAGCCAAAACAACTCCAGAATGTAACACTTTGAACATATGCATCCGTTATTATGTCAATTCCAACCAAAACCAAAGCACTAAGAAGGAAAGAATGAATGAATGTGGTCACAACACATGACCAATGTTGAGAACCTCAAATTGCAAACTCTCAAACCCTAAACCCCCCAAAACTCTCAAACTAGTATTTTCACCAATTTTTGTAGTAAAGGGAGTTTGATCCCCTCTTTCCTTTTTCCTGTGCACCTCCACCCTTAAACCATATTCCCCATCATCATGAACAGTGGGTGCTAAATTACTCACTGGTTAGTTTAGTAGCTGCGAATTACTCACTCTCCAGGGACTTTGTCAGCTCTGGAATAGCAATTGTGGGTGTTAGATAAGTATATAATCATAACAACATCTTCTCTGAATGGCAAACAAATTTTTTGGTAGACAAAAATCTGCATCCTGAGTTTCCATCACAAATTTTCCAGAAAGCAAATGAGAGGATGATGTAATAACTCAGGTGTTGTAATGTTAAAGAAGAAAAATGAGGACCCAAATCATAAAGGAAAAGGATTCAGGAAGGTTTGCTGTTACATTTGGAAGCTGTTGATGTGCAATGAATTGTTATATGCATTGGCCTCATTATTGAGGAATTCCAATGTGAATAACATCAAAACTCTTCACAATCGTACATCCGTGCTTCCATTTCACTGTATCCATGTCAGCATGAAATCTATCCAACATTACTATCCAGTACAAAAAAAAATGAGGCTTTTAACAGCAAAACCAGGTTGGTTTCCAAGCAATAGTTCCATCATCAAAGCAGATCCTACTAACTCATTTTGCACTTCATTTAAGCCTCATTGATTCAAAGCTAATATCTGAACTAATCTTGGAAGGTTCTACAGTGCCGTGGAACTCTGTAGTGCAACCAATGCATAGTTCACTTAGAGGAAAGACCCCAAATTTTGAAGGCACCTTTTCTTCATCAAACATGTCAGTAGCTCTGGGGAAGGAAAGCATCTCTTCATGCCTACCATGCCCAATACACATCTTGCAAACAACATTAACTATTATGCACAATCTCTTACAACAGCTCCAATTAAGAGATCAGTTTTTCTCTCCCATTTCCCACCTCAGATTGGGGCCATAGAGAATCTTTAGTCATGACACTGGGAGGAGTTTGATTAGCTGTTGATTTTGAATGACCATTGATTTGTTCAAGGCCCTTTGGAGAGGATGAGGGAACAGGAGAAAGGGGCTCTCCACACGGCAACTCGTGCATTGGATTGTCTCTCCTTTCAATATCCAACTGCTTTCACACACCCAGTATTAGGCCATCCCTCCACACCAACATCAAATTCCCCTAACTTCAGAGCATTCCAACCAAGTAAGGAGGGGTAGAAAGTATCAGAATATATATCTTGCTTTTCTCTCTCCAACTCAATGAAAAAGGCCGTCCAAAGAAGCTCTGTCTACATGCACCAGCACTTGAATCATCTGATAGGTTGCTTGGAACTTCTCCTGCACCCTCCACCTTACCTGGGGCACTTCTTCTCACCCATCCTGCATTTAAATTTTGTCTGTGCACCAACATCATTACACATGATTAAACTCAGAGAGGCTACAGTACCTCTCCAGAAGTACAAAGGCCCTTCAAACCAGATTTAACATCCATCTTTTCTGCTAAATTCAAGCCCCAAGCACACCATCTCTATGAAGATGAAATGTGGCTACCAGGCTCTGATACCATATTGACAATTGACAGAAAAACAATGAGAGAATAGAGATGAGAAAAACACACATTTACTATGAGCTCTCCACCCAACCTTCGGAAGTTCTTCACCAAAAAGCAAGTTCGGAGATTTGTTGCTTTGAAGAAGCTCTGGTGGAGCTCTGGTCAAATTGAAGAATAAGAGAAGAAGAAAAAAGCGGGGAGAAGGTGGGGAAGAAGCAGAGTAGTTGAGCTTTTCTCAGATTCTAGAATTGAAGGGAGAGTTAGGGTTTTTGCAAAGTTCTTCACCAAAAACAAAGGTCTTTGAGGATTTGTTGCTTTGAAGAAGAAGCTCCTCTGCTGAAGTTCTGGTGAAATTGAAGTAGAGAGGAAGAAGAAGGGAAGAGGGGAGAAGAGGCTGCTGAGGATTTTTCTCAGATTCTGGAATATTTCTGAGCTCCATATTTGAAGAAGCATTTCAAGCTCCCCCTGAAGAAGAAAACTACTTCAAGCTTCACTTCCAGATTCGTAGCAAGTTCTCCTCCCCCTATAATTTCCCTTCCAACCCTAATGCTTGCTTGCAACAGAGACTGGTTTTACAACCAATGTGAAGTTGTTCAAGAAGGAGAATGTTGAAGGTACAAAAGCTCCAAAGAATATAGTAGATTGATGGGTTTTGTATTTGGTTGCAGGTCTCTACAAAGGAATCCTTGAAAGAAAACTCCATATCAGCTCCAGCACAATGATCAGAAACGGAGCAAAATGGGGGAGGAGGAGGAGGAGAATGGGCCCGACCTGCTTGCTTGCTTGCTTTCGGATTTATGTGTGGATGATGATCATCATGCCTCAAGAGTGGAAGAGCACCAGCAGAACAAGAAAAAGCCCAAATGATTGCTGCTGCTTCTACAAGCACATACATACATTGCTGTGTTTTGCAGTAACCGCATCATTTTCCTGATCAGGAGCATCAAAAGGCAAGAGACAGAGGACAAGAGTTATCGAATAATTCAAGAAACCACAAACGATAGCAGAAAAAGATACACGGCTGTTGTTTGGATGTTGTAGAATTGAAAGAAAGAGAACCTAGGTCCAGAATCATAGTCATCATCAATGATCATCAGGAGGGAATGAATGGGTATTGGGGTCTTTCTTTCTTTCTTTCTACTGCAAGGAAGGACGGACGACAAAAGTGGGTAGCTGCTGAGAATCATCATCAGCATCATCATCATTTCTTCAGCCAGCCAGACAGTTGCCTGCCAGATTCTTCATCATCATGAATCATGGATCATCGTCCAGGCACCACACTCAATTCCTTTTTGAATTTGAAACATCAGGAATTATGATCCAACATTCTGCAGGTTTTGGGTGGGAAAATAAGCTAAGGCAGTGGATTTGTATGCGCGTGTCCGTGTGGGCCCAGTTTCATCATTTCTGCGTTCTTGTTGTTTTTTTGCATTCGGTCTTGAGTGTTTTTTGGATCATCGTCAAGTCTTTGGTTTTTTTTCGTTTTTTTCCTTCAGAAGTTTCTTGTGGGATTTTTCCGAGCTTGTCGTCTAGTCTTGGGTTCTTTCCTTCTTCTTCTTCTTCTTGTTCTTGCGCTCTGGGGTTTCTCCTACCCATCTCTTCTCCTTCAATCTCTCGTGGGTCTGCCCATTCAGCTTCCAAATCGTTCTGAATTCTGAGAAACGGCTGTGAATCTCTTCTCTGTGTCTCTCTTCTGTGTTGCCGAGTTCGCAAGCTCGCGACCTCGAGGTGGGTTCTAGGGTTGACTTAATTCGCCAGCTGGGTAGAGAGGAGACGGAGATCGAAGGCGCAGCGAAACTCTCCTCCATGAACTCCAAACTACTGTAAATCTTCGACTCCAGATCTGAGAAGGTGCTGCAGCAACACCATCACCAGCAATCGTTGATTAGGGTTCGAGCAAAATCTTGGACTCCCGAAAGAAGAGCGGTGGCATCTGAAGAAGACGATGGAGCTCACTTCTCACATTCCAGGTCTCAACTGTCTGAACCACTAAGAAGAGGTCCGCAGGTGTGTCTAGCAGAGGAGAGCGAGCTTCTTCACAAGACCCATCTTTTGGAGGTAAGATAGCTTCGTGGGTGACTCTTGTTCTTCCTCCTCTTCCATCAGCAAGCAAGAAAGCAAGCAATCCATCCATCTCCGCTTCTTCCTTCCAAACCCTAAAATCATTCTTCAAGACTGAGATTAGTAGACCCTTGGAGGAGACATCAATACCCAGTGAACAACAACAAGGACAGAAAGCAAAGCTTCATGGTCCAGATGATGAAGAACATCATCAGGGGCAACAAACAAGTTCCTGGAGCAAATGTTGAGCTCCTCCTTGCAAGGGCTGAAACTCATTTCATGAAGAAGAAGAAGAGATCATGTGGTTCAAGCTTGCCAATATTCTGTCTTGAGGAGGAGGATGAGAAGAAGAGCTGCTGAAAGCTCAGGAAGACACAAACAGGTTAGGACTTGGGGAGCTCTCTATCTAAGCTCTCTCTCTGTATGTCTCAAGGCAGTAAGAAGACGGATGCAGTGTGTGAGATGTCTGCAGAGCTAGAGAAGGGTTGCTGAAAGTTTAGGAAGAAGAGATCAGGGTTCAGGAAGCTGCAAGCTCTCAGGACAGTAAGAGGATGATGCATTGCAATCTGAAAGAAGGGTTGCTGCTGAAAGTTCAGGAAGGAGAACAAGTGAGGGTTTGGGAGTTCTAAGCTCTCTCAAGGCAGTAAGAGTCACAGAGGATGCATTGCAGCAGTGTGGGGAAGAGAGGATCTGTCTGTCTTGTAGAGATGAATTACAAAGGAAGGCTTCCCAACAATGGAAATGGTTTTGGTGTTTATTGAGCTTCATCTCTTGTGAAGCTCCAGAAATGGTTTGTGGCTTTAGTGTGTAGTAGTAGGAAGAGCACTTCTTCTTGGTTTTTGAGTCCGAGTTTTGAAGAAGAGTGTTCCGTTCTTGGTTTTCTGCTCTGAGTTTTGAGGAAGAGAGCGTTTCTTCTCGGTTTTCTGTTCCATGTTTTGATTGAGAAAGAGATCCTGTCTTCTCAGTTTTTCGGCCTGAGTTTTGAGGAAGAGAGTTGCTTCTTCACAGTTTTATATTCTGAGTTTTGATTGAGCAAAAGAGTATTGACAAAGGGAAGCGGCAACCCAACAAACAAACATGGAGTTTCTTTGCACATTGCTCTCATAATCAAGTTTGCGAGGTCAGTGTTGTGGCGCAATTGAAGGGGAGCTTTGAAGCAGGAATCAGAAATAGCACTCTGTATACAGCAGATTTGCAAAGCTTCTTCAAGGCAACAACAATGTACAGGCCATTGAATTCAGAGTCACCTCCAGGTGAGTCTCCTCCAAAAACAACAGCAGCAGCATGGGGAGTGGAGAGAGCAGAGGCAAGGAGAAATGCAGCATCAAACCGTGCAAGAAGGAACATCAAGGTGAAAGTGGTGGATTTATACAACTTCAATCTTGAGGTCTCTAGAGAAGATGCAGTGACAATTAACCAGGTATTGGAGAGAGTGAAAGAGCAGGGACGGGT
This sequence comes from Sphagnum tenellum, assembly GCA_963921925.1. Taxonomy (NCBI): domain Eukaryota; kingdom Viridiplantae; phylum Streptophyta; class Sphagnopsida; order Sphagnales; family Sphagnaceae; genus Sphagnum; species Sphagnum tenellum. Next base: position 12,663,646 of record OY998143.1, on the reverse strand, counting down.
GTGGTGGGCAATGGAAGCCAAGAATGGTGCTGGCTGGTATCTACAACCTGAAATTTCTTCACAGGCAGATACTACGAATCGTGTGTCATCGCTTTCCTTATCAACGATAACAGGTTCAATGCAGCTCAAGAAGCTGATCAGAAAGGGAATTCCTCCATCTCTTCGTCCTCGGGTATGGATGGCTGTTTCAGGAGCCACCAAAAAGCAGTCAACAGTTCCAGAAAGCTACTATCAAGACCTAACACAAGCAGTGAATGGGCGTGAAACACCTGCTACTCGCCAAATTGATCATGTAAGGCCAGTCATTCATTCCTCTATCATTTGAGCACCATGGATATTTTCCCATTTCTTCCTATTCATTCTTTTTTGCAACAATCTGTTGTTCATTTCTTTGCAACAATTCTCTTGAAGCATTCAGTTTGTCAATGTGCAGGACTTGGGGCGTACCTTTCCAATGCATCCATGGATTGATTCAGCTGATGGTCGAGCAGCATTACGGCGACTTCTTGTGGCATATTCTTTTCGTGACTCCCGAGTTGGGTACTGTCAAGTAAGCCCCCCCTCCACACACACACACACACCACCATGCTTTGTCTCTGACACTGGAAATTCCAATTGCAAAATGATCTCAATGAGAAGGACCAATTTGGGTCTTAAGGTTCTGGACTTGGTTGTCAGCATGGAAAGAAGGATTAGGTTATGATCAAATACACAGATCTCCTTTTGTCCAATCCAGTGCTCAGATGATTCATTGATTGGAGCTCCAATAATGCACAGGGAGCAGCAGCCCAATCGGCAGACCATTTTTTGACCTATGGATTTTGTGAACAAAGAAGCAATTTCAGGGATGAAATTGGAGAATGTATTGTTTACCATTTTTTTTCAAGCCTTGGAAGGATTGTGGTTTTGTTGTTGAGAAAATAAGAATTTCTCAACTTGTATGACTGGTTTCTTTGCTGGTCTGTGACCTAGCTAATAGTTTTTATAAGGGACTTTGTTGTGTGACTCCAGGGGATGAATTTTGTAGCAGCAATGTTACTTCTGGTAATGAAAACAGAACAAGATGCGTTTTGGATGCTGGCAGTACTGCTGGAGAACGTGCTCTTCAATGACTGTTATGCAGAGAATCTGTATGGTTGTCATGTTGAGCAACGTGTTTTCAAGGACATGTTCAAGAAAAAGTTTCCAAGGTAGTTAGTTACATTTCATTCTTTTTTCTGTTCAATTCCTCCCAATTTGTGAATACTTCTCCAATGCTGCATCTTCTTCTTCTATACTAAATCTCCCATTTTCCAAGTATTTGCTCTTCTTTTTGAGCTGCAAACTTTTCACTCCAGCAGTATGCAATTTGTCAGAAAGAGCTTGGAAGTCCACCAGAGTGTATAATGTGCTTTTCGGTTATCGTCCGTTTTGTAGGTTGGCAGCTCATTTGGACAAAATTGAGTTTGACGTATCTCTTGTGACAACAGAGTGGTTTCTTTGCTTGTTTGCCAAGAGCCTCCCATCAGAGGTACAACACTTATGAGAAGAAATATATATTTGGAAAATTGGTATTCAACTCTAAGCACAAGGTGCAAGTTAGGTACCTTCTTGGTGTTTGGTTTTGTCTCATATATTTCAGATTCCTGAGAACTGAATTGAATTGAATCCTGCAACCTCTCTCTCTCTTCCAAGTGTGCTCCTGATTAGATAGGGTGACCTGTTGGAGAATTGGGATTTTGTATGAGTTAGCTGCAGTGCATTTGTTGCAGTGATAGTACTCATATATTCCTTGTTGGACTGGCGCACAGACAACAATGCGAGTATGGGACGTAATGTTCAATGAAGGTGCCAACACCTTGTGTATTGTTGCCTTGGCAATTTTCAAGGTGAGATAATAGTGGTTTCTATAACTCCTTCACCAAGGCAGCTTCCATTTTCAGATTTGTTTTGTAAGATTTTATACATGATGATGCAAGGTGATACCAGATGTAAGTCCATATTCCAAGATCCAAAATCAAAGTAGTAGTTCACTGTCTTGTTGGCTCTCTGCTCTGTTTGTGCTTATCAAGCAGATGAAAGAAGAGGAGTTGATCAGAACTAAGCATGTAGGGGAGGTCATGAAGGTTCTCCATGATGCAACTGACCATGCATATAATCCTGATGAGCTTCTTACGGTACCTCTTTTCTTTTCTTGCTTCCTTTCAAGAGATTCTTGGGTGCCAACATATACCGAATTGTGAAACTACATTGAAAGCCTCTCTCTTCCTTCCTTCCCTCCTTAAGGATTTTGTTGTTTCTGGGACTACCCATCTGCTTGAGAATCTGATGAGTAGAGAGATCCAGAAACTTCTACCTGATGGGTATTGGTTTGATATCAGTTCTGCAAAATTGGCATTGAATTTCTGGGACCAGGTTGCATTTGACAAAGTGAAAGTGATGTCATCACAAACCATAAGCAAGCAGCGCAAAAAGGAGCAGCTAGAGGTGATGGCAGAACTTGAGCGCAGAGTGCAGCGCCTGAACTCTGGTGATCAGGACTCCGGTTCTTCTGGCTCCCAAAAGGTCATGTCAGCTCACTAAAATGCCATGAATTCAAAATTTCCTCAAGTTTTCTTCTTCTAGTTCAGTTTTTCTAATCTTCTTGTAAGAGGGGAAATCAGATATCCATCCATCCACATTTGGTGTCTCTCAAACGAGGCATGTAATTCTAAGGAAAAAAAGGTTATGAGGAGCTCTTTTCAAAACTGAAAGAGTCCATATTTGTGTAACCCATGATTCTGTCTAGATTTTCCATACTTGCTTGTAATAGTAGCTAGATTTCACCCAAGTGTTGTGCTAGCAGCGGGCATTGAAAAAATTACCATTGAGACACTAACCCTAAAGCTATCACACAGTCTGCATTTAGACAAATGAAGAGAAGTGATGAACCCTTGAAAGTTGATGTAAGCCCAAACAAACTCTGCACTTTCAGACACTAACTGTACATCCTTGCAGAGTCTGCTTTTGGACAAAAGAGAAATACAGTCCTTACAGACATGCACTCACCGTTGTGTTCGTGCACATACCATAACAATATGATCTGTGCCTTTCTCTTCCATTGAAGTCAAAATGTCATGAGCTTTATCCATGAGCCAAGTTTCACCTCATTTTGGTGCTTATGAAATCAAATGTCAAAGACATTTGCCAATTGTTACTTGCAATAGCCATATTCCATGTTTTGCAAGGATTTGAGTAAATGCTTTTGTTGTTTTTTGAAAGCCCCATCCACATAGCAAATTAAGCTTTTAGGGCATCCCACACAAGAGGTCTTGTGAAACCATTGATCAAATGCTAAAAAGGAGCCTTGATCCTTTTGAATTTAATGATAGATCTATGTACTAAGGTAATGTGTTTTGTTTTGTTTGTTGAATTGAGGTTTCCCAAACCATGGTGCTTCTTGTCATGTTCTTGGTACCATTGGAAAGTTGATGGGTACTAGTGCATTGAGTTGGGTTTGTAATGTTTCAAATTACAATGTAGGATTAAATGTTAAATTTTTTCTCGATTAATTGATAGGCCTTAATAATAACTCATTAGGGTTATGGAAAACATGGATTAATAGGAGATTAACAACAGAAGCAATGATTAAGTTGTGATTAGCAAGTGAAGCATGGAATTGCAAAGATTTATTAATGGGTAAACAAGTAAAGGATTAATTCATAAACATTAGAGGGAAGCAATATGGTCTATCCACCTTTTACTATGACTAGTCCTTTGCTTGTAGATTGAAAATTTTAAACATGTGGTGTCAAGTTACCATGAACGTAGAAAATGATCTTGTGCATGCTCAACCCCCATGATTTCCTCATTGACCCAGAACTATACCAAAACCATGATAAAGCTTGTTCTATCATTACCTTTCAACCTTTTGCCACCTTTATTCCTAGAATACATTGCAAATCAATTGCAAGGATTGCACAATGAAAACTTTAAACCACCTACATTGTTTTACATTGCTCCTCCTACATGCGTTCCAACCATTGTTACTTAACAAGGAATCATGAAAATTTTGATCGTTCCCTTTAAAAGATTTCTATTCATTTTCAAAACTCTTTCATATATTTGTCAAATAACACCATTGCATCACACTTTGAACATAACAACACCATTCACGAGTAAATGAGCATCATCCCACACTTTGCAAGAAATTAACAAATAAACAAATAAAAACACAAAAACTTTCACGCCACCACATGCTTTTATGCCACCATCATTCCATCATCACACCATTAACACTTGATTAGCAAGAGGAGAGAATCAAAATAGATGAAAGGTAGAAATGAAAAAGTTTTTTTGGCACTCCACAAATTATCATTTTGAACTTATTCGCATGAAAATGCTAGCATGCCACATTGGCAACACACACATCCCATTTCACATATGACTCATTTTCAAATTACAAAAGGTTTGTAAATAAAGCTTGTAATGTCTTGAAGACTACAACTATGGCATGTTAAAGATTGTTAACGAATAATCTTGAAACATTACATGTTGTGACATAGATTTTGTTAGTATGTGAAAAAAATGTGCATAAGAAGTTAATATGGTGAAATGATAGACTAGAGGTTGAGAACATATACACACACTTGGAAATGTAACAAAAACACATAAATTTGGTCCTTTAAACTCAATAATAGTACACCCCAACCACTCCTCCCCCTTTTTAAAAATGAGTTAATGCTTGTAATATTTTTTTGTTTGGGAATAAAGGGATATACATCATTTTTTATCATAATCCCAAATTGTCCAAGCTTTTTGACTACCCCAAAAAAGCATGGAATTTTTTTAAAAAAAACTTTCTTTTGGATGGCCAATTTTTTATTGTCCATTACTCATTCATTTCAACTCATTTTTTAAACATTTTTTCCCCCATATGACTCATATGCATGCCTTCCATCTACCTCCCAAATTTTATAGTAAATGGAATTCAACATCTCAAGACCCAAGTCTCTAAAAACTTACAATTTGGAAGGCTACTCGAAACTAGAAAATCTCAATAGCAACAACTTTCCATTTTTCATCCAATTTTTTTTTAATTGAAACATTTTTCTCAAAGTCATTTATAACTTTCCCAAGTTTGATTTTCAAAATTTTGATGTTTTGCATGACTTTTAGACATGTTTTTGGGGTTTGGTTTAATTTTTGGATTGAAGTTGTTTTGGTCAATTGTTGATAAAAAGCGTAAAGGTTATGGAATGTATGGATTAAAATGGAATTAACAAGATAAACATGGAGTTGCAAAGATTGATTAGTGGGAAAATATGTAAGGAATTAAGGTTATGGATTAGCTTGTAAATCATATATGATCCATGGGATTAATAAGGGAAACATGTATTAATGTGGGATTATCATGGGAAGTATGGAGTTGCAAATATTGATTAATGGAGAAACATGTATGGGATTAAGGTTAAATGTGGAAACATTAACATAGGATCTATATGTTAAGATAGGTATTTGTTTTGTTTGTGATCACACCTTAGCCTCCTAAATTATAGGGTGCCTCACAACACTTTCAATATCATTAAAACAAGCCTTGAAAATGTGATGTGCACAATGGTTGTTTCGTAATTTTCAAACCAAAAAAATAGTTTATAAAAAAAATTGGAATGACTTTTGTCATTTCAACTTAAATAAAATTTACAAAATTGGTTCAACCAATCAATACATGTTCATTGTATTGGCCTTTTTATTTGCGCTTTCACATTCCAAACCTTAAGACTTGGGGCCAATGACACTTGAGTTCAAACTTGGGCCAATAAGGGGTCATGTGTACAATTGCTTCACATTTTGACCAATAACATTTGAGTTATTTCAACCATCAATACCTCTTCATCATATTTTCCCTATTGTTTACCCTTTCACATCACATGGGGAATGTATGGAAAAATTCCCCATCAACGATCCTATTTGACCTATTATCACCTTTCACATGAATAATGACTTTTAGAGCCTTGAAAATGATCATACTTGGGTCAACATTTAAACTTACAATGCAAGAGTTACTAAATATTGAACAATTTTGTTAAAGAACATTCAATAAAATCAAAGCTAAGTTTTGTGCGGAAATTAGGGTACATTATTAATGAGTTCACAATTGGGCCAACAACACAAGCCACACTAATGACATTGAATGGAAAGTTTTCAAATCTTGTAATTTTGTTCAAGGTGCTCCATAATATGTTCTATAAACCTTTTATGCAATTTGTTTTGTAATTTCATGATGTAGTTCAATGTTGTATTTAATTGGTTGTGGGTGATTGCAAGGTATGGTGGTTCACTTTTGGTGTCACAGTGATGATTTCTTTAAATACATTTCTTTCAAATGTCTATGGAAAAGAATATAATCTTTGATCTATTAATTGGAAAATGGTGTTAAATTATCAACTTCATCAACTACATTTGGGGATTTTTTTGCGCAAAAAATGTATTCACTTTTAATGATGGACTTTTGAAGTTTAAAAACATGGACTAGTTGTTTAACTAGAATGTTAGAAAGTTGAGGTATTGATATTTATTTTCATTGCATAGGATTTATAGTAACAAATTTGTGTTATATGATGAATTAACAAACTCATATATGGAAGCCAACCTTTGAAAACCTCAACAAAAATTTGGCAATGGACTTTTAAGTGGAAAAAATTTGGATCTTGTTTTCATAAGTCCCATTGAAATGGATTGTTTAATTTATTTTTCAAAAAAATTGTCCCTAAACTACATGTTTAAAAACGCTTTAGTTGGGCTTTTGTTCATGTGGACTTTATGGGTTTTTCTTTTTGGCACATCCAAATTGCATCGAACACATAAAATGAACATATCACATATTTTAATGTAGGTCTTGATTTAGATTTGGGAGGATTCATAGATGGATGAACATTTAGTAATCAACTATTATAATAATATTGTAACAAACATGTTCATTTGGGTGAAATCATGAATCAATGAGTTAATATGTTTATTTTGTTTCAAAAGATTGTAGTCTTTTTGCTCAAAAAACATTTTCATAGAAAGGGATTTTTACCATATTATTTTATTATTAATATATTTTCTTACTACAATTTATTCAACATATCACATATTCTTTGTTAATCATTTTAGAACAAATATGATTTTCTAAAAAAGTAAGATTCTACACTAGATTTATACATTTTGTTTTGAAAAATGATCACAATTTGAAATCATGCCAAAACATGTTAATTATTTTAAGGTTTAGTCACTTGTATTATAAGATACAAATTTGTTTTAAACACCATTTACATTGCATCACATTTAAATGTCATAAAGGACTCATGAACATCAAATAAACTCAAAATTTCAATTTTTTGAAAAAAAATCAAATTATAGATTCCTTATAGTTTGAATACTTTTTGTTTGTTTAATAGTCCCCTATTATTACAAAACAATTCAACATAATTTTTTTTGTATATTATGAAAATAAAGGGCCCATTTGTAAAATTAGTAATGTTTGACAAAACACTTGCTCAACTTTAAAAGGTCCTTTGCTCAAATCAAAATTCAAAATCAAAAGATCCAATGGTTCAACTTAGATTTCTTAGTATTCATATTAGTCATAAAGCATAACTTGCCATAATTAACATGCCATTAAAGTGGCACCACATAGGCATACAATTTTGAACATGATTTGGCTCATTGTTTTATGATTTTACCTATTTGGACACTTTTATAACCTCCTATAGGACTTGTATGGAACATTGGATCTACCGAAAATGAACCACGATACCATGCATTTATCCTTGCCTTTTATGTGACTTGAGATCCAAGCAACCAAATTTGATATACTTCAAAGGATCAATAATGGTTAAACCTCTAGATATCAACTCATGATTTCTTAAGGTACCCAAGAAAGGTGGGATTCAACATAAATTCATTTGCCCAATTCATACTTAAATGATTTACCCTTGGAATGTTGTACATAAAGCTCACCGAGATTTGAGAATCAAAGATGAAGAGAAAAAAGGGGATTCCCAAGTTCCCTCATTAGATCATTGGGCTTTCTTATCATGAAGGCACAAGTGTTTGGAACTTCCATATCCATGTTATATTTGGGACTTCAATCAAAGCTTGGTGTTCTAGACAAAAGGGTTAACCTCAAATACTTCATGGTCATGTTCACAAATGAAATGAGTACATACTCGTCTTGAACCATTCTCTCTATCGCTGAAAGGTCATTGATGTGAAGGTATTTCAATTGGTCCATGATGCCTGCCCATAGTATGAGGAGAACTAGACTTTATACCAACATCAAGTCTACTATCATTAAACCATAATTCTAACTCCCAAGAAAAAAATTCAGAAATGAAAGCCAATAATAAAATCAAAGTTTACTCAACTCCAAGCCAAGTATCTAAAGAAATTCAACCAATAGTAATATGTACCCCTCCAACCAATCAAACTACGGAAGCATGTATATGGACCATTCCCTTTGTAGTTTCTTCACCTATAGAATTCAAGGAAACAAAGAATCCATGTACTACTAGAATATGAGAGATCATCTGCATGGCTACCTGACTCATATTCTGTAGACCCAAAAGCTTGTGTTCTGGGAAAATTGCATGGCTCTGGAGAATTGAAAGGAATTGTGTGAGTTGTACAAGCCAATTCAAAAGTTCACTAAACTTCACAACAGGAGCAACAGTCATAGTCTTCTAAGAGCATCCAGGTCATTAATCCACATGTGAGAGGTGACAAGCGGGGGGATGCTCAATGCAAACCCATAAGAGTGCCATGAAACTATTGGGTGTAAACAAGCATCCACAAATTTTCCACAAATGGGTTTCAAGCTTCAATACACACACATAACACGGACAAAAACATTGGATCCTCTACACCTGGTCCACTTTCAAGCTCTTATATTTTAAAGACTCTTTTAAGCCTCAGAAAATTAAGATTCTGGGAGGGTATATAACAGCATCAATCATGCTGTACCATGGAACTTTCTGCCAGCTTCCACTGCTTCCCTGCAAGGAGCACATACCCAGTCACAAGAAATGCAGAGGCAAGAACACATATTATGAACAGTTTTTACACACAGTAAGCCATCATCAGGTTTGCCTCTCATTGATTGGTTCTTTTCCAATAGATTGTGAATTCAGAAACTTCCAACAAGTAGAGGAAAGTAGTTTGTGTGGCTTACTTGAACGCATCCACCAACTCCTTGTTTTCAGGATTAAGGGTCACACCAGTGTAAAATGCATCTGCTGCCTCATCAAACCGCTGTAGCAAACAAAATAATGTGAGTACAAGGCTCCAGAATCAAGCACACAGGAATGTATAAGTATGGGTTTGATCACTTCATTTACAAACCCACATCACATATGTTCTCTGGTGCTGAAGGATGACAAGACCCAAATTTCATAGAGAAGTTGTAATGGGAATGAACCCAAGAAAGAGTATCGGAAGGACCTGAAGAAGGCGAAGTGCTGCACCTTCACGGTAGCAAGCTTTGGACCATTTAGGGTCCAATCTCCTGGCTTCTCTGGCATCAGTCAAGGCTTGTTCTGCTTGCCCTAAACGTATCCAACACAAACTTCGATTGGCCAAAATTGTTGCATTTGTCGGGTCCATGTCAATTGCCTGCAATAACATTGCATGTCACGCACCTCCTTTGTCAGAATCATTACACATCAAACTCAAATCCCATACTTACTGCAGAAAGAACATGCAGCATTCATTACAAACTTTCTCTGTTGGGAAACAAAAGAATATGAGAGACCTGTGTGTATGCATCAACTGCAAGCATGTAATCTTTCTTCTTGAAAGCCTCATCGCCTCTGGCCTTAGATTCCAGTGCTGCTTGCTTCTTTTCAGGTGCAATCTGTATGGCATACAAAGACATGCAACACACACTGTTTCATCAGGAATAGGACAAGCATATATGATTGCAAGGCACAATATATTCTTCAAAGGTGAACACTGTGTTCAAGCTTTCATATCAAAGTGCATGTAGAGGAACCTGGCATATACCTCAGCTGGTATTGGTTTCTCTTCCTTGACTTTCTCACGTGCCTCCTTCAACCCCTGATATGATGCCTGCAACAGATCAATTACAGAAGAAAATCCACATCACTCTCACATGAAGACATCCTTGAAATGTCTTACATCTACAAGATTGTGGCACTCCACAAAAACCCATGAATGTGTTGTTAAATACCTCTTCTTGAGCAGCCAAACGGTCTGCATGTGCCAAAAGTCCATCGACAGTCCAGTCAGCTACAGATGGGTCTGGTGTTGAAAGTGGCAACAGCCGCTCCACTACTGCCCGAAATTCCTTTGCTGCTGCTGCATGTATGGGCTTTGCATCTTCCTGCACCACAAATCAACAAACCCATGTCTTCATTCACTTTGCTGCCTCAGATAACACCCCAGGCCAACAAAATACAACGAGATACAGCAGTGGACTTGCAAGCATCTGGCAGCTGGATGTAATAATAAGTTGATAGGCAGCCCATACATGGGCATCCATAAGAACAGAGGAATGACAGATTAGATAATTTACATCATCCATAGCATTGGGGTCAGCGCCTGCAGCCAGAAGGCAATCCACCATGCGCTCATCACCACGGTCAGCTGCAACATGGAGTGGTGTTACTCCACCTCCTGCACTTGCATTCACATCTGCTCCTTTCTGTGTGAAAATTCACCACCCAATCAATCAGACCAATGGCATACACTTTGAGATCAAATGGAACCATCACCAATCATGTAATTGTTGCAACTGGGTAATAAGCATAGTAGATGAACGTAATCAGGTTCCTTATGTTTGGAGTCTTAGGTCCAAGTAGTAGGTTTGCATACCTTGATCAGAAGTTCTACGATTTCAGAGGAGCCTGCTGCAGCTGCTGTTAATAACGGTGTCACCTCATCATCTGTCGTAGCATTTGGCTGGGGTCCAAACCATGACAATAATCACAAAAGCACTTGAGAAAAAGAGCAAAGACGATTTGGATAGTCATGGTTTTCAAAAGTCAGAAGACCAATCTTGAATGCAAAAAAACCACCTTTATGGATGGCATTTTTCATAGAATACATTTCTGAAGCAGATCCTCCAGTCATTCTCAGAAGCATTATCTCCAGTAATGTGTAAACTAAACACAGCATCTTAACCCTTAGCACAAGTTTGAGCATTTTCAGAAACCACTGAACAACACAGCAGATATCAAAAGAAAACTTCATTGCAAAAAATGTTAAAACACAATGAGAATTTTATTTGAATGGAAAGCATGAAACCCATTGTTGTGGCAGTTGAGGGATTTCAAAACTGCTTACGTTGGCACCATGATCTAAGAGGATCTCAACAGCAGGGATATGCTCATGCCCTGCAGCCCAGATGAGAGGTGGGCCTGCATCACTTGAACAGTCAACCTCCACTCCCTTCTCCAACAAGACCCTCATCAACTCCACCTCACCTACAATGATACACCAACCCAAGATTGTCAATTTTCTCTCCCACAATTTTCTGGGAGAGAAAATTTGATCACAATTTGCTATCCTGTCAAAAATGATTTGATCATTCATACTCACACATTCTGCAAATTGTCACTGAGGGAGACCTCAAAGCACGAGTCCTGTGACCTGAAAGTTTTGGCTGGGTGAAATGTGGAAGGTAACAGCCTCAACTACAAAAGAATAAATTCCACTGCCAATGCCTGAAAACAAATGCAGGAGGTATTCTTCACACAAGACCCTCTGCAGGTTTTTGAAAGAATTTGGAATCTAAAGAATCCTCCAGACAAGTGCTCAAACAGATATGGAAATTCAAATTGCTCCATGTGTGTACACATCCAGAAAAAAAACTATTGACCTGTTCCAGCAGCGTGGTGTAATGCAGAAGGCCCATTCTCATTCGCAGTGGCTGAAGGATCAGCACCATGATTCAGTAAGCATTGTGCTGTTGAAAAATGGCCTTGGCGCGCAGCATGAAGAAGTGGGGTATCTCCTGCATGCACACAGATCAAGGTTTTTCCACTTTGGGTGTTTAGGATTTACAGTTGGAGCTTTCAGTGTCTATAGTATATTCTTCCATCAGTTGGGGGGGTGCTCAGGCTTTTGCAAACCTTTTGCCTATATAGTTAGTTCTACTGCAGAACCTGCTTTCACTCCAGTGAAGCAAGATGAAATGAGATGAGACACTCATCAATCCAGCAAACAAATGCAAACACCAAATAATCATTCACACGATGTTGAGCCATCGAGTTTATTCTTTTATTTCGATTTTTACATTACCATCATTATCTCTGATGTCCACTGGAAGTTTGAGATCCTCAATCATATATGTGCAAAGCTCCTCATTACCCCCTCGGGCTGCAAAATGAAGAGGTCCTCGTCCATTGGCATCTTTTACATCTGACAGAGTCTTTCCAATCTCTTGACCGTCTGCAATGGCATGTGCCAATTCTGTGGTCACCACAGAAAAAAGGGGAAAAAAAAACCATCATTGTCATTCACAAGCATTCAGCCTATTACCTAATAAATGAAACATCCCAACTGTAGCCACATGAGTTACCCTCCTCCTCCTCCTAACTCTTCCTGTAATCATCTCCTTGAAGTCTGCAACTTAAGCAATCAACATTCCTCACAAATCTTACCTTCAGCCAACAACCATAACCCTAAATCTATCACCTTTCTATCAATGCTGGAAAGAGGATTTGATTACCTTTGAACATTTGCAGGTTGCCATCACGTGCAGCATTCAAGAGCTTAGAAACCTTATCACGAGCTGCACAGAAAACAACAAATTTTTGTTTTGTGTCTCCCATCAAAGTCTTATTATTTCAAACAACCACATTGCAATTGCCACTAGTACAGGATTGATTACACAGACACCGACAAAGAAACTACAGGACAGAAACCACATCATGAAGAAGAAGAAGATGATGATGATGATGCCAAAAAAGAGTCTAGAACTAGCACTCAGAGGGTTTAAGGTTTTAGTAGTGGCTTATTTCAGAAATCCAGGAATCCAAGAATTAGGGTTTTAGCACAACAATCTCTGGAATGATCTTCTTCACAATCCATGGCTGCAGAAAAACTATTAAGAAAGAAACAATGAGAGGCAAAACAGAAGAATGCTGATAGATCAAAAAAGGAGAATTCACAAAAAAACACATCAAGAAGAATGGTACAAAAGAAGAAGAGAAAAACGCACACACCTGCAAGAGCACCAGCAGCATCCTGAGAAGAAGGCATTGGCACTTGAACGATCTCTAGGACTTTGTGATCTCTTTCTCCCTATCTCTCTCTCTCAGAGAATCTTGATGCAGGTCACAAGAACCTCAACCCTAGAGCTCCATCTTGTGAGATACTTGCTTGGGTTGCAAGATAATCTTCTTTTTGTCTTCTGCCAAAAACCTGGATTTCAAACAACCCTATCTCACGTAAATCCACTTCCTATTACCCAAATCTTCAAAGAAGAAAAGAGTGAAATATCATTTGACACAAACACCCCAACCACACATTCCCCCCATATCTCAGGATTCCATCCTAATAAAAACCAAAATCTTTCCTCAAAACCCAAATCTTTACTCTAACCCAAATGCTTGTCTGAACCTAAATCCCCAAATCCTTCTCCAACAACTACTCGTCTGATCCCAAACCCTTTTCCAACAACTCCTTGTCTGATCCAAACCCTTCTCTAACAACTCCTTGCCTGACCCAAATCCTTTGTCTTCAACAACAAGAAAAAGAAAGAAAGAAAGAAAGAAAGAAAGAAAGTGGAACAGAGAAGAAGTGCATGAAGATCATCAAGTAAGACAAACCCACATTTTCTCTCTCTCAAATCTCTCTAGTATATACGTCTCTCTCTCCTCCTCTTCGCAGTAACCTCGATCTCTCTGCTTGTTTCATCTTCTTAAACATCCATTGTTTTATTTTTAAACTCTGTGTACGTGTGTGTCGGGGTGTGTCCTTTGCGGCAAAGTGCAAGCGCCTTTTCAGAGGAATTTCTGCCCTCTCTCTTCTCCCTTTCTCTCCCTCTCTTCTGTCGCAGCAAAGAGAGAGTTCCACAAGTCCTGTCACCAAACATGAACCCATCAGCAATCATGGCATCTTCTGAATGGGATTGATTCTCCAGAACAAAAAAAAAAATCTTCAAAGAAAACTTTCTTTGAGTATCTTCTGAATGTGATTGATTCTCCAGAACAAAAAAAAATCTCCAAACATCTTCTGAAGTGGGAATCTCCAGAAAAAATAAATTCAGAGAAGAATTCTTCAAGCATCTTCTGAATGGGCTTTTCCAGGGAAAAAATAAACCTTCAGTGCACAATTCTCCTAGCATCTTCCAAATGAGATTCTCCCCAAAAAGAATAACTTCACAGAAAACTTTCTCCAAGCATCTTCTGAAATGGTCTTTTTCTCCAGATAAAAAATTTTCTTCAGAATTTTTTTTTTCCAAGGCAAGCTAAATGGGATTCTGCACCAAAGTTTCTCTTCTATGTTGAAATTGAAACATATATAGAAGCTTTGTTTTATGCTGGGTAATGTAGAACGTGAACAGTTTTCTCAAAATGCTATAAGAAAGCTTGAGAACCTTCATTATCTTCTACATATATGAGTGTGAGGAGAGAGAGAGAGAGAGAGAAAGAGCATCAAGCTCCATAACAAAACTAAAATATCAAGTTCAATAACTAATCTGGTTTTGCACAAAGGAGAAGAGAACATCAAGCTCCATAACAAATTTGGTTTTGGACAAAAAGGATTAGAGAACATCGTTGAAGCTCCATCATTTCCATCGTTTCTATTCACAACCTCTTTCGAATGCCATTCTCACAAAAAACAAACTCACAAATCCAAGAATCCTCAAAATTGTACATCCAACATGATATACACCTTGCTTCTAATAATAGCTAGCTCTTGTTATCAAATCCCATGAATTGATCATGCTTTCATACTTTATATAAGCTCTTTGCCACCACAGGAGCGTGCTCCTCAAAATCCTGCTGTTTGCCATCACCACAACCCCCCATTTGAAATGGTTCACAGCCAAGGAAACACCTCACAAGGTGCTTGGTGCTACAACTAAACATGCTAAGAACTATCTTGACCTAACCAGCATCATCATCTCAATACAGAGAGTGATGGAACCTCTAGCACAAAATGAATTACAAATTTACTCCTTCTCACAAAAAAGAGAAGACTAGCCCTGGAACCCTTATTCAAACTGTCTGGAATAAAATCCAGTATCCAATAATTAAAAAAAAATCAGAAATAGAGAGTTAGGTGAAGATCACCAGTCAGTGTATTCCAAATGTCTGATGGATAAGGAAAATGGTGTTTGCACCCTTCACCACAATGTACCTCTCTTCCACTATAACAAATAGCAATTGCAGTTCGAAGTGTAATCCAACCCTATCAAAACAACTTGCCAATTTGAGAACAAAAGCCCCAGCTATGGACTTTCTAGTCATTCTTTGATCTTCACTCCTATACATTATTGTAACAACATCCAGGTTGGTTCAAGCCAATGCTAAAACAAAATTGGTCTACACAATCTATCACATATCCCTCCCCCCATTTTCAGAAAACTAACTTGTAAGAGGGTCTTTCAAACAGATGATCAATGAAGAAACTACTGAAACAGAGCCAATATGATGTATGAAATAGAACCTTCTTGGTGCAATGTATTTTAGGCTGTTTGCAGAGTTCCTGTCAATGAAGACAACATCAGAGACTGAAATGGTATGCACAATTGATTGAGAAAGCCCACACTACACCAAAGGTGAAGACAAAACATTCTCGAAAAATGGATGGCCATACAATGCTTCAGAGCCATTCAAACTCCTTCATTATTGTGATGCTTACCAACCACACCACTTCCTCCATCATCATCATTCTACACAATTAGAGCTAAATATAAGCAAGCACAAGCAGGGGTTAGTTGAAGTGTCCTAAGCCATATCCTTGGGCCATTTTCTCAGCCTTCTGAGCCACCTCCTCAATCCCCCCCACCATGTAAAATGCTTGCTCTGGTAAATTGTCATACTTCCCGGCCAAAACTCCCTGCACATTGCACCCATTCCTTGTTTGTATCACATGTGCATCATGAAACAAGCGGCAGCAAGAGACTAAATGATGATTTCTGCCAAGACTATCAAAACAGACATTGAGGCTTAAAAATACCAGTGTTTGCACTGCTGCAGCAACCCTTTAAACAATATGCCAAGGTTGCAAATGTGCAGTGATTAGCTACTGACCAGGGAAGCTATATCCAAAATTTTCTGCATGATGTTCCCAAAAGATTCACATACTAAGAGCAAGACAAAAAAACTTTATAAATGTACATGCAAAAAGGGATGTGCAGAGGCATGCAATGACCTGAAATCCTGCAACACTGTCCTTCAAATCAACATACTTCCCAGGAGAGCCTGTGAAGACCTCAGCCACATGGAAGGGTTGACTCAAAAAGTGTTACATTTTACATGCACGAGCCACAGTCATTTTGTCATCCTCACTAAGCTCATCCATACCCAGAATGGCAATAATGTCCTGCAAATTCTTGTAGTTCTGCAATTTCTTCTGCACACCTCGAGCACAGTGATAGTGTTCTTCACCCAATATGCAAGGTGATAACATTCATGATGTTGAGTCCAATGGGTCCACTGCTGGATAAATACCCAGCTCAGAAATCTGAACATTCTAAACCACCACAAAATTTATGTGTTATTGACTTTTCATGTTCCACAGATCTGCACCATGCTGAAGAGCAGCCCAATCAGCCAGTTTCCAATACAGCAAAACAAGCACAAATTCCAACAATTACTGTATTCATAAACAGAGTGCTGACACATGAAGCTCTAGGGTCTCTGTTAGGACCAAGTTTGCCACTTTTTCCTTGTGCTCACCATGGCCAATAGTGAGACATATCATGGAACTTGTAGCCTTTGAGGATTCAAAAACTTAGGAATCACAGCACCATGTGGGTGTTCCAGGGGTAGCACAAGCTGGTTTTGCTGTGCAATACAGCCCCTCAAAGAACTCACCTGCCTAGACAGCACTGTTGTGGCATCAAGATGAGCGAAGGTAGTGGCAGGGGCAGGGTCTAAGATCATCAGCTGGCACATAAATGGCTTGCACTGATGTAATGGAGCCCTTCTGGGTGGTGGTAATCCATTCTAAAAGCCCTCCCAAATCTGTTGCCAAAGTGGACTGATAACCGACAGCAGATGGAATACGCCCTAAGAGAGCAGATACCTCTGAATTGGCGTGTCCAGTCACATTACATGTGCACAACACAACCTCAGATCCCTGTAATTGCCTGCCCCCCCACAAAATACAAACAATTCATCCTTCTGATTTCTATGTAAACATATGGATCTGAAGGTGTTCCTGAATCTGCCACAGTAAACACAGAATGCCAAATCTGGCCCTAAATATACATGAGAGCAGGGTCAATTGAATGTAGAATGTTGGTGATGAAGTGCTTTAGGGATTCAAGCCTTTAAGTCTTCATAAACCTACAAGCTACAGAGGGGCTAATAATCTACAAACAAACCCAGATATCTACAACTCACCTGAGTGAATCGGAAAATATTATCAATGAAAAAAACACATCCTGACCCTCTGCATCACGGAAATGTTCAGCAACTGTCAAACCTGTGAGCCCAACATGAGCACGGGCACCAGGGGGCTTATTCATCTGCCCATATACCAGCGCACACTTGCTTTCCAGCTGCAACCAACAAAATCTCATACCTGATCATCAATGGTTTTTTAGTCTGTGCTACTCAAATGTCATTTGGGAGAATCAATTGGGGCCATGATCCTAGAGAAAGAAAGTTATCAAACTATTCAGGAACCAACAAAGTGAAGCAGGTGTGCACCTGCTTCTCTCCAAGCTTGATGACACCACTCTCAATCATTTCCTTATACAAATCATTACCCTCTCGTGTTCACTCTCCCACTCCAGCAAAGACTGAAAAACCACCTGCAGACATACAAACAGAGCAGCAAATTGCCTGTCATTGTAGCTTAAACTCTCCAGACACAAAAATTAGTGTCATTGATGCATTTCTCCATTCAGAATATCAGTTGGACAGTCAACTCTCAATTTATAGCAAGACTGCACCTCCAGCAACTGCTATAAGGCCTCAGTCAACCCACACAAGATCATCAGTCATCTATGAAAAACAATACACTTGAACAAACACTTTATGGCCTTCTTCAGAATTTCTTTCTCCTTCTCATACCCATTTTATCCAATCAGAAACTGTAACAATCCTTCAAGAATATGCTCCTTTGGACAGCATTTTTCTGCAAGTCTATGTGCATATATGCCTTGTCAAAACAGTGAACACAATGGATGATTTCAAGTCAAATCTTGATCCTGCATGTGATGAATCACAGCTATGTGTCTGGGAGACCTGGGTTTAGCAAAAGCAAAAATGCAATATAGCATTCAGGCACCATAAAGAACTTTAGAGGTTGCCCATCAGCTGATTAAGGTGCAAACCAAATAATAGTGAGAGAGTGGATCACAAGGGGAACACATACCATGAGCCTTTGCAATGTTGTTGATCAACTCCATGATGAGCACTGTTTCACCAAACCCAGCTCCGCCAAACAGACCAATCTTGCCACCACGCTGATATGGTGCCAAAAGGTCCACAACCTGAAAATCCACCAGGAAAAAAAAATGTAAGTAGGTTTATCATAGTCACGCACATGTTTATCATTCCATCCAACAATGTTTAATCTGCCAAATGGCTGGATACAAAAGGCAAGACACAAAAATTAGAACCACAAAGCTTGAAGCAGAAATGGTTCAGAAAATCAAAGAAGCTTGACCCTGAATACATCAAGGAAAATCCTACTTTTGGCATCCAGATCTACCCAAAAGCACACAGAAAAACATACTTCTGTGCATTGTCAGTACCATATTCATTCAAAAGAAGAAACTTTAGGATCCTGATGACCTTAATTCCTGTCTCCAAAATTTCTTGCTCTGTCCCTTGTTCAATGAAGGACGGAGCTTCACGATGAATCCCAAGAATGTGTTCTCTGCCTGCCAAACACAGCGCCTATCAAAACATTGCCTTTATGGCCTGACAAACAAGCACACACAGAAGCATGGCTATGGGATTGCCGAGAAACTCACACAAAAACATTTCAAAGTGACATGAGAAGAATGAATGTGGTCATATAATTATGAGCGCCATTCACAGAGTGTCAGAACATCACCTTCATCACAACTAGCAGTGACAAGCTGCCATGACTTGGCACTAACTACCTACGTCAGTTCCTGACCATGGATGGGTGTGGATAAGTATATAGCAAAATCCTTATAAAAACATCTGCATCCCCAGTTTCTGTTGCATTTCTGAAACCAATGGAAACACTCAATCATGCTGTTGGCTAGCAATCAAGAAACATAAGCACACATACAAACAATAGATACTGCATTTAGGTACATCAGAACAACTGAGTAAAGAAATCAAGAGGACATTGTACAAATCAGCTCCAATGAAAACCATCAAGAATTGGCTTCAGAGAGAAATTGGATTCAAATGCATCTCCATATTTCAAAGAAGGAAAAAAGAAAACTATCATGCACAACAATGCAAGCAAGAGACTTGACATCTGAGAGGACAAAAAAGCTTACTGATATCTCCACGCTCATCAATTGCCTCCCCGATGACATTGATAATCCGTCCCAATGTTGCTCGCCCCACAGGAACCTGCACCATTCAGTAGACACATTGCTGCTGCAGCCTAAATATTTACAAAGCGTGTGAATTATCTTCTGCTATTAGTCTGGGGTCCAGACAAACCATGACAGATGAGATCATGCATTGCCACTAGAAGATCATGCAAAGTAGGGAAAATCATGATGTCAGGTTTCCTTCCAGGAGGGAACAAACATGTGAATCAATAAGTTAGAGCAAGAAGAAGTGTAAACACCAAACCCTAATCGCCACAAAACACTCTGCACAGAAGGAAGCATCGGCTGCGCCGTACCTGGATCTGAGCTCCGGTGTTGAGAACTTTCTGACCACGGACAAGGCCGTCAGTGGTCTCCATAGCTATAGTCCTCGCTGTGTTCTCTCCCAAGTGTTGTGCTACCTCCAGCACAACCCGTGGAGGGTTGTCCTGCACCTCCAGAGCCGTGAGAATCGGAGGAAGGCCCTTGTCGAATTTACCACAGCTCCAATGACTGTGGCGATTTGGCCGATACTTCCAGCCCCGGTGAAATCAGCGGAAGTGTTATCAGTGGCAAATCCATGAGCCGCCATAGCTGCTGGAGCCAAACTACTACTACGGCCATTGAGAAACGAAGCATTGAGAAGACCTCTGGAGGTGGCATTTAGCACATTTCTGGACGAGCCTCCACGTCTACCTACGGATCCATTACTACTACTCCCGAAGCTTTTGGATTGCTGCTGCTTGGCAGCAGCCCGCCTTGCTCCTCCTCCTCCTCCTCCTCCTGCAGCTCTCCCGGAGCGCAAAACTGCAGCAGAAAGAGCCCTTTCTCCCAGACATCGGTCGATTCCTGCCTCGGTCTGGCGCTCCTGGTGGGGATCCCAAAGCACAGCACTAGATCCGAGCTTGTGGAGATTGCTCGCAGACGCAGATCTGGTTGGTTGCCGCGGAGAAGCGATTGTCGCCGTCGACGACGATGGTTGCCGTAGAGCGTCCGGACGGTGCGGGCAACGTTTCTCGGGCAGGCAGCTAGCTATGAGTGCGTACGTCTTCCGGACGGTGGAAAATTTCCTGACAGGCGTGCGTGCGTCTTCCGAACGATTGGAAATTTTTGTATAGCAGGGGAGTGCACGTCTAACGGTCGGTCTTTCTTGGGCTCTGTGACTTACGTGTCCAAAAAGCAGCCGGTGCACTTTTCGCTGTCATTAATCAAAGATTGCAGAGACACCCCTTATCAGGGTTTTTTTCTTAATTAATTTAAAATTCTACTTTTTTATATCGAAAAAAATCTGGCGAGATTTTCCACCAAAAAAGAAAATTCATTTAAATCTAAATTTAAATTAGTAAAACCTATAAATATCAAAATTCCCCTAATTTCTCTTGCAATACTACATTTATTTTTTAAAAATTTATATCTTAAAAAACCATGCACTTTGAAGCTTGTAGAGTAACATGGCTTGTGCTTGAAAATTGCTTAATTTTTGTTTGTGTTTTGGGTTTAAAAATAATATATAAATTTAAAACATTTTTTTAATAGTATTTTTTGTGCTTGACAACAGGACTAACATTCAAATGTCATTTTGTGATTCATAAAATTTATATATATATTTTAGGGCCAAACTTGCAATACCCACATTATTTATTCACAAAATATGCATTGTTTAATAAGGTTTGATCCTACAATATTTACATTCACCACGAAGAAAAAACAAAAAATAATGAAAAGAAAAAAAAAAAAAAAGGAAGAATGGAAAAATATAGTTATTATATAATATATAATTTTGAAAAAAATGTTTTAAAAAATCCCAAGAAAATAACTTAACACTGAAAATATTGCATTACTATAAGCATTTTTCCAATTTTCAATTTAAAATTTATCCCAAAACCCATATGTTCAAACACAAACATGTATTGAATTTATTTATTTTGTTGGGGGGGGGGGGGGGCGGGAGCGGGGGAGGGAGGGGGGGGTTGTACTTACCTACCTGCCTTGCCTACTTACCTACCAGCCTACCGCTATGATTTGCATGTTCTTAGGGCAACTTCCTGTTTGCACAGAAGAAGACGCTGCTCGCACCGTGGCGACCTTGACCCCATCGCTGCCGTTGTGTTGCCAGCCATCTCCACGAGCTCCGATCGTTTGTGTGCTTGCTTTCGGATTCTCGTAGCAGGAGGTGGTCATAGAGAGCGCACTCCAGCTATGTCCGGGAGAAGGGCTCTGGCCGAAGTGTTGCGCTCAGGGAGAGTCGTAACAAGGAGGGCTGCTGCCAAGCAGCAGCAGCAATCACAGGGAGCCTTCTTCTCTAGTAATGGATCCGTAGGCAGATGTGGAAGTAGCTCCTCCCGAGCTGTGCTCAATGCTACCTCTAAAGCTCTTGTCAATGCTTCTTTTCTCAACGGCCTTAATGGTGGCGTGTGTCCAGGAGCTATGGTGGCTCGTGGATTTGCCACTGACAATACTTCAGCTGATTTTACTGGGGCTGGAAGCATTGGACAAATCGCTACAGTCATCGGAGCTGTGGTGGACGTCAAGTTCGACAAAGGTCTTCCTCCAATTCTCACGGCTCTGGAGGTGCAAGACAACCCTCTTAGGGTGGTGCTGGAGGTGGCGCAACACTTGGGAGAGAGTACAGTGAGGACTATAGCTATGGAAACTACCGATGGACTTGTCCGTGGCCAGAAAGTTCTCAACACTGGAGCTCCGATCCAGGTAATCCAGACGCGCAGCCCCCGTGCCTTTCATGTGCAGCACAGTTTTTTTTGTGGCCATTAGGGCTTGGACGTGTCCTGCGCAAGAAAGAAAGTTTTACTTTGCAATAACTGATTCCAATGCCGCAGGTTCCTGTAGGTCGAGCAACATTGGGACGGATTATCAATGTCATTGGGGAAGCCATTGATGAGCGGGGAGACATTAGTAAGCTTGTTTCCCCCTCTAAAAGATGTCAAAGTTTTTGCTTCATGCATTCATTCTGCTTTCTGTTTTGTTTTGCATGCATTTGGAATCCAGACATCATTCTATGTCTCTTTTCAATGCAGCTGATTTGTGAAACCTCTTCTCGATTTGTCTTTGTGTTCTTTGTACAGGCATTGCGGGATTTTATTGCTTCTCTGCGTGTTTGTTTATTATGCCATGTATAGGCAATATGTTTTTCATTTGTGTTTATGTTTGGCAGGTAGAGAACACATTCTTGGGATCCATCGTGAAGCTCCAAGCTTCATTGAACAAGGGACAGAGCAAGAAATCTTGGAGACAGGAATCAAGGTTGTCAGGCTACTAAAGTTTCTTTCTTTTGGAATGAATGTACTTGCAGATAATGCACAGCAATTATGTCTCTCTGAGTGTGTTTTCTTGGGTACCTGAATGCTGAAAGTAGGATTTCTTTACTTCACATATTTTTTGGTCCAGCTTTTTCAGAGGCATTTGAGCTTCAACTCCCTTGTCCCTTTTGGTGTTTTGGTTTGTGTATTGGAAGATCTAGTATAGTTGGATGGGATGGAAAAATTAGGGTTATGATTATGCAAAAGGTAACTTACATATTGGCTTCTGTTGGATTTTCAGGTTGTGGACCTTTTGGCACCATATCAGCGTGGTGGTAAGATTGGTCTGTTTGGTGGAGCTGGTGTTGGGAAAACAGTTCTCATCATGGAGTTGATCAACAACATTGCAAAGGCTCATGGTTTGTAAAGTTCTTCAGACCTGTGATCATCTATTATCTGCTAGCATCTTGAGACCTTTAAGGTTTTAGTGCAAATGCAACTATCTGAAGTCCTTTTATGTTCCTGAAAGGGTATGTTGCATCTTTGCTTTTGCCAAACCCAGGTCTCCAAGCTTGCATTTTCAGATGCAGAGTTCAGTATTTGACTAAATAATTCATCAATTTTATTCAGTGTCTTGAAAAGGCATTATGAGCATAGACTTGAGGAAAATTGCTGCTTGAAAGGATGAGCATGTTCTGAGGAATGTTACAGTTGCTGATCTGATCAAATTGGTTTGAGGAGAAAAAAAAGAAAAATCTTAAGAAGGCCATAGAGTGGTTGTGCAAGTGTGAATGGTTCCATAGATGGCTGATCATTGTGTGTGCAACTGAGGCCTTATGGCAGTTGCTGGAGGTGCAGTCTCTCTGTTGATTGAAATTTGGCCATCCAACTGAAAACTCTGTGTAGGAAAGTGCAGCAGCTATGCCGATTCTTGTTGCTTGCGAATTTAAGCTGTGATGACAGGCAACTAAGTTTTATGCTCTGTTTATACGTGTGAAGGTGGTTTTTCTGTGTTTGCTGGAGTGGGAGAGCGAACACGAGAGGGTAATGATTTGTACAAGGAGATGATTGAGAGTGGTGTCATCAAGCTCGGAGAAAAGCAGGTGAATTTCTTCACTTTGTACTTAAGTTGGTTCCTGAATGGTGTCATAACTTTCTTGCTCCAGGATTATGTCCTCATTCATTTGGCGCTTGCCACAAATGACATTTGAAGAGCACGGACCAGGAAATTGTTGATGATTGGTTCAGAGATTTGTTGGTGGCAGTTGGAAAGCAAGTGTGCGCTGGTGTATGGGCAGATGAATGAGCCCCCTGGTGCCCGTGCTCGAGTTGGGCTCACAGGCCTTACAGTTGCAGAACACTTCCGTGATGCAGAGGGCCAGGATGTGTTGTTTTTCATCGACAACATTTTCCGATTCACTCAGGTAAGTTGTATGGTCGATATCTGGGCCTGTCTGTAGATTATTAGCCCTTTTTAGCTTGTAGGTTATGAAGATGTCAGGACTAGTTTCAAGGTTGTCAACTTTGTGTCCGAAAATTCACACAGAAATCAGAAGAATTGATTGTATGTATTTTCTGGAGGGACAGGCAATCAGAGGGATCTGAGGTTGTGTTGTATACATGTGCAGGCCAATTCAGAGGTGTCTGCTCTCTTAGGGCGTATTCCATCCGCTGTCGGTTATCAGCCCACTTTGGCAACAGATTTGGGAGGGCTGCAAGAACGGATTACCACCACCCAGAAGGGCTCCATTACATCAGTGCAAGCCATTTATGTGCCAGCTGATGATCTTACAGACCCTGCCCCTGCCACTACCTTTGCTCATCTTGATGCCACAACAGTGCTGTCTAGGCAGGTGAGTTCTTTGAGGGGCTGTATTGCACAGCAAAACCAGCTCGTGCTACCCCTGGAACACCCACATGGTGCTGTGATTCCTAAGTTTTTGAATCCTCAAAGGCTGCAAGTTCCATGATACATCTCACTATTGGCCATGGGCAAGCACAAGGACCAAGTGGCAAACTTGGTCCTAACAGAGACCCTAGAGCTTCATGTGTCAGCACTCTGTTTATGAATACAGTAATTGTTGGAATTTGTGCTTGTTTTGCTGTATTGGAAACTGGCTGATTGGGCTGCTCTTCAGCACGGTGCAGATCTGTGGAACATGAAAAGTCAATAACACATAAATTCTGTGGTGGTTTGGAATGTTCAGATTTCTGAGCTGGGTATTTATCCAGCAGTGGACCCATTGGATTCAACATCACGGATGCTGTCACCTCGCATATTGGGTGAAGAACACTATCACTGTGCTCGAGGTGTGCAGAAGATATTGCAGAACTACAAGAATTTACAGGACATTATTGCCATTCTGGGTATGGATGAGCTTAGTGAGGATGACAAAATGACTGTGGCTCGTGCACGTAAAATGCAACGCTTTTTGAGTCAACCCTTCCATGTGGCTGAGGTCTTCACAGGCTCTCCTGGGAAGTATGTTGATTTGAAGGACAGTGTTTCAGGATTCCAGGTGATTACATGCCTCTGCTTATCCCTTCTTGGATGTGTAGTTGAAATTTGAGTCTGATGCTTCTAGTATGCTCATTTTCTGGGAAAGTTATGCTGAATTTTATGGATGTAGTTGTCCTTTTTGGTGGTTAACCACTTCACCTCTGCACCCCTGGCATTTTGTGTAAAAGGTTGTTGCATCACTGCAAAGAATCTGTTTTAGGCATCAATGTCTGTTTCAATAGTTTTGGCAGAGAGTGTTG
Organism: Sphagnum tenellum; assembly: GCA_963921925.1. NCBI lineage: Eukaryota > Viridiplantae > Streptophyta > Sphagnopsida > Sphagnales > Sphagnaceae > Sphagnum > Sphagnum tenellum. The sequence continues at coordinate 12,637,960 of OY998143.1, read as the reverse complement.
TTTAGTCTCTTGCTGCTGCTTTCACTGTGACACATGTGTGATACAAGAAAGAAATGGGTTCGATGTGCAGGGAGTTTTGGCTGGGAAGTACGATGATTTACCAGAGCAAGCATTTTACATGGTGGGGGGAATTGAGGAGGTGGCACAGAAGGCTGAGAAAATGGCCAAGGATATGGCTTAGAACACTACAGCTAACCCTTGCTTGTGCTTATATGTAGCCCAGGCAGTGGGTAGAATGATGATGACGATGATGGAGAATGTGGCTCGGTTGCTAAGCACTGCAATAATTGAAGCAGGGGAGAGTAAAGGAGTTTGAATAGGCTCTGAATCATTTTGTGAGTATCCATTTTTCTTGACTATTTGGTCTGTGCCTTTGATGTGAGGTGGGCTCTCAATTACTAGTCATCCATACGAAAGTCGTTGTGGGCAGGACATATGGAAATAACATAAAATGCAGTGCACGAAAACTGTTGTTTCATGGATTTTTGGGCAGTGTAGTAGTACTGTACTGATTTAAAAGGTTCTTCCCCTCAATAATTAATGTATTGCTAAACTTAGAAACACTAACTTGGTGACATTTGGTCCAGGTGGTTTGCTATTAGTAGTCCCCTATGGTGCAACTATTTGCAGTCCTAGTTTTAATTTATAGGTTGGGTTGAAAAAAGAGTACAGAACTATACTTGCATGGGAGAGGGAAAAATATTTTTTCTGGGTTACATACTAAGCACCATTGGAGCTGCTTTGATTTCGATTCAAAGACATTTTATACAACACATGTCAAAGAAGTATATCGCTTGGTTAGTGTCTTGGTGGTTTCTTTTCTCTTCCCCCACATTCTCTCATTGAATCAAAATAAACTAATATAGTAAGACATTTTCCATAACACATGTTAAAATGTATATCATGTGGGTGCTCGTTGTAGGTTACAATCTCTAGTGATTTATAATTTTATTTTATGGTATATTTGAAATTATCCTTGTTAATCTAGCTAATGTGATTGTTTCATTTTGGCTATGAAATTGCACCTTCACGATGAAGACAAGATTTTTAAGATAGAATTGGGTGAAAAATGATTGCAAAACGTAAGTTAACATTAACCCTAAACCCAATGCACCCAAAAAAGACATTATTCTACACCAATTTTTCTAAGTGTTAGCTTTGCACCAACCAACCATACATCTCTTGACAAAATAATAGATTGGAGTATCTTTCCTAAGCCCACTCTAAGTCTCAAAGTTTTCCTTTTTTTTTTCTCTGATTTAGGGTTTAGGATTTTAGGTCTTTTTAGGTCTTTTCTATGTTCCTTTTTATTTCTTAGGGTTTTTAAAATTCTTTTTGTTCTCTTGAGCTTTTGTCAAACTATTTAGCAACATGATGAAATGTTCTTGCTACCATTGGTCTTGTGACAAAAATTCACAACATTATCAATAAATGTTTGACATTAGCATACACTTATTGAAGTGGATGAAATCAATGCCTAGGTGGAGGGCACGGGTGGGCTTTTCAATGACATACATGTTGCTTGTTGAAGGTCCTTTAAGATCAAAATGGGTCATTAGGAATAGAAATGATAAATAATAATATTACAACCTATGGGTAAGAAAAAGGGCAAATGTGGGGAATAAATAACACGCCTTATGGGTCCTACATTTGAGAATCTTTGGATTAAGGACTTAGGCTTGGACTCATGAATTATTTGATCAATTATTTTGAGTAAGTTGCCTTGATTAGATTTTTTTAAATTAATCATTCATCCATAAAATGGTGATAGTTCATAAAAGGTTAGTACGTGACATAATTTTATTGACTTGAAGTTGATAAATGATAAATTTAGTAAATGTAAATGAATGGGGTGATTAGTTATCCATTCTTTCCTTCAAATATTTTAAGTGGTTATGCGTGAAGCTTCAAGCTTATCCTCCCTTTCATGATGTTACATTATTAATTTGTTATTAAGTTTTGGGATAAGCTTTTTGTGGAATGAACACATGTCATAATAAATTGTTATGTCATATTGAGTATGAAAGTGTTCACAAAATAAAACATATATGTTTTTGATAAGTGTGATCCCCCATAAGATGAGGTTTCTAAATGCATGTGATGATAATAAGGGATTTTGGCCCCTAGGTAATAATAAGTCTAATTTTTTTTAATTTGAGGATTTTTGAAAGATGATATTTTGGGCTTGTGTTGAAACTTGAGATTAGTCCTAAAAGAGTTATAATAATATCTTGAAGGATTTTGGTTTCTTCTATTAGAGGATTTTTTGAAGATTATATTTTTTGCATGGTGAAATATTTGAGTTTCCATAATTCTTCTTCTTCTTTTGCCTTTTAAGATGGGTTTTTAATGTAAATGGCGAGGCCACAAGTGTGACACACCCCCTTGTTGATGGTTTGTCATCAGATCTGAAGTATCCATAAAAGCATTTGCAAAGAAAACAAGTATTTGCAAAGAAAACTCCCCAGTACTTGAAAAACAAAACATATGTTTCATTCATGGATGGGGGAACTTAAGTTTAGACAATTATGTAATTTAAACAACTCGCATTTTTTTCTGTATAATTGGATTATAGTATGTTGGGTAGGAGGGATTTTGTGATGTAGCCACACTGGCAATCATTGACAAGAAGAGGAATTAGCCAAATTTGGCTACAAATTCAGAGATGAAAGTAGGAAAAATCCTCATGGAAAAATCCTCCTCATCACCATCTCTGTGGAGATGAATAATTGCAGAAGACACGGAGCTGAAGAGTTTTTTGCTATTCCCAAAAGCCCCAAAACAATTTACAATCTACATTTCACCCAAAAAGAATGCTATAATTTTTTTCAAGGACCAAGTTCCGCCTCTTTGAACCATCTGCTTGCTTGAGCTCTCTCCCTCCTTGAGCTTTGCATCTTCACAATGAAGAAGCATAAAACTGACATTCAAGTTGTGCTTCTTCATCTGTAGACCCAACTCCCTCCTCCTGAGATTTGTCTGAACTCCATAGAGGTGGTTGCAAGCTGAGCTTTACATCCTTGAATGTTTGAGAGTGAGTGCATTGGCCATGGCCATGGCTCGTTGAGCAGCTTCTTCTTGCAAGAAGCTATATCATTAATGCTCCACAATCTTCTTCAAGCTTATGGTCATTCTTCTTCACAATCTTGTTGCATGATCAGTGGAGAAAACAAAGCAAAATTACAGATGTCATTCAAGTTGGATGTCGGGGATAGAGGTACATGATTGGATATTGGGGAAAGAAATACATCATGGTGATGAGTGCTCTCCATTAGCTCTGCCAGAAATGCATCTTCAAGCTCTAGAGCATCATGATCCACAAGCCCTCTGTTTGCAGACTCTGGGAATATGCTGCTCAGGCTAGCAGCTGCTGTTGTTGCAAAATATGTGGCATCCAATGACATGAAACTGTTGCTGATATCTGCTAAAGCTGAATCCCTAGTGCAAGTTCCTCCTCCTCCTGTTGGAGAAGAAGCATCTGCTAAAGAAACCTTAGTGCAAGCTCCTCTTCCTGTTGGAGGAGAAGCATCTGCTAAAGAAACCTTAGTGCAAGCTCCTCCAAGGCCTGTTGAAGAAGCTGCATGTGCAGCAATGGCAGCAGCAGTTTCAGGGCAATCTGCTGATAGAAAAGCTGTCCTATCTGATGACATGAAGTTGTTGCTGCCATCTGTTGCAGAATCCGTGCAAGCTTCAACTGCAGGAGAAGCATGTGCAGGAGGAGGACGAGAAGGAGGAGGAGCAACAGCAGTTTCAGGAGGACCTGCATCTGTGGCGGCAGCAGGATCTGAATCTGTGGCAGTTGTTTTGGGGATGAGGAAGTTCAATCGAGCTTTGGGTCCGCGCATCTTCAGAGCTGCAGTATCATACGCTACAGCAGCTTCTTCGGCGGTGTCGAAGGTCCCCAGCCATACCCTGGCACCTTGTCGAGCCGAGTCGCGGATCTCGGCTGCAAATTTTCCCCACGGCCTTTGCCTCACTCCTCTGTACCGCGTCCTCCACTTCTGCGGATTCTTTCTTGGCGTGGTATCGGAGGCTGGAGTGAACTCCTGCGGTTTTGGTGCTGCAGTAGGAGCAGCAGCAACCGATCTCTGCATCAACAACCTCATGGCAGTAGCTTCAGGAAAAGCAAGAGGTCTGGCTGAGCGGTACGTCAGACTGCGAGGAGCTGGTTGCGGTTGTTGCAGTGAAGCCGACGTAGTTTCATGATCAGCTCCAGTAGCTCTTTTCAGAACTTGCAACAGTTGATAATATTCCGCACCTTGAAGAAGACGATGATGGGTATCGAAGGAGACCGAGCTTGCATATTCGGCAAAGCCGGCGCCGCCCAAGCTCGCTAACCATGACGAGCTTTCCGAGTTCGCAGCAGCAGCTGGATGTATGGACTCTTTAGGACGATTCTCAGCTTGCGGCAAGTCCGTCCATAAGGAGGATTCAGCTCTGTTGTGCAGCAGCTCGAACCTCGGAGAAGCTAGGAGCTCTGAGCTTGTTGAAGAAGGACGCGCAGAAGCTGCAGCCGGACTAGCTGCGGCACTGTACACTGCTGCATCGAAGGAAGCAGCAGCAGGAGCTTGTTCTAGTCTTGGATCTTCATGTGCAGATGCGGCGGCCGGCATGTTCATGTCTTGGTCGTTCACGACCAGCTGCAAATCTGAGCTGAAGCCGCGATGATGCCGCAGCTTCCAGTGGGACCCATGAAGATCTAGTTCTTGTTCTTCTTCACGCGGAGGTTGATCTGCCGAGGATGCTGGAGCTGGTATGATCTCATGCAGCAGCGATACATCATCATCACCTAAGTCTTTCCGGAGGGTGCTGCTGGCAACAGGAGCTGCAGGACCAGTGCTAGTAGCCGTCTTCACGAGATGGCCAACTTTCTCTCGCAAACATTCCGCGAACAGCTTCTTCCCCAGAGAGTTGCGAAGATTTCTGGCGATAACCCAAGCCTTTTGCAACTTTCTCCGGGGCTCGGCGAGGGCTTCCTCTACACCGGAGGATCTGAGGTCATCTTGGGGCCTGGATCTCTTCAGCTCGATGAGCCTACAGCTCTCAGCTTGCGTCGACAACAATTGCAGCCCCGGCTCACCCAGCTTGCTACGGAAGCAGCTGGAACTTATAGATTCCGGTGCAAAGCTCTGAAAACCGTTACCTGAAATTGTTGTACACGGCGGGGATCCACACTGCTCACTTGTTGTGGTTTGCAGCAAATCCACTGCGGATTCAGCTTTCCGAGCAAGAGCTTCCAAAGGATCGACACCACAAAGACGACCATGAAAAGCAGCTTGAATCTGCACACCACCACTTCCTTCACTCGATCCCCATGAGCTGCTGGACCTCCTATCACAACTACCACTACTAGTACGAGAACTAGAGCTGGTTCTTCCGCCAACTACAAATGTTGCATCAACTGCTGCTGCTGACACTGCTGATGCTGCTGCTATTGCACCAGCACCAGCACCAGCACCATCTGCCACTCTGCTCCGTGTCCTTCCCCCGAAGAAGTTCATGGTCACCACTAGTCACTCACACACCACCACCATCACCCACACCAACAAGCAGCAAAACACAACAGAAAGAATATCATCACATCTCATGACTCAATCAAGCTCCCACATGAATCTTGACATGGAGCTTGTCAAACATGAAGCTTCACATGGAGCTTGACAAGAAGCTCCAGTTGAAGCTTCCGTGTTCACTTGCTCTCTCTCCTTCCTGCAATCCAGCTTCACCTCAAAAGCTTCAAGTCAGAGAGAGCTTCACTACTATGTTGTCTCTTCTATCACTCCAACCTCACCACCATTTGTGCTATGGTCCACAATCCATGTTTCTCCACTTTAGAACTGAAAAAAAATCAAAAACTCCACAACTAAAATAACTCCCAAATAGTCAAACCTATCTAACTAAACATGAACCTACTACAAACCTAACCCTAAACCCTAAACCCTAAACCCTAAATGAACCTACAAGTCCCCGAAACCTATGTCACTTCAAATCAACCTACAACAAGTGCCCTAAACCTACCTATCTAAATGATCCTACAACAAGTCCCCTAAACCTACCTATCTAAATGATCCTACAACAAGTCCCTTAAACCTACCTATCTAAATGATCCTACAACAAGTCCCCTAAACCTACCTATCTAAATGATCCTACAACAAGTCCCCTAAACCTACCTCGCTATATGAACCTACAACAAGTCCCCTAAACCTACCTCACTAAAGGAACCTACAACAAGTCCCCTAAACCTACCTCACTAAAGGAACCTAGAACAAGTCCCCTAAACCTACCTCACTAAATGAACCTACAACAAGTCCCCTATATAGTAGACTAGGGTTCAACTTCCACATTGACAAGACCAATAATTTTGTTTTTGTTTTGTTTTGGTAAAAAATAATACCTTTACAAAAATTATTAAATTGTTTTCATGATTTACATATTGTTATATGACCTTGAGTGAATTTTTTTTGGGGATGTAGCTTATGATAATTATGATGGTTTTCCAACACCTTATTAGCTTCATATTTTTCAAGAAATATGAATTTGTTTCACTATTTTTAAGGATCATTTAATGATGATACTAGCCCTAGGGTGAAGTATAAAAAGTCCCATGGTTTGACCCATGTCATCATGCACTATTCTCATCTTTTCCAAAATGGTGCAATCACTAAACAACTCCAAACCCATCATCATCTCTTACCAAATTTATTAATTATTATCATATTTGAGATTTATTCTTCATTTTCCTAAGCAACAATCCCAAGTTATATAGTACCTAAACTATCAACTCCTGCAATTGCCACAACTTCAATTTAGGCACAAATAAGAGAGAACATGAGGTCTCTAACATGGTCCAGGGTTTGTGCATGAATGAGTTGCTCACTTTGGGTAATAAAAGTCCCAAAAAAAAAAAAAAAGTCTATGTGAATTGTTTTTTCACAATTCCAATTTTGATCCCAAATCTACCCAAATGACTAGTTTCTAGTTTCATGATTGAATTCTTGTGCCAATTCCAACAAAAGGGGGAGCCCAAGTTTTCCCTTCAAATGTTTTTGGTATAAACTAAATCAACATTGTGTGCACCAATTTCTCGGATAGAAAAAATAAAAATAATTAGTGAGGGTGAAAGCAATCCTTTCAATGTTCATATTAATGAGTAATGTGACTTCAAAGGCAGCCTAGATTTATATAGGAAAATAATTACATAAATATATGTTGATTTAATTTATTTTTTAAAACATTTACATTTGAAAATTTTGTTATTTCTAGATATATATATATAGGATTCAAATTGTACAAAACATCGCCCAAATATCATCCAAGGGGAGATTTAATCAATCTTTTTTTTAATTAATTGAAAATTTGGAAACGGGTGGAAAAACATTAAATCGGTTAAGCAAGTGGGGATTTAAATCTTTGAATTAGGTTTAGGGTTTAGGAGAAGTTTTTAATTGAAAACTAGCTTAATCTCAAATATAAAAAAGACATGTTAATCTTTTGAAATAATCTCAACATATTCAAATGAAATAACACATATTTACATTTGTATGAAATTGAAAAGACACAAAGATTTCAAAAGACATTGAAAAACATTGAAGAAATCTATTTTTCTTTCGATATCTTAGGATCCATAAGGACGTTTTGAAACATTACAATTTGTAAAATTAAAAAAAACACAATTGGTTTAAAATTGATAAATTTTTAGTTTAAAATTGTCTTTTTTACAACTTATGACTATAGCCCATCCCACCTAAAACGAGCTCCGATAAAATCCTCGTCACTTGAATTTCAGACCAAAGAAATTAAACGTATTGTTGTCGAGTACAAAAAAATACGATGAAAAATTTCACCTCCAATTTGTTGGGTGGCTTTCCATGGAAATTCACCTTTTGTGCACGGAGGATTTAAAGACTTCTAGAAGAGAAAGGAACAAACCGTACTCACAAGCAACAATTTATAAAGTTTTTCCCAAAAAATAAATAAATTTTTTTAATAAAAAGGGGGTCTTTTTTTTTTCTTGATTCTTTTTGAAAATATTCAAAACTCTAAACCCTAAGACCATGAAAGGTTCTTAACTCTCTTTTTTTCTTTTTTTAAAATCATATTTTTTAAAAATTCAACATATGGGCCCCATTTTCCATGTTCCACAATTTCAACCTTTCATCGGGTTTAGGGTTTAGGGGCTAAAGAGTGTGGGTCGGAGTGGCCGGTACAGGAGCTTTATCTTTTTGGGCCCCCATGTTTTCTGGGCATTTTATTTTTATTCCATCAAAAGCAAAAGTACTACCTATTAGCTTTCCGTCTTCTTTTAAGGCACCCAAAAAAAAAAAACAAAAAAAAAACAAAAAAACAAAACAAAAACAAAAAACAAAAGATTTTGACTAAGTTAAGAGGATTACCTTATAGGCCTTGTAAATTCAAAATATTTGAAATTAATACGATAAGCTTTTGTTTTGGTGACCTTAAATTAAATTAAATAATTTAAACGTTTATTAGGTGACAATTTTTTATGATAAATAAATATTAAGCCAACTATCTTAAGTTAAATAAGAAACTAACCAATTGGAATTTATTATTATTTTTTCAAATTTCTTAGGTGGGTGGGTTGGCCTTTGTCCACAAGAGGACTTACATGTCCTAGAAGAAAGTCGAAAAGTTTAGGAATCATGCTAATCTTTTGTTTAAATATGAAGACTTCAAAAAAAAATTTCCTCATAAGGTGGTGACAATGGACCAATGTTTTTCCCCAAAAAAAAAACAAAAAAGCCTTTGTAGTCGTTGCAAGGGCCTTTTTTTTTTAAATGTCACTATAAAAATTGACGTATAAAGAACATTTTTTGATCAAATTGGCCATTCTAGATGTAATTGATGATTTATTGGTGAAATGAATTATATGGATGAACTTTGACAACATGAATGGAATTGAATTGAATTGAATTGAATTGAATTTCAACCAATGATTTCATCCAAAGTGTTTTTTTTAACTAAGGCCAAGTTCATGTTGTTTAGGGTTTAGGGTTTAGGGCTATGACATCTTGTGTGTCACGAAGAGCTTTCCGCACAAAGTCACATGTTCGGTGCACACGAATGGTCCCATAGCACGGCACCATCGTCGGAGGCTCCGAGGCCGTACTAGAGAAAGGAGAAAAACTTTCATTTATTATTTATTTCATCGCACTTGCTCCGGAAGTTGTGCTCGGACCTGGATTGAAAAATTGTAGGGTAATGCCCCCCCAAAGGAATGTGACATAGATAACCGAAAAAAGGGCCCATTTCTGGGGGCGGCTGTGAATAAATTAATTAAATTTTTGTTTTATTTCTTTAGTGAAATGCCTCACAACAAGAGCATCCTTGTATACGGCTTTTTATTTCTTTTTTTTCCAAAATGTCCTCGATATGGCCACCGTACATAGGCAACCCGTCCCCACTCCATGCAAATTTTGCTTTATAATGTGCTCTCCAAATACACTATTTTTTGGTTTTTTTGGTTGTTTTTTGGTGAGGGAGGGCTTTATGCTCGGTGTTAAACTATGAGAAACACTTTGCCACCATACCCGGAATCATGTGCACCATGTGACCTTAGTAAAGATGGGTGGGAATCTCGACATAACTTGGGCCAAGGCAAATTGTGTCATCCTTTGCCGATTTTTTTGTCCAAAAAAAATATAAAATAAAAATCATTAACATGAATGTCGCTTTTCATGTCCAAATTATACAAGAAAATTAAAATTAAAAATTGAAATTGACATAAAATAATTTTGAACTATTGGTAACCATATGGGAACTTATTATGAAAGACATAATTTTATTCATAACATGAAGAAATTGGAAACACAAAACACCAAAAAGGAACAAAGTTGTAATGGAATAAGGTCATATTTTTTAGATTGGTGTTGAGGACAATAAAAAAATCATTTGTCTTTGGGTGGGGGAAAGGTTTATATTTCCATATATAATAACCATTTAAAGACCTAAATCATATGGTGCATGGTCCAAGGAACCTTTTGAAATACTTAATACTAAATGGAAAATGAAATGTGGTGGATAAGCACCATTTATTAGATGAAATGTGAATGACAATCAATGAAATTCGTTTGATATGGATGAAAATAATAATGTCCATGGATGAAAAATTGATGTTTGTAAATGAACAACAAGCTAAAGTGAATGAAATATTTTGTTGGGCATAAACATTATCAAATGAGGCAAAAAGGTGTTGAATCATGGTGAAAACTAAAAACAAAATTGTAAATATGTCCATGTAATGCAATTTGAAAATCATGATTATCATGGCAATTTGTATTAAAAGATTAATGCACTTGTGATAGGAAATTCGAACTAAAAAATTTGTTAAATCTAATTTTAAGTTTTGGTTTGAATTAAAAACTTTTGAAATTGAACCTTATTGTATCAAACCATGTCCATTTTATAAAAGGGCCCTTTGAGTTTTTTAAATTTAATACAAGCTTATTGATGATTAAAAAAAAATGTTTGGGTGATAGGAAATTATAGGTCACATTCAAAATTCACACCAATTTTTTAAGATATGTAATTTGAAATTTACATAAATACATTTCAATTTTCAATGCACATGAATTTCAAAGTTTTTTTTTTATCACATATTAATGTGGTATACTATTAGTGTTGTAACATGCAAAGATTGAACTTCCAATATTGAAAGCAATTAAATTATGAAAAAATCATTTTGATATGATTTGAAATTTTAATCATTTTTCATACGAAACAAGAAAGCAATGCATTTTCAAAAATAAATATGCTTTCAACATTGAAGGTAAACAAAGTATTGAAGCAAAAGTTTTCAACCACAAATTTCATTTTATAATAATTTGATTTTGGGCCAAAAGGACCCATTAAAGTCCTTTTGTAAATAACAACACGAATTCATTTGATCTTGCTTTTTTACAATTAATGATTAAAAATATATTAATATTTTTATAATGACCTACATTGGTGTAAGTTATAAGATATCATCCATGATATTGGTTCAAAATTTGCATCCAATTCCAATCCCAAGTCCCCAAAGAGGTTGGTTGTATGATCAAGTTTTATTTTAATTCTAGGAATTTTCTAAACCTATAGTCTAATACATGATAATCACTTAAGGGATTTGACATAATACCCTAAACTAATCTACTACATTGATACAAAATAGACTTTCGTAGAGAGAACAAGTTTGCCAAAGTATTTGTTATATTTATTTGGCTAAATATGTTGCATGCATCATAAAGTTTGAAAACTTTATTATTATTATTATTTATTTTTAGTACAGTTGTCCAAGGTTTAGTATTTTATTAGTGTATTTTAGGCATTGAGACAACTTGGATGGTATGAACTTAATTCACCATTACAATATCATGAATGATTTACAAATTTTTCAATTTATTTTATATTTTATATTTGTATTATGTTCATATTATAAAGATAATATCTCAATATTGTAATTATATTGCATGTACATCCTTGAATATAGATGATGTAACATGTTGCACAATTTGGATACAAAATTTATATAATTGTGTTAATTTGATATTGTCTTGATTCTATAATGTGTTATTTGTTTATTAATAGCAGGAAAATAATACTTCATTGTTGTCCAAATTAGTTTGCAACAATCATTAGATTATGCACATTTTGTAAACTTAAATTATACATGTCACAAGCTCCCTTTGTCTAAATATCTAATCCATAAAACATAAAACCATTGTAACTATAAAAAGAATTGTTGCTAGCAGTGTGAAACATTGTGCAAGTAGTCTTTTGTGATTCTTGCAACTTGATTTGTGGCTCAATGAGCCTTATATGGTTGGCCTCATCCCCAATGTAACTTTAACATTGTGCAAGTAGTCTTTTGTGATTCTTGCAACTTGATTCGTGGCTCAATGAGCCTTATATGGTTGGCCTCATCCCCAATGTAACTTCAACATTGTGTTAGTAGTCTTTTGTGATTCTTGCAACTTGATTCGTGGCTTAATGAGCCTTATATGGTTGGCCTCATCTCCAATGTAACTTCAACATTGTGTTAGTAGTCTTTTGTGATTCTTGCAACTTGATTTGTGGCTCAATGAACCTTATATGGTTGGCCTCATCCCCAATGTAACTTTAACATTGTGCAAGTAGTCTTTTGTGATTCTTGCAACTTGATTTGTGGCTCAATGAGCCTTATATGGTTGGCCTCATCCCCAATGTAACTTCAACATTGTGTTAGTAGTCTTTTGTGATTCTTGCAACTTGATTTGTGGCTCAATGAGCCTTATATGGTTGGCCTCATCTCCAATGTAACTTTAACATTGTGCAAGTAGTCTTTTGTGATTCTTGCAACTTGATTTGTGGCTCAATGAACGTTATATGGTTGGCCTCATCCCCAATGTAAGCCTCAAAGTTTGAGAAGGATTTTCCATCCATATAAACAAAACTTGCAAGAAACAAACAACTTAGTTGTTAATTGTACCAATTTGAAAAATAATGCTCTTATGATAAGAATTGTGATAATAGAGTTCAGTCTAGCCACCAAACTAACAAACGTACACAACATCATTTATGCTTTCTACAGATTTCAAAGCACAAGCAAGTGGGTTATGACATAAGCATCCTTTTCTATTGGGGAACATAATGCACACAACGAATTATGAACATTGAAGTTGTAGTTTAGAGAAAATGGACAAGGGACACCCTGAAAAGAATTGCAAAATATAAAGCATAAAATATAATAATCTACAATCTACACGGGCCACACCAAATAGAAACACACGTTTGCAAGTTGAATAAAATAACCACAATCTAATGCAACCACAAAAAGATTTTGATCATTGAAGTAGCCACAAAGTTGTGCAAAATGCATGCAAAATCACAAAATCCTAATGCATTGAAATCATATTCATACCTAGTTCCATCACCACTCATTAGTATTCATACCTAGTATCGCTAGAGCTCCTCATATTCCTACCTAGCTCCATTGCCACAAACATGAATATTGGCATCATTTGTAATATTGCAAAATCCAAGAGCCAAGCCAATCTAATATGAAAGTTCTAAACCTTAAAGACATACCCACCTTGCTATGAGTATCACCTTGGGTACATAGACAACTTCATACCCAATTGATATGTTCTTTAATATCAATACATACACCAATACTATATACCCAAGTTGCATTCTTTATATCGATACAACACTCCAATAATGACAAAGGGAAAGAGGAGGTTGATATAGAGAAAAAAGTAAGCTCGTGAATCAAAAGCCGTCACATAGACAAACTAAATTATTTTTATTGTGTAAATTTATGTTCTTGTCATTTAGCTAAGTTTTGTTTACATTTTAAATTGTCCTTTGAGGTATTTGTCATTTTGATATATATATATATTTTTTGCAACACACTTTTACTATCTAACTCTTAAAACACTTGATAGGTCAAAATGTTTTATTTGGAATTGGAAATGGATGTGGATTATTATTGTAGTACATGGGTCAAATTGACAATTATAGTTGAACATTTAATTAATTTTTAAAAAAACAATTTAACATTTTTTCAAAATTATTTTTATATTCAACAAAAGGTTGAGCTGCTAATTAGCAAATTGATAGATGTCAAGAATTATTTAGCTAAAAACTGATGCCAATTGCACCTTCATGAAATTAAAAGTGATTGAGTAGTTTACTTTTAGATCAATGGAAGAGTCCCTATTACTCTCTCTTCTCAAGCTACCAACTTTGTCATGTGCACATACTAGTCAATCAATTATTTTCTTTGTGAAACTTCTTATTAAACAAGAACCATTGAATGGGAGGGGGAAAAAAAAATGGGGAAACAACAAAATATTTATATTTTTCTAATTTTTTTGACTTAAAAGTTTCACAAAAAAATTTAATTAATGTCAAATTGACCCAGGTACTAATATATATAGTTTACTAAATGTGAATTCTCACATGGATTTTGTAGAATCACTTTCACATTTGCAATTAAAAAATTGCAAGGCTTCACACTTCATTTTGAAAACCATGTATTGAATTGACTCTTTTTTTCATGAGTACCTAACTTGGTCATCATATATGTCATGTTATGATGCACATGTTAATGTCATGTCAAAAGTTTTTTTGTTTTTTGGCCGGCAAAGCTTTAAATCCAACCTTGGGCATCACTTGCCTGATCCTCCCCTAACACCTTAATCTTTCATTGCAATCTGATTATCTCTTGCTTGATCTTTGGCCAAATTTGCTTAAACTTTGAATTGAACAGTTGGATTTGCAATCCCATTCAGTAGACTGGATTGGGTGTCTAGTTACAGCTTCAAATAGATGTAAAATGGCTGTAAAACAGGATTCCCGCCAAATTGGTGTAAGGATTTGAACTTAGCAATGTCAGGTTCATCAGTTGGAGTGGGCATCGCCACTCCAGTCCTACTATCAATGGTTTGATGTTCTGTTGATTTGAAAGCTCTACATTCCTCACCCCATTTACAAAAGTACTTCAATTGCCGAAACTACTTGGTGAATCAATGAAATGTTCCTTTTGCTCCGCAACCCCATACTTGCACAATGGAATGAATGGAGCAGCAAATATATTAGAAAGCAAATGTGAAGGGGGTGCCCAACAGATGATGCCACCACTCCACACCTAAACTTAGTCTAGCACATTCAAAACGTTTCACACAAAGAACATGTCAATGCCAGTTAACATTCCCTAAGTCTCACATTCACGGGCTCACTTAGATAGCATCCCCTGTTGGCAACTCATGAACACCATCCAAACACCCTCAATGCTTCAACGGTGGAGAACATATCAACAAGGCTACTTACTATACCTATGAGACTAATCATGAGCATTCTCTCACTGGACACATCCAGCAGTAACCATAAGGATGATGCAGGACTTTAGGCCCTGCCGACAAAAGAAACATAGAAGAAATGGTGAGCAGTGTCAAGCCCTAGAAAATCAGACAGCTAGAATGGACATCTAAGAATTGCAGATTTAGGGCAAGTTTTTGAATTATCAACTGAAGTCACCCTGGACAGGATACATTCAACTTGATTCGAGATTCCAAAAACTTCCTTGCAGAGTCCCCCTACAAAACTGAGAGCTAAACTCTGGACTCACACACTGGAAGGTTCCCATCACAAATTCTCACAACTACATTGAACCCACAGCCCTGAAAGCAAATGGCTTCCTTTCCAAAAGGATCATGCACCAGATTCAATGATCAAATTTCCAGCTTTCAAGAACGTTGGAAGTGCTCTACAAAACATCTTAGCAACAATGCAGCTGAAGATGAAAAAAGAATTGACATTAGGGAGATGAGAGTTGCAGAGAGAGACTGAACTCTGAGTCTCTACTGGAGACATTCAATAGAACAGTCAGAACCCAGTAGACTTACAACCTACAGACAAAATTAAATAGAAACAGTGACAAAATGATGAAAAGATGCAGGTATACTCATGAATCGGATAGAAATTCTACAGACCAGTGAAGAAACCCCAAACATGACTACAAGCAGCAAATACAATATGACAGCATCTAACAATTTAAGATTCTCAACTTACACCTAGAGAAATGTAGCCGACAGAAATAGACAATGTGGCCTCTTCTCCTGCCAGAAAGTCTTGACATTCCGTCTCAACTGCCTTCACAAATAGCCTATCTCTTACTGGAATCTTTGTCTATTGATATTGCAACTTGAGGTGTGCAGCAACAGTGGGCATTTGCAGAGTTGACAACCTCATCTTGTGAAAAATATTTGGTAGAAAATTGAAATCACTGAAGAACAAGAGGTAGGACTAGTCTCTCAATATATCCAGCCATTAACTGATAGACCTGATTCTGGAAATACTACTCATTCTGTTGGCATATACTCAAATGGTTCAGGGGGTGGAGGTTCATTGTCCTCAACAACCACAGTGGAAGCAGGTGCATTGGGTGATGGCCCTGTATTCCCTGCTGCGGCAGATGCAGGAGAGTCTGTTGACACTAGCTCTACTGGTTCTGAGGGTTCTAAGTCTCTCAGCATGACAAATCCAGAAGGTGCTCGTTTCAATTTCAATGGAGCATATCGGGAATTCTCATTGAACTTAATGTATTTCTCTTGAGCAGGGACCACACGTGCTGGGTTACTAAGAACTTCAAATAGGGGCTCAGCAGAGGTGGACTTTTTGCTGTCTACTACCCCTTCAACATCCATTGCATTTTCGTCTCTTGCAGTGGCAGTGCTCTCATCATCTACAAGGATTTCAGCATTACTATTTGGGCCATCAGGAATAGACTGGTTGTTAGAAGGTAGGGTTGCAGTAGCCTCCTGCACAATACTCTTTCCAGATCTGGATTCCAAATCCTTCCTGGCACCTCTAGCTTTGGCCCTCACAGATGTGGATAGTACTGCAGTTGGCAGTTTCACTGCAGAAGCAGTGGTAGGAGGAGCCACAGATGGAGGGTACCCAAACATTGATGGCTTTGCTTCAGAAGTGAAATCAAATTTGGGCATCCGAAGATCCTCATTGAGACCAATGAAGGCTGTGGGCACAAAGGAGAGACTAATAAAGTAAATAAGCGGGTACCAGTACCAGAACTGACTGAAGACTGCCATACCAACAACCGCAGTCACACGGTCATGCCCAGTTCGGGACTGCAACATGATGGCCACATTCCGACCCCCTGCATCTAGGATTCCCTGGGCAAGAATGGCCCCCATCTTGCTCATTGTTTCCTCATGCTTGTCATTGATGATTTTCTCAAGCTGCCGCCTAAAGCTGCCCACACGAACTTCACGAGCCTCTGTTGTCTGCAACATAACCATAGCCATCGCAATCAAAGCTCCCTGTCGAACAAAATCGACTGCATCAGATGTGAGGGGCTCCAATAGAGAAATGGCTTCACTTGATCCAGAACCTGCACATGAGATTCCCACTGCCATCGCAGCTCCATACCTCACATGAGCATTGTATGACTCTGAGAGTAAGGAGACTATTCGGGGAGTTTGTTCTGGTTCTGAGCAGAGCACAAACCCTAGTGCGAGCACTGCTGTCCTCCGGACATCATCACTTACATCTGAGACAGCAAAATGTAAGAGCCGCCGAATGGCACTGTTATTTGCAGTGCCTTGATATGCCATTGCAATGGCATACATACCTCCATACCGCAGGATAGGGTCTTGGTCTCTCGTCATTTGCTCAATCAGGGTATCTGCCTCCTCCTCTCGGCCATACACTACCAGTGCAATGCCAAGTGCTAAGCCTCGAATGATCTTCTCATGCTGAGTATCATGAGCATAAGTCAACATCTCATGTGCCTTCTCACTTGCTGTTCCCACCATGAGTAAACCAATGCTTATACCTGCTGCCTCCCCTGCCACTGCATTGTCGGTGTACAACACATTCTTTATATCTTCATAAATCTCCTCATCTGCAGTTCCAAGTGCAGCCAGACCTAACCCTAAACATGCCCCATGTTGGATAACATCATTACTAGTGTTCCGTAGACTCTCCAGCAGGAATTGCTTGATGCCCTCTCCATGGTTGGCATGAATCAGACCCAATGCATACAGTGCACCTCCCTCAGAATACGGGCTTCCTCCCCCTAGACCTCCATTTTGGGGCAAGTAAGGAGCCATGAGGGATCTGCCTTGTTGGAGATGACCACGATGAATCACCCCTAAGCCTGCAGTGGCACTGAACTTGGCCCAATTAGTGGCCCTGCTCAGCCAGTCCAGATTCTCCCGCAAGAAGGTGTCAACGGTTGTGCCAGCATGCATAAGGGCGTTCGAGTAAATGGTTGCACTGTGGCCCACACTGTTGCGCATCTCCACAGAGTGCTTTATAGTTTTCAGGATTGCAAGGTCTGACCTGTTGTGGCTGTACAGGAACTGAAGAGTGAGGCTGATTGGCGTCTCTCCAGACAAGATTGCCTTCAACTTTGACAATCTGTCAGCATATGGAGACCTCTCTGGTAATCTCTCTGATGCAGAAGCAGTGTCTCCACTTCCACCAGCCGGGGTGCTCAAAGTTGCAAGCTCTTCAGATGTGTCCATAGCCATGGGGCCACCATCAGTCATGGCACTGATACCATTCTCATTGTGTGCACCAACAACTCCATTTGCAAAACCTCCCACTTCTGGATTCAGTGCTCCAGCCACAGCCGGCTCGGGCAACCGATCCCTAACATTCAACAGAAACTTCTGGTACTCATTCTCGAACAGATCAAAAGCGACTTGATAAGCCAAAAGAGTATCATTCTTGTCACCCTTCAGCAGCTTGTCCAGAATGTTTGCTACTGTGGACGGATCATCCAGGAACATGAGGCACTGGCATATGCTCAAGTAATCTGGCTGTTGCAGGTTCTGATAACTCTTAACCAGAAGCCTGAGAACCTCATGCCGGAACTCACGCCTGTTAACAAAAGTCTGAGAAATTCGAAGGCAATAGGAAAGCATGGCAGGTGCGTTCTCACTCCTGATGATTGCTTCTTCCAATTTATCAAGACGACGACATTCAAGTGCAATCCCTACTGCCTGTTGAAACTTACCATCCTGCATGCACTTGTCCAGCATCCGCTCCACGATGGCCACAAGACGGGGATCCAGGGGCATAGACTCGGATTCCGTCTCCGATGCTTTGACACTCAAAGAGATGTACTCATCGACGCATTTGGCCACCAAAGTCTGCACATACTCCGAGTCTTCCGACACATCAAACAGAGGACCTGCACCCAAGGCATAGATGAGAGAATCGTTCAACTCCCCAAGGTGATAAAATACCTTCGACGCTACCAACGCCGCCAACTGCCTCTCATGAAACTGCTCGTCCTCATAAAGAGATTCGATAGCCGAGATATTGGTAGATATCTCCGGCCAGAAGTTGTCTACAAGCACGTTTAGGTTTGTCAGTGCGTGCAACTTCAGCACCGGATGTTGCTCCTGCAACATCGCCAACAGCCCACTCGCCGTACTCACCACCGTCATCTTGAAGCTTTCTTATAAAAACACGTCTCGTGCCGTCCCTGAAAGTTTTCCGCCTCCCTCGCACAGATCCGTCGTCTACTGCGAGCGAGAGAGAGAAAAAGAGACACACACAAACAGAGCGAGCGAGAGAAAACATGAATAGACCAAGGGCAACGAAAGCTTCTCGTCACGCTTCCGTGAGCGCCAAACCCTAATTCGACATCCCCAAATGAGGTGTCTTTGTGACTCCCCCTCATGAAAAGGTCAACAATTCCAACTTTGTTGTTCTTAGGGTTCTTGTTATAAAACATCATTGTTTGTATATGTCACTTCCATCTTACAATGATGCACATTGCATGCCCATGACATTTAACCTTTGTGTGTAGAGTCTAGACAACATGGTTGAAATTGATGAAATTGGATGACAATCATATTATGGATGAAACTCAAACAAATAAATGAAATTTGGCAATATGGAAAATATTTTGCCAATATGAAAACGTTGACCATATGGAATAACATATGAGCATGTGGATGACATTAATGGTTCATATCACATTTTTGGAATTGAAAATCCATATATAACTAATCACATGGATGAAACTTTGATGACATCAATGAAAGTGGGTTCATTGATAAAATCAACCTCATAATGTCAATGGCCATCTATATTCAACCATATGGATGATGATCATTTTTTCATATATGACTATAATTTCATGAATGTTGTGGGTCTTCATCATTCAATAACTTTCATCATCCATGTTATCAATGCCATTGATATTGTTCATTTTATTGACAAAGTTCATTTTTAGATGTGTAATTTCATCCATGCACCATGTAATTCACCTACATTGAAATTTTTATCCAAAAGATTGGACCATTGACATAGTCACATTTCATCCATTTATAAATAATTTCATCCATGAATAATGTTTCATCCATGTTGTCAAATGTCAATTATTCAATAACCTTTATATCTTCCTTCTCACTCTCCCCTTTCTCCACTTTCTTTTTATTTTTCCCATCTCTTCTACCAATTTCCCATCTTTTTGTTCTTCCTTCTTGCACTTCTAACAACTTTTTTTTTCATTCCCCATCCTCGTGAAGTGATCCATGATAATTGTTCTATGACATGTTTTGATCCATTTTTGTTCAAGCTACCATAGTACATGGGTGACTTTCACATAAATAAAATTATTTCTTATTTTATCAAAGTTTTTGAAAAACATTTAACCTTATTGTTAAAATTTACAAAAAATTAAATTGTAGGAATTTGGAATTAAACCTTGACCTAGTACAAATAAACACATTAGTTGTGAACTTATTGACCACAAGGAGAATAAGAAAACTTAAACTTGAGGTAAATTTAAATATGTAAATTCTTTATATGTCGAAAAATCAAAAACTAAAAACTTGCATGACAAAATTTTAATTTTAAAATAAATTAATTAATGGCCACACTAGGCATTAATGTGCCAAACCCACCTAGGTAGTATGGTATTTATTTTTCACTTGAATTGAAAGTTTCAATTGAAGAAGAATGTTGAAAATGTCAAAGTGGTTTTGCTAAAAATATGAAATGGATCTCAATACTAAAAATTTAGTACTTTTCCAATTTTGTTTATGTGCAATTTTCTAATTTCTTTCATGTGGTTTGCTAAATAAGCATCACTTCATGGATTGGGGGGAGGTTTTCAATTAAATTTTTTGCATAATGAATACCGGCTTTGGTTTATGTGTTATGTGAATCATTTATTGCATTTTATTAAAGGATTCTTGAAAAACATTTTTATAAAAATTTATGTATGAATCATTTTTGTTAGTGCATTATTTTGTAAGGAAATAATTGATGGAAAGTTTATGTCTTATAATAAGGTTTTGAATGATAAGGAAACTATGTGTAAAAATATATTGGAATAGAGGATGGATTGAATCATGGTGCATAGTTGTTGAATTGTAATCTCTTTCTATTTATTCATTGACAAAATTTCGTTAGTTTTGTTGTTAATGATGTATCTTGGGTATTGTTGACATCAAAATTTTGTTTGGTTCTTGTTAAGCATACTATCAACATTCTAATGAATTGTAAGCATCGTCAAAATTTTGTTTGGTTATTGTTAAGCATACTATCAACATTCTAATGAACTGTAAGTATCATCAAAATATTGGTTTTCATTAGAGGTTGTTGAAAGAGATTCAAAAGTAGATCAACAATTGAAAATGATAAAACATGTGCTTGTCACATAAGCTTGTACACAATAAAATTTCAAGTTGTATTGCAAGTTATATCAAAGGTTGTTATAACAATTCATTTGAAAGTAATCAAATATTGTTCTAATTTTCAGCAAATTTTACAAAGTTGTAATTTCTATTTTGTTTTCAACACCTTAACGTGGATTTATTTGCCTGTCAATTGATTTGTTGAATTTTGAAACCATCTTTGAGTTTTAAAAAAAAATTGAAGTTTTGGTAAATCACATATAAAAATGCGTGTTTTGGTAGTATTTATTTTAATTTATGAAAATTCCAACCCCTTGGTCAAAATGTTGCAACATGAAAACCATGGTGAAACAACTTTAGTGGATCAAAGTTTGACCATTCCACTAAGGGACTCACTACATTTAAACACATTTCATGAAAAAACTTAAGTCCCAAAATGCAAAAAGATAACAAGCAAAAATGGAATAAGAACATTATAATTATTGGTGCATGTCTTGAGTTAACCCACCAATGTTTTAAATATTTCAAAGTCTAAAGTGTTTATTAAAGTTGGATTTTACATCAACATTAAATTGGATTTTCACAGAACAATATTTTTAAAAATCAAGACTTATAATTGCTAGTTAATGATAAGGTTAACAAATAAAGTAAAGTTTTGTCTAAAGTTCATTAAGACCAATTTTTGTTTCAAGTCCACCTCTAGAGTCAATTAGGTTGTAATATTTTGAGTTAATCTCCTTTTGATTCAAACATGGTATCAAACAATTTTTTTTCCAATACATGTGTTATGTGATAATTAATATAGTATAAATTTAACATTCAATGATTTAGTAATGGAAATTTTGTGAAGTTTGTTCATTCATAAGTTCATATGTTTTGCACACATATATTGCACATTGAAAACACATTTGACATATAAATAAACAATATAATATTTGTATATTCATAAGCTTGTATTTCATATGTTCGCACATTTATTAATGTGTTAAATATGTTTTCAACACATAATAATTTATGCACAAAACATACAAACTTATGAATGAACGAATTTCACATGATTTTCATTATTAAATCATTGAACGTTAAGTTTATGATGTCTGATTTTGATTAAGGTGGATACATTAAATTGCATATCAATTTGAAAAACTAAGCTATTGAAAGTCCAATGTATTATTGAAATATATGTTCAAGTTAAAATGATCTCTTAAGAAGATTATTGCAAACTATGCATAGAACCCATTTCTTAAAAGAGGTTGAACTTATGATATATGTAAAAAGAAATCATGTTCTTCCAAATAAGCATCAAAGATTTTTCTCATACACATTTTCATAATTTTTACAATTCCATTTTTCTTATGAAGGGTTTTCCTTATAGTAATATTAGAACTAGTAGCCTTTTATCTTATGAAAAATCTTGAATTTTGAATTTTTTCATCCTCCATAATTTAAGAGAAAATATCAAAATTAAAAAAAGGCTATAATCAAGTTATAGCACTGTGTGCATATATTTCTTAATTAAAAACAAAGTCGCTAACTTAATGGCCATCACTCTTAACCTCATTATTTGCAAGTGTTTAACTCCCTATTTGATAATGATAAACATTACTCAAGATATCTAACCCAATCCCAACAAGCTAATAATTGAACTAGACATTGTCAAATGTGAAAGAGTCACCTTTTTTTTTGGATCTTTGGGAAAAAGAAAATGCCACCTTTCTTTGCAATCATATCGCCAAGGTGATGATAGCTAAATAATCTCAATTCTCTACCTTTAAAAAGTAAAAAGAATTCCAAATAAACAACAATCTATGATTCTTCATTTTGCAACTTTGTGACAAAATTGTTGAAAACAAGTAGCTCATCACATAATGTCTCTACTTTCTACCATTCATGACACTTCAAACTAAAAAACTTCCCTTGTTGGATCTAGATCTTCTCATTTAGATGCATGCACTTTTATAGAACATGCCCATCCATCATATCAACACATAATACTTTGGGTGTCACTTACACATTGGGCCAAGTTCAAGCCAAAATCTTATGCTTGAATCTTACACCAATGTGTATTCTCCTTTCTATCACAAGCCAACAATTCACACCTTATTCAACTTTCAACTTGCGGTCTGCACTCTTACACTCTTACAGACATCAATGTGTAGTCTAGTCCCTATGACCAAAGCCAACAAATCACATAACCCAACTCAGGTTCCATACTACTAATGACAATCAAACAAACATAAGGTTAAAATATAAGTATATTTTCATTTGCTCCTTGGATCTTACAATATCAAAACAACATTCCATGATCATATAGATTTTTCATGAAATCATTTCCACTTTCGTCAATTCTATTACTTGCAATTCAATTTTCACATATTGATAACATTATTAAACATTTTGTACCGAGTACACCAAGAACTCCTGAAACTATATCAATTTCAAAGAGAAGATTTGAAGAGGATTAACTTGTAACCTGTCCTTCAATGTGATGTGAACTAAATTTAATTTTAATCTGTGTGAGTGTTGCTTGGTAGGACAAACATTCAATTTCCACATGTGACAATTGAAAGGTGATGATACGAAAAGGTTCCAACATGGAATTGTCAAGGTGGAATTGCCATTCAAAACAACAAACCCTAATGGAACTTAAAAGTTGCAGTGTTGATTACTGATGCAGTCCCATACATTCCATGGTACATCTACAATCAACAAAGGTAACCATGTATACCATGTATATAGCATATCATCAATGAATTGATGAAGGGGCTGCCAATACCTTGTACACATTTGATGGAGTGTGAATTGTTGCAAATCTGTACTTCAAAAACACATTTTTAGATTCCCCAAGGTGTTCAGCCTCAAAAAACAAACTTGCATCTCCTGCATTTAAAGTCCCCATCATGCAGAGAATTTGAGCTGTTATTCCCAGGTTATTACACCAAGGAATGATATGTCAATACACTGTTGGTGCAGAAAATGACACAGAGGAGAGCCTCTGAAACAAAATTCCTGGAAGGATGCCATCGCATGATATATCATGCTGCTTAAATATCAGCCAAAGCTTAAATTCATCAACTTGAGACCTCCAAAATAGGACAAACTGCAAATTCTCTTACTATTTGCCAGCACCTGGCAAATCAGGATCAAGACGTCTCTGAATTGCAGCTGCAGCCTGCAACAAGGAAGAAGTAATCAAATCAATAACTTATCCACATTTCACTCTTTCCCAGGAACCAGACCAGAATGACCAGCTTTGTGATTCATTACTGGCCAATTGCAGACAAGGGGCATTTCCAACAACAAATCACTGCCCAGGACACAAAGCAGAGCAATGTAAGTGGCTGCTTCAGAAAAATAGGACAAGTGAGAGGTGGGTACCTCAAAGTTGCCTAGTCGGTAGT
The DNA here is from genome assembly GCA_963921925.1 of Sphagnum tenellum. Lineage (NCBI taxonomy): Eukaryota > Viridiplantae > Streptophyta > Sphagnopsida > Sphagnales > Sphagnaceae > Sphagnum > Sphagnum tenellum. Next base: position 12,613,404 of record OY998143.1, on the reverse strand, counting down.
GATATTGCATCTCCTCACGAAGCACAGCTTGTTCCCTCATGGCTTGTCCCTGGCCCCCATCACCAAACCCCCAAGTGTCACAGACCCCATAGCAACAACAGCACATGACTTAAGGGATACCAAAGTTTTGAAACCTACTTAAAAAGAGAAAAGTCTCAAGACTCGTTCTCCATGTTTTCAAGCATGAAAAAGGCCTGGCAAAAATTTCAGGTAAGAAATGTTTCTAGGGTCCAGCAAGATGTTGAAAACAAGGGTATGAGCCACATACCATGCCACTCTGCATTGAGCGTTTGAGAGCCTCCACTTCTGCCTCCTTCTGCTTTGCTCGCTCAGTCATCATCTCTTGCCTATGCTCACGAAAGGGTTAAATGTGAGCTATACAGCTCCTAATATGCCACAAGGCACAGGAGACATGGGTTCTTAAGAAGCCTCATGAAACACAAAATGCAAGATGCAACCCAGAACTTGAATTGAGGAGGAGAGAATACCGCTTCTGCTCTTCATCATTAAACTCCGTGCGCTCCGACTGTTTCTTTGCCAGCTTCTTCATGCCCTTGACATGCATCTTTGTCATCTTCCTACGGTGGTAGATATCTATATTGTAGTACCTGCATCATGTATAACAGATATAAATTCAAGACACCAGATAGAATCTCAAAATCCTGTAAAGGTGAGCTAATTGTTTCATGGGTTTATGAACCAGGACAAAAGGTTCTTGAATGCATACATTGATCAGATTCATCACCTTTACCAAGAGTATAGCAAACCTGTGTTGACATGGACTTGAACACACATGTAAAGAGGTTTAATTCACATAAAAAAAGAATGATGGGGAACAACTCACTTCTTGGAAGGGAAAGTGGCTGTGTTGTAGTCCTCCATGTACCTGGAAGCAGGAGGAGAGAACATAAACTAGCCCATAAGAACCCTAGGTGTGGCCAATTTGTTGGTGTTCTCTCTAGCACTGATAACAAATGAACCAGCTACTGAAAATGGTTTGAGAGACCTGCATGTAAAAGCAGTTGAATAGTCACTTGGAACTTACTGCTTGAACATGTCCTTCTCCTCTCGAGTTGTTAGTGTCTCCAAATTTACCTGCCAAGACCAAAGTTCAAAACACAGTGATCATAAGAAAATCTATGTACAACTCTTGCAGTTGACAAACTTATGATGTCTGAATTGAATAACAAAAAGGACCTTATTATCTGTCAAATTTTTTGATGAGTAATAAACTGTATCAGTGGTTGCTATACTACCTTTTTCACTTCTGCCAACCAGGCACTAAACTCAGGTCGCCTGGTCCTGAATAATACACACAGGAGACAACAGCATCAGACTCCAACCCATTTACTTGAAAACAAATACATGCAAGTTCCATCCTTCAATAGGACCTATCATAGTAACAAATTTGGAGAGCAAAACTACATTACATAATTTCAGTCTTGAAGGTCTACACCATCAGCAGCACCCTGCAGGGAATTTCAATAGTAGATAACAAAACATTCTACAAATTCAACAAGAGTATTAAGTAGCATTCTTCAGTCTTGAAAATCCACATCATCAGCATCCTGGAAGGGTTCTAAATAACAGATCCAAAATGTCCAGAAAGCTCTAAGAATTCAACAGAAAAAATAGTAGCATACAGATGCAGCTAAATGGCACACATTGCACAAATACATCTCAAAGATTCCACAACATGGAAACGTGGCAGATTTTGTGTAAGGAAACAAACCACATATCGATTTCTTTGATAAGCCCATATTTGCCCCATGAAGATGTAATGGGACCCTTTGCACGTTTTTCCACTTTCTCCTTCTTCCTCTTCCTCTTCTCTAGTTCCCGTTCCTTCTCCTTCAGCTTTCGCTTCTAGCGTGGCCAGAAAGTTGCAGTCAATGAAAATAGCATGCCTGGCACTTTGATCAACATAATGACACTACCACTGACAATAACCCTCAGACTAGAAGCCAAAAGAAAAAAAGCTGAGGACAAAGTGTGGCAGTGCTCATGGAACCCAGATTCCCTTGTGGTGAATGAAACTGAGACTCTTCACAAAACAATGCTGGAAACATAGAATGCAACCCTAGCATATACTCTAGAGCAACTCTGAATTCCAGAGGATTTTACTCTGCACTAAAGAAAGATGAAAATATCTATGTCCCCCACATTCTGAAAGATCAACGAGGAGGAAAAACAGAAAATTAGGGTTTTCCAAAATCACTCTCCTGAAAACACCATTCTGCTTTCTATTCGACTCTCTATACATCTGAAGAACTGGATCTTTCATGTCTAAATTTCACAAAATTCTGAGCACAATTCCGAACATTGTGCAAGCCACACGAGCATGGATTCTCCAGAAGACTTAATCTCGGAGCACTTCATCAACAGGTTCTTTTTTACCTTGTTCTTTCTACGCCGATGTTCCTCCTTCTCCCTCTCCCGTTCTTCTCTCTCCCTCCGTTTCCGTCTCTTGCGTCTCCTGGCTTTTCTGCGCTCCTCCTCGCTGTCCTCTGAGCTCTGCGCAGAGCTATCTCCAGTGTGATCAGACTCCTCTTCCTCCACCTCTTCACTATCCGAATTCACAGAGCGATGTCTTCTCTTCCTCTTTTTCTCGCCATTCCGATCCGCCTTCCGCTTCTTTCTTCCCTTATCACTCTCATCACCATCTCCTTCATCTTCTTCCCTATTACTCTCCTCGTCTTCATCACCCCTGCTACCATCATCGCTGCTGCTAGTGCCACTGTTGCTGTTGCCCGCTCGCTGCTCCCTTCTCCTCCTTCCTAGCACCTCCTCTCTTCCGTCTCCGTCCTTGGATACAACTCTCTCGTTTTCCTTCTGGACATTCCTTTCCCGAGTGTCCTCAGCAACGGCCGAACGCCGTCTACTACTAGCTCTCTCAAGCGGAGGAGAAACACTCGGCGATCGATGTCTTCTTTGGCGCGAGCTGCTTTTGTCCACTCTCTCCAAGCTCCGAGAGCGACGATGATTTTCATGCTCCTTCACGTCGGCGCTGCCATTATAATTGCCACCCGCCATCGCCACAGCATCGCTGCAAAGCCGCTGTAACGCACAAACGCACCCTCTCCTCCTCCCTCCTTCCCCAGGCACTACCACAGCACACAGTCTGGCCCCTCGCCATTATGAATGAAACAAACGCCTTGATGGATGCAAAACATAACCACGTGAACTATAGTAGGTCTATAAAGGATGATAAAGAAATGGATGTGGATGAAAAAACTCGCATTAAGACAACCGCCTTTTTCCCACAGGACCCAGAAACGAGAGAGAGAGAGAGAGAGAGAGCTTGTGAGAGCGGCGATGGCGGAGGATGTTGGGGAATTTTACGTGCGATACTATGTTGGACATAAGGGGAAATTCGGGCATGAGTTTCTGGAGTTTGAGTTCAGGCCGGATGGAAAGCTTAGGTACGCCAACAACTCTAACTACAAGAACGATACGATGATCCGCAAGGAGGTTTTTCTCACGCAGGCTGCTCTACGAGAGTGTCGTCGTATCATCTCCGATAGTGAGGTTGATTTGTTTTGCCTCTTTTCTCCAAAATATTTGCCCTTTTCTGATGAGTCCAGCTATGGCTGGCTCTGTGCTCGGGTTTAGGGTTAGGGTTTGGTTGCTTTCTGCGTTTGCAGGAGGAGGAAGAGGAAGAAAGATTGAGGAACATGTCGAGGTTCTTGAGCATGATGATTACTGTGTTTTGGCACGGATACTGTGTTTTTCTTATCAGCTTTGACTTAGGGAGAGGTCTGTTTTGTGTAGATATTGAGGGAAGATGACAACAACTTGCTTGAGCCAGACAGAGTTGGGCCAGGGTTTGGTTGCTTTCTGCATTTGTAGGAGGAGGAAGAGGAAGAAGGATTGAAGAACATTTCGAGGTTTTTGAGCACGATGAATACTGTGTCTTGGTATGGATACTCTGTTTTTTCTATCAGCTTTTCCTTAGAGAGGGGTCTGTTTTGTGTAGATATTGAAGGAAGATGACAACAACTGGCCTGAGCCAGACAGAGTTGGGCGGCAGGAGCTGGAGATAGTCATGGGCAATGACCATATCTCTTTCACCACGTCTAAGATTGGCTCCTTGCTTGATGTCCAGAGCAGCAAAGATCCTGAAGGACTCCGGATATTCTACTACCTGGTTCAGGTATATGACTATTTGTTCTTGTGCTCTTGATCCTCATTATCTTCTATTATGTTCTGCTCAATAGCTCTGCATATGTGCAATCATGAAGGGGTCTAGCTCTACTGGAACATGTCAATAGCAGTTGCTAGGGTTTACAGTAATGTTGTGCTGTTTTTTTTCACTTGCAGGACCTGAAATGCTTTGTGTTTTCTCTCATTGGTCTTCACTTCAAGATCAAACCAATCTAGATCGAGAATTCATCTTCAGCAGCAAGGAGGATGCTCTCAGATGGTATAGAACTTGCTTTTCAGGCTTGTGTCTTATACAGAGTAAGAGGACAATGTGCATGCATGTGGGGCCTTTCTTATTATTGCCTCTGACCTTTTTTTGCTACCAGCTCCAAAGAGGTTTCAATGTGTATTCTTTAGTTTGGAGTGTTCACAAACTGGCATGAGATAGTTGGGTCAGGGAACTTTTGCATTTCATCACAGATTCTGTAACAGGTTGTTCAATAGAATAACAGAGTCACACTGCTGTGTGTGGTTTCAAATGTTGATCCAAACTCTGTACATGTTACAACAAAATTGACATGCTATGACTTGGCCAAGGAATTTCTGCTTGTTATCATCACAAGTGCTTATGTCTTCTGTCCATGCATTCAGCACAACTTGCCAGATTATGAAATGATCCACTGTCTAGACATATCTGCCCATTGACCTTGTATTTAGTTCTCAGTGAAGACCATCATGCAACAAGGGCTTGAGGTGAGTGCTGTAGTCATTTGGTTCTCATTGGATCCATATGTAATGGTCTCACTTCAGATGCTCATCCTACAGAGTGCAGTCAACAATGTGTAGGTTTCTGAATCCACTGATTTTTAGGGGTGCTCAACAAGCTTCTGAGATTCTTGAAGATTGCACATATTTTGTGCCTGTAGCTATATCTTTTGAGCTCTAGTCAACATCATGACTGAGTCTTCATGTGGCTCCCAGAAATGCAATAGAAACTCAAAATGCAGATGCTGTATACTGGTCTACCCAGATTTTGGGCAGACTATTTTATATACGTGTCTACAGCCACCTCAGGAGCTGATGAAGTCAGTGGGTGGTCATGGCAGCTTGTCACTGCTGTTTGTGATGAACGGAGGTGATGGTCCGTTACTTTGTGGGCAACCATCACAAGGTTGTTATGATCACACTCATTGTTATTATCTTCTAATTGTTGTGGTGATTTCTCTCCAATTTCATATGTGTGTTAGTGTCTGGAGAATATGGGTACATGAAGTGCCTGCACTGCAAATTGAGAGGATGTGACTCCATATTTGAATATCCATGAGGAGATCCTGTAATTGACAATTTTAGCTTGTATTCAATTCTCGAAGTTGTCTAGAATTTAATCACAAGCTCGAAAGGCAGTAGGTTGATGCACCCAAGAGCATTGTGGAAAGGTAGAAAGGTTGAACCTATCAAGTTCCAGAGTGGAGACTCCAAATTGAGCAGAACACTGAAGATGACAACCCCTTGTCAATGATGTACCAGCCAAAGTAGAATGTGGCAGAAATGTCATGTGAGCTGCCGAAGTTCCCCTGTAAGCAAAGCGAAATTTCTATGCTGGGACAACACTGGTGTACAGATGGCTCCATTCAGATGGGTTGATGATAATGTATTGCTGCCACAACCCATTGTAGCAAGATTTAATAGTGCTGCATGCACTACTGTCTGCAATATTTGGAGGGTGTCACCATGGCTCACTATCAACACCACACACCTGCAACAGCAGTAAGAACAAACACACTAATGACCAACTGAAAGCAGCCACATACATCCACATCCCATTAAAGCTTTTCTCACAATAATGTGCAACAAGAATCATGTACCCTTCCAATTCTGACTCAATTGACAAAATGGCTTGGCTGACTCGATGGGCAACATCAGCCACGCTTTCACCTCCTTCAGGTCCTACCATTGGATCCAGTGCATCGATTGCCCATATCTCAGGATACTATAACCATGTACATTGCACACAAAAACCACTGTCACTTGCATATATCCATGCAATTTGCAGAGAAAAATATTGACAACAACAATTTGGAGGTAATGTGGACAATAAGTGCAGTCGTGACCTTGTGATAGTTGCTCACAAAGTTTCAGACCATCACCTTCTCCATGATGAACAGAAGGGATGAGCTGCCATGACTAGCAACTGACTTCATTAGCTCCCAAAAGTGGTAGGGATATACTAATTAACCAAAAGTCTGTGCAAACAACTATACAAAGCCTGCATGCTGAGTTTCATGTTTCCAGAAACAACTGTGAGACTTAGTCACGATATTGGCTAGCACTAAAGAGATATAGTCTTCAGACTCTGAAAACTCTTCTGAGCAACGCCCAGCCCTAAGCAAATCTTATCTTCCACAAAGAAAATTTCTCTCAGAAGCCTAAACCCAACACAGTTGTGCAACTTTTGTAGGCAAATTTTGGAAGATATAGTTAAACGATACTCACATGTTCATGAGATTGGAGCTCAAGAGAAGGTCCAAAGTATCGCTCCCTTAGCTCTTCCATCAACTGTTGCACTACACAAATATTATTACACAAGTTCTGCATTCAACTAACTATTATGATCATTTTGAATTGATTGGAGGTTAAACATGGCTAAACCAAACAGGTATTCTTCTACACCTTACCAAAACACCACACATTTGTGACAAAACCAAACAGACACTGGTATTGTATTCAATCTGCACCTGAATGGAAGGCTTTGTACCCAAAGATGACTCCAATACATCAGCCACAGCTTGTGCTGTTTGAGTTGTTCTGCTGAAGGGTGATGCATAGATGCTTACACAATCTGGTGAGATGCTCAATCCCTCCAACTCCTATGTACACAACAAGATATGCACAACACACATGACAATTTCATCATAAGATATGCACAAGACATAGACACGACACATCATGGTTTCCATCTGCTGAAAATAACAGTCCAGCAAATTTATACAAGACAGAAATCACAAAAGAAGATTGGGGTAGAAAGGGTTGATGGGTGTTGCTGGATTAGAAAGTTTCTGTGATTTTAGGGGTACTAGCACTACTACCTTTGCCAAGGTCATGCCTGCTGCTTGGGCTTGAAGAACTCCTGAAGGTGCCAATCCATACATTGGCAACACTCCATTACTCTACCCCATCCTCCCCACCCACCCATGTCCACACTCCAGTTTTTCTCAGATCTCAACAAACACTTCTGTGGTTGGCTCATTCACAATATGTTTGCAATCTTTATTCTATAGAAAATCTACAAGATTAGATTCTTCCAGCAGAAACCTAGTCTCCAAAACCCATGTTGTGGTCTAATTCAAGAGCTAGAGAGACAAAGCGGAAATCGAGAAAGAGGTAACAGAAAGAAGAAGCAGACCATAAGCGAGACGATAAGACCCTCCTCATTAGGTATGCTGCGACCATGTCGCAGCACGTAGTATTTGTTCTTCAATCCTGCCATCTCGTGCAAACCCTCTCTCCAGGAACGACAAACCCAACCCCAGATCTTTCAAGGTTTGAATTCTGATGAAGAGCTCCAATCGCTCTTCATGTGGTTGACAAACTCTTCTGCAACTCTCTGCAAAGGAATCTCCAGCGGTGATAACGCCGATGAAATCTTCCACGACGAAGAAAGACGTAAGTAAGGTCCGTGTATCGTCGTCTCTATTTGGAAAGTCCTCTCCCGATCCATCCATGAAGCGATGGATGGCTTGTGCGTACTTCCCGCCTTCTCAGCACCCAACCACCGATCCCGTAGTTCATGGTGAGGAGGGAGGGAGGGAAGGAGAGAGAAGAAAACAAGAAATGGATATGGCGGATTACGGTTTGGGAGAGTTGCAGTTCCGAAATCCTTTCAGATTTATATACAGGTAATGATTTTCTGGAAGAAGAAGCAGGTTCCCACTTTTGCATTCTTCTGATCCAAAGTCTTTTGATGTATTACTGATCTTCTTTTTCTTCTTCTTCTTGAGGTCGACCTTAATTCAATTCTGAAAAACTAGTGCTTACTGTCAGGGAGGAGCATGTGTTTTTCTTGACAAATGGCAAGTTTTTTTGTGCGTGAAGATTTTTCATCTCTTTTGCACAGATGAACATCTCAGTATCTGTAATTTTGGACACTTCTGTTTACTTCTGTACTCCATGAGATAATCATGTCCATGCACTCAGATTTGCAACCAATTTTCATGCTGCACAATTCTTGATTGAAAGTGTTTCCAGTAAATTCATTTACAGGCAAAAGTCAATTCCATCAAAACTTCAGATTTTGGACATCAAACTCAAGACCAGATTATTGGAACAGTTGTGGCACAGGGCAGCAGATGGGAAGCTAGTTGATCTGAATCATTTTGCCAACGGTATGAACACCACCCACTCATTGCAAAGTATACCTGACATTCACTCTTTCTAGAGTTGAATTCTTCATGTTTTTCCACTGCCTGGAAAATTTCTGTCTGAAATTTCCAACTTGCTTTGTCACCCACACCAATGCTAACTAACAACTATTGCTGTGCAGTACACAAATCACCACAATTATCACACCCATTCTCAACGTGTTTCAGAAGAATTTCATGCATGCAACAATTTGTGAAATTTTCAGAGACTACCAGGAGATATGCAATTTCCCACCACCGCCATGTCTTTTTCTTCCTCAAAAATTGATGAAACATTATTGATGAACAGCTTTTTTGACAACACACACTCTCATATGCTCATCAACAAATCTCCTATGTATAATTCATGAACCATGTTGCCAAGTTGGTAATCTATCACCAAACCTCCACATTTAAGCAACTTCTGTTCACATCAAAAACAAAATTTAGCCAGAGTATTTAATCCTTACCTCTTCAGTCCTGGTAGCCAACATACCCTTGTAACCCATTTCTACAAAATTCATGTATACACAGCACTGGAATAACTTCAGTGCCACAAATGCTATTATGCTTCAGTCTCCAGATGTGCTCCTCGATGCTTCCCTCCTCTGCTCCGACCTGTTTGAATCACCAATACAACCAGCAACACAACCATCAACTGACCATTTATCAATTAACTGCTTCCAAAACCTTTATATTCTGGACACGTGCAATGCCTCATCACAAGTAAACTCTCAACATCAAACACTGTGCTTGAGGACTTGAACGAATTTGGGGATTACAACACAGACCACTAGCAAACTTCCAAATCCGAACTATTTCAATTGAATGCGGACCTGTTCAATGCTCACTACCATCCTGCCAACATCAAATTGCTTGCCAAGAAACTTGAAAGAATTGGGTCATTGCTTGAAAGAACTGAGGGATTGCAACCCACATAACTAGCAAGCTTTTGAGGATTCAAACTACTGACATTGAATACAGACCAATGCAATGCTCGCCATCAGTCTGCAAAAACCAAACTGCTTGCCAACCGACTTGAAAGATTCAGGGGATTGCAATCCATGCAACTAGCACAGCTTTCAACAATACAAAACCACTTCAATCGAATCCCAACCCATCTAATGCTCACCACCAGCCTGCCAATATCAAATTGCTTGCAAAGGACTTGAAAGAGTGGGAGGATTGCAACCCATGCAACTAGCAAGCTTTCAATGATACAAACTACTTCAATCAAATCCAGGCTCATGCAACGCTCACCTCCAGTTTGCCAACATCAGAGTGCTTGCCAAGGGTCTCAAAAGAATTGAGATACACTTGCAACCCACACAATTATCAAGCTTTCAAGGATCCAAACTACTTCAATTGAATCCCAACCCATGCAATGCTCCCCACCAGTCTGCCAACATCAGACTACATGCTGAGGGACTTGAAAGAATTGAGTATTTTGCAATGTGCACACCTAGCAAGCTTTCAACTAGCAAATTAGCAAGAAACCAGAATACTTCAATTGTATCCAAACCCATGCATGCTCACTGGGAAGCTGACATCAAGCAGGTTGACGAGGGAGCCCAACATGACGGAGTTGTGAAGTTTTGGGGGAGAGACAGATTTTGGGCAATTGGGCAGTTGGAGAGAACAATTGTTTCTTTACCTTCAGCAAGCTGGATCTGGGCTTCCAGGCTCTTGCCACCAGTGCCTCCAGGGATGACAACCTCTCCCCGACTAGCCCTTCTTTCAAGCTCCTCTATCTCCAAGGGGTGGAGCATCTCCACTGCCTCACAAAAAGACCAAAAATTCTGCCACTTTTGCAAAGGCAACGATTACAACCCAAATTTGTTTTTGCAAAAAAATTCCAAAACCACCCAAGAGAGACACAAAGCTTATTCATTTGCTGTGAGAGCAGGAAAACTTCCGTGCAAATATGGGAATGCAGAATCAGACTCTCACTCTGAAACCAGGGCAAAAGAGAAAACACACACACACACACACACAAGACACTCAGGCTCACACCAGATCATGAAATTGCAGATTGCTTGCTTGCTTGCAAGTGCATCTGTGATTTGAGACATTGAAGATCTGTTCTTAGACAGTTTCTAAAGGGCAAAATTAGGAACAAATGAATCATGGGTTGTGGGTTGGGCCCATTCCCCTTTCCAAATGTTGCAACAAGTGTGGAAGCTTGTGACAAGAAGCAACAAGGAAAACATGGGGCCTGGCAGACATTGTTGGATTCAGTTCAATTGTGCCATTGCATGCTGGATTGGGCTTCATCTTCTCACACCTCAACCCAGCTACTAAATTTTCATTACAACTACTTCTTGCACACAACCTTCAAACTACCATTTATACCTAGGCTACTACCATTGATGTTCAACACAAAAACATTTGCAAAAAAGGGTGTAGCTGAAAAAATCAAAAAGAGAAAGTTTTATTATGCATATTCTTTTGTTGAAATTGTTGAGAATCCAACTCTCAACTCGTGGAAAAAATAATTTTGTTGTCTTCACCATTGGGTTACTATTTCCAAATACACAATAATGTGCATGTGTATTTATTATTGCTTAACTATTGAAATTTTTGAAAATCAAATTTGAAATTGTTGAACCTTAGTAGGGGGTTTTTTTTTTTTTCCAAGTTTCTCAAGTAGGTCTATTGGTGAGGATCCCCAACATTAATTTAGTATTAAATGATGATTGTCCTTGGTGGGTTGTAGCATTTTTATAAAAATTTTGCAACAAAAATGAGGACCTTGGAAATGCTTTCCTTGGGTCTAAATGTTGCTAATTTAGTTATATATTTATTTTTTAAAATGGTGAAAAAATTCTATAAAAGTATTTTTGTTTCATGTCTTTTTTTTCATTTTTTGAAAAAATATTCACCAAGTTACAAATTTTGAGCACAAACAAAAAAATATCGGTCAAACCTCATTTTATAGAAAAATAAATATTCGACGAAGAAGTGCCAAACATCAGTCATAGGTAGGATAATCTAAAACTCCACATCCATTCGCTACACTAACAAGCAACAAAATCATCTATCCTCTCATCAAAATCCAATTCTTACGTATTTATCTTATTTATTAATTACATAAGTTGTCTCCCAAAAGATTTATTTTTTCCAAATAGGTCATTTCCATTTCCTCACTAGTGGTAAAATTGAAACTTCACATGCCCACCTAATGTTTTTGAAAAAGGCAAAAAAAAATTACAAAAAAAATATTTCATTGTCAAAAGGACCATCCAAAAGGGGATGAAATTTGAAATTTTTACACAAGCACCATCATCTTTTGGTGTCCAAAATCTCCTCGCTCATTGAATTGCATTTGGAGCTCAAAAGTAATGACAAAGGTACATGATTCTTCAAAGCTACAATGCCATATTTAGCATGTTTTGATTTGGTTGCAATTTTTTTCCTTTGCACTAACATTACTTTCAACAAATTGAAAATAATATTCACATAAATATTTCAAACAGTAATCCTATAACCCATAATTGCTTTTGGATTTTAAGGTTGTTGTGTGAAAAAAACATTGATGTCTACTTCAATGTGTTGGAAAATAGAACTGTAATATGTTGTTTTGCGCTTCACTCATAATGGAATTGATTTGTGGACTTTTTTATCATGATGTTGCAAGTTATTGAAGAGTGCAAGTTTGGGGATTGGCTTTGTTGTTTGTTTGTGTGTGTGGTTGTTGTGTTTGTCGGAGATGGAATTGAAAGAGCCAAGGAGCAAGATAAAAGGAGGAGCTCTTCTACTAGCTAATTTTTTTTTTGCTTGATTTTTCTTGTTTCCTAACGTGACAAAACTTGGGTGAGTTGTAGTAATTTTAACAACATGATGTGGGAAAAATGTTCACTACATGATATTTGATTTCTTGGTGTTGAGGGTCAAGAACTTTTCCATTATGTTTAGCTTCTAGAGGAAGGAGTTAAGTTGAAAACTGAATTAGAGGTCAAAATTGGGAAAATGATGAAAGTTTCTAGGGGTTTCAAAAGCAGTCAAAAGGCCGAGCAAACTATGGGGTAAATGTGTTGTGGGAATTTGTGATGTTAATCTTGTTATGTTGATTTTGGGAAGAGTACCTTCAATTTTGGGAACTTCGAAATTGGGAATCAAGATATGGGAATTTGAAGCATTATGGGCAATTATGTTAGGATTTAGAGTGATTTTTGATTTTGTCAAATCCTTGAGTTGACATTGCTTATAACCTATGTTTACAAGCATAAATGGGAGTGGAAGTCATAAGGATTGGAAATTTAGATTTTTATGTCTACTATTGTTGAATTTATGTCATTTGTTTTGTCTTCTGTGTGTTTATGTGTAATGTATATCATTTTTTATTGTTTGTGGAAATTGGAAGCTCCATGGGATGGGGATAAACTTGTTAGAACCTATCACAATTTGACCAATGGGCTCAAAGAGACATAAGTTAGAGCAATTTGATTCCCAATGACCTATAAAATTGAATTGCTTGGAGATGTAGTCATTAGATATATAGTTTGCAACATTACTAAAAATTACAAAATTCTATTGTCTTTTGGTGTAATGGATGTATGTAAGTAGGCCAGGAATTATATGAGCCCTTCTTTTTTGTAACAATCCAACATCCCCCCATAAGTATGTAAACCTTGTTGTTTAAATCTTTTGCAATGAACAAAATGTTCGGCTAGGGCATCCTTATATCCTACTAATGCAACTTTAAACACCTTTGCAACGACAATAGGCTAGTAATCCTAAGCATACAAATTATTTGTAAATGCAAATCAAACAATCTTTCACCCCACTCCAACAAGCATAACCCATACATGCATTAATCTTGCAAAAAATGTTCTATGAACAGGAAACATGAAGGATCAATATCGAAACCTACAATGCCAATAATGACCAATACTTCAAAATATTTCAAATTATTTTATGCAAACATTAACTTTGTAATTTTGTGAGCTAAAAATTTCATTTGAATTGTTTTTAATGGAAACACCATAAATTAATCCTCCTCCCTCTTTATAACCAGTTACAACTTGAACAAATCTCATTTCTTAATAATATTTTATTTATTAAACTTTCATTGTTTTTTGTTGTGCCCATGTGTATGAACTTCATTAGAAGAAAAACATGTATTTTCGACTAATCTTTGCGACTAAATATACGAATCTGTGATAAAATAATTATTTAGTGTAACTTAGATTTCGTAAACATAATCAGTTGCAATTATTAATAAAATTGATTTATTGTGGATAACACTAGTAGGAAAAACCCTAAAAACTCAATCAATATTTTTTGAATTAGAATATATATTTAAGATTCCAAAATAGTAATTCAAAATTCAAATTTCAATTTTTAGATCAAATAATTTTTTGAAGTTAAATAGGAAATTTCAGAATTGAAATGTTAATTTTCAGATTCAAATAATAATATTCAAAATTAAAATGTTCATTTTAAGACTCAATTAATAATTTTCTGAATTGAAATATTAATTTCGAGAATCCAGAATAATAAATTTGAAATTCAAATATTAATTTTGAGATTTATTATATGAGCAATATATATATATGTGTGTGTGTGTGTGTGTGTGGGTGTGATTTTAATACAGGAATTAAAATACACCCCTATGTCATTGAACAACTTTAAGATGCAATTAATTTGGTGATTATTGCGACTAATGGAACATATGAACCTATTAATGGATGAAAATACATGTAAAATCGATCCAACCAATATTATGAAATTTTTAATAGTTGCATCATAGTTTTGAGAGTGATCAAAATAGTGAAAATTTGGTCTTGTAGTTGCAAATATTCCCCAATCTAGTCACAAATGGAGTGGGTACATTTTGCATGATTTCTACTAGTGCTTTGACCCCCTCTCTCACCGAGGCTTGCTTGGAAAGTCAACTATCCATTGTCCAAGTGGATAATCAACATAGAACAAACCACACCAAACACAACTTGAAAAAAAAACCCCTTTCCACCCACCCACAAGAGAAAAAAGGAACCCCCTTCACTTGATAATGTGTCATTTCCTTAGTTGCATGAAACTTTTATTCCTAAAGTTTGTTGCCACTATTTTTGGCATGGACTAGTAAAATTTCCTAAAAACAACTTACCTATTTTAACCATGCATGTATATAGACAAAAGCTATAATATTAATGTATAAATATATCAAGGATGTTGAATAGGCTTGTGTGTAGGTGTGACGAAAAAATGAAATTGTTGGATTCGGTTGTTTGATTTATTTATTTTTTAGTTACTTTTAGTGTCTTGAGTGAACTAACAATTCCATGTTTGATAATTATTTGCAAATAGGGTTATGGTACTTCTTTTTTTTTTTCCTTGTGATATTCATTGAGTTCATGAGATTTTTTCAATTAAAAATGTTGTGCAAGTCTTTATGCTTGATAAAGCTCACAATTTGTAGACTTTATCCTACACATATAATTTACTTTTCTCACTTCATACTCATACCAAATGTTGAATGGTTTTGAGTTTTTGGTCAAGTTTGGATTTGGATAGATAAGATTAAGAATTAAAGGTGGGATTACATGGACTTGGGATCGCTCAAACCTAGCTTTAAAATTTCCAATGTTTACATGGACTTGAACATATAAAGAATCAAACTTGATGGGTCTTAAGGGTTTTTCACAAGATGATGGTTATAAGGTTAAGTAGAGGCTAAGATCCTATGTTTAGAAATTTTAAGTTTAAGTTCTAAAGTTTTAAGGTCTTAGGCCTTAGTCTTAAATTCTAATAAGTAAAATTAAAATGGAATGTACACAAATATGTTGTGATATTCCTTTGATTGTTTCTTATGTTGAATAGAGGTTCAAATATTAAGGCATATGTGGGTGGAAACCATTGTTGGCAAATTGTTCCCTATTGTTGTTCTTGGCAAAATGTTTGGGAATATTTTGAAAACTTTGAGAAGTCAAGGGAACACATTGGAAGCTTTTAATTAAAAACTTGATGAAAACGCTTTGGGAACACAAAATCCAAGATGATCAAAATCATTTAAAAATCAACTTTCAAACCATCTACGTGAATAAGTTGTAACTAACCTCAACCCAAAACTAAAGGTTTTATAAAAGTTGGACCTATTAGATTCAAAATTGGTGGTCAAGGAAATTTGATTTGGCCTCAATAAGGGTGTTCTTAAAAAGGGCTATTAATCCAAGCCAAATATAGTGGCAACCAATTTTAAGAAAAGACTTTTCATGCAACCAATGAGATTCAAGTGCATCATCAAGTGAAGGGGCTTCCTTTTTTTTCTTGTGGGTGGGTGGAAAGGGGTTTCAAGTTGAGTTTGTTGTGGAGAACGGATTGTCATTTGTTCATTATCCACTTGGACAATGGATAGTTATTTTTTTATGCAAGCCCTTATTTGGGGGGCACATGCACACAACAAAGGATGACGAAGGTTCAATAAATATAGTGTTATTAAGAAATAACATTTGTTCAAGTTGTATTTTGGTTAGAAGGAGGAGGGAGGATCAATTTATGGGCTATGCTTGTTAGACTGAGGTGAAAATTTGTTTCACTTGCATATGGTTTATAGGCTTAGGACTAATAGCCTATTATTGTTACACAAGGCCTTGAAAGTTGCATTGGCAAGGGATAAAGATGCCCCAACCAAGCATTTTGTTCATTGCAAAAGCTTTTAACAACAAGGGATGTTCTACATACTTATGTGGGGATGTTGGGCTATTTTTTAAAAGATTCATGTGAATCATTTTCAATTTGTTGAAAGTAATGTTAATGCAGAAAGAAAATTGCAAGCAAATTGAAACATGGCAAATATAATGTTGTAACTTTGAAGAATATATATTGTACCTTTGTCACAAACCAATGTCATAAAGCTTACATACACATGGGCAGCAAAATATAAAATGTGTAAGCATCTTGGGTCATGGCTCCTTTTTGTGTTCTTAAATACATGTAGATCGGGTCAATTTTTTCCAATTGCATCATGGGTTATCCCACTATGGTCAAGTGGCATGGACCATATTTAATTTTATATGGAAATGCATGCTTCGTCTTGAAATTGTTTGAGTTGAAAGATATTTACAATTTTTTTTTTGACTCATTTGTTTCATTTACATATAGGTATTGTGTTTTGAATGAAGTGGTCAAGGCAATGCGTTGTGAGCAAAAAACATTTTTTTGTTGATGTAGGAGATATTAGAAACGAGATATTAGATGTTTTTCATCATGAGGAAAAATTAGTTTTTGCTAATGCAAGGGATATGATCAAGGAAAATTTGGACATTGAAGATGATGATGATTGTGTTGGAATTCCAAATTTCATCCCCTTTTGGGATGGCTTTTTTCACAATTAAATATTTTAATTTTCAATCATGGATTACCGTATATATATAATTTTTGTAATGATTATTTTTTCCTTTTTTAAACTTTAGGGAGCTTTTTCAATTTTATTGATGGCCATGGTGGGCCAATGGACATGGCCCATTTGGAAAAATGAATATAAACATGGGTGACAACTTATCTAATTAATATGTAAGATGAGTAGGTAGGGTGTAAAAATTGGGGTGTTAATTTAAAATTAACATGTTTTAAATTATAAATTTTTTTGTTAAACCCAAAATCATAAGGCTTTTTCCATTAAAAAAAGAAGAAGATCCAAACTTGACAATTCTTCTAAAAAACAAAAACTATTCATACATTCACACACTTTAATAAACACTCCAAGGTCTTTTCTTTGCATTTGAAAACACATCCTGTATTTAAGATGCTTTCATCAATTGAAAAAAACCTTCCACAATTCAAATGAAGAACCTTGCTTGTGTCAACTGAATGGACCATGCACCATTCTCATGCAAACCTTCCACTCTTCAATAAAAAATGAAGATCTAGGTGGCTTCCTAGGTGGCACCCAATGTTAAATGGGCCATAGCTCAATGTTAAATGAATGTTAACTAAACATAAAATTTTCAGGGCAACTAGGTTTAAGCCCTAAATGGCTAGCATGGTGTTAGGGAATTCAACCATAGAGTCCCTAACACCGAGTGTGAATGCACCTTTAGTTGTTCAAAGTTTGTGAAATTACAAAGGACAATGATAGGTCACTAATCTTAATGAAGCATAGGAGGCATGATAACAAAATGTAAACAAGTTGGATTTATTGATGAAATTAATGATGAAATGTGAATTGAATAGGAGATGAAACGATGAGAGAAAAAGACAACTTGGAAAACAAGCTACTAGTGGGAAAGTCTTTTTGTTTGTTTAGGGAAGACTCATTAAGAAAAATATTCATTACATTTGAAATACTTGGGAATTAGAAAAGTTGTAATTAATTTAAACATTTATTAGTTTGTACGATATGGTACATTTGGTATCATCCAATATAATTATATAATGATAGAGATTGTTACTTGTTATATTGCAATTAGGAACACAACTAATAATATTAAGTGATTTGATAATACATGAAAATAGTATTGACAATTGTGAGATCATTGATTGAAATAAAAAGAAAATTTTAATATATTTACAAATTTAAAGAGATGTCATTTATAATTGGATAATTTTAAAATTTTAATGTTGGTAAACAAAAATTGGTTGAATGATTTTAAGATTGGTTGTTGTTTATTTTTAACTTGATAAAGTTTATTTTTTAATAAATTGTTTTTGGGTTTCATTTTGTTTATTAAAAACATTGACTTTAATAACTGTTTTGTAGCCAATTGCTATTAAAGGTGTGAAAATTGCCACTTTTACGATCGGTTTTAAAAAAACACTGAAATTTTGATTCCCTAACTAATTTTTAAAAATTTAATTAAAAAAAAAGAAAACCAAGCCATTCTTTAAAATTACTCTACGAATCAATGTTGGTTGGTTTCGGGTTTTTGATTGAGTCCAGGTTCAAATCTAGATTCAAGTCTAAAAAGTGGATTTAACAAGTGTACGTGGACTCAAAATTGGCCAAGAATTGAACCTAATAGGTCTACATGCACACATAGATTCGGATCTAACCAAAAACCAAATTTCACAAGTCTTAAAGATTTTTGACAAGGTCCATGTCATAAATTTAGGTAGGAGTTAAGATCCTAAGTTTAGAAAGGGTTTAAATTTTTAAGGTCCTATGTTTGAGTTCTAAGGTTTAAGGTCCTAGGGTACTAGGTCCTAAACGTAAGCTTTAATATATGAGGCCTTTTCAATACCAACACCAAAATGACCTTGACATAACTATGTTGAGATATTTCTTTTGTTTTCCCCTATTCTTGCTCTTGAGGCACATTTTGGGGAACTCTTTGAAAACCGTTGGGAAGTTATAGGAACTTGATAGAAGCACCATGGGAACCATTTGGGAACTTGATGGGAACACTATGGAAAACATCAAAATTTAAAAAATAAAAAAGAAAGAAAAAAAAAAAGAAAAAAAAAAGCTTATAAATCAACTTTGGAACCGTCCCCCAAGGATAACCCAAAACTGACCTCAACCTAAACCTAGAACCGAAGGTGACCCCAAAATCGACGAGTTTTAATTTTTTGAAAACAAATCCTTAGACATGGGGGATTGAAAGGCCTATCATTTTACCCTAAAAAATTCTAGATGTAAACCCTATGAAAAAAAAATTTCGGTAAAAATAAAGAACCGACCAACATTGATTTGAACCCACAAACTTCCACTTACAAAAAAGTCCATTGTTTGTTCCTTCTTTTCTTTTGGGGGGTGGGGTAGGGTGGGGTGGGGAAGATTCCCACCTGTAACATCCACATAGGATACTTAGTGATAAAATTCCAGTAAGTTCCCAAAAAGAAAAGAAAAGAAAAGTAAAAGAAAGAATCTCCAGCAATGACCCAAAACCCCAAAAGCAAAGTGAACAAAGAACAAGAACCAGCAGTTAAAAGTTAACTCGGGTTGTTTAGTCACACGTCTACTTAACCTGGGTTAATTTCACCCTAGGATGTGGTTAGCTTGTAGGCTGTAAAGCTGTATACAGCTCAGCAGCTGTGGTGGCGGATCTTCCGTCTGCCTCCTGCCGCTGCGGAGTGTGTCTCTACGTGTGCGCGTTTTTTTGTGTAGTATAGTTTCTTCTCTCCCACCGCTGGCTGGCTGGCTGGCTCGCTGGCTCGCTCGCTCGCTGTTGTGCTCCTCCACGCTGTGCCTCAACAACCAATCACCCAAGAAATGTATGTTTCTCATTCCATTTCATCTCTGGCATCTGTCTGTTCACCACCCATTTTGTGTTTCCGATACTTTGTTTGTGATTCAGGTTCTGGATTTTGCCTCAACTCCTGGAGGCTACAAGTGTGGGAGATAGATCCTGTGTTTGGTGGTTTTTTGTGCCTCGAGGTTGTAGATTTTCCGCTCGTGTGTCTGACTTCTTTTGTGTATGGGTACACACCAGCGTAAGTTAGGCAAATCCACTTTCTTTTTTCCTCTCTTTTCATGGAGTTCAAAAAACTGTGTTTTGGTGTCCTTGGCTTCCTTGGGAAGTTGCTTTGTTGGGGTGTGTGTGTGTATGCGTTTTAGGTTAAATTTAAAAAACAAAAAGAAATGATTACTTTATTTTTGGTTCACTTGAGATGTTTTAGTCTTGTGGACATTTTCCAAGTGAAAGTTGTACATTCTTGTGGGCAGTAGTGTTTTAGACTGATTGGGTGCTTCTAGGTTTGATGGATTCTAGAGCTTGGGGTGATTGACCTTCTACCTCCTTTTGATTTTCCTGATGTGGCTGTGGAGGAGGGGGCTTAGCATTTGTTGGATGTAGTGGTTCTGAAGCGGTCAGGTTATGTGATGGTGGGCTTTTATGTATACAGTTGTTTGGAGTAGTCTTTGTTCTTTTGAGTGTGACCTGGCCCAACTCTGTTCTCAATTCTCCCTGCCTCTTTGTTTTCTAGATTTAAAAAAAAGAAGTGTCATCCGCTATTTTCCAATGAGCTCTCTATAATCCTCCCATGTCAGTTTGGCAGTTGTGGAAATCTGAATCCGCAGCTCTCTTTCTTTCCCCTCCACTTGTGAAGAGAACTGGGGCATACATGCAGGCGTGCCCTAGTTTTCTCACTTGCCTTTCTTGTCTGCTCCTGAGTGTTCCTGTGTTGGTGTGCTTTGTTTTTTCACAGTCTAGATGATTCCTTATGGCACTCAGAAGTTTTGAATAATAATTCTTTCATTTGTGGTTGTTGGATTCTGCTCACTGGCCTCTGTTTGCATCCCCAAGTGTTAGGCCCAAGCATTTTCTTTATGTCTGAGGTGTAATTGACCGATTCATCACCTCTGCCTCTGTTTTTTATCATATTCCACTTCCATTGCTGATTTGAAACTCTGGGTTGATGGATTCCTTTGTGCTTTGAATGTCAGGTTAAACATCTTTGCCAACCCTATCTTGCAATTTTAGCATCTTCTAAAGCATCGGTGTTTTCCTTTTTCCTCAGTGTTTGTAGTCTTCTTTGTTCCTGTCATGTCCAAGACCAGAAGAGAATGTAAATGTCTGCTTCTGGCATCATGTGCAACCAACACCAAGTTGACCACTGGGTTTTGGACCCTTGACATACACATGGTTCTAGTCTTAATTGCAACAAAATCCTCTGTCCTTAGCAGGGGTCATTTCCCAAGACAGTAGACCACATGCCTCTGGCAATGTGTCTCTCTTCAGATGTGAGGGATTCTCAGAACACCAGTGGCAAAATCTAGTTCTTCTTTTTTTCCCTGTGTCCCTCCTGTTTTGCTCAGGCATCAATTTCCCTGCATTACTGTTATCTTGCTGTGTGTGTGCATAGTATGTGTCATGGATTGTGTTCTGCATCTTGTGCACAAATTATCTGTGAAGGAGAGTTGAAGTGTCCTGAGGGAAATTTTGACTTTGCAATCGTACAGGTAGTTTTGAAATTGTAGCTTGGAGCATGTTGTTGCAAGAGCTATTCTGTCTTACAATTCTTTTGTTAGCTGGTAAGATAACCACAAAGAGTGAGCGAGCTTTCTGGGTAGACTGAACAGTTTTTGTGCAATTGTTTCCTCAGGTAATTTTAACCAGAGTTGAGGGGTGACTCTGCTTGGGACAGAGCTTGAACATATGAGCTCATCATTTCATAATTTAAAGTTGTGGACACATTGTATGCCCAGGGTGGGTGGGGGCATACAAGGAGAATGTGGAGAAGTACCTGACTCTGCAAGCCTCTAAGGAATCCCAAAAAAGTTGGGGACTCTGCTGTGGTCTGGTTTGATGTTGATGCTCTTTGTTTTCAGAGAGTGTCTTTGTCAATAGAAGAGCCTTTCTCAGTTTTCATGAATGCAGAATGAATTCTTCCACAAGTTGGTGACTGATTTGGAAGAAAATTGTATGGAGAGAGAGCAGGAAGACTGAGAGTGGTGCAATTTGTTTGTTCAATCAAGAGGTGCCATCGCAACAAAAAGGTCTCTGTCCAATGTGGGTGCCATCTCTTCAAGACAGTTCAGCACATATCACAAATTGAGGACAGAGAACAGCTGAATTTTCAATTTCAAGTGGTGACAGATACCAGGAGAGATGTGTGAACCATGGTGTTGTTAGACATGGTGGTGGGTTTGTGATTTGCCTATTGAACTCTGTGAACAGAGCAAGAGGTGTAGGTTGGATTTGGAGGGGTTTGCACTGAGGACTAGTCTTGCAGCAAACCCTACAAACAAATATAGGCTTCTCACGTGAATAAGGAGGAATGGCTGGGGATGATCTGGTGGAGCTCAAGTTCCGGTTGTATGATGGGACAGACATAGGCCCCAACAAATATGCCCCAGCCAGTACTGTTGCCACTCTCAAAGAGAGTATCCTCTCCCAATGGCCACAAGGTGATTACCCTGGCTTAGCTATGTTGTTGTGCTTTTGGTTTTAGGGCTTTGTCATTGAAGTTGCTTCATTTGTTCCTTCCTTTGTGTGGCTTCTTTCTGCAGCACCTGTTGTCATAAGGTGACCATTCAAAAGATTTTTGGCATATTCTGTCATGGCCAAAACAACTTGCTTGTTCTTCACACATTTGGACCTTTGGGTGGAAATCCTCAATTTGCCAAGTCTAGGGTTTATGCTTTACATGCAAACTTTTCATATATTCCTCCTTGCACTTCATACTTCTCTTGCAGAGTCACCATTTCTGTGCTAGATTTAGGGTTTTATGATATTTAGCTTTAATTTTTTTTTGTCTGCTGTGCAAAACATCTTGCAACTGAGACCAAGAGGAGGCTGAGAAACATTAGCTTGGCCCATATGTAGCTGGCCTGAAGTGGTTTCTGTTTTGCAGTATTTCTGACTCTGTACTTTGTGTCACACTTCTTTTCCCCTCTTTTGCCTTGACATCTGTCTTGGCAAAGCTTGTACCTTCTTTCAGATCATTTCTTATTGTGTGATTTTGGTATCAATGCAGAAAAGGCGAATGGCCCAAAATCAATCAATGATATGAAGCTGATAAATGCTGGGAAAATATTAGAGAATAGCAAAACACTTGCAGAGTCTAGGGTACCAGTGGGTGAACTTCCTGGTTGTGTCATCACAATGCATGTTGTTGTGCGCCCCTCTACATCAGATAAAGCCAGTGGTAACCCACTTCCATCTCTGTCTCTTGTCCCTGAAACCATCATCTTTCTTCTGGGCTGTCTGTTGCTTTTTGTAACTTGGAAAACTTCATTGTTTGTAGCATTTTTCACATTGCATCTTCATTGCACCATTTACTGTAATATGGATATTTAGTTTTAGTCATCTCTTTAGTCATGTGAGTTGTGGTCATATGTATTTTCCCAGAGCCTCCTGGCAGGCCCACTGGCATGTCAATATGACTGGGGTCCAGTCTTGTACATACCGTCAAACCTAATTTGAGGTTCTACAAAGCCTGTGTATGCCATCTCTGGTTTTTTGTCTCAGTGTTGTTGCAGTGTACTTACTTTTGTTTATGTGGTTTGGATTGGCTGAACAGATAAACAGCCTTCAGATGACCCCAAGAGAAATAGGTGCTATTGCACGATTCAGTAGAGCCTTGTGGGGTCTGCTCTTTACAGAAACTACTTCAGAGGGGTGTGCTTCCATTCATGATAAATATTAGGCATGAGACTTCAAGACAAAATGGTTGACATGGTGCATTACAACCTCCAGCTCTTCTAGTGTCAACTAACAGAGTAAGTATGTGCAAGATAGGCCACCTTGTGTTTCTTTCTTTTCCAATTCAAGCCAGCAGTGGATTGGATTTTAGGGGGAGATTGGTGGCATGATTGTGAGCTGAAAATCAGCCTGTTACAGATATAGATACTGCCACTTGTGGAAGCAGGACTTTGGGAAATCTTGGACCACTATATTTGAGCTTTGCAGATAAGATGCAGTATTAAAACTGAGGACTGTGACCCCCCCAGTCCCTGGCTATTCCACTTGGTTTTTTCGGCATTTTGGTGCCTGTAGTGGGAGGCCTGAGAATGAGATCTATATCCTGGCCCCTTTGTTATTAATGTCTGCAAATCCTTGCATCAACAAGAGATGGTGGAATTCCAGTGGATCTCAGCATCCATGCCTAAACCCAGAAGTCCACCAGTTGGTAATTTGCCGTCAGCAGTGTAAGGCGAGTTTGTGTTCTTTTCTTGGATTCTCTAAATGAATCTTGGGAAGGTGGTCTGGAATGGCAGTGTAGAATAGACAATTGCCTTCCCAATCTCAGAGGCTGCAACCAAAGTTCATCCTCGATCTGTTTCACCATGTTAGAGATTTTCTTTCTTACAGAGGTTATGACCAAATGTGTGAGTACAGTATATAATTCCAGAAGTAAAATATGTGAAGCAGGCAGGGTGAGTAAAGCTCACCAGCTCATCATCAGTTACAATCATGATTTTTGTGTTGTCTGTCTGTGTGACCTCATGTTCAGTTGTGGTAAATAAGTGGGCTGCAAATCAAGGCTGTTCAATTGGATGTGGATCAAGGTTTGGAAGTTCAATGCTTATCATGAAACTGCCCTGGGTTTGTCTTGTTCTTGAGTTGATGTTGTGGACCCAATCCTTTGAATTGCTTGTCCAAATCTAGTAACTAATAATAATACTGGTGGGAAATAGATTGCAATCTATTGCCCACCAGTATCTGAGCAGTTTATGAAACTGATCCCCTATATGTTTTCATAGGTCTCCTTTGCTTGTTCTAGTTTGTTCTATGTGTTTCCGTGTTGTCCTTTTCTGTGTGTTTAGTCTCTTCCATTGTGTGTTTCTGTTTTGCGTTTTCTCCTTGTGTTGTTGTATTTTGCTAGGCAGTAGCATGGCTGAGTCATCCCCTTGCTTCTAGATTTGCAGTACTCAGTATGCTGGGTAGTGTCTACACTGGCCTTCACCCAATGAAGTCAGTTGGGATTTGCGATAGGGAAATACCTATTCAACATGTTACTGTTCTGAACAGGTCTGAGACTGGCACTTTGGGTCATTCTACAAGTGTGTTTATTTTGGGTTTTTATCCTTGTTTTGTATTTGTTTTACAGTCCTTTATTCTCAGTTTTTCTATCCTTCTCTGGAAATTTCTGTGAATTAATGAAGAATCGGTAACCTTGTTTTGCCTTTTCATAATCATGAGAATGGAGATTTCTTGATTCCTACGAGAGATATATTGTTCTAGTTTGTCAACACTTAATGTTATGACAATATCAAGAGATGCTTCCTACTTTTCCATGAATTTCAACATTATACTAATCAAGTCTTCTGTGCCAACTCGTTGTAATTGGGGGCTTTTTTCTTCTCAATTTTGTGACAAAGCCATATTGGCAATCATCCACAAGAGGTAGTAGCCAAATTTGGCTATGGGTCAGAGAGGAAAGTATAAGGTTTTAAGAATCTTGCTATGTTTTGGTGACCTGCTGGAACCTATTGTCTGAATATGTTGATTTCAGAAGACAAAGACAGAAAAAAATTGAAATCTGGTGATTTTGGTGCATTTTTTTTCACCAAAATCCTTTGTATGAGTTGCACTAGATTTATAACAGACCTCCACTAATCCCCTCATACCTCCAAGAGTCATGGCAAACCTCGATTTCTTGTTCCTCAATTTGGGGACTTTATAGATAACTTTAATATATGGAAATGGAACTAATTGAATCTTTATATTTGTTGTAGGCACTCCTTAGGACTAATGAAGATTGACTAAGGAATGAAAAATCAGGGGCTTTCCAAAAACATCAATGAAAAAAGGAAACCAACTAGCAAGCATGCCCAAATTGCATTAGAGACTGGGTTGCATTAAACTCATGTTGCAATTGTTTAGGGTTTTTCCCATTGGGTATTGGTTGTCATTAATGTCATATTTGTATTAAGAAGGATAAATGAGGGTTTTACCTTAAGTCACATTGTGAACTAATTATGATTTGTGGTTTGAAATGAGCATTTTCAAATTTTGCCTTTTTGTATTTATATTTGCTTCACATAATGATTTACTACCCCGACATGCATTATAAAAAATACATTATTTTTTCTCAAAATAAAATAAAATAACATGGTGATATTTAGATTGTAAATTTGGTTGTCATCACATTTCCTTTTGTAGTTAATTGTAATTTATCAAGATGTTTCCTAAGTATGGAGCAAGGTTAAAGCTCACATACAAGGATGGTAGGCATTTTGGATGTTGTTAGGCATTTTGCATAATAGATGACAAGTTCATGAAATGGTGGAAAATTTTGTTAAATGGTGCCCATGACTTGATTTTCATTGTATAGATTATTAAATAGTTTTGAAGTTAAAATGTGACATTTAATATGCCCTCTAACAACATTAAAAATACGTTCATGATTGTTTCAAATTTTTGGTATATATATATATATATATATATATACATATATATAGAGGGAATAAATCTAATAAAATTTCTTTTAAAATGTGAAAATACCACAGACAATATAATTTAACACCACAGGTCCATCATTTGTTGCTGTTAAGAAATCTCAAAACAAAGCTCAATTTGGGGCTTTTCATCAAGAATTGAACATCTTAATATGTTTTTTAAATTTTCAATACATAATTCTGAGAGAACAAAACATAAAACCTAGGATTGTGGACTTTTAAAATAAACTAGGAATCATGAGTTAAAGAAATTGACTGCATTTGAAAGTTCAAAGTTTCTCCATGACTTGGTTTGAAAATTCATAACGTGCATCTTAAAAAAAAATTCTGAAGAATTGCATCCAAGAATTGAAATTAAATCTAACTTCTCTAATTTTCCATAAACTGAGGAGAACTTTAGTGTAGGGTGGTGGTAAGGAACCCCTTTGAGACAAGAGCCTGAGGCTGGGCCCAAGAATCCAGAAAGCGCCCCTTTGTTATTTATTTATTTATTTATTTATTTATTTTTGTAAGATCCTTGAAATGCCAAATTCTCCTTGGGGAGGTCTGTTCAGTAACCAACACAAAAAATTAAATTAAATATAATAATATATTTTTAGAATAATGATTTTCAATAGGAAAAAAAACTTAAAATGTAAATAGAATTTAAACCAAAACCCATGGAAGCTACCTAGTATATTGATTGAACCCTAAACCTTAAACTACATACCTTTGTTTGTGAAAAATTAACAAGTTCACGCATGCATTAAAATGGTAACAAACGTCAAAGGCACAAAACAAATTAATACAAAACATTTGTTAGAACTATTCTGGGAATATATTATGCAATAATTTCAAGTAAAAACTATGTTTAGTTGATGGAAGATTGCAAACATTTCTTGAGAGAACAACCCTACATTCCAATAATCTAAAAAAATTCACATTATCCTCATAGCTAGTAGCAATGATACACAAAGGGCTGAGATGTGCCAGTACACCTTTGCTTGTGGCAATATAGCAGTGGCTATTACTATCCAAAGGCTTGTTGAGATTCTAAAACTCTTACTTGAGAAGTACCCTAGTACCTTGCCCAATTTGACACTAATTCTATTATTTTCAGACTTTTTGAAAATTATTTTTTCCAAATTAAAAAATATTGTTAAGGATAACAGTGAGTATTTAGGAATATTTCATTTTTTGAAATGAAAATTTCAAAATTAATTATTTAATTATTTGGCACACATGTGTTGAAATGGCCAAGGTACTATGGTATGTGTAGTAAAGTCCATCACTTGTTTGAGGCTATATTTAGGCCTCCATTTGTCCTGTAACCCCTCTTTCTTGAGATATGTTTAAAGTCATCCCAGTTAGAAGAAATCAAAACTCCAAACTTAGTAGCATGAGACACACAAGGTTGCTAAAAACAGACTCTTCTTTGGAAAGACCACCAAGAAAAAAAAAGCTTTGCCACTCTCTTGAAGAAATGTCAACAAAAAAGTGAAAGTGGTAGTGCACATACATACATCTTTGCTCTGGCTCAGAATGCTCTCTTTCACTTCCTCAGCAAAACTACAAAACAGCTTTCGCACTTGCTTTCTTTATGCGGACCTTGAGAAGGAAAAAAACAACATGACTCTCTTGCACACGCACGGCTTGTGTCAAGACAAAAAAACCATACAAAAGGTCCTTTGTTTCTGCCACTCCTCATCGAACAAAAATTCAAAACGTTGAACTTTCTCATGTGCTGGGTGTGCCCACATACATGTCTTGGTCACAAAAAATTATGATGCAATCGTGAATCCCATGCACCCAAAATTTCAACGTTTTTGCAGACATGTGCACTCCACCTTTCTGCCTTGGTAAAACACTGCCTGAAATTGCTAGTGTATTTGCAGGTTGCAATTTCTCCTGCACAAAAGACTAAGGCAATTCAAAAAATGAAACGTCCACGGGGTATCATGGAAGAAGGTGAAAACAACCAAAATTGCACTACACAAAAAATTGCACCCTTCCCTCTACCTCCAACTTTTTTTGCACCTCACTTCCACCTTCACAAAATCCACCTACTTCTTTCCAAGCTTCTACATTTAGTCTCTCCAATTGCTACATCAAAACCCCACATCATTGCCTCTCACTTTCCGCTACATTTGCCCCTTCCCCCCCTTTTTTTTCATTGCACTATTTTCATCTTGATTTTTGTTTTGTCTCCCCCCCCCCCCCCTCAGAAGTTGATACCTATTTTTGTTACTTTCATAGTTTCCAAATAACTTTAATATGAAAATTAATTCCTTCTTTTTTGGTCTTGGTTTCAATTTTTTAAAAAGAATTTGTAAAGGAGGCCAAGGTCATTAGGTGTTTTCAACTCATGGTTGACAACCATTCAACTTTGAAGGTATATTATTAACGCTAGGTAGCAAGTTTTTGGTAAAAAATTGGCTATTTTCTGAATTTGTTTGTAAAGAGTTGTTAGTTATGAGATTATTATCACTATCAAATTGTAGGTTGTTATCATTATTGGAATACATGCAATCGCACCACTCAACATACCATTCATTTGTCAACGACAATGATTTTGTTGTTTCCTTGGTGATTTCACCTAGTGGCTAGTTCGTGTATGGCAACAGAAACCACCCATTTGTCAATGACTTTCAACCACACTGCATTGATTTTGTGGTCTCCTTGGTGATTTCACCTTGTGGTTAGTCATGTATGGAAAAGAAAACCACCCGTAATCCACCCGTCATGCTTTGCTTTTGATGGTCACCCAATGTTTGACAAGTGAGATTTTTTTTTTAATAATGAAAAATTTATAAATACATAAATATAGGCAGGTGGGGCAAAGAGGGGGGGGAGAGGGGGCTGTGTGAGTGATTTATATTTAGAAGCGATTTTTTTGGGTTGGTTTTAATGTTTTGTGAGCGGTTTATGTTTGGTTTTGTCATAATTTATTGGTGGTGTCATGGGTTGGGTATATTGTGTGGGGTCATGAGTGGTTTTGTGAATGGTTTAAGGTGGGTTTTCCAGTGGTTTTATTGGTGGTGTTGTGGGTGGGCTTAAGATGATTTACTTAGTGATCATATTGGTAGTGCTGTGGGTGGGCTTAAAGTGTGTTTTCAATGGTTTTGTTGATGATGTTGCGGATTTGTTAAAGGTGATTTTCTTGGTGGTTTTGTCCATGATATTATGGGTGATTTTCTTAATGGGGGTTTTGGGTAGGTTTAAGGTGGTTCTTGAGTGGGTTTATGGTGAACTCGTAGGTGGGGTTGTGTATGGTTTTATGGAAATATTGTGTCATGTTTTATTAATGACTTTAGTGAGGATTTTAATAAGTTATTATAGTCAAAGATCATTTTTCAATGCAAAGTCAATGATGAATGATTAAGAATGAAGTTGCTGTAGAGGCTTTTGCACATTTGAAGTTAGTAAGTTATTATAGCCAAAGATCATTTTTCAATGCAAAGTCAATGATGAATGATTAAGAATGAAGTTGCTGTAGAGGCTTTTGCACGTTTGAAGGTCCCTACGTAATGCCTAATGTGCAAGAAAACATGGTTGCTAATATGTACCATCCTGAGTCATAATACCGAGGTCCTAAACCATCACATTTGCTATTATAATTACCAAAATGTCTCAACCTTGTAATGTTGCATTCCCATCCCCAATGTGCAGAGAAACATGGTTATTGACACATGTACCAAATACTTTGTTCTGATACCCATCTTCTAAACCATCAAATCCACTAGATAACAAGCAAAATGTTCCTATCCCCCAATGTTGCCCCCCCAATATGCATTGTGAGGTCCAGGAAGTGTATTGTTCACAGTAATCTTCCAATCCCAATTTTGAAGTGGACAAGGACATAGAAGTTCTAAATTTTGACACATTAAAGTTATTAGGTTGGAAGGAACAAATACAAAATGATCCTCATGGTGATGGCTATATTGACATTTCAAAGGAAAGAGGACCTAAAATTTAGTTGGGTGCAATTGACCTTGGTTATAATGTTGTTGAAATAAATGAAATAAATAATATGCCTAGTGTCACATTTGGCAAGTCCTCTTCTACATCTCTAATTTGATTGCTACTGGACGGTGAAGCCTTATAAATACCAATAGTTGATAACTCATTGCATGATTCAGTTCTAGTGTCCATTGTCATTGTGCCTAACGGTTGCATCAAAAATGTTGTTGCTCTCGTCGCTTCTTCTAAGCAGAAAAAACTTGATTGTCTTGTTTATAAAAATGTACCAAAAGACAAGATGAAATGATGCACTTGATTGGTTGCAATAGTAATTATAACACCCAATATAGCCCTCTCACAGCTATTGCACGTTGGTGCACTATGGAGTTTTCAATGAGCTTGAACTAGAATGACCATTAAAGCTCCGCGCAATGAATGCACTTTCGTTCTAATGCAACTGATGTAATAACTACAAAGGAAATTATGTTTCCTATTTAAGCTTCACCTTCCCACTCAAGCTTCAACTTCTGAACTGCAATTCCAATGCAAAGGTGCAATGAAGGTTACATTTTCCCCAAGAAATCATGTTCGATGGTTGTGATGTGCGCTGCTAGCCACCCAATGATTTCTGCAATGGCTACCAATCCTAATGGAAAGAATTTCAATAAAGACATCTTTTTCATCCTTTGACATTTTCCTTCCATCCATCCTCTTGTTGTTTTAATTTGATCAAATTTACTGGTCTAAATATATATAAAAATTTCTTTTTTAAAGAACAACTTGGATTGAAACACACAATTTGTGATAAATCTGGATAACATGGAAATATATTCTTCTACAATCACAATCACAATGTTAATTTAAAGTAGAATAATTATTTAAAAAAATTCAATTTTAAAAAAAAAATTGCACTAAAATCCACTTGTAAACATAAATTTTCATTTTCACATGTGCATTTCAAAATCTGTGCATCCACAAGTGATGTTAATAAATTGTAGAATAGTTATTTGAAATAAAATTTCAAATTAATCTAAAATTTGCATTCCTCCACATGTGCATAGATTCTGATTATTATGTACACAAAATCAACGACCATTCATTTGCATACAATAGTTTAAATATAATTTATAATATGATAATATTGAATTCCATATGTTGTAACACTCCAAAACATTAATCAACATTTAATACCAAGCATATTCAAGTCCATTTTAAGATTCTAAAGATTGGTTATGATGTTAAATAAGTGCTTTTTCACCTTGTAATGTTGTTGGAATTTATTGAAAATTTTGCATATCATTAAGAATTGTATAATATTTAAGATTTCAAAAAAAACATTCTACACCTCCAAATGCTATGTAAAATTGAAATTGGATTCATGTGTTTTTCAGCATTAGTTACATATGCAAGTAGTTCTTTTTTACCATGGACATACCTTGGAGGATGTATACCATAATCAATATGGAGGTGGATTCTAGGATTGGAATAACCAATACCTTAACTACAAAAAAACTGTTATCAAACTTGTTATACAAGTTTCCATGGTTGTTGTAGAAGTTATAAAGGAGGCTGGTCATATTACCATGGTAGAATAATTAATTTTTTGGTAGAACAAGTTTTCATTTTTAAAGACAATTTTTACATCTCCCTTAGGCTATCAATCATGAGGATATGAATCACAAATAAGAAGGAGGATGTTGCTAAAGGCTAAAATAAACTCTAGCATTTTTTAGATAGAAATTGTAAATAACATTGTGTTACCAGATTTGATTATCAAAAACCCATTATTGATTTTATTATTGAAAATCTACTATCGAATTTTAGTACCTATTACTTGGTACTAAAATTTGAGTATCAAAAAAATTTATTTATTTTTAATGTAAAAACTGTAGAGTTTGATCCAAATTTTCAAATTAGGTTTCTCAAAGGTGGATAGGATTTGTTTTTACCAATCTTAAAATTTTTTTGGGACTTATACCTGTTTTGGGTGGGATCATCATTTTGGACTTAGAATGTTACCTTTACTTAGGTGCAAGGCCTTTGTGAGGCTTCAAAGATTTAATCATTGTATTTTGATGTGAAATTATTAAACTTTTTGTATTTTTGAACTCGTTTTTCCCACTACAAATTTCTATTTCATGCTTTTGAAATTTTGTTCCTTTTAAAAACTTTAATGGTTGTGTGTTCAAAAATTGTCATTTTCGTTCCTGACTTTGTGAATTCCTATAAATAAAAAGTCTATTTGCAATATCATTTTTGTATTTAACCAAGGAAATGCTGCTTTTGGACTTAGAGCTCTTTGATTTTTGAGTCTTAGGAATAATGGGCATTCATAGCTAGGCTCTAAGTGACTATACTTAACCAGGGAAATGTTAATTTTGGACTTCCAGATCTTGATTATTTAGTCTTAGGATTGGATATTTATGATTAGGCTTTAAGTGCCTAGATTTAAGCCAGGAAATGCTGAATTTGGACTCATAGTTCTTAGTTTTTCACTCTGGGAATAGGAAATTTATAACTAGGTTCAATGTGGCTATATTTGACCCTGGAAATGGTGAATTTGGATTTAGAGACCTTAATTTTTCAGTCTTAGGATGATGGGATATTTGTAACATTTGGAAGGAATTTAGGGTTTTTGTTGATGTTGGGTGGGTTCTCTCCCATTTTGGTTCCATTGTTTACAAAAAAATTTAAAACAATTTTACATCCGTTTGGGACCAGAAAGTCCATTAGATGAAAGGCAGATCGTGGAGGATAGATTGTCCTTTGGTATTGGCAGCATGCCACAAACTTGGCCAGGGCGACTATGTTTGTAGTCTGCATGAGTTCAACAAGAGTGCTAGTGTGGGTGAAGGACAGGGCCAAACAAAAGCGTTCCCTAACTTTCTGTGTATTTGGATAGACAAACAGCAAATATTTTTCATCCTTTACCTCCCCAAGTCGCAATGCCGACAAAGCCTCTCTGCATATGGCACACCTTTCCACGCACTTAGCACTACCTCAAGCTGTGTGTTGCCATGTTAAAACTGGGCCAGTGCTTTTCCCAACTGAACATAACTGGTGTCACACAAATAACTTTCATTCTTGTATGACATACCTTTGAAGTGCAAATGTCATAACCTTAGCCTTGGGCTTATGACCAAGGCAAAGGGTTGCAATGTTGTGGGCCAAAAGAGGAAGCTTGGGAATGAAAGAAAGTGTGAAGGAATGAACCCTCACACTCCCAAGGGAGCTTCCACCTTGGGAGTTGGAGTCTTGGTGGACTCCTAAATGTTTAAAGAATGATTACAAGGGTCAAAACCCAATGGATCTATGAGTTCTTTATACCATTGAAAATCTATTGAAATGTAAATGTCTAAAATGTGCTCGCATGACCCATTTGGACATTTGAAACACAAGTTATGACCAAAAGAAAGGCTTGAAGTCAAATTGACAATTTGACTCTTGACCATTAAAAGTCGAGACTCGACCCAATTTCCTTGTGTGCAGGTGGCATGCGACACATCGTTGGAAAGCTTTTGACAAGGGATACAACTTTGTTTTTGACCTCATCATAATCCAAGGTTCACACACAAAGTTATGGGGCCTTAAAGTCGCAAGAATATCAACATTGGCAATTTTAGGACTCCCGTTTGGGAGTCCTAGGACAAAATGCCATTTGGATATGGGCCTCATGAAGAGGTGAAAAATATACTATAAGGGAAAAGGTGGTGGCTTCCCCCAAGTTCAGGCCATGGTGAGTCTTGTGAGTTCGAGTTGCCCGTTGTTCGTTCTAGGACCAAAAGTGCTCCAACTATGCACTAACCAACTTGTGTTTAGTTTGTGCAGGCCCATGTGAGTAGTTGATGCTTGTCATTTTTCTTAGTCCCATCCCGGAGCTCTAACATGCCCCTCTACCCCTTCAAAGTGCTGTGAGCCAAGGAGCGTGCCCTGGCTCTTTGTTTTTTTTACTATTTTCAATTTAGACTCACATTTGAATCCACTAAGGAGCTTGGGAGTGCATCAACAAGTATCTTGTTTGCACATTGGTCCCAATCTCGTGGTTGGTGAAGAACTTTTCAATGAAAGCCAACTGCATATTATCTTTCATCTTTTCTACATTTAACATTATGTGGGGAAAACCTGGAGGGGGTGTAACCCCAGCCTCTTGGTTGGTCGGGCTTTTGGCCGTTGCAAGTTAAGGCACCATTTCCAGTGGTGGTTGAATTGGAGGTAGAAAACTTGCCACTTCCTGGTGTTGATTCTTGAATAAGCATTTTTTCACAGATCCAACTTAACATTTTTTTCTCGTAGCAAGCACAGCAAGCTGGGCTTCCCATGCCTTTCCCAAGATGCAGTCTTTAGTGATTGTGCTCACACGGTTATAATATAACAGCGCTTGTCCCAATACAAAGTGTTCAAAAGGGAACTTGCGAAATTTTGCCAGCACGATAGGTGTGCTAGTTGTTTTTCGCACCCCAAGCAAGGACTTAAAAACGTTCGATACATTACTTCAATAGCTTCTATTTTTTTAGAGTCTACCCAAACCTCACATGCATAACTCGTTGTAGAACGCACCAATGTGTTGAAGAGGTCATAGTGTAGTTTAACGTTCATAATACGGAGCTCCGCATAATGACGGTTCAATATAAACAATGAGCACTTGCCAGCAGCTGCTAGATGCTCCACTACATTCTCTAGGTTCAAGGTGGTCTCGAGCAGGATCCCAAATATTTGAAATATTTGAAAGTTTGTACACGCTCAATAGTGTCATCTTCAAACACAAACTCTTGGTATTGGTCAGCAGAACTGAAAAAATGTTTGATTTTGGGAACCCAAATAGGAATCAAAACCCGATGATAATTTTCCTTGAACGACCAGACCTGGAATTGGGTTCTTGGCTCTGCTTAGGTGTGGGACCTGAACCGAAACTGAGATTTTAAAATTTTGTGGGGGGGGGGGGGGGGGGGGAATAAAGTGACTAGAATTGAAGGTTAACTTGTAGTTTATCTGGCCCATTCCAGTCTGGTTTAGAAACAACCAGATAGGACCTGGGTGGGATTTTCAGAACAGGAACCAAAACCAATTTGTTTTAGAAGAACCCGACCACAAACGGGATTCCTGGTGTCCATTCACGCGTGGAACACGGTCTAAGATAGTTCCTCTAATTTCTTTTTAGAACCTTCTAAAAAAGTAAACATGGTACCCATGAAGGTTTTGGTTCACCCAAGGTGGATTACATAGGCTATACTGGCCCCTCACTGCACATAGTCTTAAAAGGGTAAAGGTTGATAACCAATTTGTGCACATGATCTATAGAACACATAGTCCACCATGTCTCACGTCGATTATGACGTTATGCAGCGAATTGCTATACGTAAGGTTATAGCTAGTAAGGTTATAGCTATCAAGGCTATGCAGCGAATAGCTATATGCAAGGTTATAGCTATTAAGGCTACGTTTCCATGTCTTCTACTCATACTCTGGGCACGTGCACCAGAAGCCACACCCCCTAAGCCTCTTCGTCCTCTGGCTAACAAACAGAACATGGGTCCCAGCAGCTCCCTGGCAGGACCAATCCAAGCATTCTACTAAAAATTCCCAAAAAAGTTAAAGGGGTTTGTTTCTGGCCGCCATGCTGATAGCAAATGGAGACGCATATACACTGGTCTGCCGGGTGTACATGCTCTCCTTCTGCTACATGTACCCAAGGAAGGGTTCACACTCTCCCCGACCGCCAAGTAATTTGGTCACATTATGGCCAAAGAATTCTATGTTCAGTTGTGCCCCTAAACCCTAAACCTGCAACTACCACCAGATGTAAAGAGTTAAATTGAATGGCACCAAGTCAGAATAATTTTGCACTTGTACAACCAAGTTTTTAGGTAAGGTAAGGTGACCGGACACTTAGTGGTCTCATGGGTATGTCCAGATCTTTGAGGAGGGGGGAGTGGGCGGGTTGGGGCGAGGGGACACACCAGAATAGTCCCAACCCAGATACCATCCATGACCAGCATGAACCAGCACCCACCAGTGCACCATGAAGGATGGATGGTAAGTGGTTGGGAAACATTTTCTGTTGGCTTCCAGTCCTCCAAGCTAACAATGGTGGTTAGCTCAGTTGCATTTTTTACCATCTACTAATTACCCACAACCACCGTGTTAGTAAATAGGTGATAAAAACAGGTCTTACCTGTGTACAAACCATCTACTTATCTAGTAAAAACCTATTTTCGTATCTACCTAAAAATATATATGACCTACTTGTCAAAAGTACGTCAATTAGACACCAAAATGGGTTACTTGTAAAAAATCTTTAAATCTCTTGGTCTGTATTTGTCTATGGATGGGCCAACCAAGTATGATGAGCAAATACCCCGTGTCATTCACAGATATTTTGTCAGCTAATTATCCCATGTTACTTCCACAACTTCTTCCTCACCTGGACATTTTCATTGGAAGGAACAAAACTCAAATAAATGTCATGAGAAGGGGCTCCAAGATTGGTTTTCACTTCCGTCAAGATGCATGACAAAACGGTAGGACAAAGATATGGTGATAGTGTTGTGTACATGAGTACCGTACCGCCACGCTCTTTTCACACCAATATTAATTATTTTAGGGGTACTGTGGAAAAAAAAAAATTCTGAGGGGGGAAGTGCGAAATGTGAAACAAACAAAATTAATTAATTCTGCGGTGTAAATGCGAAAAGGCAAAACGCTCAAATATATATTATTCCAGGCCCATTGAAGTGTGAAATGACAGACCATTGTAATTAATTATTTGTGGGTCGATGCGAAAATGAAAATCGTACAAAATTAAATATTTCGCACCAGGTGGTGTGAAACGAGCGCAGCGGTACGGTAGTAGGACATAAGTAGTAGACTCCCCTTTTTGCTTACATCTGCTTCCCATGATCAGACTTCCAAGTGTTTGTATGACTTTGGATGGAGCCTGCTTACCTTCTTGATTATACCCTTAACCATGCCAATTCATGTACCCACCATATTTTCAATTTTGGGATGGCTGACCAAATAGCCTTTATAGTTGAAGAGATGGCCCAACGTGCCATTGTTTTGCATCATTTTGTTTTGGTACAGAATTGTGCCTCTGACCTTTGTCCCAATTTCATACTGATTCCTCCCAGAAGATCTTCCCATCCTCAAATGAGGCAAGAATCTGGTTTTTCTTGAAATAAATTGCCTCTTTCTTTGGTTTTTTGGGTGGAGAATTTTGAGTTCTCTGTCCCTCAGGAAAGTTTAGGGTAGCAATATTGAAAAATACAGGCTTTTTTGGTGATTTCATCAAATACATGGTATCCTTTTATCTTACAAGGTGAAGCCTTTTGACATCTGGTAGATTTTGTAGATGCCACACTACCAGCAGCAGCAGTAGTGGGTGAGTGACATGGAGGCCCAGGTTTAGGGTTTAGAGGCCTATGAAAGGAGGAACCTTCTTGGGCACTATTCTTTGCCACCATACAATTGGGAACACAACTGGACGAAGAAAAAAGTGAAGTGGGGAGAGGAGCACTCAGGTGGGCAGGGCTTATTCATCTTTGTATCAATTAGATGGGGTGCACCCACAGTCGTTGAACTATAGCCAAACAATATGGGATAAAATTATATTACTGAGAATGTCTTAGGGGAACAAGTGGGGAATCTGATGGGAACCGCTTAGGAACTTTATGAGAACAGAGGAGAAAAAAGACAAAAAATTCACCCCTGCATCTACCGAGAGAGACTTCTGGTTAGATGCATGAAACTTGTATTTCGAAAACTGTTTCTTCAACCTCAGTTAATACCTCATTATGGTCAGGTGACAAAAGTCTAGCTAAAATGGCTGGCAAACTTGGAGGACGAAACTATAGCCTTGCTGAGACAGTACCAAAGTGATGAAACTCTAAGTAACCCAAAGCATTCAAAAAGGGAGAAAATATGGAACAAAATGGAAGGACCCACATCCAAGAAGCCAAAAGAACTACCAAAGAGGGCAAATGAACAACGGGAACATCAAGTTCCTGAACCCCCTCCTATCGCGAGAAGCATATCAAATAAGAAAAGGGGAGGGCTTCCTGAAAGGCGGCCTAGCCTAGAAGAACCTCTGGTAAGGTGACGACTAAAGGAAAAAAGGTTAGATTTGTGGATTCCCAGGGAGTGTTTCATGGAAATCCTATAGAGGCCTCAAAAAAAGAAGCCTGGATTTTGTGGATTATTTCATGGCAATCATATCGACCTATGTTTCCCGGCGTTGGTTCGATCTCAAAGAACGTTTCTCACAAATCCTTCTGGTGGGCCTAGTCACATAGAAAGCCAGTGATTTCTTCACCATCATCACATTTACCAGACTTTTTGGCTTTCTTTTCCCCACTGCTGTAGTGTGGCCCTGAAGCATAAAATGTCTTGTCTCATCACTTTATTTCTAG
The DNA here is from genome assembly GCA_963921925.1 of Sphagnum tenellum. Classification (NCBI taxonomy): domain Eukaryota; kingdom Viridiplantae; phylum Streptophyta; class Sphagnopsida; order Sphagnales; family Sphagnaceae; genus Sphagnum; species Sphagnum tenellum. The sequence continues at coordinate 12,574,735 of OY998143.1, read as the reverse complement.
TTTGAAAGTTAAACAAGTTGTGAAATCACTATCTGGGGTGGGCTAGGTGATGGCCTATAGTACTACCCTTTTTGGTACTATAAGTGTCCTCAGTTCAAAGTTCAAACTGGTTGGTGAGCACATGAAGATCAGGCGGTGCCTACCACCACTGGGCCTGACTCCTATATTGTCAACAACTTGTTCAGTGAAGTCGGATTTCGTGATTTCAAAAATAAAATAAAGATTGATGCAACCCAATATTATGATCAAAATCTTCACACAAACAAGGTTGCATTGTGAGCACATATGTCAGGAAGTGGCCTAACCTCCCTAACAAAACAGTCACAAGTTATTGAGGCAATTTAGGGGGCATTGTTAGCATGTTAAGCAGTAGATATCATGCGCAAGGACCTTCTGCAATCTTGCAAGGAAATAAACAAACACCTTTGTGCCCCTCCAATGACCTTTTTGCATTTCTCTCTTAATAAGTTTGACTATGGGATAACGGACAATGGACATGTTTCCATGAGTGCTCATAGGCCCACTATTTGTACTTTACCCACCCACTATTTTTTATGGGTGCCTTGCCCTCATTGTCACTCTCAGTTTCAACTTGGCACTCTAGTACCAGCAAATTTTTGTCACATTCTTAGAGTAAACATGCCCATGGTTGAACCATGGGTTTGTCCTCACCTTTGAGCTGATTCGTATAAACTCATCAATTTAACGCTTATTTCGACTCACTACATGGGTGGGACTCTGTTCATTGCTAACTACTCATTTGGTCTAGGGATTCTTTTGGCTGGTCTCATTTGGTAGCCCAACTCTAAACTTAGAGTGTTCCAAACAAAACATTAATGCCTTAGTGCGGTTTGCTTTCAAAAGGACATAGAGCATACGCACCCTGTGGTATGCCCACTTGCAAATTAGTATCATTTTCATGAGTCACCCTTGAGCCTTGAAGGGGGGACATTTGCATATATGCAAGCCCCCTTTTGACATTTACCAAGCTGAGGTATTTATGCCTTACCACGGGAACCCCTCTGGTCCTCACAAGGCACATTTTTTGTGTCTCACTTGGTTTGCCAAGTTGGGAGATGAACCCAACTTGACATAAAGTTGAATTAAGAGGGTCACTCCTTCATGGTCTTGACAAGGGCTCCAACTGGACAAACTCAAGTTGTGGCTTCCCTTAGAAGGGCATGTCATTCTCCCACACTTCAAAAATGTCAACATCCTCATTAACATTGTTTGGGAGGTGTACTTTTTAAAGTCCACTTTGACTGAAGATGATAAGTTCACCTTTGAGATTAAATACTTTTCAAACTATGAAAACCCATTCGTGTTGTGTCATTGTGTTTTCTGCATATGACAAAATTTGGGTGGGGTTTCCATTGGTTTTTTCTTTTTCTTCTCCAAATCCAGTGTATCTTCCCCTTATTGATCTCCTTCTTTTGAGTTCACTTTGATTCCTATGAAATAGTCCAATCACCACATCAAGTGGAGATTGTGAATGTGCCCTTCACTTTGATTCTTATGAAATAGTCCAATCACCACATCAAGTGAAGATTGTAAATGTGCCAATGGGTAATGTTGGATCAAAATTTAAGGTCAAAACCTCTTTTAACCTAATAAGGCATGAGTTGCGAGTTCATGCATGAAATTTTTTACTTCTCCATATAAATGTGTGCAATTTTTATTCGCATGCACACTACCTTAATCTTGTTTGATCAAGTCCTTTAAAAGCTTTTTATTTACAAATTCAATTATCTATGGGTCCACATTTGTTGCATGCCATTGTTTCATTTTCCTCGATAGTTGGGTGAAAACACATTAGGAGGGGCCAAAATTGTTGTCGCATTATACCCTTTTATAAGGGTCCCATGTTTGAATTTTAACCATGTCATTATTATAAAGTATTCTCACAATGTTTTTGTATATTGTGATAGGTCAAAACCCAAATAAATCAAATTCTAAAAAACTGACACTTTTAAATTTAATATGATGTAGAGTATATTTGTGCCAAAAAAAAATGTCACAACATACTAAAAATGTAAATATACTCAAAAAATGATCGAAATGATTTTTAATCCTTATAAAATTTGTAATATCTATTAAACATTATGATTCCATATGTTTGGAATAAGTTTGTGAGCCATGTAAAGAATTTGATAATTATCATATCACAAACGGGTGTTTCTATGGGGATGACCATAAGCATGTGGTAATTTAACATTTTGACAAATTATCATTTTCAAATGGAAGATGACAAGATATGTGAGGTGGGTCATTTTTAAAATTTTCAATTCAAACAACTTTTGGATAACTAATTCAAACCCAAACCTAATGTAGTCCAAAAACAAAAACATGTTCTATTATATTACACATATACCATAAATATACCCATTATTCATTGAATTTAATATTTTGATTTTTTGCCAATTAATATTAGATATCATTAACTTTGTGAAAATCAAAGTATCAAGCCCAACTACTTAAATGAAACCCAAAATTAAATGTAACACATTTTGCAAAAAATATACATTACATACATGTTGTGAAGTGCCCAAAGTGCCCCCCCCCCATATTGTGTTTTCACCTAGCTTCATCTTTCTATGAATTCAACATTTTCATAGTTTGATTTTGTTTTGAAAATCTTGTGTTTCCCACACCTTTGGTCATTTTTTTCAAAATTTGTTTTAAAAGTTATTTGATGTGTATGTTTCCTTGTTCATTTTAAAAAGGTTGATGCCTTCATCAACATTTAGTTGATTAGTTTGTTTTCCTCTTGAAATTTTCTTTTTTGTGTTTATGTGTTTCACACCAAACTCATGACCTTTTATCTCAAGTTGTTTTTCCATTTCTGACAAATGATCTAATTGGGAAGGTTTCACCCATATTGTTTTTTTTCTGGTGAAAGCCAATATCTTTGACCAAAGATTCTTTTCCATACAAATGTGATGTGTCCCCAAACTACTTAAAAGTCCCAAATGTGGGTCCCAAAACAAAATAATGAAAAAACGAGAGAGTTGGGGCATGTTTTCTGATTCATACCACTTCAAAGGTAGGAAGGCATGTTGGAGCTCCAAGATTGGACTAAAATGAACTCAAAAACGAGAGTTCAAAATGAGATCAACCTACATAACCAAGAAAAGAAAGTAGTTAGTGCAAGTTGAATGGAAGCAATGCGACAAACTTAATAGGGACAATCTCAAGCATAAGTTTTACATGGCCCACAATCTTTGGGAGGAGGCATCACTCCCCTCCTTATAGTATATTCTATGCCTTTCCATGGGGACTACATCCAAATGTCATTTTTCCTCAAGACTCCCAAATGGGAATCCCAAAACTGAGACTTTTGTTGTCCTATAACTTTGGATGCTCATACCTTTATCAAATCAAATCTTTTTTTGGAAATACGAAAGTAATGTATTATAACCTTCAAGAGGATCTTTCCAATGGTGTATAACACACCCCAATTGGAACTCATTTGGCCTTTGTTTTCAAGGGGTTTATGTTTAATAATCAAATTCCCAATTTGATTCCCACCTCTTCTTTTGATCATGACTCATGCAAATCAAGTTGAAATGAATAATGTGACGACGCTTTAAACATTTACATTTCAAGAACTTTTTTAATAATGTCCTAGGGGCTTAATTTGGTGCTTAATTTCCTTTCCAACTAAGACTCTGAACATTCACAACTCTTACACAAATGTAATTCCTAAAGTGGGAAATGCACTTGGAAATCATTGAGCTCCATCCCTTGCACTTTCCCCCATTTGTGAGAGTGTGTTTCACACCTTAACATATTTTCTTGGTTTCATAAGCCCTTTGTTTTCCACATTTAGTCACAAACCTAATGTTAGGTTGCAACAAAATGTGTTTTTCTTGTACATATTATGTTTTTGATGTCATTTGCAAGTTTATGTCCAATGGTGTTTAATTTCAAGGTGCCATCATTATTATTTATTTGGTTCCTTGTCATAATGTATGAATATCTTCAATTTTGAGAAATGAAAGGTTGTGTGTGTGACAAAACTTGTTGATCAATAATTTAATATATAAACATTGGCTTAGGGCTTATGAATTATCTCTAAAGGCCCCACATACTTGGTTGTAAATTCCAAAACTAATCCTTTAAACATTTAAGAATCTTAAACATTCAACCATGTGAATTAATGTCGCACTTCAAACTTAACATGCCTTTTTATTTTATTGGCATGTGCTTCATACATCTTTTACGCCTATTTTAAAATTTTATTTGTTCTAATGTACATCTTTTTTCACCCTTTCACTAGTTCCACTCCTTGTTTAAATGGTCCTTACAAACCATGGGAATGATTAATTTATCCATAGGTTTGTTGGCCTTTTTATAATTTTCTCAACATAAGTTCAAATGGGGACATTCTATTTGTCACATGCATTGTGGAATAATAATAAAACTTTGTTAGGCCTAGGTGATCACCCTAATCCTTTTGATTGACATTCACAATTTTTTTAAAGTATTAATTTAATACCCCATTGACCTTCTTTGTCTAGCCATATGTTTGGGGCTTGAATGTTGTACAAAATGACAACTTGGTTCCAATTTTTTGAAACAAATGTTTCTAGAACCCTACCATGAACTTCATATCAAGGTCATTCACGATGAAATTAGGGCCTTCTTTGATGTTTCATTCACATATCAAAGACTAACTTTGCCATGTCAAAAGTTGTCACGATCATTCTAGTCAAAACTTGACACCATTTTGGCCAACTTAGAAAAATAGTCCACCACCATAAAAAATGGGGTCTTTGCCTTCCCACTTTGGGAGTTGGGTCATACAATCCATGTAAACAATTTCCCATGTTTCATTTGGGATTGGCAAAAGCTTGTATAATCCAAATTTCTTTTTGTAAATAGATTTTATGTTTTGACATTTCACATAGGTATGCACTGAATGTTTCACATCCTCTTTCATCTCAAGCTAATGTAAGTGTTTGCCTATGGCCACTTTTGTGGGGTTTTCCCCATAATGTCTTGCTAAAGGGACATCGTGTTTTTTCTTAATGATTTTTGTGTGTAGCCTACCTATTGGCACATAGATCCAAAATTGCTTCGATTTTAACAATTCATTTTTTAAAGTGATCAATGCAACTTTGCAAAGTAATGTTGTGGGAAGGTGTTTTGCACATATGTTTCCTTCATTCTACATTTGAAGTCACATTCCTTGGCAAAAATTGCATGAAGATATTGAGTCACACTTGAAGATTTTTTTAATATAATATTTTTCTTTATGACTCAATGCATTTAGGATTACATTGTTTTAATTGGTTTTCAAAATACCTATGGAACACATTGTCAATAAAGGTTCAAGTCTTGTGTGTCCCTAAATAATTTTGCCATGCCTTGAAGCAATTTACTATGGCAAACAATTGTTTTTCATGACTTGGCCACCAAATTTGTGCCCTTACATGTTTTTAGTTTTCAAAAACAATTGGGTGTCCATCTTGCATTAGGACCCCACAAATTGCAAAACCATTTTCATCAATGTGAACTTCAAATGGTTTTGTGAAGTTTAGGAACTTCAACATGGGCATGGTTGGAACCCTTAACTTTAACGTTTTGAATGCCATTTGTTGTTTTCTCCCCAATGAAATTTTAATTATTTTTTGAAGAGATTTATAAAATGTTTACTTAATTGTGAAAAACCCTTGATGAATTTTTGATAAAAACTTACAAGTTTTAAATTTGGTGTGTGGTTGGTATTTGCCAACATTTAATAGCTTCAACTTTCTTTGGGTTTGGTCTAGCCCCTTTCCTAGTTAATACATGCCCAAGGAGGTTCGTATTTCCTTGAGAAAATTTATTATTTCCCCTATTCGCAAAGAATTAGTTTTCCTTTAGTTTCTTCAAAACATACTCCAAGTGTATTATGTGTTCTTTCACAAACTTAGAATTAAAAAAAATGTCATCAATGTAAATGATGAATTCATCTAACTTTTCATGGAAAATCAAGTTCATAAAGGTTGTGGGGTCAAAGTACGGTTGGGATACCCAAAAGGACCATCTCATTTTATATTCATTGGACCCCTTCATTTAAACATGTTGAAACTTAATGACACATTCATATTGAAAGTTTGATTTTATTCGTAAATAGATAGATTATGAAGGTATTTTTATATGCATAAAATGTTAAATTTGAACAAGTTTAAGGATTCCTACCAAGTCCTTGAAAAAATCCAAGATTTTATGTCATGAAAAAGAAAAAAAATTCACAGATTCATAAGGAATTTCTTTAAACAACTTTTTTTGGCCCAAGATTTTTGCCACAAGCACTTTATGTGCTAATGTGTATAAAATGTATGAATGTGATAAGAACCAAATGGTCTATTACAATGTTAAAATACTCAAAAAATTAAATTTCTAAGAATTTTGGGCCATTGATAGAATGTGGCCCACATTGGAAATTTTCATTATTTTCACTTTTATAAGTGAAAAAAAAAAAGATACTTTAGAGGCCTACATAAAATTTGGAACAAAATTATTTCATTTAACATAAAAATATAGGGTGAAATATAAAACAGATCATCGGAGAAATGATAAAAAGGTGAATTTGGGAGTCCTAGGAGTGAATCCTTATGTTTCAAAAGGGGTACCCCATCATGCTTCGACCCTGTGAATGTTGAAGGTGCATTACATAACCCAAATGACATGACCAAAAATTCATATGAACCATATTTGGTTCATTTGACCATCTTTTCAACATTCACATTCACATTGTGGATTTGGTAATATTTTGATTTCAAATCCACCCAACTAAAGTATTTACCCCCATTTAATCAATCCAAGAGATTGTTTATGTGAAACAAGGGGTAATTTTCCTTAATTGTGATTTTGTCCAAGGTTTACTAATTAATGCACATGTGGAATTTCTTGTCCTTGTTTTCCACAAACAAAATTGATGCCCCATAAAACAATTTACATGGTTTTATAATACCTTTTTCTGAAGAGGTCATTTATTTGCCCATTCAACCTTTCTATTTCCTTTTGGTTCAATATATGTGGTGCTTTAGACTCTAAAGTCTTCTAGGCACCACTTCAATTTTGTGGTCAATTTCATGATGAAAAGAAGATTTAGGCAATTATTTGTTCATCAAGATGTCCAAAATTTTATTATGTCTGTCCAATATACATTTGGGATGTTGGTTGACCTTAGGTGATTTGACCTCCATTTTCAACCCATTCAAATTCATCAAAACTAGAAACCTAGTTTGTTCAATTTAGATAGAATCATTAAATTAATTTCAACATTTATTAATGTAGTCCAATATTTTGCATCTGGGTTCATTACATAAAAGTCACATTTAATGCACATTCTAATTCAATTGTTGCAATGGAGGATGTTTATTTTGTTAGCATCCAAAAATGGGTTTCTTATATTAATTTCAAAACTATCTAAGTCACACAACATGAAGTGTTCCACCAAATGAACTCCCCCATTAAGTAATTAGACTTGATCGCCATTCATGTGAAGGATTATTTACTCTTTGTGTAAATTCAAGGTATTTCCTAAGGCCCCCTAAACCTTAACCTTGAATCGATCTTGAATAAGATCTTGTTCTTGGGCGAACATTTGATTCACCTTGATCAGCTTGGTGCAATCCTTTGTAAGTTCTCCAATTGGTTGTAATTGACACATTTCACTTTAAATAGGTCCCCATTGGCCTTCTTTTCTTAGGGTTGTTTTGTTGCTTTGAAAGGCTTACCCACTTGTGTTTCCCAAACCCCTTTTGACTTAATTCCACACTTTTGTGAATGATTTCATTTGTTGTCTATGGTTATCATCTTCCATGCATTTCACCAACTTCATCTAGTCTTGGAATGACTTGAGAAACATTAGAACACCAACTTCTAAGTCTAAGGTTTAATCCCATGTAGAAACACAATTTTCCATATAAACATTCTTTTGAAAGGTACCAAATTTATTCTTGTGTTAAAATTTTGAACATAGCATGCCAATGCCTTTAAATGTTTTTGCTAGCACAATTCTAAAAATAACATGCCATCCTTCAACACTTGATGATGTAACATGAATCCTTCATTCAATTACACCTTGAATTCCTCCTAACTCAATGTTATTGTCAAGTTTGGGATTGCTTCTTTTCAGGTAATTTGCCATTTCAAAACATGTTTTTAGAGGAAAAAATGGGCAATGTGTAGTTTTTCCTCATCCTTGACCAAACAATGGGTCTCCATGTAAGTTTTGACATGGGAAAGCTAGAGGTGAACTTTCTTTTTGTGCCTTCATTCTTCCTCATGAACCAATTTGAACTTATCGCTTTATGGCCTTGATCAAGGTTCTATTTGAAAAGGTCACCATGCTTATTCTTTTTTCCACCAAGGCCATCATCAAATCCTTGTTCACTTCCACTTGTTAAAGGACAATGGATTGTAAAGTTTTCATCAACTCCATCATGTTTTCTCTTAAAAAAAGGATTGGGGTTTTCATAAGGGTTTGTTGCGAGTCCCTTTCTTCCCTCTCCACTTCCTCTTGTTAATTTGAGATGTTTGTCTTGCACTTCTTTTAAGGCACGGTCCACTTCTTGGTCCCACGCATCCTTTTCAAAAGGATTTCATTGTTTTTTGGGTTGTTACTCGAAAGGAACCAATAATGAATTGTCTCTAGAGGAGTTCAAGTTTACTTCCTCCCAATCCATGGCACCAATCCTTTAGATTTTGCAAAGACCTTTGCTTTTCTTAGGGAATATGGGCTTTCATATGTTTTGTGGGGTTTCTTTTCGTATTTTTTTATTAGAGGTGAGTCTTTCTATGGTTGCCTCCTTTTCCATCAACATTAGCATGTGTTTTTCCATAGTTTTTTTGAGAGCCATGGGATTGGGCCTTGTGCCTTCACCACATATTGCATTCATTGCTTTCAATGCAAATTGACTTGTTATAAACATTTGTTGCTTTTTCTTTTTCTTGGATTTTTTTTGGGCTTGACCTCCACAATCTTTCCCATAGCAAAGTCCTTTCAAGAACTTGTTATGATACACTTGTCACACCTGATTTACCTTGATGCTTTCACATTTACAAGTTTTCATCACACCCTTAAACTAAACACACCCTTAAACTAAACCTTTGCAATGCCAAACTACACATCAATTAATTCCCACCTTCAAGTTGATTTGCATTGACTCATCATTGAAGGACTTATCATAACTCACTACCTAGGTGGGAGTTCACCTATTGCGAACTTCCCATTTTGCTCAAGGATTTTTTCGCCCATGACTTCCAAGTCTTGTTTGGCAACCCAACCACAACTTAATGTGTTCCAAACAAAACAATAATGCCTTTGTGGGGTGACCCACAAAGAATTTAGAGCAAACTCACCCTATGGCAAGGTTGTTTTTGAATTAAATTCATTTTCACAAGTCACCCTTGAGCCTCGAAGGGGGGAGGCTTGCACTTACACAAACCCCTTTTCAACACTTAGTGCGCCAAAATACTTTTGCCTTACCACAAGAACCCTTTTGATACCCACGAGGCACATTTCTTGTGTCTTGAGTCAAACCCAATTCAACATCAAGTCACACCACCTATGTTGCTAGGAGGGTTGCCCTTTAGTGGTTTCGACATGGGGCTTGAATGGGTGAACCCAATTTGTGGCCACAATTATTTGACACAAGATAGTGGTGGCCTAAACTATCTAAAGAGCCATTGACACCATATACTTATAAATTGAATGTATAATCAAACGAAGAGGGCCTCCAAAGCCCTTTGTTAATCATGCCATGTTGGCACATTGATGAAATAAGTCGTTCACTTGTTCGTGTAAACATCCAAATATTCCTACTACTAGAGGGATGAAATCATCCTCAAGATATTGGTCATGATATGACATAACCTTTGCCTGAATTATAATCATCATAGCCATTCCTTGGGAAAAAAACAATTTGTGAAGCAAAATTCTCATGTATCGGGTCCACAGTGATTATGTTTACCAATGTGTGAGTACCATTTGTTGTAAGCACAATATGCACTCATCGTTGTGATGATTAAAGAGATGGTGTTGGGAAAACATGTGTTTACTCACACAAAACATGGAACCCAACATCCTTAGCAATGGAAGTAAAAAAATCTTGAATTGCATCATGTTTGGCTTTGTGTTATCCCCCATGAGCACAAACGAATGAGTGTATCCTTGTCAAATCTATTGGCCTAATCACATTTGCATTGAAAAAACTCTTGAACCATGGTATGGGGGAGGCCCAATTTAATGCATAGTGTTCAAGAAAAAATGTCAGAGGCCATCCTAAAAAAATGGGATGACTAGGTAGGTAAAAAGCCAAACACTTGAATTTAGGATTGCATAAAATTTCAACTGAATGTGATGATAATTCAAAAAAAAATTTGAAATGATGCTGGAAAATGAATGCTCGTGCATTCTTTTTAAGATGTTCTCTTGAAGATGATCCATTTTTTTCTCTAATATTTATTTAAATGATAAGATAGAAACTTGAGCAATTAGAGGTAAAAGGTCACGAGCCCACTTACAATGAACCTAGAATGGAAGTGGATTTGAACTACTGGCCCTTATAACCCCCCCAAAAAATGGTAGCCATCTTGCAAATTTTTTTGATGTGATGATTGGGGCAACAAACCCTTAGTTCTTTTAGTATGTTACTAGGGTGATAACTTTTGCAAAGACAAGACTTATCCTGTCGCAACCCTAGCTTTGGGCTTGCGACCAAGGCAAAAGGGTTACAAGGGTGCAGGCCAAGAGAAAGCCCAGGAGTCACACATCACATACTCCCGGGGGTGTAGGAAAGTGGGAGGGAGTGAACCTTCACACTCCCAAAACAATACCCACTTTAGGAGATGGAGTCCCAGTGGACTCCTAAAATTTCAGAGAGCGATTTCAGGGGTCAAAACTCAATGGCTTGTGGTGTTCTTTATACCATTGAAAGCTCTTAGAATGTAGATGTTTAAAATGGGCTCGCATTGCTCATTTGAACATCTAAAACACAATTTATGGCCAAAAGAAGGGTTGGGAGTCAAATTGCCAATTTGACTCTCGACAAGAAAAAGTCAAGAATCAACCCTGTTTACTTATTTGTAGATGACATGCAACATATGTTTGGAAAGATCTCGATGAGGGCTACAACTTTGCTTCAGATCGCATCTCGATCTGAGTTCTTCTCACAAAGTTATGGGGCTCCAAAGCCGCAAGAATCCCAACTTGGGCGATTTCGGGACTCCCACTTGGGAGTCCCGGGACAAAAAGCCATTTGGATGTGGGCCCTGTGGAGAGGTGCAAAGTATATTATAAGGGGGAAGGTGGTGGCTTCCCCCAAGTTTGGGCCGTGGTGAGTTTTTTGTGTCCGTGTTGCCTGTGGCTTGTCTTAGCACCAAAAGTGCTCCAACTACAAACTAACCACCTTATGTGGGTTTTGTGCAGGCCCATGTGAGTGAGTGAAACTTGTCAACTCTTCCTAGTCTCATCCCGGAACTCCAGCACGCCCTTCTACCCCTCAAAATGCTATGAGTTAGGGAACGTGCCTCGACTCTTCCTTCTTCCGCTATTTTCTACTTGAACTCACATTTGAGTCTTTCAAGGAGTTGGGAATGTGTCATATCCCACCTCTAGAGATGGGAAAAGAGGCTGGTCAACAAACTAAGGAAGCCTTAAGACATTCTAAAAAACTTGGCCCTAAAAGCTTTCCAAATTCACAAATGAGGGTTGAATTACAAAAAGTTAACTAACATTGAAAATCCAAGAATGGGGGAAAAAACAAAGAAAGTAATAAGGCTTCTGGGTGAAACAACCAATGAGAATTTCAAATGTCACCTCCATTTCCCCTAATTAAAAAATTGCATCTATGTGCTGAACATCATTGTATAAAACATTTTGGAAAAAAAAAGATGTGAATTAGGAAAAAAACCTTAAATGAACATTCAAAACCTTAATTAATGCCTTGAACAAGGGTATGGACAAATAATGGAGGCAAGAACTTTGAAAAGAACTTTGAAAAAAGCCAAACAACACACTTGTGGGGTTGAAAAAAAAGGCCTACCAAATCTAACTAAGAAAGGAAATGATGAAAAACTTGAAAAATAATTGAAGCATGCCCAATGATGTGGGTGTCATTTACAACATAAGAATAAAAAACAAGATGCGAAAAAGGTAGCTGAATTGCTAAATGTGCGATAATGAGTTAAGGAAAAAAAAGGACCACCCAAAGGATCCCTTGGTGGGTGCCAATGGAAGATTAAATAACAAATAATTTTTCCGAAGGGGAATGGTGATTAAAGAAAAAAGAAGCTATGGAACATAAAAAGAACAAACAAAAGGTATGAGTTGAAATAATTGCCCACCTACAACATTTAGCTCCTAGAATATAACCCTATAAAAAATAGTGTTGAAAGCATTTGCAATGTTGACCTACAACACCACCCAATCAAGGTGAACATATAAGTCTGCCCAAATACTATGGACCACTATTTCATAGCCTCCTTCGATTGCAATCCCAAACTAATGGGGGGATAAATCAGCAACAAATGTATTGTGAAATTAAAAGCAAATGGTCCTATTCATTAATCGATAAAAAAGCTTTGCATGTTGCTATTAGCCAAATGCCACTAAAAGGCTTGACCAAAACTAATAGCTTGGCAACACTAAAGGCCCGAGTTATACTCTTAGGGTTACGCCTTACAACAATAGAAGAACACACTAATAATAACTAGGAAAAGTTGCTAGTTAACTAAATGAATTGGGATTAAAATAAAAGTCGCAATGACATAAAGGAAAGAAGGAAGGGCCAAAACTATAAAATGAAGCCCATGTGGAAGGGTAATAGGTTCAGGGACTTCTATTATGGGCATGGGTGGGGGAAAGGAGTTAGGGGACACATCTCCTATAAGGGGAGGAGCTTCCATCAAATAAACTAACACCCACACACCATAAATTGAAAGAAAAGGAAGCCTACCACATAAGGGTAGACTAACTAAAGAAAGAATGAAACTAAACCCTTTATCATGTGCCCTTAAACAACCTTTAAAATGTAGGTTTGTAACACCACTAAATTTTGTGAATGATTGAATGACAATGCTTTATGATATATGGTGATGCTCCTAAAAACTCTTTTAATGTGTTCTTAATGTTCTATTGACGTTCTTAATTACTTTGTTGATTGTTCCTCCATGTTCCATCAATGGTTTTCAAAAATTTACAAACATTTTATGACATTCCACTACTATATACGAAAGCCTTATTAAGTACTAAACATTAACCTTGGGCCCTTCTTCTTTAAGTCTTTAAAGACAAAAAACCTTAAATAAGGCCTTATTTGTGTTTTAGTATCCAAATCCCAATGAATCCAATCAAACCAAGTCTCCCAATTGAGATCCCAAAATTAGGTCTTACATCTTGTGTTTTGGTTTGTTGTCGACTACAACCAGTTGTTGGTGAACAAATTAAGAATGACAAAAGATTTGGGCAAAAATGTGGGTTTGCTGGTGGGTTGTTTTTGTTTTGATGCACAAAAAGGTGTTTGGGTTGTTGAACTACGTTTTGCATACCAACTTAGGCGAGGCTAGGTTGTTAACCCTATCTAATGAACCATGGAGATTCACAACTTTTCTCTTTTTGCCATGGTGGAAGAATACCAAGATAACGCACCACTAAACGGAGGCTTCACTAAAAGGATTCATGTCCTATGCAATCATTTTTTAAAACAACTAGTGATCTTCAAAAACTAAATAAACAACTATGAACCATATTTGCAATTATCTAGCTTATGTGGTAATGTGTGTAGTTATAATCTAGTGGTTATTACAACTAATGGATTAATGAGATGAATGTTGAACATGATGTGGGCATGTATTCAATTTTATAAACTCTCAATCTAAAGATGTAAAGTTGTTAAAATAATTAACCAACAATAATAACTATGACATTATGATATTGCACATGATATTAAAAGGATTTGGTATTTTATGTAACTACCTATTAAACAAATAATAATATTATTTAAAATCTATGATGTGGAAAATTAATGTCCATCACTTTGTATTTAACATTTGCAATTTTGCCACATCATGTAAATATGTAATCATATTAACATAATCGTAGTCACAATTTAATTACATATTGTGAATTATACCAAAAAATGTTAATAATAATTTTATATCATACATCATAAACAAATAATTTAACATTTACATTCATACAGTTTTTTAAAATTATTTTGTAATGGCAATAATCATGTATGTATTACATGAAAATACATGTGTTTATGAAGTTCAAATGGAATTATTTTTTAAGGATTTATAAAAATATTTATTTTAGTTCGTTATTTTTATTTACAAATGGCATGCATACATGTATAAAAAAATTCATCAATGATAATTAAATCTTATAGCCCAAAAAATTAAATCAGTTTAATTATTAAAAATTTAAATAAATACATATATATAATATTCAAATCAAAATATAAAAAATAAAAAAATTTAAAATCAAAATTTAAAACATTAAATTTGAATGTTGAATACAAAATATTTATTTAAATGAATTATAATTATGTAATTGAATTGTGAAATTCATTTATTATGAACTTACATAATTAAATAATGATATGAATATGCAATGAAATAATATATCACAAGTTGAAGTATTGATTAGATGGTTAAGGAGTTTGTTTGTGACCATGGAAATAAGTGTTCAATTCCTTCTAGTGACATTTTAAACTTGGTCCTAAATGATTACAATATGATGACATGGTGTCGTAAATGAATGTAACATGATTACATGTGTCTTAAATGACTATAAAATAATTAGATACTTTTATTTATCCGTGTGGACATTGCACATAGTTGTTTTGAACATGAATTGACACATCATTTTGAGTTGGTTAAACAAGTTGTTTGGGACAACTTTAATGACCATAGGCATTTAGTCCACAAGGATAATAAATCTAATTGTTGTTTAAAAAAATAAATCTACTAGTGTTTGGCATTGTTGAAGCTTCATGATTGCGCAAATTTTCCCATATTTTGCTTTCGCATTCTTGCTTTATGTTTTTATTGTGTACCAACCATGCACTTCTTGTCCATTTACAAGCTCTGCATAGCAACAGTAGTAATAGCAACAACGATGGAGGTTTAGTGCTTTCTGCTCCTACTAAATCTACTCCTCCTGAGGTTTCTTCAACGATTTATTGCAACAGTCTAGAGGAGGTTGCTACTATCTGCTTTCATTTGCCATTCATCACGCTACTACCCTACACAACATTACACACTATTATCCTCCCCATTTTGATCATGCATTAAAGCCAAACCCACCATGGCAAGCAACCTAGTGCTTGCCTAGTTCGCTAAGGATTTGGAAGTGTATCTAGTTGTAATCTGTTTTGAACTCAGTAGTAAGGCCTTGAATTTGACCTCAATCATAACCCTAGTGTTGTTATTATCCTTAGCACTGAAAGCCAAATTTCATAGCCAAGCTCAGAGGTTTTGGGCAATGGTGCCAATCATTCGTTGTCACAACAATTGGGCAAGTTGAAACAAAAGCTCCATGCTTTGGTGATGGTGAACCTAATTTCGCACGTCCACACCAAGGCCAAAATCAGCCAAAGTGTGATTACCTTATGTTATAAGCATAATATCCACCCATTGCAAATCTGTTGAATTGTTATGTATTAATAATCTGACCATTCACTGCACCTTTTTGTTATTTTGAAAAGAACAAAGATAAAAAGAAGTAGCAAGGACATATCATAATACTTGGTGGGTGTCTTTTTCTTGTCTATTACCAATAAAATGTCAGGTTCAAATTATTATGACATTTTACAATTTTGGGGCCTTAGCCCAAAACAAAAGCTAACTGCCCTTTTCATAACAAAATATAGGGTAGCCTAACTTGTGTATCATACATAAGTCACACCACCAACCACATGTGCTTTAAGCTTTTGCCAATAACAAGGCTTGTGTTATTTGTAACTATTACAAGCCCTCTCCCTTAAAACAACTATATCTTCTTTCTATAATATTGCAAATAATTATTTTTATTGCTCAAATAGCAGATATGATAAGAAGGTATTATATTATTGTATAGGATGATTATAAAAAAAATTGTTGAGGTCTTCAGCCCACAAGCTTGAAGTCTAACCAATCATGAATTTTGCATGAATGTATTCTTTTACCCTAGTTTGTTTTATTGTATAGCAGACTAATCTTTGCTCCATATTATTTTATATAATGATTATATGTCATAAAGTAAAAGATTTCATCATCACCTGTTTGACTTTCTCGCAATGGGAAGGGCAGAGGCTAAAGCTGGCTTACTAAAAGGCCAGCTCGTCTTTATAATCGAATATTTAACTTCTTTTCAGAAGTTACCAGCTTATTTTCTAAGTGCTTTCCCCTATTTATCAAGGTGTGGTTGTCAATATTTTAGCTACACTCCCCCTTTAGAAAATTTAGAGGATCTAATCTATTTTAGGTACAGTCTGATAGTTGGCCCTGGATGATCGGCAGTGCTCCCTACGTCACAAATTTTAAGAAAGCCCCTCTCCACCACCCCCCACCCCCTAGCTGATGGTAGAAGCGAGGTTGGACTACCATAGCCACTGGACAATGTCACTGCCCCAGTTGCCAACTCCCTGCTGCAGCACCTGGAAACAAAATTTGGGGATATGTTTTTACAGAACTTGTGGGAACCTCAAAAACGCATTATTGAATTTGTAGGCACTTCAAACACGTTAAAGAAGCAACAATGGTCTTGAAAAACGTTAACGAATCTGACACTTTAAAGAAGCAACTTTGAAGAACTTCAAACACGTTAAAGGAACCGGTGTTACTTTTAAGAATCTTTGTCTGTAGCCAAAGTGGCTATCATCCATAGAAGGATGTAGAAAAAGTGGTGATCACTCCAAGGAAGATTTAACCGAATCTGTATAGAAATGAAATATGAAGTAGAAATTGTTTAATCATCCTTCTATATTTTGGCCACACGCTGAAAATCTGGTGAATTTTACTAATTTTTCCTCTCACAAATTCCAACAATTGAAAACCTCTGCAATCGCTTAATTTTCGAATTCTTAAATTTACATATCTCTTTTTGACGAACTTTCGCCATTAAAATAAATACACGTTAAAAAAAAATGAATGTAGGAAGGACGAAACACAATAAAATTATCGGTAAAGTCTCGCAGCTAGGGGGCAAGTTCCGCCAGTTTGATCCTGATAGGGCGCGAAATTGGTAACCGGGGCTGAATTTTGTCCAACAAAATGTAGGGGGAGTGAAACTGGATTTTGCACTGATTTTGGTGCAAAAACTAGTTTCGTCCCCTATCTTTTCCTTTTCCCTGGGCGCCTGCACTACAGCTGCTACGTTTTCACTGCTCCGACATGTATTACTGCAAAATTACTCTCAAATCGCCTGCATCTAATCCTGAGTTTTAGCATTGAATGCCTCACTGAAATTTCCTTACTTTACGGATGACAATGCGCAAGAGTTAAAAGCGGGGTTAGGGGATCAAAGAAGGGTGCAGAAGCGGGATGACTTTATCGATTTGCTAAATATAGGAGATGCGCGGGGAGAACTCACGGGACGCTTGCTGTCGCTGCGTCACTAGCAGCCAGTATTGTTGGGATCGTCGAGTCACCAACATTCAGTATTTTTTGGCCTAAAGTGACCAGTACTTTTGAACAGCTCTCGAAGACAAGTGTACAAGATTAATTCAGTAGCCTAGGCTATTTCAGGATGCCTTCTTTTCAACAAATAAGTAAACGTGAAATTAATAGGTACACTAGATACAAGGAACAAAGTACCAACTTATGTGTTACACTTCCACATTTGTTGTTGACATACCATGCCGTCATCAAATATAGCCTGTCACTCTTTCATCACCCTTTTATGATCTCATGCGCATACCAATGACCATATACATGATTCACCTAATTCACCTAATTCATCTGTAGACTCTTGACAGGATGTTGCTAATGGGATTCTTATTATCTGATGCGCATGTTACTTACTATACCTTCCATTTGAAAAAAATGAGAAAGATACTACGAAATCCCCAAGGTAGAAAATTGGAGCAATTAGAGCAACAATGGCCCTAAACAAATGAGGTTTCAAGTGTTACTATGGCTATTGCTACTTCTATTTATTAGATGGGGCGCCTCCCAGGTTTTTTCCCTCTTTGGGTTGCATTCAGCCATTTTGATGGCCCATCACCCCCAAAAAAGAAGAGAAAGAACTAATTGAAATTTTAGAAGCTCCCCCAAATAAACTTTTCTATGTGAAGATGTAGATGGGGTGCCTCCCAAGGTTTTTTCTTTCTTTCTTTGAGTTGCAACCAGCCATTTTGATGGCTCAGCACCCCAAAAAAAAAAAGAGAAAAAATTAATTGAAAATTTAGAAGCTCCCCCAAATAAAAGTTTCTATGTGAAGATGCGGTGCCTCCTTCCCTTTGGATCTTTATTTATATGAGAAGTGGAAAACTTTAGGCAAACCATATGAGATAAAAGTGTGGTACAGTTGAAGCATATACTCAATTATATATAAAAAGTAGTCAACCTGCCGTTAATTATTTAGTGTTCACATGTAAGCATGAAAATAGCTTAAAATGCCATTTCATTATAATACCAAACATTGCCCTGTAATTATGCATTGGAAATACATTTGAATACATTTGTGAAATGCATGATCAAAAGCTACTTCAAATCCCCCCCCCAAAAAAAAAACTGGAAAATCACATGTTTTGACAAAGTTTAAATGGCATATTTAATATCTTTCATTTTAAAAAGTTTTGATTTGAAAATTACTTTGATTTTTACTTGTTTGCAAATGTTTTAAAAGACAATGCCTTGGAAGAAGTCTTTAAGAGCCTTCAAATTATGAATTTTTACATGCTCAAAATATGACCTTATTTTTAAAAGTTCTTTTCCCCCAAAAAGCACATGTTTTGAAAATCTTGACAAATGGTTTCATTTTTATGAACTTTATCGATACATACCTATCATAACAAAGATTTACAAGCCCCCCGCCCTCCCAATGGGAAGGTGGTGGTAAATCCTTTATCTTGAGAAAGGGAATTTGTTTCATTGGTGATTAAATGGTTGGACGAAAAAATGAAACCACTATGGATTAGTTAGAAAGAGAAAAATATGATTTTTCCTTTTGAAGGTGTCAAGGATCCAACCTCAAACATTTCTCTAGGTGAAATTTTTTAAGGGCTCTTGTTCAAGATGAAAAGGATAAGTTAATATTAACAAAGTATTTTTTCTTATATTTTGATCCCCATCAATATTAATGAATAAAAAATAATGAATATTTTACAATATAATAATTTAAACTATCAAAATTCTAAATTCTATCAATATTGATCACTGAATTTTCTATTTCAATTATGATAAAATAGAACTAGAATTAAAAAAACAGAAAAAAGAATGTTATGATAAAATTTTGGTACACCTTAAAAGATTTGAACCTTAATATCCAATTTAAGAACACGTTATTCCTAACCAATTAATCAAGCACACTTTCTTTTATGTAAATGAGAACTATATTCTCTTTGGTCCATTTTGCAAAGGGAAAGTTTTGAATTAACTTGATGATGCTTAAAAAACTAAGAACATGAAATATTTAACTTTTTCCCATAGGAATAAGTTGAGGAAATCGTTTTTCAAGCAAATCACAAAGAGCATAGAGATTAAAAAAACCCACTTCATTACTTTATTAAGATCTTATAGAGGATTTGTGTATTCATTGGTTTCTTAAGTGCATTTTTATTTTTTTGGGAAATGTAAGAGGGGATCTCAAAAAAAAATCTTGTGTATTACATAATTCCCACTTAACAAGTGATACTTAATTTTACCACCTTAAAATGAACTTTGTGAACATTCACCCTTGAACCAAATGAAAGTTGGTTTCTAGGAATGAATAATACAACCAAACAGGAAGTTGCATAGACTTCAAATGTTTCTAGCATTAACAGAGAACCACCTTTTCGGGTCCTTGTGAACAAATCCACCATACAAATGCCTTTGCTATACTGGGTGTACAAATCCAAATGAGGCACCCAGGCTTGGTCAATGTGCGTCCATTAATTCTGATGTCACTAGTATTCCACGTCTTGGAATTCCGTACCTCAAACCAACCTACCAGTCTAGTATTCTTAAATCTCACCTAGGTTGGTACAGGTCTCAAAAGATTCACTCTAGCCCTCGTGTTGGGGCCGCGGGGCGGCGGATCCACATCGAATCCACGATTGATGCAATTGTGCAAGCTGCTGTCAAGGTCTGTCGAATCTGACCATCTTAACGTTGGCTGAGTTGAATGTTTGACGCCTAATTCATTAATTTGTCCACATTTAATATTACTAGAGGGCGTCTATTTATTGTTCAAGGATCTACTATACATCTGCTGATGTTATATTTGCGACTTTATGTCCAGCGCTAATTGAGCTGTCTGTAGACAATTTCTCAAGTCAGCTACTGACAAAGAAATATTGGGGTACGTAGGTTCACGGAGCCCACATCTCGTGTGCTGTGACCGGTCCTGAAAGGTCTAAAACTGGAAACTGAGAGCGAAGGGAAGATTTGCAGTGCAGGGCTCGCATAAGTATAACTGTGATACAGATTTATTGAGGCCCAAGTACACCAACGATCGAGCAACTCCTGTGTGTTAGATCAGAGAGTACTCCTATACTGGAGAATTCACGTGATGGGTGGTTCTTCATTGAACTGTGAGTACTAGTTCTCGTTTCCTCTGCAGTACAGCCTGATGTGGTGGGAAAGCAGTAGTGCCGCAGGTGTCACACCCTACAAAGGTGATTGAGGCCCGATCACAAGAGAAACGTCAATGGTCATGGCTGCACTGGGAAGTCCAGCAGCTAAAGCAGGATGGCCACAGAAGCAGAAACAGCTCCAGAAGGTGGTAGAACATCGGAACTACTGGGTGTACGCAATCCTTTGGGAGCTCTCGGCCGCACAAGGGTAAACAAAACTGCCCCAAGCGCTCTTGATCTTATTCATGACATTCTTCGGTATGGCTGAAGGATTGCATGTTTTTCAGGTTTTTAGTCATGATTTGCTGCAAAAACATCACGGTCACCAAATTTCTGAAAGCGTAAAACAGAGATAAATGAACCGATATCACGGTCATATCGGTTTGATGTTTTTGATAAATATGAATGTTACTTTGAGTCTTGACCGCGTGAAGACAGTCGAGGTCTTGCTTCAGTAGATTCAGCAACATTGAAACTCTGGCCTGAAGAGAACGTTACTGTCCTCAGTACAAAGTTAAGCGAAAGTTTTTCATACTTAACGACGATCAGTGCAGCTAGCTCTTTGTCCCATCGTTGTCCAGTAATATAGATTTATGATCTGCATACCTTGTTGAGGAATCTAGTAATATTATATTTGAGTTCGGACGGATCTGCTGCTCATCGAGCTCATCTGAAGCGAGGAGAATTATGTCACTAGGTTAGGATTAAGTCCAGATCGCTAGGCAGCACACGTACATAGATAATCGAAGTTTTCTGTTGTTTTTGAGAACTAGAATGTCATAGAAAAAATATCATACCTCTAGTCCAAAGTCTCAACTTCTTCGCCTCTAAAGTCCTTCCTTAACTAAGTGAGCCCGAAGAGGCTTGTGTACTGACATCCACAACTGGAATTCGCGGTGACATATTCCAGAGAGGTGGTATGGGGCGATAGTTATTTCAAGGGGGAGCTGCAGATGTTCGGGCGCACGGATCAAGCGCATGGAAACGAGAGAAGGCAGATGTTGCGGGATCTGTGCGCTAGTGCAGCGTCGACGAAGCAGTGGCCGGTGCTAGCGAACAACAATAGCGAGTTGTCTGATACGGAGTGGTTCTACGTCATCTCATCGACTTGCACGTTTGCTCCAGGCGACTACGGGTACCAAAGCTTTTCCATTTCATCACATTGTGTTTACTTAAGTTTTGAGAAGGCTAACAACTTTGTAATGAAACTTGCCGAAAAGTGGTCAGCAAGGCAAAGGCTTCAAACTGTGATGTGGCCAAGCATCTGCATGACGTCCTTAGACATATACACAAGAAACTTTTTTTGCGTTCCTGCAGGGGAAAGAGTAGAAACTTCTGACGAATCAAAGCCGAATTAACAAAACATAGGGAAGGGAAAATCGTGGGACCAATATTTCAATGTTTTATTCTAGTTGTAGCATTGTCCAACAGAGGGACCGTTGTATTTCCCATTGTCGAACAAACCATTTCATGTTTGCACGAGGAAATTCAAGTTCTTCTCGATGGTCCCTGCACGGAATCCTAAAAAGTTTCTTGTGATATGCCTTGTCGTCCGTGGACCAAGATTGATATCTGTACTGGGCTAGGTGTAGGTAGCTTTTGTTGGGCCTCAGAGGAGTTAAACGCAACGAAGTCATAGGGGGAAACCCTGACTCAAGGGTTTTGTTTCCTGAGGTTCGTAGCAGTGATTTTTTTTTCTGGCGAAAAATCGCCTGATGGCGAATTTGTTTTCTCGAAATAGAATATTCTGTCAAAAATTCCCTGTTTTTCGAAAAAAACAATCGCCAGGAAGATACAGGATTGGGGAGGGTTTCGCCACATTGTTGGCTACTGGCTACAGTTCCCAGAGATTCTTAAAGTAGGGTACCGGGCTGCTTACCAGTCCAGTTCTGGGACAACTAGTCTTGCGCAGCCAGCAGTAGAGGTCCAGAATCCTTTGAGAACTCTGGCACGTTCAGGACCTTCCTGGAACTCGCATCCTTCAAAATTTGGTAATAGACTCTGAATCGGTCTGTAGTCCCCTTTTGAGCAAGTCCAATTTCTTTAACGCGGCAGTGACTACTTCAAAAACGCAAAATATAGAGGCACCTTGCCAATTTTAAGCGCTAGCAACAAACGAATAGTTTCTAAGGATGTGTGAAGTAAATGGAAAATCTAATACTAAGACCGGACCTAGCTCCGAACCGGTTTTGGGTTTCCAGCCAGATTTGGGTTTGGATCTGGATCAGGGTCTACAATATGGACCTAGATCTGGCCAAGGACAAGACCCAGTGAAGTTACATGGACTGTGACCCAACCAAGAACCAAACCCAGCAAGTCAGAAGGATTTTTTTTTATAGGTTCATACCTAGGGTTAAGTTTGGGCTAGTCTTAGGTTTATATAGGGTTTTAGGTTTTAATGTCTTAGGTTCAAGAGTTTTAAGATTTGAAGTTTTAAGGTCTCAGGTCCTAGCCTTGAGCTTTAACATAGAAGGGCATCTCCATCGGGAACATTTAAATGGCCTTTACACAAATATGTTGTGAAGTTTCTTATGCTATTCCTATGTTAGATAGAGACCCAAATAAGGCCCATGTGATTTGAGACAAGTGTTGACTAATTAGTAGCTACAAGGCCACATGTTGAACTCCCTATTGTTGTTCTTGGGAACTCATTGGGGAATATTTTGAAACCTTTGAAAACCCATTGGGAAGTTAAAAGAAACGTGATAGAACTAATGGGAACTTCATGGGAACAAAAAAATCATGATAACACTGATCATGACCCAGAGTGGGGAAACCGACAAAATCGAAACCCCTTGCGTTAGGGCTTTCACATTGTGTTCAAAAGCCTACAGTAAAGCACTCCAAGGAATTTCCCTTTATACCTGGATGCACCTTCCCACGCAGAAGTTGCGTTTGCCAATTAGCAGTGCTGATCACATCCACACCTTCTGCCATTTAAAAACAAAAGAATATGTTGGGTTTTACAACAGGGAAGGCCTACTCCCACAGGACTTTTCTAATTATCATGCCTACACCTTGGACTACTGCCCTCAGGGTTGTGACCCTTAAATTAGAGAAAGTCCCTGGAAGAAGGCCTTCCCTGTACATTGTTACTGGGAATTTGATCCATGATGGGGACTTACTTGGGGAAATCCCTTTGGGACACCCTCCCTACCCTGTTTGCAGATGGATTTGGGAACAAGTATTTTACAAACCTCTCAAATTCCATCCTAAGGTTTCTAAAATTTGCAGTTCACCTCGTTGTTCTATGCACTGCCACAACCCTAATAGTACCTAGCAAACATTTGTTGGGTGCTTTGACACTAGGTTCAGCGAGATCAAAAGAATATACTTGGATTAAACGTTGCTAAGAGTGAGGCTCTAATGAACACCTAGCCCTGCTTAAAATACTTGCATATTGCTTAGTGTATATGGCAGCCAGCTTATAGTCCACATTAAGCCTCCTTAGGCTGTCCTGGCCACTTATGTTCTGTAATAGGTGAGAGGCCACTGGTTATCAGAAATAGCCACTGAGGCACCCGACGTGTTGAGGCTATTTTCAAAAACCAGTGCCGTAGACCTGGTAATTAGTAGGCATAAGTGACTGATGTGAGTTTCAAGATGACTTGCCATAATAAGGGCAACTTTAGAGGAGGGCCCAAGGTCCAGAGACTAATGAATTCAAGCAATCTTATTGGTCAAAAGCTTTAAATTGGTCCCAAGGCCTTTAGACAAGGGTCCAAGACCAAAAAGTGGCAAATTGAGGACAATCAATTGGTTCGGACGAAAAACAGTCCTAAAAGGAGAGGTCCTGATTTGCAGAACCAAGAATCAGGCTAGGGACCAAGATACAGTCCAACTCAAGGATTCAATTTATTTCATATCAGTCCAAATTGGTTCCTAAGAAACTGGACCCTGGACCCACATCTAAAGTGGGCCTAAGTTATTCGGGTAACTTGTCAAATCACTTTAAAATATTGTGAGTTTTTTATTTCATACCTATTTATCATGATTTTCGTCATTCGTGAGATATCTGAAATAAATGTATGATGAATGTTTATTTCATTCGTGAAGAGAGCAATTACGATGTCTTTATCCAAAAAGCAGTATGGTTACTAAAAATTACAGCCAATCAAAGCTGACAATGATATGTAGAGCTGTGAGCAGAAGGTGGCAGTTTGTTGCTTATAATTTGCTACCTATAGCGATCATGTCATCAAGATTCTCACAACAATTGCTCATGGAAGGTCTCCGAAAGGTTGTCATTGAAATATCGTACGGTTATAAGTAGGGAAATGGTCTATTGTTAGAGCGTTCCATAATTTTCAAGTTAGACTGTCACTTGACCTACAGGTCTCCGGGGACAAGCACCTGAAATCATGGACGGGTCTCAAGACAGCCCCATTCTCCTCTACTTAATTAGTCCCAAAACAGTTAGGCCTTATTGGAGGGTACCCAATGCTTCACACGTAATCAACACGAGTGATGGAACCAGATGGATATATAGCTTGCTGCAGTGTGATCCTAATTTTGTCTTGGATGTGGAAAATGTTATGGTATCCAGTTGATTGCAATGCACAATCTCCGATTTCTTCTCCTGATTATCTAGTTAATGGTACAGCTAGCTAGTTCTTGATTATTTACTTAATGGTCAAGCTTAGCTAGTTCCAAATTTCTTGACTAACTAGGTTATGGTGCAGGTAGCTAGCTAAACCTTAATTTCTTTTGATTAACTAGTTAATGGTGCAGCTAGCTAGTTCTCCATTTCTAGATTATATAGTTAGTGGTGGAGCTAGTTAGCCAAATCTGGATTTCCTTTGATTAGCCAGTGAATGGTGCAACTAGCTAGCTAGTTTTGAAATTTATAGTTGTGTGTGGGTTGCCAGAACACCTGGGAAGCTCATGGCTATCGGCGGATATGAATGGGTGGAGAATGCTGACGATGTGAGTATGCTGGAGTTCGCCCGCGTTGAGTATGCAAAGGTATAAATCTAGGACACACCGACCCCAAAGAGTGTTATAACTACTGCATCACATGTCATCCTTTTTGTCAATTCAACATGTAGTGTGAGATCATGGAGACACATGAAGTCTTGAAGATTAATGTTGCAAAACTTATCTATATTTATATTGCATTGTTTCATAGTAACTCACAATAAGATCATGCAACGGGGAATATGGTTGATAGATGAAGTCATGGTTTAGGTTTAATGGTTACAGTATGACACTAGTATAGATTGACTTCCAGAACCTGTTCTATGAGGGATGGCAGCTGGTAGAATATTGTTGTTTGATATTTGTAAGAGTGGTTTTTCTGACTAACTAAAGTGTGGCCAAATCTACAATGTC
Source organism: Sphagnum tenellum (assembly GCA_963921925.1). Lineage (NCBI taxonomy): Eukaryota > Viridiplantae > Streptophyta > Sphagnopsida > Sphagnales > Sphagnaceae > Sphagnum > Sphagnum tenellum. The sequence continues at coordinate 12,548,645 of OY998143.1, read as the reverse complement.
TGCGCATGTGGGCGTGGTGATTTCGGTGTTGGACATAGGCTGCCGGTATCAAGGTACAATTCTCAAAGTCCTTACTGTGAATTTTCTTAGTTTGCAGATTGGGTTGTATTTTTAAGTTTGCAACTGCTTAAATATTTCTCACATCCAAGTTTAGTTATTTCTTTTTTCCAACCTCACCCATAAAACTAAAACTGGGACTGCAAATAGGTGGGAGACTACTGATAACAAATCACTTGACCGATCATTATTGTTGGCCAATTAAAAATAGAAACTAGTAGTCAAATCATATTTATTACACTATTCATAGCAATCAAACTGTATATATTAGGCTCTGTTGTGCCTCTTACCAGCCCCAACATCCCGTGAAAAAATGCTGGGCCAAATCCATTTTCCTGAGTCAAAATAGCATGTTTACTGGGCCACATATTAAGCACCGGTGGAGCTATTCTAAGTTTAGCAAGGTGTTACACTTGAAGCTAGGTGAATTTTTGCTTCAATCCAAATCTCAGGCACTAGGTCTGAATGTGAGTTGGGGATAAATTTGCAGACGGTGGCGTGTATTTCAGTCCAGGGAGGTGTGGTGGAGCTTGGGACAACGTGTCACATTCCTGAGGACATAAACGTTGTTCACTTCGCCCGTGATGTGTTTAAGGAAGATTTTGTTGACATAATTAATCCCAAAAGTCGAAGCTACAGTTTTTTGAAATCTCTTGATCCTAATTTTCCCCACGATCCTAGGACACTAAGCCGTGGTCAGCACATTGCAGCACCAGATCATGTTGATTCTCCTGGAAGAAATCTGTTAGGGTACCCCAATATGACCTCTTCCTATGTGGCTGCTGTGGCAAGCGAGGCAATCGAAAACTACCTCCCAAAGGGTTCATCTATTTCCCTGGATCTTCCTGAAGAACCCCAAGTGCAAACTCGCATTCGAAACAACCAAACGACTGGACCTATTCAATCATCGTCCCTCTCCAAACCAGACGTTGTGGAGACCCGATCACTGTTACATTCAGCGGGCAAAATACCAAGTTCAGCCGCTGATGAGAGGCAATTGTTGCGTGATCGTCTATTGAAGCAACTTGAAGCTAAAGACAACAGTCATCACTATACACCACGAGCGGATAGGAACCAACGTCGAATGGCCTTCCCCAACACCGCAAGGACATCCTTCTCAAATCAGCACCTGTTCAACTGGCGACAAGGTGGGTCTGGGAGCTCACCCGATTTCCCACACGAGGAACACCTATTTGTAGCTGACCGCTTGAACGATCTAGCACCTGGTCACAAAACAAAAAGCTACGAGCTATCTCTACAAACGATCTCAGAGCCACAGCACAGTTCGACCTCCTCTTCCCAAGATGCAGATTCTAAAAGAGCACGTGAGTTTAAACTACCAAATGAGCTAACGACATTCGATGATCCATCACGTCAACGACTATCATCTCCTGAAACTGAGACCATGCTCGATAGAATAAAGGGACTAATTAGAATTGAAAAACCTACAGGTTCCATGATACCTGGCATTGAACGGCCTATTGATGAACTCCATGTTTCCGATGGTCGGAAAATTCCTCGCCAATCGATCAAACACCCTGAACCAGTAGCACTTTCTTTTGAAGACCAGCTACAATCAATGTCAACTCATAGCTGGCTACCGAATCTTTCAATGGAAGTTGGTAGCGTGTCTTCATCGCATGAAATTGGCACATCTGAAACCATATCTCAACTGACCGTAAGCAATCGAATCCTCTTGAACCATGCTCATAACTAAAGAAATTTGCGAGATCTAAATCATGCTCTGGGAGAGTACTAGCTAGCAGTTTTATATTGATAGTATCCACGAAAATTTCAGGAGGCCACAATCATTTTGCAAATGCCGTCATAATCATTGTAATGTCGTCCAAAAGAACTGATCTCAAATAGTCGAAATCTAGAAAACTGCAATGTATGTGCATTTTTTAAAGTCGAATTGATACAGGAGACTTTAACTCATGTGCGGATTTGCATTTCCCGGAAGCTTGCAGGATCTACTAGATGCACCAGTCGTAAAAAAGCCACGAAAATCCCTACACGTTGCAAAACACAATCTATTTGCAATGGATGGTTCGGATTCAGAAGCCATGGCACCAAATTCATCATGCAAGGAGGTGTCAAATATGAAAGGGGATGATCACATCCGAGTACAAAACAAGAAGCCCAAAACATTGGATTTCTTCAAGGAAGGTTGGGCGATGGATGCTATAGATATGAGAGCTGCAACTACCGATAAACAACAGGCCACATGCAATGAAGGACAGTTGGAGAATAATTTGGTCGACCTTAAGGCCAAGGATAATTGGTCACAATATCCTGATGCAGCTGCTGATTGCCAGGTGAGTAAACCTAGCTTAATCTCTTAATGGTTTTAAAGTTTACATACATCGAGACATATACTAAACCAATAATGTGAGGCACAATATATGAAGACTAATCTAGCAATACATGTTCAGTCGATCAAATTCTATCTCGTTGCCACTAGATTAAGACTACTTTGGCTCAAGAAGTTACAGTCTTGTCCATCCGAACTTGCGGATGGCATCATGAATGTAATATAGATTCAAGTTCCCTAAAACCTTGGCTTCTTGATACTATTAGGTAGAGGTACAACATTTGGAAGTTCAAATGCCGAACTGCTTCAAGGACTTGCAAATGGAAGGAAATTCGACGACAACTTTCGCCAATGTCAAGCATCCTGGGTCAACACTCCAAAAAGTGGAACAAGCTGGATGTGAACAACCCACAAGCGCGAAGTCTGATCATTATCAAACAATATGTAGTGGAAACGCAAGTGCAACTGAGGGATCGTGGCAGCGGCTTCCAGATTGCATTACCACACCGCAAATGCTACTCGAGAACACCCAATTTGACCCATTTGATGTTACTGAAGCACACACCATGGGAAATAGCATGCCTCATTTAGAGGTAAAAAATATTGTTCAACTCTCATCCAAGTACTATTTCAATTCAAGCCCCACCATATCCAATTTGTATAGCGGTAGGCAATATATACGTAATACGATTTGTGTTGGCGTCCAAATTCTTCATGATTGTGTTAAAAATAAATAATATTTATATGCTAGACAAAAGTTGGTGAAATTTGGAATTTTCTTTACTTGAACCTAGTCCTTAAGCTTCATATTCAACAGGGTACATCCCAAGTATTTGATTTGAATCAAAACTGGATTGAACACCTTTGTATATAGAACATAAACCAATGCCTTTTTTGTATCTTTGGATAACAAGATGAAGGAATTATAATGACCTCAAAAGCCTGCAAAAACCCACAAGGTAGGTAACTTGGTAGGTGCACCTTTAGTGTTAGGGTTTGGAATGTGAGATGCATCAATTTTAGCATGTGTGATCTTTGTGTAATCAAAATGCAGGTACGGATGATGGAACATGAGCAGGTGTTGGTGAAGCTAAGAGCCAAGGATAGAATTGGTCTCCTTATGGATCTCATCCAAGCATTATGGAGTCTCAACCTGCATGTGCAACATGCAAATATCCGTACCAGCACTGGAAATGGGAACAATGTTTTTGCTGCCAAGGTATTGCATTACATTGAAGAATTAAGGTTCTATTTGCCTATCTTGTCAACCATAGATTTATAAGTGCACCTTGATGGTATTCAAACTTGACAAAGGGTTACAGACACATTCAAGTCAAGAGATTGTATATTGTGAAACTGTGTTAGTGTTTATGGTTGTGTAAGGTAAAACCGTCCAGGCTGCACACTTTACAGGGATCAGCCTTGCACGGGCTTGATTTTAGTAAAGCCCGGAGTTAGGGGCTCTACCAAACATAAAGATGTGCAGCAATTTCTTTAAATTTTTCCAGTATCAAGGAAAAACACTGAAAAACAATTGTGGAGGTTCAGAAACAGAACGCCACCGCAACAAGCATTCTATTTTGTTAAATTTTTGTGAACAATGAAAGAAAAGATATGCTTTGTAAGGTTCGTTCCAATTACACTTGAAAAAGCAAGTACGTCTCTATGTAACAGCCCTTAATTTATATCGGTTTAGCAATTTTGTAATAAGTCAATTCAGCAATGGAAAATAAGGTGCAATCACTTCGGCTGGGGAAAGACTATGTTTGTGAAAACTAATTTAGTGATTGGGTGGGAGGAGTGCAGATGGCAATGTCCACTACTGGAAAGCAAACAACACAGGAGATTGCAAATGCTATTAGCAAGGTACTTGATGAGAGATGTCAAAACTATGGTTCTACCAAGTCTCCCAAAAATTTCAGTTCCAATTTTCCAGGTCCAAATTATGCTAGCAAATGTCTGCACAAGAGACTCCATGATGAAGTTGCTACCTCTTGACCATAGATCTTTGAGATCTATTAATATTTGCATATTGACCAATCCCCTTCCCCCCCCCCACACACACACACACCTAGACTCCCCCAACGCTTCCCCAACCACCCTTTTGTTCAAAGTGGAGAATTTTGTCGATTATTTTTTGATATCTTTTCCTCTTCACCCAATAAAAGAGTGTCCTTAAAGGACAAACCCAATTTCCTCTCACGGTTAGTTAAGTTACTAAGAATCAAGGGAAGGAAAATGCACTTAATTTCTTCACATTTGAAATGTTTTGAATTGAATCATACAAAAGGGTACATACAATTTGTATAGAATTTTTCCATAGATCCATCAACTTGGAACTATGCAATCACAACAATAAATTTTCATTTACCTAAATTGTAATGTATTGAACTTGCCTAACAATTCCTTATTTTTATTTTTGGCAATTGTTTCTTGTGGCCACTTTGTTCAAGAAATTTAGACAATCCTCTACTACGAAGTTTTCCCATTCTTTGATTAGACATCTTGGAATTGGAATGGAATCTCAAGGAGGTTACAAATGACATCAATTCAAAATACAATTTGTTTATTATTTGGAGATAAATTTAATAAGAATTTACCAAAAAAATTAGACAATTAAAAATAAACAAAATTTACTATATATATACACATGTATACATAAGGTCTAATTGTAATTATATGTTACATAAGGCCTAATTGCAATATTTCCATACTTCCTTTAAAGAGGTTTTTTATTTTTGTTTTCAAATATCTTTTCAATCAAAAATATTGGTTGGATGCATGGTTGAGCAGACCAAATGGATGTCTTACAAATCAACAAACCCCCACCATTGGATGGCAATTGAAACTTTTCAATTGCATAGAAAGGGGCATGTATGTTTTTGGAAAGCCTTTGACAACGGCTTTTCAAAACCATATCATACACCCCCCTTTTTTGGCAACAAAAAAAAATTCAATTACCATCAAACAATGGGGGTGTATCGAATGGCAATCAAAAAAACATCGATTATCATTCGACACACCCCCACCATTGAATGGTGACTAAAAGTTTTTGATCACCACAAAAAGGGGTGTGTCATATGGTTTTGGAGAGCCCTTGATGAAAGCTCTCCAAAACATATGACATGCCCCCTTTCTTGATGACCAAAAAAATTTGATTACCATTAGAAAGTGGCAGTTAATCGGATGGTCACCAAATTTTTTCAATTGCCATCAGACACACTCACACCATCAACTGACAATTGAAATTTTTCAATGGTTGAATGGGGTGTGGGCCTTTGCTATCTGTTTTCTTCTTCATTTTTTTCATTTTTTTCCCTCGCCTTGGTCTTCTTGCCATTTCATGCCCCTCCCCCATGCCTTCTTGGGTGATCGAAAAAATTCAATCACCATCGGACAATGGGGGTGTATCCGATGGCAACCAAAAAGATTTGGTTGCCATCTGACATATGTTCACCATTGATCACCATCCAATGGTGGGGGTGTGTTGAATGGTAACTGAAATTTTTTGGTTGCCAAAAGGCGGGGGTGCATGTAATATCATTCTTGGAAGAAAAAATCATCCCCACCCCCTTCCCCTCTTGGGTGACTGAAAAATTTAGTTGCCATCAAACACCCACACCATTAGATAGTGACTGAAATTCTTTGGTTGCCCAAGAAGGAAAGTGATGCATGAAATTATTTCTTCCAAAATGATAGCACATGCCCCACCCCTTTCATTTGCCATCTGATTGTGGGGCTGTGTTGGATGGTGATAGAAAAAATTTGGTTGCCATCTAACATACCCCCACTATAGAAAAGTGACCAAACATTTTCGATTACAAGGAAAGGGAGTATGTCATATTTTTAGAAAAAGGCTTTCCAAAAACATAGGACACAGCCCCCTTCTATGGGGACCAAAAGGTTTTGGTCACCTCAAAGAGGAGGGGCGACCAAAAATATTTTGATTGTCATAATGTTGGTGATTAAAAAAATTTGGTTGTCTCAAGGTTGGCGACTGAAAATTTTTTATCACCACAAGATTGGTGACCAAAATTCATTTTTGGTTGCCATTTGTAACGAAGGTTGCCCGAGTGTTAATAAAAAATTTCTTGCATCCATGTTGACAAATGCAATGGATGTGTTAGGATGGATGCCAACATGACACTCAACACAAAATGACTATGTCAAATCAATTTTCATAACCTTGATTGCAAGTTGACAACAAAACTTTTTGGTAACCTAGTTCAATGCCAAGAAAATTCAATTTTTTGTCATAGCAACGGCAACCCGAATGTAATTAGAATTTTTCATGTGTTAATCGTATTGAATACAACTGACGCATTAGGATGGACAATGGACGTCAACGTGATGCCCAATGTAAAATGGCCACATCACGTTGGTTTTGACAACCCTAAAATGAATATGTTAATGTGATTGTTGTGGGGATACATGCTTCTTACTGTTGCAAAAATATGGTTGTTGGCCAGTGATGTTTGATTTGTAATAAACCAATATGGTGCAACATAAAACATGTCCATGGGGTCCTTCTTATAAGATGATGACATTTGATCAAAAACCCCCAAATTGTTTATACATTTTTTTCATTGCAAAAAAGTTTTTAGAAATGGGAAATAAAATTATTTTTTATTTTTTTAGCTAAAAATAATTTCACATATTTCCTTTCTTTATAGGCATGACATTAACAACAATAATTTAGAACCTTTCAATTTAGACTACCATCTTCTTGGAGGGGCTCATCAACACATTTTTATTTTGATGGTTATTGTCGCAACCCTAGCCTTGGGCTTGGGACCAAAGCAAAGGCTTGTGAAGGTCAAGAATCACATTTCATGCTCCCACGAGTGTGAAAGAATGTGAGAGAATAAAACCTCGCCCTCCTTTTTTATCAATTCATCCCATGTGCACAAATTTTTTAATGTGAAATTGGATGACCACACCCCCTTGTTTATATAATGTTCAAAATAGAAGAACAAATAATATGGGATAAGTTTTGTAGTTCCAATTTTCGCACAAACTAAGTTGTAATTCCAAAAACTTTCGTCATACCTTACTTTTTAATTTTTTGATTTCTAAATAATTCAAGTACTAGATAATTAGATAACCATTTAATTAATAATGATTAATACATATATTTAAATTATAAATTATACACTGCAAATATTCATTATTCATTATCAATTATTTAAATAAGAATTTTTTTTTTAATATTTAACAAACTAGCTATCTAATTTGTTAACTCACAAGTTATTAATACATAACTCATAAATAATTAAATAACTAAAATATTTAAAATTATTTTATGGAAAATTCTATTTTCACACCTTTTTTGCCGATCCGATTTAAACAGAATAAATCGCATAGGTCGACGTGATGCTAACCATAGGGAAGGGTGGTCAGACGCACTCAAATTTATTCTGTTTGAAATCAGACCGGCAAAAAAGGTGTGAATCTAGCCAAAAAAGGTGTGAAAATAAAATTTTCCTATTTTATTCATTTTTAAAATTTGATGTAGAATTATATAACATAATTGATGTAAAACTAATTTAATGATTATAATTTAAATTTTAACTATTTTAAATATGTATGTTAAAATTTATAAATAAAGAATTAACAATTGTTATTAGAAAGTAAATTCTTACACGGATTTTCTTAAACTATTATTCAACTAATTACATCACTTGTTGTATAATTACATTTATTGTTGTAAAAATTATTATAGGTCAAGTAATTTTTTTCTCTTGGTAATTATTAATTATTAAAAAAATTAAACATAACATTTTATTTTCAATACTACTATAAAGTATTTATCATAGATGATTATTTTTTTAATAATAATATATAATAATTTGTGAAATCAATATCAATAAACTAATTATTTAAACTAAAATATATTTTTCCAAATTTTTAATTCAAGTTTGAAGTTCTAATTACAGAATGTGATTAATTATGTTCAATTAGAGAATAATAATGCACATACTAATTAATATTTATTTAATTTAAATAATGTCACATTAATCAATTTATTTTTTTAATATAAGAATATAAATTATATAATATACAAATCTATGTTAATAACAATAGTTATTTGGTGTATGGATGACATTAACAGAAAAAAACCTTAAAAGTCAATGAATATTTTTTTGAATTAAAATATGAATTTAAGATTCCAAAATAGTAATTCAGAATTCAAATATCAATTTTTAGATCAAATAAGTTTTTTGAAGTTAAATAACAAATTTCAGAATTGAAATGTCAATTTTCAGATTGAAATAATAAATATCAAAATTAAAATGTCCATTTTAAGACTCAATTAATAATTTTTTGAATTAAAATATTAATTTCAAGAATCCAAAATAAAATTTTCAAATTCAAATTTCAACTTTCAAGTCAAATAATTTCTTAAAAATTTAATTTAAAACTTCAGAATTCAAATATCAAATTTCAAGTTCAAATAAAAAAATTTAAAATCAAAGTGTCCATTTTTAAATTCAGTAATTTGTTTTGAATTGAAATACTAATTTTTAGATTAGAAAATAATAATTTAAATTAAAATATCAATTTTTAGATTAAATAATTTTTTTGAATTCAAATAAAAATTTCTAGAATTGAAATGTCAATTTTCAGATTCAAATAACAATATTCAAAATTGAAATGTCCATTTTTAGACTCAATTAATAATTTTCAGACTTGAAATATTAATTTTGAGAATCCAAAATAATAATTTGGAATTGAAATTTCAGGTTCAAATCAAATGATTATTTAAATGAAAAATTAAAAATTTCAGAGTTGAAATATAAATTTTCCTATTCATATCAAAATTAAAATGTCCATCTTTATAATCAATTAATAATTTTTTGAACTGAAATATTTATTTTTGGATTCAAAAATATTAATTTAGAATTCAAATATCAATTTTTAGATCATATAAGCCTTTTTTAATTTAAATTTAAAATATCATAATCAAATCAAAAATGTGAGGTTTAATTAATGTTTTAAACAATTGAAATAATAATTTTCAGATTTGAATAAAAAATTCAAAGTTCAAATATTAATTTTGAAATTCATTATATGAACAATATACATATGTATGCATATTATATATATATAATTTTAGTACATACATTAAAATACACCCATATGTCATTGTATAATACCTTTAGGATGCAATTCATTTGATGACTATTGAACTAATGGGACATATCAACATATTAATGGATGAAAATAAATGTAAAATTGATCCAACCAATAAGATGAAATTTATAATAGTTGCATCATAGTTGTGAGAATGACCAAAATAGTTAAAATTTGGTCTTGTAGTTGCAAATATTCCCAAATCTAGTTGCAAACGACTACAAATTTCATGTAGTTGTAATTGGAGTGGTTACATTTTTGCTGATTTCTACTAGTGAATTGAGTTTTAGATAACTTATGAAGCTAATAGAATTTGGCCATGGAGGTTCCCACATTCGGTCAATGGTTGCAAGAGTATGTTTGAGGGGCCCTAGATTATAATGAAGTCATTGATGAAGACATCATATGTTTGTCCCAACCTCCATTTAAAATTATTTTGTCGTATGTGTCGATGTGGGCGTATGGCAATCATTATCGCATGGAAGATGAGACAAATGATTGCCACACTACCAATGATAGTGGAATTGCTTCTATTTTCATCCAAGGGAGTCGTTTTTCTACACAAGATCGTAATGTAGTTATGGCCACCTTAAAATATGTGGGAGTCTTGAAGGAGATTTGGGTTCTGTCCTATGCCACCATGAAGCGGATTTTGTTTTGAACATCTTGGATCCCATCATTTGTGAAGGGTACAAACCATTCAAAAATAGCAATATGAATTTTGGCTTGCTAGCAGAGAATTCACAACCATATGTTTTCCCATCAACATTGTCTCAAGTAAAATAATTTAATTTCCTAAGTCTTAATTCAAATGATTTATCTTGCAACATTACCAAATCCAAGACTTTTTTTGGGAGTCAAAGAACTATCATGAATATGAAAATGTAAAAACAATGTGAACAACTAAAAAAGATTGTCATAATTTTTATATTTATAAGGGTGAAAGCACACTAAGGGTTAACGATTTTTCACCAAAAAAGGTGCTGTATAATGAATATTATAATATGTAATAAGCTAAAATATTGATTGTATTCTTTGGCTATCCTAAACACAAGCAAAAACCTTAAATTTGCATGACAACATTTTCAAACTCAAAGCTCACTTTGAGTCAAAATTAATCTTGATCCAATGGTTTGATGAAAAGGATTGGATAAAATTAATGTACATACCATATATAACTTACAATTTTTCAACGACCATAGGGCCTCATGTTTATGGTTCATGAAGTATTACCAAGCAAAAGAAAATTGAAAAAAAATGCAATGTCCATTTATAAAATCTCCTCTTCTTTCATATGGTAGTGGTTTTTTTCTTTAAAAAAAAAATAGTATGCATTTATTGTTCCAAAATGCAAAAAACGAACTCTTTTTAAATAAAATTTCATCCAAAAACTATAAATCTCTAAATGGTACTAAATTTAATTCATTTATATCAATATCATACACCATAAAAAATAATCACCCAAGAATTCCACTCACAACCTTAGTTTGAAATATATATATGCAATTTTTTCACACTTTGTGACAAGTATTATTTCGTCACAAATACACTCCATAAATTCAATTTTTCCATTCTTTTTTGAATTTTTTTAATAATTGATTAGATTAAATTTCAAGTTAATGTGATGTCTACACATTGCCCAAAAAAAAATTGCAAAAATATTATACTTTTGACTATAATTTTGGGGGCTTAGTGTGTTTATGCCAATAAATTAGATGTGGAGTCTAAACTTTAATTAGCTTTTATATATGGAGTTACACAATGATGGTTAAATATATAAATGAAAAAAAAATTACAAAATATTTAGGCTTGCACCTAGCAACTAAAAACCTCCAACAACATTGCATTTTTAGACTTTTTATATGTAGGTTTTTTTTTTTTTTTCCAATTAAACTTTATTTATTGAAATGTAATGAACAATTGTAAACCAATGGTTATTTTCATTTGAATGTTGGGAGGGTAGGTATTTGTTATACATGACACAATGAATCCAAAATGGAAAGTCATAATCCAAAAGGAACCTCAAGCTTGTAGAATGATACATGAAGTTGAAAAGCTTCTTTAGGGTTGCATGCTTTGAAAGAAAAATTGGTTGCACAATAGTCCACAAGTGACCAAGGGTTCCATGTAGATGGCCAAGTTCAAGGTGATGAGGTTGGTGTAACAACATTGGAACAAGTAGCTACCCAAGTATCCTAGGTTGAAGCAAATTTACAATTTTGATTATGACCTACAGGAAATGGCAAATATGCTCTTTGACCTTTAAGAATAGGTACTTATGTAAATGCCTTTAGTGTATTCATATGTTTTTTATGTTGGTCATAAACAATGTGATGTGATAACAAGAGATGTTAGCAATTACAATGATGGATTCAAAGTTTGGTGGGATCATTGTGAAAGAGTAATTGGCCCAACATGACACATTTTGCAAACAAAGATGTTGGGATCTAATTGAAAGAGAATTAGGACGTACATCACATAATTATTGAATATGTGATTGTCTCCAACTTATACATCATGTGGCTTTACAAAATTGCTTCAAATCATATTTGCCATGAATTTTGTTGCTTGGGCCTTTTGTCATCTTTTGTATAGTTCTTCCCCATTAAATGTATTAGGTCAGGAAAAAAACCTAATACATTGGATTATGTTTGATATTGACATGTACCAACAATCACTAATTGATTGATGTTAAGATCCAATCAAATAATAGTGGGTTTAAGGATTGTCTCAAGAATTGGTAAGTTTGGAGAAGGTTTTGTGCTTATGAAAATATCTTTTAGCACATGAACTAATAGTAAAAGGACCAATTTTTACTCAAGGATGTTAACGCATTACTATTAAGTTTTGCTGGATGATTTGTTAAATGATGTGCAGTAAAACTTTTTTTTTGTGGGAATTAGCATATGTGATGATTATTTTCCTTTTGTTGGTACTAGCAAAAACTTATGTGCATTTTTGTATCTCTAACTAAAGATCAACAACTCATGCTTCTATCCACTTTTATTTGAAATGTTCCTAAGTCCCAAGTTATTTTGGTTGTTGTATAAAAGTAGAATTATTTTTGATGTTTAAACATGAAACTAAGGATCCAATGTCTTGTTTCTTGTCATGCCTTTTCTTATAGTAATATTTTGAGTTTTTAAAGTTGAGAAAGGAGGATAATAGTTGTTCAAAGCTTCAATTCAAAAGTTCCATCAATGGTGAAGCTAAGCAATTTGGTCCTATATTTGTCTCCCCTTCTCACAAAGGCTATTTCATTAGCAAGAAAATATGCGCCTACTATATCATCAAATAATCCACAGCAGGTTATAGTGGGTCACAAGTGTGTGGTGAACATTTTTGCTTTCTTTTTGGAATCTAGCATGCATCCATTGTTATTGACAAAGGTCTTGTCATTTTTTTCCTTCCTTCTCCTTCATTTTTTCCTTTTTGAGTTTTTCTATTACCTTCAAATTTGACTGGAATTTCATATCTAATTTTTCTTACAATCAAGTTAAATGGACATTAATCCAATAATTAAATATAGTGGTCATTGGAAATAAGCATGTCTTTTGCCCCATTGTGGTTGACTTTGTGATCCTTATCTTTCTATACTAGGACAATAATGTGTATATGAGGATGTGTAATGTGCATTATTCCAATGTTGTGTTAGAAAAGATTTTAAGGTCAAAATACCTTGTTGAAGTTAATTTCCCCATATAAAAGGTACCATATATTTAATAAGTTTGGAATGTTTAGAAAAACACAGGGAAAATAGTCCAAAATGAATTAGGTTCAATGAATAAGGCATGTGAGGAAGAGCACCCAAAAATGGATTCATTACATGGTGGTCCAATTTAATTATGAATGGATTGGATGCACCATTAAGTGAAATAGGTTCATTACATACTAACACAATTTAGTCATGGTGGATTCAATGCATTACAAAGTCAAATGGGTGCACTAAACATTAATCGAATTCACCTATGGTGCATTAGGATTTAGGCTTGGGTGAACTTGTTTCACTTTCAAGGCCCCAATAGTGATTTCAAATGAATTGCACCTCATTTTTGTATTAGTGCAAGCTCAAGTACTTTAAAAAAGTGTTTGTAACATTCCCCCTAATGAAACCATAGTTTCTATGGTTGATTTTGCTGAAAATTACACATTCAAGATCCAAAATGAAGTGCAAAATATGCACGACCATATTTATCATGTCACAATTCTAGAACACATAACCTCAGAGTGAAATCCAAACCTAAACCCAAATGATGAAGAATCATAAATATCAATGAAATACCATTTTTATATATTTAATGATAAGTCCTATGATAGTTACTTTGTTCAACACTCTAGCTTTTACATTTCCAAAGCATGTTTTTGACCAAATCAACATTGGATTTGGTTTGATGGATGTTCTTTTCAATTTAAGAACAAAAAGCCATGGTTTCCTATAAATAAATATCCATATTTGACGACTATTTGCACCTTATTTTAGACATTTTTTGGCACAAGACATGGCAAGGGGCCTCATCATGGTGCCGAAGTTATCTTCAAATGATTTATTAAAGAATGTAACTAGTTGCATCTAGCCCAAAGTTGTAAAATGCAAAAAATGTGGTTAATTTTATATGAAATGTTTATTTTCACAGTTTGAATCATCATACTCTTGGGAAAGGAAGGAAATTACTCATTTTTTTGCATGTAGAAACTTTAAATATTGAGTAACAAACTACCTACACCTATGATTCAATTAAGGGAACTCAAGATATCCACTTTGTGAAATTTGTTAGCATTGGAAATGTTAATAAATTGCTTAAGAAAGAATTGGCTTATTTTTGTTGTTTTTTTCTTTTTGGATTCCAACTTCACAATTTGTTGGCATGGACTAAAGGTTGGTATGTAGAGCTTTTGAACTCCAAAAATACAAGCTTTGTTCATTCTACCATTGAAGTTGTTACATATGAAGATGTCAAATGGGACCAATTGGGTGGATGGAGTGAATAATTGCCAATTACTTAAAGCTTAGTGATAACTTTGCAATGAATGCAAAAGGAGGAAATGACAAAGGTGTGGATTTCTATCTTGGTACTTTGCGGGTTGATGGCTTTTTGGTTTGTGTGCACAACTAGTACATATAATGAAAGAGGCATCCACATGTGAGTGGAAGATAGAATTCCTTACAAATGACATTGTTGTGGTAGGCAGGTATTATAAAAGATGGGGTTCAAGTGAGGCTAATTATGTGTTTTTCAAAAATAGCCCAATAGTTTTCTTGCATGTCTCCCATGTTAAAGCCATATGGCATAAAGTTTCCAATGCTTCCTTTGAACCATAGAGTTTTTGGCAATGACCTTGTCTATTCATTACCAAATTATTCATTGTTTAGTATCATGCAAACTTTAGCAACTTTAGATTCAGATTTGTGATTAAAGAACTAAAGTTACACATCTTAATAGACCTATTTTCTTTGATATTTGTCAAATGTTTTGCATCTTTTGTAGAATTCAAAATTCATGACTTTGGTTTTGTTCAAAGATGTTATTACCTATATTGCAATGTTGGAACACTTTTTGTTTTGGTCTCTTTTTTCTAAAAAGTCAAGACCACTAAGTTTTGGTTGTGCATTGTCAAATTTTTTACTTATAAGATATTACTTATGCATATACATGCTTACTACAATTTTTATTAAATCTTGCAACCTTAAAATTACATGAAACAAAATTGTTCCAAACTAGTTCCTATTTTTTAGAATAAACTATTTTTTCTTTTATGCTAAGATCATTATAATGGTTAAACATTCTATTTGTCCATTATTTTATTAGAAATTTGCATTGAAAACAAGGTTGAAAAAACTAACATGATGTAGCCATTTTGCATCAGGCATCACATCGATGTCCATCTTAATGTGCTCATCGCATCTATCAAAATCAACACACAAAAAAAATCATTCACCCAAGCTACCCCATAATGTGTGGCAACCAAAAATGGAATCAATTGCCACATGATTGGCAACCAGATTTTAAATTTCTTGTCACTAAATTGGGTGACCAAAAAATTTCAATCACCAACTTTTGGTCACCATAATTAACTACTGAAAAGTTTTTGCTATGTTTGGGGAAAAATTTGGGAGTTACCCAAAAAAATTTAGTCGTTCAATTAACAATGCCCATTTGATCCAACAAATAAAATCTTTTTAATTGTTGCCCAAAACATTTGGTCATTGCCTAAATGTTTTAAAATAATGCTTGAAAAAATCAATCGCCAATTTGGACGACCAACAATTTTCAATTGCTTTTGGTTGTTAATTGTGGCAACTGAAAGTTGGTGATTGAATTTTCTCAGGCACCTAATATGTTTTTAGAAAATTACCTACAAATGCTTAATCATTTGATGGACAATGGTCATTGATCCAATGATTGAGTTTTTTTTGTGATTGCCCAAAAACTTTGGTCACCAACTTGGGTGACCTAAAAGTTTTGGTCACCTTTGGTCACTAGACTAAACAATTAAAAAGTTTTGAACACTAATTGTTGTGACCAAATGTTGGCTATTGAATTTTTTGTTTTAATCACTAGAAGGTTTACAATGACTAAATGATGTTATTTTCAATCGCTTCTAATTAGTTTTTGGGCAACCCGACTTTGTTTTGACCTAGGTTGACCCTATATTAACGTGACACAGGGGTGTGTTTGCATCCAAATGTATCCATTCCATTGTGACAACCTTAATTGAAATAACATATTTAATGCCAACATAATTGCAAGCAATGATCAAGTTTGATCATTTATGGATATAAATGATTGCCTTTTTACATCCACCCCATTTCAATTATCAAACTTTCAAGAATAGTTAAAGAAAATGAACTATTACATTCTTGATTTTGCAAATGAAGAAATGTTCAAGTAGATAAATTTGAACCAAGAAGTTGTTTTTTTTTGTGGTTCAACATACTTAAACATTAAACACAAGCTAATTTTTTTGCATGCACTAAGGTGTTTACATCTTTATATGTGTTGGAATGAACACATTGGGCATAATCATAATCAGGATACCCACAAGGATGGTCTAACGGAAAAAGGACTACAACGAATTATTTTGGATTTTTATTACATTTATTATTTCATGACTATAAAGGATTGATATATGACTATAACTAGAATGATGCCATCTTCATCTAGTAAAAACAATTTAAAATAAATTGGATGTAATATAAATGTCCTTTTGAGTCCTTTTAAGTAATTTTAATCATTGTTTCAATTACAATTTTCATCTTAAAGGAATAAAAAAGAATGTATTATACAATGCAATTGATTTCAATTTTCTTTCATGGATAATTATGCATACATCTATGTTTGGCAATGTTCCTATAATGCATTTGATTAAATAATATACAATATAAGAATTTTGAAGGCTATAGAATACATTCTAAAAGGGCAACAAGAAAAATGATTCCTCTTTTTTTCCATTTGGTTGATTTTTTGTATTCACTAGGCTTAGAATTTGCAGCCCTGAGTGTCGACAAAATGTGCAAAAAACTTTCATGTAAGAAAATATGTTAAATTATATATAAAACCTTATGTATTCATTTTTTCATTTTTGGTTTTTTACCAAAATATTTATGCATAATTACATACACATGAAAAATCACCACCATCATTAAAATTATCATAATTTGAATTATCTAATATCTTTCACTTAAATTCATTATGAAAAAAAGGGGACATTTTGCAACTAACCTTATAACTCAATTTTTTATTTGTAGAAAACATTTGCAATTCATTATATTTATACATTGTGAGTGCTAACGAACAAATTGCATGAGTTGCAGAATTCCAACTCACCATATATACGATGCAACTCATTGCAACTCAATTGAAATTTAGTTAAAACAACTTGTTTTCAATTACTATGCAATTCCATTATAACTACACACATAAAGTCATGATGACATTATTAATTGTCATCCATCTATTAAAATCTAACGTTTGGCATTATGAAAAAATTAGACATAAATTGTTTTTGAAATATTAATCTCCATCGTCCATTATGATTGTTAATGATGTTTGAGATTATGACACGTGGCATAATTAAAAAGCTGCCACATGGCATATTAATTATATTTCGAAAATAATAAAAATATAAAAATATATTTTTTAATAGCTAGATAGGTCGTACATAACCATAGGTAAGTAGGTTGGTACGTCTTAAAACCTACCTACCTACATAGGTAGGTAGAAAAGTAAAACCTATTTGCTTACCTAGGTAGGTAAGTAGGTAGGAAATCATAAAACTAAATGCACTAAAGAATAGACATGAAATTTTATTTTTTATTTTATGTTTTGCCTTTGGGTTAAGCTTTTGTAACCTCATCCCAAAATGACACATGTATTTAATGTGAAAACATAAAAGAACAAGCATTCTTTATATGGTTTGTAACATGAGATTTCAAAACAAAGTATATGGTTAAATCTTTTAGTTGTCCATTAATTGCAAATTGAGTTAGAACTATAACACTTAAACACTCAAGGTAGGCTAGATCCAAGGGGAGGGCTCCATTTTTTTTAGTGTTTAAACAAAACTTAAACCCCTCCTATTGGTGCATCTAGTACACCAAAAATCATCAAAAATAGAATAAAATTGAGAAAGTTATGGCCCCTCAAAATAAAAGGGGTCAGTAACTCAAAAAAACAAACCACCAAATGCTTCAAATATCGGTTCTCAAACACTAACAAAATTCCTTGTATGTTGCTTTATTGTTATTAAAGTTCAAAAATGATTTGTAGAACTTTAGGTGGCACCCCTATAACACTTTAAATTGTTTTAAATGAATAATAAATAAGAAAGTTATGAGGTTTGAAAGTAGGAGGGGTTCAAAGAAAAAAACAAGGAAACAAAATGTGTTTTGCAAGTTGGAAAACATATTTATCTTCTTGTTATTTTTACATTACTCATTTTCATTTGCACTTCAAAGATAATTTCTAGAACTTGATGTAATGTTCTCATAACATTTTAAATCACTCAAAATGAAACACATATGATGAATAATTAAATAACTAATGAATATATATCTTTATTAAGTTGTAAATACTTATATTATAGTCATAATATAGTTGAACAATAATACTTTAATTGTGGCGCACTAGTGGCCATACTAACTATATCAATGGGAATCAGAATCAAAAATTAGTTGCAAATGTATCCCATAGTTAGTGGTGGAAATGTGGACACATGGCATGATCATATGTATGTACATTGTACATTAATTGTAACATAGTTATTGTTTTAATGACACATTTATAATAATTAGTTGCCACATGCAACTACAATGTAACTCTTTGAAAAATCAAACATGGTTGACTACATATGTACATATGGTGTATATAAATTATCGTATAGAAGATCCATTTTCAACCCATTTGCAACTATAATACAATTAACTGTTTTCTAACATGACAATTTATTTATTAATACTTCGTATTTTTACAAGGATAGTTGCATAGTAGTTATAATACCCAAAGAATAGTTGCATAATAAATGTATATGAGTTTTTTTTTGAGTTTTAGTTGCAAGGTAGTGTGGTTTCAACGGATGTGATTTCTCATAGTGATTTATTCCATTTAAATTCTATATTTGGAAGATAACAAAAACAAAGTCCTTGAATCTTGTGGTCAAAAAGTGGTACCTTGATTATGAATATGCCTCATTGTTCTTGTTAAGCACTTATGTAGTGCTAGAGGTGTAAAAAAAATCAAACAACAAAGATATGAAATGGCAAAAAATCATGTAGTGTAAAAAGTTGAAATTTATAATTAAACACTTATAATATGGTTGGAATGATTTATCAAAAGTCCATGACCACTAAATTAATTTCCTAATTTTCAAAACCTGACTTGCATCACAATAACCTCATAAATGCCACATGGAGTGTCTCAAGAACAATGCAATCTATAGCTTTACAATACCATGCATAACACATTTCATAATAATGGGGAGTATCCTTTCAAAAAATGCATATGAAAGAAGAGTTTTGACAAGGATTAAACAAAGATAGGAAAGTTGAAGGGAACCCCACTTTCATTAATTCAAGCAAGATTTTACAAAAATAATTGTAGCTTTATTGGTATGTTACTTTATAGTTCTCCATTTCTTGCCATACATAGTGGATGTTTTTATTTTAAACATAAAAAATAGTTCCAAATTTTTGACACAATCAAAAGAAAATCTACAATAGTAGTTAAGGCCTACAACAATATGTAAGAGGAAATAAAATTGAAAAATTACAATGATCACAAGGGTTTTTGAACCATACATTTGGTGTCTAATTTATTATTTGGAGGAGTCTTGAACAATGGATGGCATAATTCTTAGACAAGTTAAATAATGGATGCAAAACCCAATGCACACCTTTTCAATTCAATCATTGTATGGACCAAGCCCTCAAAGTCCGTATATGAAGAACATAAAGTTCTATAATTATCTATGTCACTCCCTTTTAAACGTATGTGCACATCACCATTAATTGTTTGCAATGTGCATACAAATGACGAACCAATGATATGTCAAGATGTAGATACAATATATGATTAAAGTTAATGTTCATGCAATAGTCATGTAAAATCTAATACAACTTTGGGAAGGATGCAAATGTAATATTAAAAAATTCAACTTCAATATGACAAAGCTAAATTTGGCCCCAAAAATCTTTTGGAGATCTTCAAAAGAAAAGTTCATGCAACCAAATTAAATTTAATATTACCTTGTTTGTAATGAAAGCATCAATTTTGTTGCTACAATTCAATGTTGTTGTAAATCCCATTAATTCACAAGATGTAAAGGGGAAACTTGAGGAATGACATTTTTTTTTAAAAATTATTCACTTTATATATATTTCTGAAATAAATGCAAACAACCAAATTATAATGAGAACCATATTGTTAGATTTGTTGAGAAAACATTTATCCAAAGAAGCACAAAAAAAAAGGTGTGATGGAGAATTGTGCATACCACTTTGCCATTATCTTGATTCTTGTGTACATGCAATATGTCAACTTCAAACACAATCCAATCATGTCACCATTATTAAAGTTGTAATATTATTGAGATATAGAAGATCAAAACCTCATGAATATTTGTGCAACTATCATAAAACACAATGACAATCACCAAGACTTGGTTCCATGTCAATAGCATGGATCTATTGGTTTTATGGGATAAACATAATTAATAAAAGTAAGAATCCAATTGAAAAAATGTGGCACATACATGAGAGTGATAACTAATGAAGTCCCTCTAACACTACAACCACAACAACTTCCACTTGGTCTCAAACATCTTCTCTTGCAAATGCCAAAATCAAACCCACATTTCATGTATTGTATGTGTAGTGGTGTAGAAATGCACATGATAATCACTTTCAAAAACCTTAAAAGGTCAATCGAATCAATGGATTTTAACTTTGGCCAAATATGGTTATTTTTTAAGCACATTCCTCTCTATTTATTCACTAAACTACTTGGGAAATTTAGTTTTAACTTTTCAAATCACATGTGTGTTAGATCATAATATAAACAACATAATGGCAAACTCCACACATTGCATGTAGCCCATATGGGTCAAAATGCATTCAAAGGAGCCATAAGCGTCACTTTACATTAATATTGCATGTCCTTTTTCCTCAAAATAACTTTTTCATAGGAATGAATTTTTGAATGATTTCTTTTGCAATTTGTTATAAAAATGATGGTTATTTGAAAACATACCAAAAAAAATTAATTTTTCAAGTTGAATTTAATGTAATATAAACTTTTAAAAATTCAATACATCACGTACATTATACCCCATTTATTTGTGGTAAAGCACTCTTGAAGTTTTGAAATTCTGAATTTTTAAGTGTGTACATTTTGAAAATTTGAAGTTTTAGAATTCCACATTTTTAAATTGTGATTTTTTTTAATGTGACTTAAAATAGGTTATTATCATCTCATATATTTTAACCATCAACTTATTTTTTGTTACATGAGTCTTTTGAAAGCTCTTTGTAAAAATGTCTTTTTTTAATGATAAAAAATTCACTTTCAAAAGATTTTAACTAAACCAAAACCTAAAATTGGATCAATGGATTTTGAATTTGAGTATCTTTACATTCATGTGTGTTAAGAAAAATCATGTGCCATGATTACCCTAGTTTTAATTGGCAAAAAAAACAATCTCTAATTTTTTATGACAAATTTGACATTCAACAGCCTTTGTGGCTCCTTTGAGTGTGTTTTGACCCATATGGAGTTTAATGTCCAAAACTTCATGTTGAAACATGCTAATTGCCTTGTAAATTTTCACTAATGGTACATTGGCAACTTGAATATGTTTGTATTGAACAAATGTGATGCACACGACAATTAAGTCTAGTAATGTAAGTTTGCATGCACAACATGGGATATAAAGTAGTTGTTTAGCATGAGTCATACACATATAAAATAAGACATTTGTATGTTTTCTTAAATTGTGTAGAAAAGAAATCAAAAGAACTTTCACCCAATGGAAAGAGTCTAAAAATCTAAACCCCTACTCCAACAAATCCCTTGTATGTAATGTGGGGATCACACATGCTACCAATTTTGCTTGCTCTTAAATATGCAAAATCACAAATACAAGAAGATGTTAAATGACAATTTCAATTAAAACATAAACTCATATATTACCAAAAGGGTGTGTATGAAATTAACATGCATAGATGGATGGACAAAATTACCTCCTCATAAATATAACTTTTTGTTCAATTTTGTGCAAGTTTTCACCCCCACAATAGTTTTTCTTTTTTTCTTTGTTGTGGAAATTTGTTTATTAATTGGGACTTTTGACTTTTACAACTTCCTTATTTGAGATTCAATTCTTTGTTCATCATGATTGGAGAATCCAACCTTTTTACCTTTACTGTGCATGCTTGTTGTTGTAGTACATTCTTTTTCAAACATTCTAGATAAGGAATTTCTACTATCTTTTACACTTACCCCCAATTGTGGCAATTCCCCATCAAGCATGTCCAACACCTCCTCACAAGATCTTTCTTTTGCATCCAAGATGGAGTTAATGCTTCATGTTCCTTTGGTTCTTAATTTGTAGAACATACAATTGAGCCTTACAGTTGGGTGATGTGGCCTTTAGGGGATCCTTTGCTTGATTTTGTTGAAAAGATTTGATGTTCCCAATAGACAAGCTAATTGTGTGAAATCTAGTGGGTTTAAATAGTTGATGTCTTTGATGTTGGACTCTAGTTGAAAAGGACTGAGAGGTTTGGAGCAAATTTGTTGTTCCACAAGCCCACATTATAACTCACATTAGTATGCAAATATGTCTAATGATTTTTATTTTTTTAAAATAAAATCATTAGAAGAAAACTAGGTATCTTTACTAATCAATTTGTGACTCCTTATGATTATTTGTCACTTGCAATTAATGTTGGTTATTTCTACAACTAGATTTTGGATTTGGTCATGTTTGCAATTATGTTCCAACAAACTTATGATTAATGTTTTCTTCATTCTTTCATTTGAACAATTTTTAATATGTTTTTCATCGAAGAAGATTCATTTATGTACCATTAGTTGCAAATGTGTCCAAATGAATCATAACCCTCTTAGTATTCAATGTGCATTATGTGTATTTAAAGGTGTACAGGTTTACAATGGTAAACTAAATGTAATCTACCCATTAATATATGAAAATATATTAAGATGTACATGTGTATAATATGGGTTATATATATTGTTTGGTGTATTCAAGTTATATGTAGGTTACATTTGTACACAAACTATTATTAATTTTTCAATCATCAAAAAATTATAGCAATTCCAAAATATATATTGTAAATAAAGTACAATTATTGAAAAAAAATTGTAATCATAATAATTATACGTTAATTAAAATAATTATTTATATTCTTTGAATCACAATAATATTATTGTAATTAACGTATAATTATTATAAAATCATTGTGATTAGTTTACTTATACATTAATTATAATATGCACATAATTTATAATTCAGCTTAATTAATCACCATTTTAATTCTGAAATATTTTTAAAAATAAAAATATCCCACTACAATTAAAAGAATTAATAAAATATTTATAATTTTTAGGATTATATCCAATACACCAGATTATTTAGTTATGTATTTACAATATATAATTGTTACTACATCATAAAGTTTTAGAATAATTTTACTACACATTCAAAATTAATTATAATAAATTGATATTTCCTAGTCATGAAAAGTAACTATGCTATTTACAGTACTTAAATTATATATATATATATAAAATTGAGAAGTTATGCCCTATAATTAAGATTTTATCTCAAAGTTTTAAAATAATATTAAAACAGTGAGCAAAGCTGATGTAATTACTGTATTTTTTAGAAATTAGATAAAGTAAATAATTCTATGTATTACTCATTATTTTAGTTTTTATAGTAAATTACTAAATTGTTAATATATCAACATAAAATTCATATTGATAATAATTATTCTACAATAACATAAAATTATTGTGTAACCATTATAATTACTTAATTTATTAGTAAGTTAGAATTACAATACTTGCATAATTGATTTATAATTGATCTTAATTCTTCATAATCTATAATTTAATTAAAATAAATAATTTAATGACCATAACTACATGGTTTGTAATATAATATATTAAATAATTATTTCTTGTAACTACTTGTCTATAGTAAATCATTTTTCTAAATAACTATACATTATTATATTTTATATTATTTTTACAGTAAATTGTCATAACATAGATTTGTATATTACATAATTCATATTCTTACAATTATGGAAATCAATTATTGTAATTAATGTTACATTACTTTAAAATTATTCTAATTACATTAGTTAAGAATTATTTATAGTATATGCATAATTATTTTCTACTTGAACATAATTATTCACAATCTGTAATTTATAACTTTAAATCTGAATAATTTTTTTGGCAAAATTATAATGTAGTTAAAATAACTATTGTAATGAATTTAATTGCAGGAATTATTATACAACAATATATTTGTAATATTTCTACAATAGTTAGAATGTATGTTCAATAGATTATCGTATTTAATAATTACCAATAAAACAAAAACATTTAGTTGATTGATATAAAATTTTACATTAAAAAATCTAATTATATAGTAATTATTATAATTCGTTTAATATTAATTATAAAATAAATACTTCGTGTAGGAACTTATTTTTAATATAAATTTTTTATTCATTATTTATAATTTGAAAATAAATATCTATAATGTTTATTACAGTTTGTTACAATAGTAATTAAATTAAAATTTTCATTGATTACATTATCTAAAATTTGATCAAATTTTTAAAAGAAATAAAATATTTTATTTATTTATTTATGAGTTATCTATTGATCACATGTGAGTAATTGGATAACCCATTAATTAAATACTAGGAAATGATTAGTTATTTAAGTAGGTGATAATGAATTGTAGCCGGACAATGGGTGACCGTGCAGAAGACTCTCTGGTTGGGCTGTCTGTGTGAACATGAGAACTGTTTGGCCACCTCTAATGATTAGTGACGGCGAATTTCAATCTCTTTAGTGCTGGGGGAGATCTTCTTTGCATGGGATGCATGGGTGTTTGGCGGCGAGATTGATGAGGATACGCGGCATCTCATTGATGAGGGATGGAGGGAAGTGATCTGGGTGATGAATGCGAGGACGATGCAAGCTTCAAGAGGAAGCCAGCAACGGTTGGAAGGAAGATAAGTAGGAGCTGATGCAAGTTTTGAAGAGGAGGAGGAGGATAGAGACAGAGGGTAGACAGAGGGAGTAGAAGCTGCAGGAGCTTCAGGTCGGCAGTATTCTGGCTGATTTTTGTGAAGGAAGTAGTGAGAGGGAAGCAAGATAGGCAGGAGCTTAGTGAGCATTTTGGAGTTGGATTGCTAGTTTTCTCTTCCGCTGCGATTAGCAACTGACATGTTCTAGCTTCTGATCTAGGAATAGTTGGAAGGATTAGATGATGGCAAAGGTCTGGAAGCTTGTGCTGTCGGAGTGTCTTTTGTGAAATGAAAGACAAGAAGTTGATTTGTGAAGTCGATTGGTGTCTGTCCGTGATGTCTGGCTATGCAGGTGCATTGTAGAGGTTCAATCTGAGGTCACAGGCCGAATCGTTTATTATGTTGTGAGACATGAGGTTCGGACGCACCATCTGTGTGATCTGAAGTTGCATTGTGTGGTTTTGCACAGTAATCCTTGAGTTGTAACAAGTCAGGGAAACAACAGGGAATTCGTGTCTTGGAGTGAATGTAACAGAGTCCAGGGAGGTCAGACGGATACCTGTGGGTGTTCTGGGCGCTCCCTTCTTTTTGGTATCAGAGCCATTGCGATCAAATGACCATAGCGGGTTCGAGAATTCGGTCGTTTGGTAGGTTTAGTGCATGCTGATGCTGAGCCATAGGACATGTCTTCATCCAGCGACGATGATATTCCTAGAGAATTGTTGCAGGAAATCAGGGAGCAAAGGATAACTAGGAGGTTTGATTTCGGCATTGTGCCATACGGACCTCAGAGAGGTGTTATAGTTCTACGAGCGTTAGGATTTGGTGTTATTAGATTAGTGGGCATAGAACCCGATCAAGCAAGAGTAGGGGACATAGCTGTGGAGGTGACCCATAGTGGGTACTTCACCAGAGCGAGAGTTTGGCTAAAGACCATCGATGGAGTCGGAGGATGGACATGCACCTCAGAGCTCTAGTCCAGTTTCTATTTCACTTCCTACCTTGCGTAGGGTTACTCCTGAGTTTGCTGAGAGACAAAGTAGCACACCTAGAGTGGGAGACGTCTAGATTCCTAGATCAGAGGTGTCACCAAATCATTTCATAAGATTGTATGTACCCGGTGTGGAGGACCTGTTCGTGGAAGGAGATTGCCTCGTGAGAATTGAGCACAACGGATTTCGATCCCGCATCATCAGCTGGGGGACATGGCGAAACAAATCTGGAGGGTGGCGATTCCAGCAGCAATCATCGGATGAACAACGATTCTCCACCTTCCCATCCAATTGTGAACCATTGTCACCTGTACATGAAGGAACTCAATCGGAGTTTGGTGTGTAGTTCGGCATCTGCATCAGGGTCGAGCTGTAGCAAATAGGCGATTGTTGATTGTGTACTTTTTTTTTCCTTGTGCAGACTTTGAGTGTGTGTACAGTTTTGCAATTTTCTTTGTAATATTGACGCTTCTACAGGATGACTAGTCCACAGGGTATGGACGAGCTTTTCTGGGGGCGTGAGCACGAGGACGTCATCGATTGGGCTGAAAGGCTCACGATGGCCGCGGAGGTGCGAGACCTCAACGCGGACAAACTTTTCAAGATTGCCAAACTCAACCTGAGAGGCCGAGCTCGGGAGTGGCTCAGGAGACTGCAGCCAGTACCGGCAGATTGAATTGAGTTGAGGACGACAATTTTGCAGAAATATGGGAATGTGGACGACGATGACATCAGGGCCAAGCTTGATGCTATCAGACAAGAACCCAGGGAGCGGGTTCAGAGATATTTCGAACGGCTGGACAAATTCTTTCGAAAAGGCAAAATCTCTGATGCCGAACAACGGAGGAGGTTTCTGGCCAGGTTAAGACCTGAAATCAGAAAATTGTACGTTGTTAGGAATTTTGCTGACATTGAGGAATTGATAGGTGCAGCAACGGAGGTGAAGCGGGTGCTAGGAGAGCTTGGGGAGACTCCATTCGAGCCCCTCAAAGAGGAGCACGAGGAGGGAGTAATTAAGATGACCATGGAACATCAGGTTGCCAATTTGAACAATACCCTGATCAACTTCTTCAAGGGAGTGTGCCGAACTCTATACCACCCTTTTCTTCTAGTCAGTCTAAAGAATGTCAAATCTGCAAGGGGAGGGACCATGTAACCACGTCGTGTCCGAGGCAAATTGAACCACGGCCAAAATGCACCAAATGTGGTATGCCGCATAGGACCGAGAATTGTGGCATCAAATGTTCTTTCTGTTCAGGGCTAGGGCACTCGGAGGATAGATGCTGGAAGAGATCTAAGGATGGTAGACCAAGCTCTGGAGCGGCAAATTTCCTTGAGGTACTGTTGGATGATGAAGTGGCTACTGCATGACAGCTTGATGAGTTCTGTGGGAATGAGAATGTATTCTCATACACTCGTATCCCAAGAAGGAGACTGCTTGTTGAAATACCACAGGCGGGTGCCAGACCATCGACCGAGGTTACTGAAGACGACACCATCCCGAATCGGCAAGGTTCCATCAGGTCGAAGATACTGTCCCACTTCATAAAAGGGAGGGTCTCTCTTACACCGATGGAAACTGTAATGATGATCCCAAGTGAATTGGAGCAACTGGAGAATTTGGTAAAGGTTGCTAGGAGGAAGAAGGATGCTGAACTCGAGAATACTCAGGTATCAATGGTGTCCTCAATACCAACTTTGAGGAAAATTTGTGTCAGTAAGACGCATAGGAGTAAGACTTTGCATTTGTCAGTTAAGATAAACAACTGTTTGATTGAAGGTCTGGTTGACACTGGCGCTTCCATGTCGGTCATGGCGGCTGCAATTGTCAGGGAATTGGGCCTAATGCACTTAGTGTCTGGGTCTGAAACGTACAAGACGGCTTCGGGTGCTGTTACTCAAGCACTTGGCCGCATCGGAGAAGTACCGATCAAAGTAGGAGGGGTACAGTGCAATATGACATTCATGGTTGTCGACACAGACAGCTATGATGTTTTACTTGGGCTTGATCTCCTGATCAAAATTGGGGCAATAGTTGATGTTGAACAAGGATTAATCCAGGTCAGGCGCGGTCCTGGTACTGATGTAGAGGTACTGCTACTAACCATGGTAAATCTAATTCAGCGATCCGACCCAGAGGACGACATCTGCAACAAGGGGACGACTGGGAAATCCGTGCCTGCGAATTTGGAAGCTGATGACGAATTACTGTCTTGGTGTACACATGCCTCTAGTCCACCAATGACAACACAAGAATCTGAGTATGAGGCTGACTCAAATGAAGAGTCTGATGAGGAATCTCAGCAGGGGAGTTCAGTTGAAGTTGAATCTGAATTTGGAGACACTGGACTTGAGATCCTTGTAAGCAGTGAAGGACCACAACATATTCTACAGATTACGCTGCAGAACCAGGTGAATGAGGTTATGAAGGAAGAACTTTCAGACGCCGACAACTACGCTGACTGGATCCGATGGGCGGCAGACGGAGAACACTGCAAACAGAACCCATCCGAAGCAACGAACATCACAAGAAAGTTGCTACTGCTACAGGTTCAACAGATGGAGGTGACTGCCTCTAGCAGCATTGTCAAGAAGGATATCACTGAAGATCTCAAAGGGAAGGGAAGATGGGAGGACATCTCCCAAAAACTCAGGATCGATCAGGGCCTCGACGAGCTGAAGAGGCCACTGCTTTGGAAATTGCTGGATAGATACCAAGACGTGTTTGCCTGGAATAAAGGGGAATTGGGATGCTGCACAGTCGGGGAGCACTCCATTGACACACAAGGATTCCCACCTTGCAGAGTGACTCCCGGACGACTGTCATATTGGGAGGAAGCGGAAGTAACGCGCCAGATTGATGTGTTGGTTGACCTAGGCAAGATGAAGCCTAGTAATTCGGAATACGCCTGTAGGGTGACCTTGCCAGTCAAGAAGGATGGAAGCATGAGGATCTGTGGTGATTACAGACCTCTCAATTTACAAACCAGGAGGGACTCTTTTCCCATGCCCCTAGTTGAGGATGTTATATCCCAACTGGGAAAGTCTGCTTGGTTTACGGCATTAGATCTGCAGTCGGGATTCTGGCAAATTCGTATGGCCCCTGAGGATGTGAAGAAGACGGCCCTGATCACTAAGACTGGGCTGTATGACTGGACTGTCATGCCTTTTGGACTAAAGAATGCTACCAGCACTTTCACCAAGACAATGTCTTTGGTATTCAAGGAATTGGGTAGCGAATTCCTGAAGGTATTCGTAGATGACTTAATGTTCACAGTAAGAGTTGGGAGGACCACCTTCGGCACTTGGACGTTGTGTTTGCCAAACTGAGGGAGGTCAACCTGAAGCTGAATCCAGGGAAGTGTTGTTTTGGTGCCAGGAGCATCGCATTTTTAGGACATGTCGTCAGTCATGAAGGAACTAGGCCAGATCCTAGTAAAATTGATGTTGTAACACATTTTCCTGTACCAAGGACAGTCACTGACGTGAGGTCTTTTCTAGGACTAACAGGGTATTATCGAAATTATGTAAAAGGGTATGCACGAATGGCTGTTCCTTTGTTTGAATTAACAAAGAAGGAAGTGGCTTTTGTGTGGGATTTGGGTTGTCAGAATTCATTTGATGCACTGAAAGGAGCGCTTGTGTCTGCTCCAGTGCTCATTCGACTTGACTTTGAGAAGCAATTATGCTTGGACGTGGACTGGTCACCTAAAGGCGTTGGTGCCATCTTGTCTCAAAGACAAGGCAGGAGCGAGAGAGTTGTGGCATACGCCAGCAAGGGACTAACGTCGGCACAAAAGAAATTCCATCTGATGGAAGGGGAATGCTATGCACTGATTTGGGGAGTGATGCATTTCAGATAGTACCTGCATCGCACACACTTTATTCTCAGGACTGATCATAAACCACTAGAGTGGTTGGCGACAGTCTCTGATGCCCATGGAAGAAGGGGACGTTGGATTGATATGCTCCAAGACTTTAGTTTCAAGATTTTGCATCGACCAGGTATGAGGCACACCAATGTAGATGCGTTAAGCAGAAACCCAGTAGGAGCTGCTGTGGACAACGAAAACTTTGGTCGTGAAATCCAGGACCTCTCAATTCACAAACCAGAAGGTCCAATTGAGGCAACAAGGGGGTTATTTGCTGCCCAGAGTGGCAAGGAATCTGAATGGCTCGGTCTGAGGAGGCGATCTAGGGGATTAAAGCAGCATTTTGAATGTTGTTTTGGCATCAATCATTGGCAACGGTTGGAGGAACATCAGATATATATGCTGGAGGTGCTGAGTGAAACAAGTCAGGATGAAGGTGATGACTCACCCGACGACCAAGGTGAGGATATAAGGGGAGAGATCCGGATTCCGGAATCTTCCAGGGGCAAACAGGTCGTGGAGAAAGGGAAAACGAGGTATTATGATAAGAAGCAGCAACTTGACATGATTCTGGCTGCCCAAGAGCTGTGGGACACTGATGGGCATGAAGCAGGTGGTGTGCAATTTGGGGGTGATGCGGATTGCACTGATGACTTGAGTACAGCTGACATCTGGGAAGATACAATTTGTATGAAATGGTTGAAGGAAGGGTGCATGGCAGAAGAAGTTGATCCGCAGGAGAGCAAGAGAATAAGGAAACGGGCAAAGCAATATTGCTGGAGAGATAACAAGTTCTACTTCAAGGGATTGTATGTACCCAAACCTGAGGAAAGACTGAAGCTGGTGACTCAAATGCACAAGGATCTAGGACACTTTGGAGAACAGAGGACCTTGGCAAAGATTTGCCATCGGAACTTCTGGAGCAACCAAAATGAGTGCGTGAAGACAATAGTCATATCATGCCAGTAATGCCAGTTGGTAAGAAGTGAGGGTAGCGTTCGCTCGGGGGATGAACGTCTGAAAAGTATCCCAATCTGTGATTTATTTCATCGAATTGCACTGGACACAGCCAGTCCACTTCCTGAGACGAAGGTAGGAAACAAATACATTTTAGTTGCCATCGATCATTATTCGAAATGGTGTGAGGCTAAAGCAGTTGCTGATCATGGAGCCCGGACTGCTGCTAGGTTTCTGGAGGACGACTTGATCTGCA
This sequence comes from Sphagnum tenellum, assembly GCA_963921925.1. Classification (NCBI taxonomy): domain Eukaryota; kingdom Viridiplantae; phylum Streptophyta; class Sphagnopsida; order Sphagnales; family Sphagnaceae; genus Sphagnum; species Sphagnum tenellum. The sequence goes on along the minus strand of OY998143.1, from coordinate 12,517,276 downwards.
TGTATGGAGTCCCCAGGTTTGTATTGACTGACAACGGGGGGGAGTGGGGTGCAGAATTCGAGACTATGTGCAAGGACTATGCCATAAACCACCAACGCATTGTGCCCCAATGGCCACAGTGCAATGGGATGGCAGAGCGCATGATCAAAACACTCAAACATGGTGTCACTGTTCTGGCCGCCAATCCCGCCAATGTGAACTGCTGGGATGAGCAATTGGCGAAAGTTTTATTTGGTTACCGATGTGGGGTACAAGCGAGCACAGAATTTTCACCATTTATGGTCCTGACTGGTCGATCCCCACGTCTCAGGGCGGACAACTGCCTAAACAACCTGACCAACGTAATTGACGACACTTCCACTGTGGAGGACATGGCTACACAGTTTCTGGAAAAGGTCAGGCTGATCGCCAGCATACACGAGCATGTCTTGCTCAATGTGGAGTAAGCGTAAAAAAAACAGAAGCACACCTACACCAACCAAGCTGGCAAACACATTTTTGAAGGCCTGATGGCTGGGGTCTCGAGGGTAAAGATGAAGAAACCAGGAAAACGCAGGGCGCTTAGTGCAAGTTGGGAGGGCCCCTATCTGTTTATTAGACATACTGATGGGAAGGGTGACTTTGACTTTGAAGAGGGTTGCCGCATCTGCCTTGTGCAGGATGCGAATGGGCGTCAATGGGAGAGGTTTCGGAGGGACCTACAGATCTTTCACGCTCCCCCTAACTAAGCTGAGGGACTCAGCTTTTTCAAAAAGGGAGGGGTTACATATGTAGCCAGACAATGGGTGACCGTGCAGAAGACTCTCTAGCTGGGCTGTCTGTGTGAACATGAGAACTGTTTGGCCGCCTCTGATGATTAGTGACGGTGGATTTCAGTCTCTTTAGTGCTGGGGGAGATCTTCTTTGCATGGGATGCATGGGTATTTGGCGGTGAGATTGATGAGGATATGCGGCACCTCATTGATGAGGGATGGAGGGAAGTGATCTGGGTGATGAATGCGAGGACGATGCAAGCTTCAAGAGGAAGCCAGCAACGGTTGGAAGGAAGATAAGTAGGAGCTAATGCAAGTTTTGAGGAGGAGGAGGAGGATAGAGACAGAGGGTAGATAGAGGGAGTAGAAGCTGCAAGAGCTTCAGGTCGGCAGTATTCTGGCTGATTTTTTGTGAAGGAAGTAGTGAGAGGGAAGCAAGATAGGCAGGAGCTTAGTGAGCATTTTGGAGTCGAATTGCTAGTTTTCTCTTCCGCTGCGATTAGCAACTGACATGTTCTAGCTTCTGATCTAGGAATAGTTGGAAGGATTAGATGATGGCAAAGGTTTGGAAGCTTGTGCTGTCGGAGTGTCTTCTGTGAAATGAAAGACAAGAAGTTGATTTGTGAAGTCGATTGGTGTCTGTCCGTGATGTCTGGCTATGCAGGTGCATTGTAGAGGTTCAATCTGAGGTCACAGGCCAAATCGTTTATTGTGTTGTGAGACACGAGGTTCGGATGCACCATCTGTGTGATCGGAAGTTGCATTGTGTGCTTCTACATAGTAATCCTTGAGTTGTAACAAGTCAGGGAAACAACAGGGAATTCGTGTCTTGGAGTGACTGTAATAGAGTCTAGGGAGGTCAGACGGATACCTGTGGGTGTTCTAGGCGCTCCCTTCTTTTTGGTTACAGAATACTTAACATTTGCAATTTATAGTTTATGTTTTAGATATATGTCAAATTTAATCATTATTAATTAAATGATTATCTAAATATTTAATTAGCCATGTACTTAAATAATTGTATTGTTTTAAGAAAATTAAACTAAGAACAAAGGGCATGAGGAAAGTTTTGTTATTATAGTTTTATTTTTAAATAAATTACAACTTCAGAACTTATGCCATATTATTTGTTCTACATTCCTATTTTGAACACTATATAAACAAGGGGTGTGGTCATCCAATTTCAACATTAAGAAATTTGTGCATGTGGGATGAGCCAATCAAAAAGCTTAACCATAAATAAATAAAAATTATGCACAATTTTAAACTACCTACCCCTTTTACCTACTTATCTACCTAACTAGGTAGGCACCTAGTTTGACCTACTTACCTATGTCAACCTATGTACCTATTCTACCTATATGAGTAGGTATTTAACCTTGGAAGGTAGAACCTACCTACCTACCTACCTACATTTTTACCTAAATAGGTAAATAGGTATGTAACCTAGGTTTGTGGGCACCCATTTACATACTTACCAACCTAATATTAAAATGACCAACCATTTTTCATATTTACATTGGGCCATGTGTCATAATATGAGATCATCCAAACATTTGAATTGAACATCCCAAATTATTTCAAAATAACAACAATAATTATATTTTAAGTAATTTGGGCCCTGTGTTGTTACGCACTACTAATGATGATTTACCATTTTATTTTTGTAGTGTATTTGAATGTGAGTATTTGGGGAATGGAGATATAGTTTTATTGTTTATGTTGTTATGTAAATGTGATCGCATTTGTGGCACATTGCAAATATGTTTTTTTGGGATTAGTTCAAATGTTATATCAATTGCATATGCTATTGTGAAAAGTCCGCAAGATGAACTATTTAGTCGTTACATAACATTTGCATATGAATATAGTAAGTGTTTTACATTTATGATGTTAATTAATAATTGAATGGTGTTGTTTGGTAATTTTTTAATTGTTGGTATGTTTGAATCATATATTGTGTAGTGTAGGTTTATTGTGGATGTGTATGTTTTGACTAAGATCCAATGATTATTATTTATGAAAATATGTTGAAGACAATTAGATAGTATTTATGTATAGTTCTTATGATTACGTATTGTGTTGTTGGTATCCTAACAATTATAATTTTTGAACATACAATATTTGCATTGCAGCTACTAAATGTTGATCATTCAACCATCCATTTGGACTCAAAAAAATATTCTCATAATTTTTAAATTGGAATTCTTCATGCCAATAATTGATGATATTGTTGTCAATATTCTCATCATTTGAATCACCAATCATAATTAAATGTTTTTTTTTCTTTGTAGGATTTCAATGGATTATTATTTTGGATTTTTTTTATTATATTATGTTTTGAAATAGGTTCTAACATTTCTAGGGATCCTTTTTTGAAATTAACTTTGCATATGTCTTGCACAATAATATTTTGTAGGATTATGAGTCCATTTAGGGATCATAGACATGATAAGTTACATATATGTTGTGCATATTTAAACACATTGTTAAGTGGTTGCCGAAGGTCTATAATTAAGCTGTCAAATGTTTGTCATTGTGGTTTGAAGTCTATGAGACAAAAAGTTGGGGCAATTGGCAATTGATATCTATTGATTGTGAATGGTTTAGAGGTGTTTGATTCCAATATGTGATGGTGATATTGGAAATTCCTTAATATGAGTATTATTAGTATGACATTTTTAGGGAGACCTTCTAGTTTTATGTATTGCAATTTTATGTTCTTTTCAATGAAATCATTAAAATTGATTAAAACATTTATGGGGGGATGCATTGTAACTTCTTTCTATATCCATTTTGAATCTATGAAGGATATATTTTCAATGTATCTAATGTTTCTTCTTATAATTCGAAGTTTAGGATATAAAATTTTAATAATAATGAATTTCATTCCTTCATAGATTTTAAGGAAAGGTGTCAAACTTTGAGTTTTACTTGTGAACATTGTTTGTCTTATGATGTATTTGATATCATTACATATTGGACCTTTTTTGTATGTGTTAGTTGCAACAATAATGTAACATATTTGTTTTGATGTTTTTATATGGATATCTATCATGTATTGGTTTATGGCATTTTGTAATTTGTTATGATGAACTATAAAAGTTGTTCTCCTCCATGGATCATCAAATAAGTTGACATTTAAATTAGATAGAAAATGAGTCTTTAGTACCTTAAAATCTAATTTTAGAATATATTTAGTCGAAAGGTTTTCCAAAAGGGTATCATATTAAATGTCTTTGTTTTGTCTCATTTGCTTTGGTAGGATAATACTATTTGGTCAAATGTAATTCTCCCAAAGCCTTTTAACTATGACTTTTTTATGTGTTAATTGTGTGAATGTAAAAATTGATTTTATGTTTCTTGAATATAATGGTGTGTCATTGATTGTTGGAAATTATAAAAAATCTCCCATGAAAATTATGTTGATTCCCCCAAATGGTAAAATATTAGATTTTATTTTTTGTAATTTTAAGTGTATTGTGGCAAGCGAAGTGCAAGTACCATGGATATTTTGTCAATAAGGATGAATTGAATATTTGGCCATATGTTTATGATGGAGGTAAGTTTCACTACTACCAAAATGGGGTGCAATTTACTAATTTAAATCAATGTGGGACCTTAAAAGTGAAATAATTTCATTGCATTTTATTGATTTCACCCTGTTGAAAGTTATTTCACTATATTATCACTATGTAAACATCATGTTTCATTATTAGTTAACATAATTCATTATTACAATTTACTATAGTAAATAGGTATATTTCTATGTTTTGTTAAATATTCTATCTATGCTACTTTATGATATACCCTATATTATTTTAAGTTAATTTAATTATTTTAATTTATATTTTATGTTATTATAGGCTATTGTACATTATTGTACCTTAAACTATTATGTGTTATTTTACCTTAAGGTATCTTAATTAGCTTATTATAAGCTTTTAAGTTATTCTAAATTAAATTATTCAACTAACTTTAAATTATACCTTGGGTTATTTTATTTTAAATTAATACATGTTATTTCAATTATAATTTAAGTTATTCAAGGTCATTCTATTTTATGTTATTATAAATTATTTCATCATAAGTATAATAACTTAAAATAATCTAAAATAAAATATAATGACCTAAGGTAAAAATAATTTAGAATAAAAAACAATAACCTATGAAAAATAGTTTAAATACCCTACTATATAATAACTACCAATAGCCTATGATATTATGACATAGAATATCAACTAATAATTTATAATACAATAATCACCAATACTTGTAATATAACATATAATAATCAACAATAACTTATAATATAATAACCATCAATATAATAACCATCAATGACCACCAATGGCTTACAACAGAATAATCATCAATAACCATTAATATAATAAGCACCAATATCCATCAATAACCATTAATAGAGTGGCCACTAATAATCATTTATAAAATAATAACCAATAGTCATTTATAAAATAACAACCAATAGTCATTAATAGAATAGCCACCAATAACCATTAATAGAATAGTCACCAATAGCCATTAATAGAATAGCCACCAATAGAATAACTATTAATGGCCAGTAATAGAATAACCACCAATAATTAATAATAAATAACCACTAAAAACATTAATAGCCACAAATAAAGTAAATACCAATATCCAATAATAACCACCAATAGCACTAATAAAAGAACAACCAATAACCATATATTAAAATTGTTTAAGATTGCCAAAAATAATCTAAGGTGGAATAATTTATAATAGATAAAAATAACTTTAGGTGAAATAGCCTATAATAACCTATAATTGACAATAATAACATAAGGTGAAATAACTTTCAATAGCCAAAATTAACTTATAATAGTTGTAAGTAATCTAAATCGAAATAATTTATAATAGCCAAAAATAACACAAAATAGCTAAAAAAACTTACAATAGTTGAAAATATCCGAAGGTGAAATATGTTAAAATAGGCAAAAATAACTTAGAATAACCAAAATTAGCCTAGGGTGAAATAGCCATAAATAATTAAGTATAGCCATAAATAACCATAAATAATGTAAGGTGAAATAATTAAATTAATGAAAAATAATCATATAATAGTTGAAAGTAATTTAACATAGGTAGTATTATTATATCAACAAAAAAATTCCATTTATTAAAAAAAAATCAAATGAATGGTCATTGAAATGTTATTGAATAATGATATTCTTTTTTTTTTGGTTCAAATGATTTTAAACTTTCAAAAGGAAATAAATGTAATTATGTACATTATTGAATTTTTTAAAAAGTAAACTCAAATCATTTCATTTGAATAAAATCTCAACAGGATATGAATTTTCAAGTTTTATATTTTTGTAATGTTTAAAATGATTTGATAAATAGAATGTAATGTAACATATTATCACAACAAATGGGGTGCCTTGATGGAAAAGGTGTTTGCCTCCATTATCAAAGGATCAAACCTCATGGGTGGTGTTGTGTGTGGTCAACAATGGTATGTTGACCAAATATTTTCCTATCGAATTATCTAGAATAGGTGCCTAGGTTGATTATGTGGCCTACCTACCTACCTAGGCTAGGTTTTTAACCTAGCGCAGGTAGTGACACGTGTCAATAAATAATAGGCTTTTAAAATCATTAAATTATCAATAATATTATATATTAAATATTTAAAATTTAATTGATTTCCATGTTGGTTAGTTAATTAACTAACAAATGAATGGTTTGGTAAATTTGTATTTCATTTGAAAGTAACCTTGTTTCACTAAGTACATTGCAATGTAGTGCAAAATTAGGTCGCCGTGCAAATCTAAACGCTGGTTGATCTTGAGGTGTAGATCACCTTATTAGCCATCATCTTATTGCGCCGCCCCATTACTATTGCATGGAGTTGCATGGGTTGTTTGGTCTTTGTTGGTGTGTGCTGAGTGGTTCGGGAAAATTGGCGGCTCGAAATAATAAGGAGGTATGGAGCCGAATTGATGAAGAGGAGCAGGTAATGGCAATAGACGATGGGAGCTGGATAGAACGAAGTAGGAGGATTTTCGAGAGGCTTCAGGAGGAAGCTAACATATGTCTAGGGGAAAATGGTGGCTCTCAAACGATGAGGGGAGATTCAGGAAAGTAGAGGAAGGTAGAATGAAAGTGATAGTAGTGAGCGAAGTGTGGGGAATGTACAGTTTTGTTGCTCGGTGAGAAAGATCAGGAAGTCTGATTTTGGTAAGGAAGATAGTTTTTAGCAACATGATCAACTGATTTTTGGAGGTAGAGGATGGGGATCTTTGAAAAACATAGTGATGAAAGGTTCTATTAGCTAGGAGAGTTTGGCTCAATGCTAGAACTTTCCGCTGCGCCTGGTACTTAGCCAAGCTGCTGTAGATGAATTCGAAAGAGAGAGACTAGACAGCATTGGGAATCTGGTGTTTCGTGAACATTTGATGGAAATCAGGCTTGTGCTTCCGAGCAATGTATATAGTTTGTGATAAAAGAATTTCCTTTGCTGGCATTTGTGTGAATGGGCGAGGCAGGAGATGGATGATGTGAAATCTGCCCTGTTGTTGTGTGAAAGCAAAGCACTTGTATGTTTCTGATATTGTAATGTGCGTCTGGAAAAGTTAGTTGGCAGTTAGTGTGCTATGGGAGATCAGAGGTTTGAATTGTGTGTAGAAGATTAGGAAAACATGGACGCTTGGGGTCGTGCAGGCACTCAGTGTGTTGTGTGATATCGGACCCTCTCTTTTTTGGTTATAGCAACTCTAAGTTTTTGTTCTTATTTAGTTTTCAAAAAATAATTTTGGATAGTTCTGATTATTTGTGTTTTACTAGTACATGTAGCTCTTCCTACATATTGTAATAATTGATATTTGTTGTATTTGCAATGAAATTTTCAACTGAAATGGCTTGTAAATTATTTAATTTGTATTTTTCCTTTATGATGGTTTTAATGTCTAATGGTGAATTAATATTTGTTTCATCAATGAATGTTATGTTTTCATTTTCATTTTCAATATCTTACAATTGCATGTCATTAAATGGTAAGTGGCATATCTCAAGTTTTGTATTCTCAATTATATAGGTTGTGTTTAAATATGGATGTGAAATTTTTGGTCTTGATTCATCAAGGTTTGATATTTGTGGAAGTTTCAAATCTTGATTCCATTGTTTGATCAAAACTTGAGGTTTGATATGAAATTTACATTGTGATTATTGATATTTTTAAATTTCTTTTTACACCTATAATCATATCTCCGAATCATATTAATTTTTAATTATGTTAATAAATTGGATATAATTTACAAATGTTAAAAAAATAGATTTATTTTTTTGATTTCTCACATATGTAAATCTAATATTGTATGTTTGATTTACAAATTTAATTACAATGCAATTTATTATTCTTATCAAAAATTTAATTATGTTAAATTTTTCTAAAGTATTTTTTATGGTGGTTTTCTGTTTTTTCCATGCCGGTTCAGATAGTCTTGAGGTTGATATTATGGTTTTTGTTTTTAGCAATTTTTTTAAAAAACGACTTCTTAGTTGTCATGCCAAGTTAAATCAATACATTTTTCTTTCCAATATTGACTCCATTTTGATATTTTATTTTTATATTCTTTGATGAATTTTGACTCATTCAAAGAAATGTAAAATGTTGCATATGCATATGTGTTAACAAATGACACTTGATTGTAATCTCCTTTTCCCCCTATCTAGTAAAATCCCACAACTCCAATGAATAATGCAAAAGCTGTTTCTTTTGTCTTTGAGTTAAAGAACGTGTTATGATAGTTTGAACCTTTAGGGAGTGCACCCCATTCGACATCTTTTATGTTGATGATGTGATAATCATGCTTTTTGTATTGATCATAAATAGTTTATGGAATGTTTTCTTCCTACAAATAAATTTAATGATTTATAATTTGTTAATTATTTGTATAATTAATGGAATTTATGCGTGTGATATCTTTGAATGTATCAATTTGTTTTGAATTATGTAGATGTAAAGACACTTACCTTGAATTTGGATGGGATTATAATTTTTGATTTGTTAGACTTTTCCATTTTCTATAACTGTGACAATACATATATGTGATAAACATGTTTAAAAACTCTTTGTTATAATTTTAAATTATAGCATAATTATGAATGATTTTTTTTAAAGCACCTTTTATCATTTTCTTCAAATGATAAAAATATAATGAAGGTGAATGATTCATCATAATATATGTTATTGGAATTAAGTTTAAATTATTTATTTATTTTTACTATTTGAAAAAATGGGGTTATTTTACTCCTTATGATGTATTTAAAATCACCTTTAATAAAATTTGGAATTATTGAAATGTCTGTTGGTGTCAAAAAGTTGTTTACATTTTATCTTTTTGAAATCAAAGAAATTTATTTTTCTTTTCAAATTTTGAATCTGCACAATCAAATTTTATTTTTGAAATGGGAATTTTTTTCATAAAATGTCATTAAAGTGAAAGTAATTGATCGCATAAGGTTTCCAAATCAGTGATATGCAAGTCTCTAGACAAATTTGTAATGTTTTGAAAAAAAAATCAATTTTCCTAAAAACACCACATTGTGAATGTGCTTTGAGATTCCCATAAATTTGTTCCATATTTCAGGGTGTCTTCATTAGTGAGTTGAAATGCTAGCCATTCAAGTGTATTATCAACAAATTTTTTGCACTCATTATTGAGAGTTTTAAAAGTGAGCACATGATTGAATGTTGATAATAACATGTGACCACATTTATGTATGTCAACTAATGTTATGTGACTTTGCTACTTTTGATGGCATTTGCTCTACTTCATTTTCATTCAACAAACACCAATATCGATCTTCATCTACTTCCATTGAAGTAATGATGTGCATTATTTTTGGAAATAACAATGTTGTTACAATGTCATTTGGGAAAGATTCAATGTATGGACCGGCCATTAAATTTTTTTGAAATATACAAATGAATAGTGAGTATAAATTTTTTGTTATTTCAATGATGATATATATATGTAGTGCAAAGAAAAAAAAATTGCAAGTAAAGAAAATTACTTATATTGAAGTTGAAATGATTGTGCTTTAATATTTTTGATGTCTTCAATAGATCTGCAATGAATTACATGTTTTATGTATTATGAAAAATTGTAAACATGAGACCATCTAAAAAGCCATAATTACAGTTACTCATTGTACCTCCTACAGAGTTTAAGTATTTTACATTTGTAGAAATGAATAAATTTTCATAATGAAAAACATTCCATTAATAGGTGACTATGGAAAGAAAATAAATGTGATTACAATGAGTTACAAAGTAAACCTTTAACATTATAACCCATTCATATCAAGACTGTGTTTTTAAACATATATTGTAAATTGAAATTAACTTCATGTCTTTTTAAATTTCTTCCATATAGGTAGCCCTTTTGGCCCTTCATATAGAGTGAGCCATCTAGTCCTCTTAGGTTGGGAGTTGTGTCTTGTAATTATGCAAGCTCAAAATTGTGCAAACAAGGAAAGATTTGATTGACTCAATTGCTAACTTTTAAATAATCTTCCACATGAAGTGGAGTAGAGTTATTTGATGACTTAAAACCTTAGCCCAGAACCATTATGCCAACCACTCTTGGTACATTTCATTACTGTATTTTCTTCATAACTGTTGGAATTTCATTTCCATTCTTAATTTCTTGTTGGGTTTGTTATTCACCTTCACTACAACAGAATGTGACCCTGGATGCCAAAGCATTTCACTAGATTTTGAATGAATTCATTGGTTGTAGTGAGTGGGGACCAATGAAAAAACAGTGAATTCACTGGTTTAATGAATGGGGACTAATGAACTGCACCCACATTTTGTAATAATGTTTCTACTTTTGGAATTACCATATGCTGCTTGATTTATTCATTGCTACAATTACTATTTACTATTGAAATTTAGATGGAATCACCAGCTAATGGTTAATATAATTATTGTAATCATCTCCTATAGTTGGAAATTTTTTTATTGTCCATTGGATCATAGAGTTACTACATAAAATTTATGAGGACTTCACCATTTTACTTATTAAGTTCTTTTTTTTCATATCCATGACAATCATCACATTTTTTGCTCCCAACTCACCCCCATTTAACACATAACCAACAAAAAAATCAAAAGTGAATTTGAAACCATCTTCGGTTTCAATTCATGTGTGATAATAAGGTCCATCAATATAAACAAGCACAAAAATAGAAAGGAAGTAGTTGCTTACCAAGTATATGGGTAAGGACTAGTTGTTTGCATAATATTGCTTGTTTTGGACTATTGAAGAGACAACATGGACCCATAATTTTGTGTCATAGAAATAAGCAACAAATTTTTTTGTTGAGAAAATATAATGTCCCAAAGAATTAAAGGGATATGCATAAAGCATTTTTAGCCATGAACCATATCAAGTAAAGTAATACATAGATTGTGAGGTTGACATGTGAAATTGTGATCATGTTACAAATGTTATCTCATCACTTGTGGGCTATATCACAACAAAAGGACTATGCATCAAAGACATAAAAACCTAGTCTTGCATAAATGTACACAATCTTTGAGTTGAAGAATACACAAGGTGCTAGTCTTCTTTCTTTTTTTTGTAGGGAAAGAAAATTAAGTCAATTTTTACTATTAAATGTGTGGTTCACTCATTGAAGGAGAAAATGTTCAAGTCTATAAGGCAAGGACGTTATGTTTAGATTCATTGTAGAATATAGTAGCTTAAGGGATTTTGGCCTTTATGTAATATGTATACTTTTTATATTAGGATTTTTTGAAAGATGATATTTTGGTTCATGTTGAAAATTGAGATTAGTTACAGAGTTATAATATATTGAAGGAATTTGGTTTCTTGTAGAAGATTTTTGAAGATTATATTTTTGCATGGTGCATTTGAGTTTTTGTAATTCTTCTTTTGCCTTAAGATATTTTTGAATGCAAATGGCAAGGCCAAAGTGTGACAAACCTCTTATTAATTTTAAGTTTTATTTTCAATCATCCTCAATGTAAACCAACACTTTCAAAAACATGAACACACACACACATTCATGAATCTTCTAATTTTAACATCTTTTGTTTCACATTATGAAATTGATCACATGAATCCCTCTTCATAATGCTTATCATTGTACTATAGCTATTCATAAGATGTTTTATTTTATGAATCTATTAATGAGTTACCACATGTGACATGTTGACACGAGGAATGGGGGCCTTAAGATGGAGTCTCAAAAAGTAGAAGAGTGGGCAAGTCAATTGCAATGCTAATCACTACAACTGATCAATTTTTTTCCCTTTAACGAAGAGATTCTCCCCACAATTTGCCACACATATTTCTTAAAGCAATTTCCATGTATGTGGGGAGGACTTCTGAATGAAAGTTTGCTGATGGGAGTTGGGATTTTACACACCATCTGTCACCCAAAAACTAGGGAGGCTAAAGGTTACAGAGTCTCCATGAATCATTAAAGCCTTGTGTAACATTGCACACTCCTTTGACGACTAGTAATACATGGCGGTGGAATGTTTGATTTGGCTATTACAAGATTCAAATACATGATTCAAGGTTGAGAGCCTTTATGTCTCTACATTATGCATAACAAACCTATATGCCACCTAATAAGCCAATAGATATATGCCACCCATGGGAAGTCTTATTGAATTGAAATATTTGTTTTTTATGGCCTCTTTTGTTCCTTTCTCCTCCTTGTTAGCAATTTGTCGATTCAAAATTGAAAATGCAATTCATGATGTCAAGACAATGATTATTTTTGTTACACAATGTGATGTTCCATATGGATTGTGGTATGTTATTAAAATTAACATGTTGTTTTCTTAGGTGTTAGACATTGTTGTAGTGCCATTGGAGAGATTTGGCAAAACTACCAAGTTTGGGAGAACACAAGCAGTGAAGTGAACTATTGACTAATGTTCTATTAGAAGGGTACATACCACATTCATCCCCTCATCATGTCATGCGCGCCTCCTTTAGAACAAAAAAAAATTTGGACAATATTTTTGCCCATCGAATAAAATCAAATTGGGAAAAACAACACCAAAAGAAGACGTGCAATTAAAGTAAGCAGTAGTTTTGGTTGTAAAATTGGAGGGGAATGCTCACTTTTCTTTAGGGGATGTTAGTGGTGTTGCACATTTGACATTTCTAGCAATTAGATCATGCATTGGTTGCCAAAGGTCTAACTTGCATGCATCATATATATGGAATTATTTGGTGTTTAAGTCAAATTTTTCCTTCCTACTAAAAGTTGATTCCAAAGAACCTCTTGCCCAAGTGCATGCATGCATTTCCAAAGGCATAATTTCTTTGACAAAACAAAAAGCTTGATCATAATATGCACTAGTTATAGGTAAAGATGTAGAACTCATTAAGAGATCAAATAACAAAATTGGATTGAATCTAACATGAGACATTTAGCATTTATATATGGAAAGAAAAAAAAGTGAACATTTAACTCATCTTAGCCAAAGTGAGCATGGTGTAGTATGTAGTAGCTAAGAACTTTTTCATTCCATTTGACAAACTCATGGATTCTCGTGTCAAAGATTTGCATGTAAGATGCCATAATGGATCTTTTTTTTTGTGGACTTGATGAGACTACAACAAGGTTAAACTACATATCCTTTAGCTCTACCATCTATAGAAAAAGTTTCATAGACACCCACCACCAGGATAAAATTATACAAAATAAAGTTCAAACTTCAAGCTTCAAATTTTAATCTTTTACTATGAGGTACCCATTTGAAACTTGGTTAAACTTTAACTCATGTTTTTTCCAATTTGTTGTAGATGAATTACACAACTACTTTGAGTCTTCATCATACCTCGACATTGAACCAAATGATGCCAGTTCATACTTTATATAATCCTCCATGCGTGATGAGAACAATGACTCTACAAGACTTTTACAAGTGCACCACACACCCATCAATGGGTAATTGATCAGAAGAACTCAACTTCATACACTTGTTGCTTGCACATTTATCAAATCATCAACAAGAACTTTTATCATGACACTAATTGTAAAATGTTGGTATCAATTATATTATTTACTACCCATTTTGAGAAAGATTTCTCTCATCAAAAGCTTAGCTTTCTTTCATATGAGAAAGTTCCTTAAACTACCAAAAGCATCTCTAGTGGTGGGTGTTTAGTATGTGAACCTGCAAAACATTTCTCACATCCAAATTTTGTAATTTACTTTTTTTCCAACCCACCCATAAAACTAAAATTATGACTACAAATAGGTGGGAAAGGTGTAGTCACAATCAAACGAACCAAAAAGCATGTCGGACGACTACCAAAACTCTATAAAAATTGTAATTTTGTTAAATATATTTTTGTGGTGCCACTTTAATGCCATATTAATCATGAAATGTAGTGTTAAATGACTAATATGAATGTTGAAGAATTCAAAAAAAAAATTAAATAAGTAAAATGTGTGATTAGGTTTAATATAGGACCTTTGAACTTGAACAATAGTTGCATCAAAAGAGGTCAATTTTGCAAATTATTAAGCTAACAACTCCGAATTTTGATGAGAAAAAAATTTAAATGATGTTAAATGATTATCCATAGTAAAAAAACATTCACAATTTGATAGTTGTGAAATTTTTTAATTTAAAAAATAAAAATCTATTAAACATAATTTTAAAATTGCAAAAGTCCTTCACCACATGTAAATGGGGTATAATGTACATGACATCTAAAACAAAGTTGTATTTTATGAAACAATAAAATAAAGCATTAAATAATTAGCATATTTTCATACAATTTGAAAGTAAGATAATTTTCAAAACAAAACGCAAAATTTGGTACAATTTTTACAAGTTTTTGGTTATTCATGAAAAGTTAATACAAAAAAATTGATGTATCAAAAAAATTATATGCATTTTAGTAACATATTGCAAAATATTCCATCCCAAAAATCCTTTCTATGAAAAAGTGAAAATGACCACAAAAAGGATTGTAGTCCTTGAGTCCTTCATCACCATTGGCTCATTTGATTGCACCCAAAGACTACTAATAGCAAAACAATCAGACCACATTATCATGATTGGCCAATCATAAACATGGAACAACAGTCAAATCACATTTATTACACTCTTTTCTGGCAACTGTTAGGCTTTATTGTGCCTTTTAACAACCTTAACAAACTATGCAAAAATGTTGGGCCAAAACCATTTTGTGAAACCAAACCAAAATGTTTTGACAAGTTTCCTTTATCCAATTTTAATTGCAGGGTCACATATTAAACATTGCTAGAAATGCCCTAAGAGAGGTGTTTACTTTATAGCATGGCCAAATTGGTGATGATTGATCATCTTGGTAATAGTAGTGATACATACATACCCTAGGCATTAAAATCTCCACATCTAAAAGCTTGAAGCTCATCTACAAGCTTCTTTGTCCTTTCATAAGCTCCAATAAGAAAACATAAATACTACCACCCACAAAAAAACAATACTATGAAAAATGGGAGATCTTGCCCCCCCTAAGAGTGAGTGATGGCTCAATGGAATAGCCCATGTTTGGTAGCACGAAAGTCCTAGGTTCAAACCCATTAACTAGTCAATGAACAAGGTGAAAAAAAAGATTTGTTGTGTCCTATGTTAGTGGGCTTGACTTGGGGGTTTAAGTAATGCGAACAACTTGTTTGTTGGGTTTGCTATTGTGTTTCAAAAATTTATACAAAAAATGGAGATCTTCCTAGTGGGTCTTGAAAAAAGGAAGAAAAAAAGAAAAAGAAATAGAGATCTTGCTAATGGGTGTCACAAGTCAAAGGGACCTACTTACTTGCTATAAGCCCCCATTTTCAAGCTGAAAACGACTTGCAAGAGAAGGCTTCAATAAGAGTTCATTTGTCAAATTATTTATTCGTTATTATAAGACCCTTTGCAAACAAATAAGAAGATTTTGTACAATTTAAGAAGGTTACAATTCTTTTTAATTTTTTTCTTTTTTTTTTGCATTTTCTTAATGCTATTGCAACACTCTCCAAAACAACATGACTTCACAATTTTAAAACTTGGGAAATTTTTCCATAAATCCCTCCCCTCTCCCCACTTCCCCCCAAATAAAAAAATACCCATCTAAAACATTGAAAACCACAAAACAAGATAAAACGTTTTGGTAAAGTTTTTAATTTTTGCATCACAAATTCATTAGCTTCTTCTCCATGCTCTATTTGCATTCACCTAAACAAAAATTGCCATGACCATATCGGGTGAAGGGAAACTTCAGCAATAATCATGGCTTCATCTTACATTGATTATCTCAAGTAATCATCCTCTTATGGTCACAATCCATTTTATTCACTTAATTAAATTTAGTTTTGCCATGCTTTAAAAAGTTTTACATAAGGTTCAACCTTTACTTGAAAAAATTTCAGCATTGTGTAATTTCTTGCTCTCATGCACTTAGTACAAATTGTTGAAGAACAACCCAAAAGAAAAAATAAAATTGTAAGTAGAAGAAAATTGGATTAATGAAAAAGTAAATGATTTGTACCTGAGATCTTAGAGTAAACAATGGAAAGAGCCTTGTGGAATTCAGGGATGTATTTACAACCACCCTCTTCTTTTGTGCCCATAATAAAAAGAACATCTTTATCCACAATGGTCAAGTCCATGAACATTGGCTTGGATGCCACATTTTGTTGCATCACACTCATTCTTCTATTAGACTATGCAAGGAGGAGACTTGTGTTATGTCGATTAAAAAAAAAACATCCACAAAAAAACAAGTTTGAGTGTTGTAAACCCTAACCCTTCAAAAGGTAACCCAAAAGACTTCCTTCACATGTAGGAAGGATGTTGAAAAGACATCATCTAATTTTTGTTAGGTTTTCTCCCTCCTTGTTGTTACATATCCATCAAGAAGATGTAATGCTCATTATTATTTCCTTACTAAAATTAATGGAGGAAGAGGAGGAGGTGAAGGAAACCTAATCCAAGGCAATTTGGAAGTGCAATTATTCGTTGAATCTTCAATTGCAGCCCTGGATCAATCTTCAATCTTGCTCCTATCTTTCACATGTGCTCCTATTTAAGATCAAAAAGAAAACGAAAAGATCAGTTAGCTTAGTCATATAATTTTTCTCTTTTTTTTCTTCACTATGAATGATGGATTCATTCATGTAAAGGCCAAATTTTGCATTAGCTTTCAACCCTTTCTTCCCACAAAAAATAGGCATTCAATTCAATTAACAAATAGATTAAAACACATTGTGAGAAACAAAGAGAAACACATAATCAAGCTTCACAAAAGCAAACCTTAATAGCAATAACAACAAAGATAGAGGACTTAGACAAAACAAAACACCCACTTGGCCAAATATTCGTTGGTAGAAATGTGGAGGAAAATAGTTAGAATATGATTGCAAAAAGCGCAAGCCTCCTACATAGGCTTCATTCTCCATCTCATTGTTGCCTGTCAACATTGCAATTCCTTTCATGAGACTTTTATTTTCCGTGGCTCTTCCCCATGAAGACAAATGTGCAAATCCAGCTCATTCAAATTCATCAAAAAGTCAACAAGACAAATCGTTTTCTTCATCACAAGGACAATGTGACAAAAGCAACAACAAAGAAGGGCAACGAAAGGCAAATTGCTTGAACTATAAAATGGAATCTACCTTGAACAACACATTATAATTGAAATATGAAAAACAATTAAATGTCACAATGTCCAAGGTGACCATACGAAAAAAACCCCATAAACTAGTTCCTTGAAGTTCTTGTCATTAGAATTAAATATTGGGACATGTGGTAGCACATCATTTGCACTCAATTGTGATAAAAATAATCACATCTTAATTGCATGTGACTATGTATACCATGGAGTCAAAGGATGAACTTGTATTTGTTAGCTTTTTCTTTCGTCCAATATTAGTTGTTGTTTGCAACTAATGTCATATGCAACTTGTTTAACATGATTAAGGGGATTTTAATCACAAATGTCACTTGTGATTAAAATTTAGTCATAGAAACCCATTAAAATATTTTTTCTTCTAGTGAATTTGGTAAGAGAACATGGAATACAAAAGACTTACTCTAGGGATGAAATTTGAACTTATTGTAGAGTTGAAAATGTCTTCATGGAAATCTAATGAACAAATTTGGACTACAATAAGAAAAAGCATAGAGTACAATGGACTTGCTAGGAATAAAATTGGGCTTACTATAGGTTTTAGTGACTTCATGGAATTATATGAACAAATTGGAGTATCAATTCTAGTTAATGGACATGACAAACTTTTGCAAGATTGTCATAATCACTCCTTTGGACCAACAAATAACAAATGGAGGAATCTATGAAGAACATGTGCATAAAATGGACTCTATTGACTAACAAAACAACACATTTAGGACTTTGTGCACTCTTGTATCATAAAGTGGATTTTGATGTCTTCAAGTTTTTGGAATCGTATCAACCTAGAGAGGTCATGTATTGCTATAATGGATTAAATATAAATTGTGGCTAAATAGGACATTAATAAAAGGAACATCAGAACTCGAAGAACAACAAACTATAAAAGTGAGTACATGAGAAGCTAAATGAACTTTGCAAATTATTATAGATTTCAAAGTCTTGAACCTTAGCAAGATTACAACATATTATGAGTTGACTTTCAAAACAACAAAAGAAAATGCAGCAACTTATCTTGATCATATAATGCACAAGGATGTTATCTTGTGAATGTGAATAAGTGAACCCAAGCAAATCCTTTTAGGAATATATTGTTGATGTTGATGAAATATTTTTTAACACAAGATGGAATATT
Organism: Sphagnum tenellum; assembly: GCA_963921925.1. NCBI lineage: Eukaryota > Viridiplantae > Streptophyta > Sphagnopsida > Sphagnales > Sphagnaceae > Sphagnum > Sphagnum tenellum. The sequence continues at coordinate 12,498,683 of OY998143.1, read as the reverse complement.
TTGCCACGTGTCATGGATTAACGATATTCTTGGATGAAAAAATGGATGATAAATCAACTAGATGAACTTATAAATGAACATTGATAACATAATTTCTTTTGCAAAAAACTGAACAAAAAAAAGAGGATGGAATAATTTCAACAAGTTTTATTTTGAAAAATAAAACACATGAAATGTTGGGAATTACTTCAAATTATGAATTTCTATGGCATCTAACCCATTTAGAATTTTAAATTGAATCCAATTCAATGGCATATAAACTTGTTGATCCACCAATAGGTATAAGCCAATCCATACACTACCCATTCACCACCAAGAGGCATGTGCCCATTAGGTACGAAGACAATACCCAACTACAAGCCTATTGACCCACCAAGAGTTATGTGTCGATCCATACACTACCTATTCACCACGAAAAGGCATGTGCCCATTAGGAATTCAAATAATACTAGGTAGCCATTGACACTTTACATTGTTTATAACATTTCAAGCTATTTGTTATTTTCATTCACAATCTCAACCTTTTGCATCTAGCACCATATATTCTTGTTACTTGTACAACCAAATTGCATTTTCCCCCTCTACTATTAATTTCCTTAATTTATACTTGAATTTGTATTTACTCCATGCTTATTGCTTAGTTACATCCTTTCTACCTCTAAAATGTGTTTGTACATGTGAAACCTTTATTTTACAATGGGAAAAGAAAATCGACACCAAATGTCACACCAAACACTTTGGAATCAATGATTGAGTACACATTAATCTCAACAATACTAGATAGAATTTGTGAAATGACAAAAAACTTGTTGGAATATCCAAGAGATGATACCAAACTAGACCCCCTCTAGCATTTTTAAGTTTTTTTTTCCAATGTTGCAAACTAGTTATATAACTACATGTGCACACAATAAACTTTTTAATCGCATATCAAAATAAGATCCTCCTAAAAACCCAACCTACCTACATAGGCCTTCCTTACCTACCTACCTACCTATCTATCTAGATACCTACCTACCCACCTAACCTATTAACTTACCTTCCTAATGTACCAACCTAATCAGCATAAGAAAGATATGTAATTAATTTAATTCACTTAAAGTAATACCTACCAACTAATACCTAGCCACACCCACTACTTATTATCTTAACTTACTACCTACCAGTTAACCTAGCCTATAGATTAAAGTAACATATGTTGCAACTAGGTTAAGCCTACATGGCATTTATGTTCAAATTTAAGTTACACTTGAACTCAATATTAGCTAAATTATAATTTGGTTAAATTCAACATTAGTTAACATTGGCTAAATTAAACATTGGTTAAACATTGGTTAATTTCAAATTTGGCTAAACTTTAATTAAACCCATATTTAGATAAACTTTGACTAAACTCATACTAGGCAAAAACCTTGGCAAAACAAAAATTTCACAAAACCTTGGTTAAACTTTAATTTATTTAAAGTTTGGCAAACTCCAAATTGGTAAAACCTTAGCTAAATTCAAAATTGGCTAAATTTTAATTAAATTCAAATTTGGCAAAACCCAAATTTTGGCTAAATATTTGTTAAATCCATATTTTGGTTAAACATTAACTAGACTCAAATTTGACAAAACCAAAAATTTGGTTAAATATTGGTTAAACTCATATTTTGGCTAAACATTGGTTAAACTCAAATTTGGCAAAACTGGAATGCTTAAATATTGGTTAAATTCATAGTTGGTAAAACCTTGTCTAAATTCATATTTTGGTTCAACCTTGATTAAACTCAAATTTGGCAAAACTAAAATTTTGGTTAAATATTGGTTAAACTCATATTTGGCAAACATTCATTAAATTCATATTTGGCAAAATTTTAGCAAAACCTGAATTTTGGCTAAATATTCATTAAATTCATATTTGGCAAAACCTTGGCAAAACCCAAATTTTGGTTAAACATTGGCTAAACTCACATTTACCAAAACCTCAACAAAACCCAAATTTTGGCAAAATTCATATTTGGCAAAATTTTTGGCTAAACTCATATTTTGGTCAAACATTAGCTAAACTCAAAGTTGGCAAAACCTTAGCAAAACCCAAATGTTTGATTAAATTCATATTTGGCAAAACTTTGGTTAAACTCATATTTTGGTTAAACATTGGTTAAATTTAAAACTTGCAAAACCTTGATGAAACCCAAATTTTGGCTAAATTCATATTTAGTTGAGCCTTGGTTCAACTCATATTTGGTCAAACCTTGGCTAAAATTTGTTTAATTTAAAACTTGGCTAAACTTTGGTTAAACTAAAACTTTGGCCAAACTTTGTTTATATTAGCAAAATTAAAAGTTGGCTAAAATATAAGTTGGCAAAATCAAAAGTTGGTTAAACTTTGGTTAAATTTTGTTAAAAATTAGTTAAAACTTGGAAAATTAAAATTTGACTAAACATTGGTGAAAGTAAAATAATTAATAAATTATCAAGTTATTATTATTATTATCTAATAATTTTAAAATATTAATGAATTTATTAAAGTTTTAAAATTAATTTAGTTGTGATTAATAATATTTATTACCTATTAAGTATAATATATTATAATAATTGGTAGCTTTATTTTATTATGTGTGTAATTTGTTTGTCAAATAATTAATCTAGTTTAACTATTTATGTATATAACATCTATCTACCTACCTATTCATGCACCTATTTAATTAATTACTTGTTTAGTCTACCCAACCCGCTTACAATATGTTCAAAATGTATATTTAATATGTTATGAATGTAATATAATCTATACATATATTCAAATATATATTTTGAAACATTGTAATGTACATCAAAACTATAGGCACCACATTGAGGTAACCAAGTTACAACTATTTTTGCAAAACAATTGACATAAAGGGCTCTTTTTGGATGAAAAGTTCAAAAAATTAGTCAACATGGAATTATGAAAAACTTTATAGTCACAAATTAATGGTATCATAGTTGCAATAATAGTAATGGATTGAAAAAAAATGGTGAGTATTAAAATTGACAAAACATAGTTACAAATGACAATTAATTACATATAGTCACAGATTGAATGGTTGCATAATACAAAAATTTCTTTTAATGCAAATAGGTTTGAAATTTATTGGTAATTTTTTTTCTCCAACCTACTTTTACCCTACAAGCTAGATATATTTTTATTAAAATGTGAAAAAGATGGAAAACCACAAGTACAATTTTAGGCCCCAGTAATTCAAAATTATAAAAAATGTGATATTTCATTTACTTACAACCTACTTTAAAACTATAAAATAGACTATGAGCTTTGCTTGACTTCCCATGAATTTACTTAAACCTACTTTAAACATGTATTTATTTAAAGTTTAACAAAGTTGAAAAAAATGTTCATATTAATCCTTAAATTTAAATAATATTCCAAAGTTCAATATATCAAAGCATATTTGATGGCTACTTTTCATTTATGCTATAAGGAACATTTGCAGTCTAATTTATCATGCTTGGACCCCAAATTGTTTTTTTCAACACACTTATGTTTATTTGAATGAAAAACTTGTTGAGATGATTTTTGTAAAATCACATGAGTCAAATGTTTCAATTGTAATTGAAATGGTAAAATCAATTCACATTCAATATATAATTTAATACTACATCAAGTTTTGCAATTATTTGAATAATTTGTAGAATATATTTGCACTTTGTAGTATATTGTGACAATATTTAGTGGGTGGTACCACTAAGAACCACCCACCCAAGAAAATCAAGAAACTTGGCATTTTTTAATTCAATATAAAGGATAGTTTTTTATAAAAAATTCTATGCTATCCTATTGGTTAATAGATTGTCATTTTGTTTCCCTCTCTTAAGGTCTATCATTGCAATCAAAGGTAAAATACTTGCTACAAACCATGAATTTTATTTATGAATTTTGAACTTGCATGCAAATTACTACAAAGCTCTTAACTCCATTCTTTTTCCCACGCATAAAACAACAAATTATAATTCAGTAAGTTATGTGATTTCACAAAAATAAAATAATCATTATGTGATATCACATTTGAATCTAATAACATCAACTCTACATTTGCACTTCATCCATTATTTGATAAGAGGAGATATGACAAAAGTACAATGGAGAAATGCATTGGTTTCATTCCTTTTACCATTTTTCATTTTCATTTGCTAGAATCATTTGACACTTTTATGTTTGGTTTTTTTTTTTTTTTTTGCAAGTGAAGTCCATAGCCAAGGAAGAAGACCTTGACCTTCAATCTTTCATCAACAAACAATGTCTACAAGGTATAGGTCAATATTTGAAAGGTTTGTAAGATGCAGATTTGTTGGAGGAAAATATTTGCGTTATATTTGAGGCACAATTTGATTAAAATGGTTGGAAATACAAGGTGCAAACTATTAGTAAACTTCAAGGCATCAGCCTTTACACTTGTATTTATAAGAAAGCACATGTATTCAATGAAACATTGTCATTAGAGTTTGCCCATGTAATAGTGATGGAAAACAAAGGCATTGAAGTAAGTTGGGTTGGTTATGTATATTCAACTTATAGAAGACAACATCAACATACATTTTGACAACTAATTTTTATAGAATAAGGTGGTGCAACTGTGCAAAAAAAACTTTTTGAAGAGAAAGGCAACAAAATTATTCAAAAGGTTTGGAGATCAATATCAAATGTGTGGATTCCTCATGAGGGGAGGTTTGCATTAGTGGAAGAGATGAAGAAAAAATTATGATCCTAAATGAAAAGGAATGAACATATATCAAAATTGTTTCAAGATTGGAGGAGAAAGGGGGGGTGTTGCAATCCTTTGATGGGACTTGCCCAATCGAAAAATGGGCTGGAATTTATGTAGGTCATAATCTAATTCTAAAGATTATGTTTCAATTAGCTCCTTCACCATCTTGGCCCAAGTCCCCCAACCTTGTTTCAAATTGAAAAGCTAGGTGCCTTGTCATAAGCATTATTTGAAGTTAAGTGATAATTTCACATCCTTGAACGATTGATTTTTTTTCCAAAAAAATCTAAGGAAACATTGTAGGTTGGATTCCTTGGGTTCAAATGCATGTAGTATCCATTTTGAAAGGATCATTTCAAACACCTCCCATTGATCCACTAGCCCAAGGCCACTGGTGCACTTCTTTCACAACGCCAATTCTATGCCACTTGACAATAACAATTGTGTGCCACCCTACCCACAAGTGATAACAACCTCTTGACTTTAATGACGCCTTGTTTGGTTCGTACCCATATACTAACAAGGTACCACAGGGACAATATAAATATACTATTTATTATTGTCCACCATTGCATTCCGAACCAATAAAATTTGGTCGTTCAAACCAATATTTAAGTTTGTTCTGGACCTTCTTGAA